>CAMRHE010000542.1:0-600000 GCA_947044405.1 Leptodactylus fallax
CTTTTACTCTCTCCACTTCTGCAGTATGGACACTGAATGAACAATATACTCAAAACTATCCCTAACTGACCCTGACTTCACATTTGGGTGCACCCCCTTTTCCCCAGTGGTCCAGGTGGACCGCTTACAGTCCGTAGAAGCGCGCGGTGGGGCCCAAAGTCGGTCCTTTCTTTTATAGTGAAGCGTCCTCTCCTCACAAGTTATCAGGATCTTGGGAGAAATGAAGTCCTCTTTAACAGACAGGGAAACCAACTGAATGCAATGTAATCCAACAGCAGATTCCACTCAGCACACCGACAGTCCTGCCGAATCCATACACTGAGCTGGGATGTAAACTGGGATTTAGCAGGTGCCGTCCAGTACATCAACAGCACTGCGAGTCTCTATCTGTGGTATCCATATACACAGTCACAATGTCAGTCTCACTGATCAGCCACTGAGCACAGTTCCTTTCACGTGGACTCACTAGTCCTGTTGTCTCTTTACACTCTGTTTGTCTCTGGACCAAGATACAGCTTAGCTGTACAGAAAAATCTCCACACCAGTTCAATACAACACTTGCCAAGATGGCTGCTGCTCTCTGTCTCGTCACTTCCTGCTTCTCTGCTCACATTCTGTCTGCAGAACAGGCAAGCTGACATAAAAGGGGGGGGTCACTCCAGCATCATGTCACAATTACAATGGCTGCTGTCTTAAAGGAACAGAATCACAGAAATACATTCAACATTAACAGTTTATACAGACAAATGAAGCTTAGGACAACATTGGCTGTCTCTTACAAACATACAACGTACTGCACATGTTAACTCCCGGCGACAGGAAGAATTGTCTTATTTCCAGTAATAACTTCCTTCAGCCTCAGACCCTTCACCCCCAGAGTTACCATCATTTAGTTGTCTTACAGCAACTAAAAATGAGATCAAATAAATTATACGTGGAAACGACAGTCCCTTCTTGTACACCACAGCGGACATGTCATCGGAAAAAAGCCATTTAAAGACACATTAAAGATTCAGCGCAAATTGTTTTATTCCAAAAAGTTATAATAAGTTGGTGGCTAATTTTGGGATGTCTCCCAAGTAAGTCGTGATACAAGGTTTGGTGAATTCCAGGGGGAATTCAAAAAGTGTCTATATAAAAAAATGCAAAAATAAAAGAAGTTTTGAATACAATTTATAATATAGGAGGCAGTTACTGTATGGGGACCAGAAAAGAGGGCAGTTTACTGTTAGGCGGCCAGTTAAGGGATAATACACTGTGTGGGGCCAAATAAATTGGACAATTACTGTGTGGGGGCAAGTAAAGGAGAAAATATACTGTATGAGGGGTAATAAAGGGAGCTGTATACTGTGCATGGTCCAATAATGGGGACTATATAGTGTGTGGGGGCAGTAAATGGGCAATATACTGTGCGTGGGCCAGTAAAGGGGGCAATATAGTGAGTGGGTTCCAGTAAAGGGGCAATATACTGTGTGTGGGCCAGTAAAGGGGCAATATGCTGTGTGTGTGGACCAGTAAAGGGAGCAGTATAGGGTGTGGGTGTCAGAAAGGGGGCTAATATGCTGTGTAGGGGCTAGAAAACGGGTTGTCAAAGAGGACCTTTCACGTCCTCATGTATATGCGGTTTTACATTCCGCTAGAAAGCCGAATTCAGTGCACTGTCGGCTTTCCCGTTATGTGCCCCGGGGCTGGAACTATTGGTCTTAGTTTCACCGTTCACTGTCAGAAGGGCATTACTGACAGTCTAGCTGGGGTGTAAGGAACGCCCCCTCTGACAGTACTCGACTATGGACGAGGACAGAGAGAGGGGCGTTCCTTACAGCCCAGTGATGACGCTGAGCTGTGAGGAACGCCCCCCCAGTACAGGGCTATGGACGAGTACAGTCAGGGGGGCGTTCCTCACAGCGCAGCTAGACTGTCAGGAACGCCTTTCTGACGGTGGACGGTGAAACTAAGACCACCGATAGCTCCAGCCCCGGGGCACATACCGAGAAAGCCGACAGTGCTCTGAATTCAGCGTGCTGTCGTCTTTCTAGCAGTATGTAAAACCGCATATACATGAGGACGTGAAAGGTCCTCTTTAAACAGTGTGCGGGCCAGTAAAGGGGCAATATACTATGTAGGGGCCAGTAATGGGGGCAGTATATTGTGTGAGGGCCAACAAAGAGGACAATATACTGTGGTGGCCAGTAAAGGGGACGAGGGGAAATTATATTGTGTCGGAGTGTACTGGTAATTGTAACTTTATGTTTTTCCGAGGGGCGGAGGGGCAGGCGAGTGGTGGTGTGTAATTTCTGTTTGCTATGGGGCCCAGTCTTTCCTAGTTGTGACCCTACTTTTATGATTGATGGTTTGGTTGGCTGCAGAAAGACAATGTTGCGATTGAGATTAAACTAGTGCAAGAGAAAAGTAGAGAATTTTCCCATACAAACCAGGATATTTTCTGGGTCACACATTGACTGTAGATGGCGCTAATGAGATACTTTTCATACCGTAGACACCATCTTTTAGAAGTCTTTTTGAAACTATAACCATTGCCCTGATTGGCTGCTCCACTTTCCTTTGGACAATTTTGATAAATCTCTGGCAATTTAGTGACTGAACAGCTAAGTCTTGAAGAAAGAGCAACAAGAAAAATGCAACTCCTCGGAGCCCCAGAGACTAGATACAATCGGCATGAGAAACTGGGAAACAAATGTTTTCCTTTAGCGCCACCCTAGGTGAAATTACACATTACATGATGTTCTTTGAAGCCAGTAGGTCTTTGTAAAGCTTGAACAAACTGAAAATTTTTAGCTGCTTATCCACTTTAAAACCAGACATCCCCACCAGAATTGGCTGGTACAGCTGACATTAATGTGATATGTATGGGCAACTTAAAGGGGTTTTCCAGCCTAAAAAATATTGATGACCTATCTTAAAGGTTTTTTTGGGGCAACACCTGGTACCCCCACTGATCAGTTGTTCACATCAGCTGATACTTAGAGAATGGAGCTGGAAGCAGAGAGGTCTGTTCTCTATGTAGTGGCTAGGCTAGGTACTGCAAATCAGCTCCTATTTACTTGAATGAGACTTAAGCTGCAGTTACTCAGTTCAGCCACTACACAGAGAACAGCGCTGTCTGGTTCTTGCTATACTCTCTGTGTAAAAGCTGCTGTGAACAGATGATTGATGTGGGGTGCCAGGTGTCGGACCCCCACCAATCTGATATTAGTGACCTATCTTTAGGTCATAATTATTTTCATCCCCAAAAATACCTTTAAAGGAGAGGTAATCAATGTTGGAAGGGATGAGGTCCAATACCCAGCACCCCCATCAATAAGTTGTTCACAGCAGCTCTTACACAGAGAATGGAGTAGGACGCAGACAGCTCCGTTATCTGTGTAGTGGCCAGACCAGGTACTGCAGATCATCTCCCATTCACTTCAGCCACTGCATAGAGAACGGAGGTGTCTGTTTCCTGCCCCATTCTCTGTGTATCAGCTACTGAAACAGCAGATTGGTGGGGGTGCAAGGCGTCATACTCTCACAGATCTGATATTTATGACCTATCCTTGGGTTGATATTTTATCACCGAAAACCTCCTTAAGTCCCTTTCACTATTATATTATCCAATGCTGTTCTGGTTTGATGGCTTCCTATCTAGCTCTTCTACTTAACTTCCCATGTCTAATAGAATAACATTACTCACTTCATAAGCCAGAGACGGAGCCTCCAGGCCATTAAACCATGGCCCTGATTCCTCACTACGACACAATGGAAGAACACGCTACCTTGAAGCCTACAGCAAAGAACGTTACGTGAGTATAACCTACTCTACCCCCTGCATTTAATAAAGCTGTATAATTTATGAGTACCTATAGGCAAATGACATGGCAGACTACAGGCCGAGTGCAGCTTACTACCTATGGCTGAGTCTTAGACAATCAATTGCTGGAAGTCTGGGAGGAATATATCTGATACACGGAATGCTTGTTAATTTACATTGGAATTCTATATTACACGGTGACTACACACTGCGCTCAGAGCAAAGTAATGCAAATCACCCGTAAGTCTCTGAATTATTGGATCTGATATCTATTTGGTACTGCAGCGCTGTATAACCAATAGCTGGACTGATGTAATATTATTATTATTATTATTATTATTATTATTATACTTATTGATCACTCGCAGATTAGTGATACTCTTCTTTTACTGGTATATTACATTGTGTTGAGATAAAGTTGCATTAACTTTTTGGTAGAAGGTGAGCACAGTGCCCCTAAACCCTCATTGGTCAGCTGTGATCTATGGTAGAGTCTTGCAGTACCTATTCAGTTTGCCTGCAGCGCCACCATAGGGGAAATTAAGCATTACATAATTGCAATTGAAATTCATGGACATGCTGGATCCTCAGCCAGGATTGAAACCCCACCAATCCCAATTTAAATATAATATTTTTTCATGGATAGTGGAATATACCTTTAAGGGGTTGTCCAACTTTTTTTTTTTATGGCCTTTCCTTAGAATAGACCATTCATATGTGATCAGTGGAGGCCGAATGGCCAGCCAATGCATGGATAAGCTGCTTGGAGGTTCATCAGACCCCTGTACTAGACAGTGCACAGAACCAGAGACAGAAAGCTCCACACTCTGTATAGTGGTCGGATGCTGTTACTACAGCTCAGCGCCAATTGATGTCACTGGATGCTGAGATGCAGAAAAGGTACCTAACCACTAAACAGGGCAAGGACCTATCTGCAAAGGATAGACCTTCAAAAAAATCTGGGCATTCCCTTTAATCTTACACAGTATAATATGGTATGCCTAGTGCAGGGCCTAAGGGGTGGTGTGTGACTTAGGAATTCTGTCTTTGGTCTTATTTTGAATCCCACCCACCTCAACGACCAAAGCAACCGATTAGTGTTCAGTATTAAAGGAGTATTCACGTCTCTGCTAAACATATGTGGTTACACAGCTCTTTGCCCTGAGACCTGACCACTAGATCAACAGTCTAGAATATCCTCGCTCAGCTCTTTCCATAACTCTCAACCTGGGGCATGGCGGGCATAGCGTAAAGCATAATAATTTGGTAACAATATATCACTATTATACAACTCATCCCTTAAAGGATCATTTCTCTTAAATTATCTTTTGTAAACTCAATAATTCAATACCCTTTTATAGAATGCTACAAATGATAATTGTTAGCCTATCCCCCATACCAAAAGCAAAGTTTCTCTACACGGAAAGTTTCCTTCATCTTCCGATTTTATTTTATCGCTACTAATTATTGTTGCGCGTTCTATATCCGGATCCATTCGCCTTGTAGAGTCTATCATTTCTTTTAATTGCACGTCTCATCTATATGCATGATCAGCCTCGCATCCTATTTATCATCTGCTTCCAGTCTATAAAACAATCATAAAACCAAAGTATAAAAAGATGATACATAGTTCTGGAGAAAATTAACCAATCGCTACGTAGGTAGAGTGCCAAGGAACCGCCAAGGCCCGAGATATTTGAGTGCCGAAATGGTTACCTCTCCCCTCGAAGTAAAATTATAATTCCCACTGGTATTGGAATAGGTGGCGCGTTCAGATGGCGTTTCGTTTGGCAAGCCGACTGTCATTAGCAGTAAATTAAATGCATAAATTAATACTAATCACAGATATCAAATGAAATAAAACAAACAATGATTCTCCATCTAAAATGTAATTAGACACTTGATTGCTATGCCGTAACATATCTGCAAATGTACGACTCCTGTATCATATTAATGCAGCCAGCCTCATAGTCGGCCGCACTTTGTGCTCAGTTCTGCCGTACTTGGAAGTCAGTTCAGATGTTCAGATTCATCACAGCATCGCCTCAGTCGGTGGATACACTGAGGCCCCTTGGGGGATACAAAGCTCATTTCATCCACATACAAGGGGTCCTCCAGAGTAATTGGGTAAGACGCAAAGCTGAGATGAAGCAAACATCCTTTAATGTCTCTATCAAAGTAAGATGTCTACCGCTTAATGGTCTATTGTTTATTTAGTGGAGTACGGGAGTGAAGTCACTGTCATATCTTTTATGAAGTGAAGCAGACTATGGCGGTGTTGTCTTTTGTCATACTTATCATAGTCGGTTAGAAATCAGTAGATGAGATTGCACAAATCTCGGTGACCTCTAGAGATGGGCAAACCGCGGGTTCGACCCGAATATCCCAAATTGTTTTTAATGAAACCGAACATTTTAGGATTCATCTTGGATGAATTAAAATGGCTACTGCGGCATGCATTGTGGTAAATTACTATACTCTGGGGTCTCTTTAGACCCCAGACAGGGAATTACTCGGAAGAGTAAAGAGAATCATGAACGTTTTCCAACTGGGACGGTTCAGATATACTAAAGAATCGGAAGGGGCTTGGACATTTTTGTAAAGTTCCTTGTGTACAAAAAGGAAGGAGAGATGTGTAGAGAGAAGTGGGACTTTGTTACTTATGTTCTCCCCGTGTTTGCTTGGTTTTCCTCCAACACTCCCAAGACATACTGATAGGGAGTTTAGATTTTGAGCCCTATGGAGATATTTTTTTTGCTTCTTCAAAGGTTGGGGGAATTTGCTCTAAAATGGCTGGGTGGTTACTGTAGCTGGTTGTAGCCTTTCCTTCCTTGGGTATTAGTTTGATGTGTACCTCCAAAGCTTGAGAAGGGAAGAGAGCATCTCTTAGGAGGCAAGTAAGAAATTCTGATAGAAGGAGGTGGTGGAATTTTTTTTATAGTAGCTGATTGAGAAGCCTTTGGGGGCCCTGGGATTTTCCTATTAGGAATAGTGGATAATGTGTCCTCCAGCTCTTTTTCTGGATGATATGTCCTCCAGCTCCTTTCGTGGATAATGTGTCCTCCAGCTCTTTTTCTGGATGATATGTCCTCCAGCTCCTTTCATGGATAATGTGTCCACCAGCTCTTTTTCTGGATGATATATCCTCCAGCTCCTTTCATGGATAATGTGTCCTCCAGCTCTTTTTCTGGATGATATATCCTCCAGCTCCTTTCATGGATAATGTGTCCACCAACTCTTTTTCTGGATGATATGTCCTCCAGCTCCTTTCATGGATAATGTGTCCTCCAGCTCTTTTTCTGGATGATATATCCTCCATCTCCTTTCGTGGATAATAAGTCCTCCAGCTGAGATTGTTTCTCCCAGTCGGTCAAGGAGGTTTTTTTCTAGCATGTTGGAATATTACATTGAATTGTTTTTATGTAAGATTGAAGCCCTTCACCAAATTTGAGTTAAGGATGGTCACATCTGTGCATTAGTTTTGCAGCCATAAAGTGATGCTATGACTACCACTTACTTATCACTTATCCCTAATTTTGGCGACCTTTTTGGCATGCATTTGGCAGGTCTACGTTTTTGCTGACTTCTAAATTGGTGGAAATCTCGCAGCTTGACCGATATCAATTACTTTATGATGTGTCCTATTGATATGTCATCATAGGACATCCCCTTCAATTCACAATTATGGAAGAGACGCTGTCAGATTTAACAGATTTTAGTACAGTAAGGATAGTATGACTCTCATACAGCACAGAATACGCTTGCATTAGCTGCTGTCCATGGTTCTGAATCTTTGCCACAACCTCTGTTTCAGGGCTCTGACTACAAACTAGTCGCAGGACTCCTATTCATAGCCCCCCATCACTGTGTATGACAGGAGTAAAAGGTTAGATACAAATTTAGGAAAAACTTGAGTTTCTTCATTGCACATATGTATTAGGAAGATTTTAGCTGCTTTGTAGCCACAACTTCTCCAGGCTGCCATCTCTTCTTGAAATATGTATAAGTGGCCAAACTGAGCATATATGGCTATAGGGAGACTGGGAGAGATATTCATAGATCCAACAAATCTTATGTACTGTATATAGGGCATTAGCTTGACTTTTCTTATTACAATATATAAATACAATTCCATTAAGCTGACATCTTCTGATCCACCAATCACAATGCGACATGCAACAACCATAGTCCTATACCACAAAAACTGGTACATTACCTAATAATGCTGTACTGGTCAGGGTCTTTGGGGGGCCTTAGTATAGTATATAATCCTCCATACCCTTCTCAGGTTGTTCCTAACTGGAAAAGGAAGCCATTACTTGCTACTGTACAGTAGATCCATCTTAGGAGGGAGGGTGCAATGAATCCAGAAATTGGGCCCTTACTATTAGAAATGGAGAAACAAGTTCATACCAAAATGGGTTTGTTACGAATTTTCCAAAAATTTGGGGTTTGACCAAACTGTATATTTTTGGGCTCGCCTCAGACGAATCCACCAAAGTTGATTATTATATTGTGAGGTCACTACAGGCATGGAGGGTATGTAAAAACAAAAGGAAACATTCAATTTTCCTGACTCCTGGTCTTCTGCCTGGGGGGCATGTCTTCCAATCCCCAGATCATCAATGAAGCCTGTGATGGGGCTTCTGCTGTGATGTGGGAGCATCAATGTCATCAAGCTTCGACTATCTTGTCAAAGTGTGATGACGTCATCCAATCACAGGCCTCATCAGTGACCTGAGAGCGATGACATTGATGCCCCCCCCCAAGTGACCTCTGTGGTGACCTACCTGGGTGTAGGTAGAAGACCAGAACCCAGGAAAAATGTATGTTTATGTACTTTCATACAGCCTCCCTGTATGTATTATTTTACTCTTGGGGCATTAAGAAACTGCTCTACTGATTTTGACGGAACAAATAAATTCAAAAAATAAATAGTCACAAAATTAATCTCAGAAGGTTTGCCCATCACTACTACAGATGTGTCCATCATTAACTTTAATACAATATTACAAAATGCCAGCAAAACCCTTGATGGTTGGTAACGCACAACACAACCACTGGGTGGCCACACATAAAGCTATAGAAGGGAGATATCTCATGACAGAATATCACAAAATTATGTTTTTGCAAAAAAAAAAAAAAAAAAAGCTGGCCATCTCATGACACACATGCATTCTTGTCGAAAAAATAACATACTGTAACTGCCAATGGAGGCTCCACATAAGTATGAACATAGTCTTATAGTAACTGGATGCTTTTCTATATTGCACACACAACAGCGAGTTCAGTGAAGGACTTGACCACGATGGCTCTGAGCTAAATAACCCCGAGAATTTGACCTGATTTTGTGAAATTGAAATTCAGCAATCCTGGGGGTATGAGAATAACTTCACTAACTGTTCGGGGTTACAGAGATGATGGGGTAAACCTGGAGATGAAGCTGGAATGATTCCAGGCCTGCGCTCAACTACAGAAGAAAAATCACCAGAGGACGAAGAAAGGATGGAAATATACATAATTCAAGCTGAGTGGAAAATGTCCTGCTTGCTGGCAGCCAGTGTGTCTTTGAATGAAGTCCAGCTCTGGCAGTGAGGAAAGTGCTGTAGGGAAGAAACCGGCTTGTGGGGTCGCATAGGCCAGTGTGCAGCTTCAGAAAAATGGAAGACAAAACTTTACATGCTGGGAAGAAGATCTGACCGGGAGTGTCAGCGCTTATTCTTAGCTGCTAACGTTTTGTCTACAGGCGTCCAGAGAAAATAAAGCAATTGAAGATTGATTAAAAATCCATTTGTTGTAAAGATTCTCGGGGGAGATTTGTGCTTTTGCCAAGATTTGTTCTGTATGAGGGATCTGAAGATGTCAATATTTGCAGGTAGACGCAGCTCTTAACCTTGATGTACAGAACTTCACAGCAGATGAGTGACACTGCGTCTCTACAGCTTCTTCCTCCTACACTACAGCATATGTTTACAGCCAGGACAGACAGCTGCTTCGCCAGAATGGATTGAATTTTAATATATCTGTCGCTGACAATAGACCGTCTTCTGTATCCATTCTCCGTCTTTGCAGTCCAAGACACACGCATCACTGTGACACCATTGTTTGGTTGTTGAAGGCAGCCGCCACGTACTGTCTTTTCTCTAGTTTAGCCTTATATGACCGTAGCTAATATATTTGGTTGCTATGGTTTATAGCAAGCAAAAGGATGGACTTGGAGAAGTCGCATCTACAAGTCCAACGCTTAAAGAGGTTCTCCGCTTTGGACAATTTCTACTTGTTAGTAGGGTCCATAGAGATTAAAGGGGTTTTTCCGGACCCTAAAGCATTTTTAATACTGATGATTAATCCACAAGATAAGTCATCAGTACCTATGACTTGAAAAGGATCAGACTGCAAAAGCTCCCCATCCAGTGCAATAGCTTCAGGTGTCCATAGGCACACGTCACAGGATCCATGCGGGGTCTGGGTGTCAGACCCTCACAAATGAAGGATCATTCATCAGTATAAAAATTGAAATTGAGGAAGGGAAACTCCTTTAAAGAGGTCTTCCGCTTTGGACAATCTCTACAGCTCTGAAGCTGGTCTTTAAGATGTAGCTGTACTGCGCATGCGCGGATTATCATTGCGAGAACACAAGGCTGGGTGAAATTTGAGCAAAACTCGCTGACAATCAGAGACAGGAGGGGGGACAAAGGATGTTACTGAGCAGAGGGGGAGTAGCTTTTTGGAGCATTGAGAGCAACGTGATGTCCTCATTGCTCCAAGCTGCTCATTGCATATTCAGAAATAAATGAATATCTTGGGAACGGAGTCTCAAAATTGGAAGGGGGAAAAGTATAGGTTTAGGTGAGCATGAGCAATGTAGAATGCCAGTCAAGAAGTGGTTTAGAGCCAGTTATATGCCAGTTTTCCAGTGGGAGTTATAGTAAATTTGATGGGCCAGGGTTTCCCCTCCCTGGCTTGCCTTGGTCTTGGTCCCGCTCCACCCACTTTCTTAAAAAGTGGCCTATCTTTGGTGCCAAAGACGAGCCACAACTACTATATTCCCATCTATGCCAGTTTTCTGCCTTTTCCCCTCAATTTACAGAGCTGTGCCTGGTAAAGCACCATGACCCCTTAAGCCACCTAATTGGTGCAGGAACTGGACCTGTCCGAACTGATAATGACAGCCTATCATCAAGAGCCTTGGAGACCCCTTTAAGTGTCATTTTCATAAATCTAGCACATGCCTTTAATATACAATACATCTATAGGAAGCAGAATACAAAGTCACATTCAGTCTTCATACCATCAGTAGAGGTGGCCGACCTGAATTACTCAGCAGACGTAACTCTCCATAGTCATCGCCCTCTCTGTATGCCAGGCACATAGTCCTGGAATATTTAGCAGTAAAAAGCTGCTGTCATGCATAATGCAATTATATAAGTGTGGCTTTAGTACACACAGATAAGAAGCCCTTTCCCCCATTACAGATGCATGCTATTTACTTAAAGTGAATGATGCACACTCGTATGCTGCGCGCTATAATCCTTTCTAATGAAGAGATTTAGTGGAGAATGGTCAACTTTTATTGTTTTTTGTTCTTAAAGGAGAAACCCACAGGCTGGCTCATACTATATTCCCATTGTATTCCAGATATAGAAAATGAGGAATATCAAAGTGAGAAATAAATATGCATGTAGTGGCCCATGGCATAGTGTGCCAACCATTATTCCTGACTCTCCAGTGTTTCTATAAGTTAGGGCGAACAAAGCACACACGCTCACAGGTCACATTGTCACCAGTACTTTACTGAGGTGGTCTTCAGGTACCAGCAGTTGTTTGGGTACAGCAGATAGTTGACAGAGGCCCGGGACAAGTAGTTGACAGCAGTGTTGCACACAAACAAAATGACAGCAGTTGTTTCCCGGGTACAGCAGTAGTTGACAGCAGTTGTTTGGGTACAGCAGTAGCTGCAGCAGTTTGGGACAGCAGTAGTTGACAGCAGTTATTTGGGTACAGCAGTAGTTGACAGCAGTTGTTTGGGTACAGCAGTAGTTGACAGCAGTTTGGGTACAGCAGTAGTTGACAGCAGTTATTTGGGTACAGCAGTAGTTGACAGCAGTTGTTGGGTACAGCAGTAGTTGACAGCAGTTATTTGGGTACAGCAGTAGTTGACAGCAGTTTTTGGGTACAGGGGTAGTTGACAGCAGTTGTTTGGGTACAGCAGTAGTTGATAGACGTTTCTTGTTAGCTTCATAGTACACAACAGTAACTTTCCATCAGCAGGTGGGTCCAACGTCAACACACAGCAGCTTTTATACTCCCACAGAGGTTGCACTTGGCTTGCAGAGGTCCTTCTGCTCCAGGCATATGCTAAGGCTCACGACACTGGATTTTGGTTTAAGTCCATACTCCATTCCCCAAGTACCTTGACCATTCCACACTGATGGCTGGCTGCAAAGGTTAGAAACGGAACAGAAGACTCTGAAAGGCGTGTGAAAAACTCATTATAAATAGAGGCTTTCTCTTGCCGGTGTGACTTAAAGGTATGCCGCCTCAGCGTGCAAAAGCCGTATGACAAGTGCTGCTCTCCATCCAGAAAATCCTGAACAGAAGAAGGTGCAGCACAAATAAGTGATACAAATAAAGTCATTGGCATTCACAATAAAGAATGCCAATACATAGCAAAACACTTTACAAAAGTAATAAATGCTATAAATGCACCGTAACCGCACATGCACCAAATGTACACAAGCCCATCCTGAGGGAAGACCTAACACAAGTCACCCAGTCTAATCTAACTTTGTGGAAGGGGGTGGCTTCCACCACCTTACATGGACATGTATATATTCTGGAAAGTTCATTTTATCTTATTAATGTTCATTGTTAGTGCTGCAGTTTGTGTTTCAGAGTGGCTCATCCTGCCTGGGAACTGGGAACAGGAAGTTGCGTTCACAGTTGGCCATCCTGAGTTTTCAGAGCTACCTTTTGTAGTCACACAGTCACTCACCTACATGAAGTATACATGGATACTTCCCTGGTTTATCGTCATTATTCCTCCCTTCTATTCATGTCTGCTAGCTTAGATTGGCCATACACGTAAGAGAGCTGTTGGCGGAAATCTGATTTGACATTTGGCAGCTATTTGACCCGACCCCTCACCTTGTACACATGCCAAGCTAAGCATGCATGTTTTCTGGATGGGGCGAGTGGAGAAAACCATTGATCGACATCTAGGAGAGGATTATATCCTTGAGCACAAAAAGATCAGTCATGATCAGAAATCCAGCTGCCCAATGCTTATCTTCTTCAACATCTGGACTCAAAGGGGAACCACTATATTGCCATATACATTAGATGGTTGTACTACATGTCAAAATTGCTAAGTTTGGCCAACAGTAATCTAATGGGAAGCTTTATACTTACTCCATAAGTACATAAGGGACACTGAATTAAAAGCGGCCATATGGCAACCCACATTCGCCCTTGGAGCTTGTAATGCAACTTCCCATTTATTTGTATGGAGGTCGCAGCCAGTATGGAAACATTAAATGTAGTAAAACATGCAGTTGCTAGTACACGCTTAGCGCCAAGTGAATATGAACCAAGAAGTGGATTACATGACCATTGTCTCACTATCGAAAACCGTCCCTATCACCATTTGCAAAACACAATATTTCAACATCCTAGGTTAAAAATTTCAATAAACTCGGCTCGGCTATCTATGGGTAAAGCTGAGCTTGGCGCTAGAAATATGCAAGTAGGCTTCTTATAAGCATTTGCTAATTAATCTGTAAATGTCAAAATACCATATGGTTACCTAATTCTGCATAAGTGGTTGGAGGGAGAAAGTTAAGACGCAGACAGCCAGCAACTGCATATGCCAAAACTCCATTAGAATGCCGCTCATTTTCTTATAATCTCATTTCGAGATCTTCAGATTTATTTCTTATCAACATCAGGAGGAAGAAGTCTCAATTATCAACTCAATGGTGCGTGTCAGTCAACTAAAAGACGACTGTATCCTTATCGTGAATCTCTAACTTTTAACATAAGGTTGTTTTCAGCTCCAAATTCTTTGCTGATTAATTTCTTAATATATCTTTATAATGGTTAGAGCTCAATTTTACTGATAAATAGTTCTAAAGCTCCTGCATAGGATTAGATTTATCAGATAATATGTTGGCTACTTGCAGCCACCACTAGAGGGAGATATCACTGAGTCCAGTGTGCAGTAAGTTCCTAAACTCCCCCTAGTGGTGGATAGGACATATTTTCTTTTGTCCAGTACCAAATTTCCACCTCTACATTTAAACGTTTGGAGTTTTTATTCAATGAATAAAGCAGAGATCTTGAAAAAATTGATGAAGAATGTGTAAGTAGCCATTATTTATGCCACGAAAGTATTTGCCCTCTGTCCTTAGGATAGAGGATAAATAGCTCATTGGTGGGGATCTGACCCCCACTGATCCTGAGAATAGGGGTGTTTTCCTTCTTACAGCAGCCAGGCTGAATGTAGGTGTGCTCATGCAGGATGGGAAGCATCTGTGCACCCATTCAATTCAATGGGAGCATGAGAGATAGCTGTGGTCAGGCTGAATTCACAAGGGGGGGGGGGGCGATGGAGAACATCCCTGTTCTCAGAATTGAGCAGTCAGATCCTCATTGATCAGCTACTTATTCTCTATCTTATGAATATTTTCATGGCATAACCCTTTTAAAGGGTTTTACTGGGAACGATTTTCCCCACCTAGTTACCCTCAGTATGTGCCCCCACCTACATAAGACTGCATTCTCTATCTATTGAAACACCCTGGAGCTGCTGCCGTATGGGGTTCATTTACTTCTGGCCGCATCACTTCCCATCTCAAAACTGTTCTCAAGGTTCCTTGTGCTGCTTCATCTGCCAGTACATGGAAAAACCACTTGGAACTACCACCTTCCACCTATTCCCTCCCACTACACCACCCCTTAGTATTGTCCTCACCTTCCCCAAGCAGGTCTAGTTGCAGCCACCCCCCTCAACTCCCCCCAGTGACATCACTGTTCTCTGCTCTAGCCAAAAGGAAAACTAGAGAGAACAGCATGTCACAAGAACTGGAGAAATTCATGTGACCACTGTGGCGTGTCGGAGAAAGACAGGTAAAAATTGAAAATTATAAAAAAATAAAATCTCAATAAGTGACCTTGTAGTCTTTCCTACAGGCCAATAGTGGGAGGCCCCAAACAGCAGACATATTTTTAAAAAATTTAGATTTACAACTTGTTTCCATGGTAACAGACTACAAACAAACCTTATGTAGCCTGATCCTGCTGCCGAATTCCCTTTCATCTGCCTCCTACTTTATAATAATATACAATATGGTAGGTTATTAAGAAGGGACATGTGGATGGGAATAAGACTGCAGGATCAGACTACATGAAGTTTGTTTGTAGTCTGTTACCATGGAAACCTGTAGATTTGCAGAGGACCTGGGGGCATAAAATGTTAGTAGAATTTAAAATAAAGACTATTTGCATTTTTTTTATCATTTGAGATGTATTAGAAGAATAAAACAATTAGTTGTGAAGGAGGACCTTCTGCATGTTACAGGATTTCAGGATATAATATTAATTATGGAGCACCACTAGGAATTATTTTCAACCTTCTCAATATTTAATGGGAAAAATAATCATTCCCAACATTGGTTTTTACTGCGTGAATATGAATGAGGAACAGATTGAACATACAAGTGAAACAGGTTCAAAGAAATCACACGCATTCATTTTTTAGCACCATCCAGCCATATTATTTTTATGAGCCTTCTGGTAACTTTGTTATTTACCGTTCTAATTTTTAGAGCAAAATTCCAGAATGGACAATGTGAAATCGGCAGATTTTAATAGTGGCTGTAATTGTTAGACAAGTCATGTATTTTAAGCTTATTCAACGACTCAGTATATAAATGGGGTAATAACCATTGGGAAGCAGGTAACTGGCACATGCAAATTGGAGACGACAAGACTAGACTGACCTTTGGGTTGAAAGTGGCCTCATTCCAGCAAATTAATTGGCTGTAGAAAGGCCGTGCTGTAAATGAGATGTAAAGCACAACCGGCTTCTTCACTTGCAAGTTAATTTCAATCCAGAATCTGCTCTGAATGGCGAACCGCCCCATTTATCTCTGCTTCCCCTCAATTGTAGAGTGTCATAATGGCCGTATACCTATGGACACAATTAATGGAAGTCTAAGGTTGTTGTATTCACTCATTATATATGGCCCTGGAAGGTTAGTCAGTGGTCTGGATGGAAATTACAATGTAACGTCTTATGTGCTTTGCACACCCATGGGTCAGTAATAGAAATGGGTATAGTTCACAAGATTCGAGTTTGCCGAATATTCATGGGTTCTTCCACCTGTTCCGTATTGATCTGAATTTTTTTAGCATGAACCAGAAGTGTTATTATTATTATACTCTGGGGTCTTTTCAGACAGAAATGTAATAAATACATACCCACTTTTCCTAAACTCCCCTGGGCTCCCTTGTGGTGACCAGTGCTCCTTCGGGGCTCCCTCGGAAAAAAAACCACATGCCATGGAAGCCCACTCAGGCCTGTGATTGGTTACATGGAACCCAATGATCTCATGACACTTGCATTTCAGTAGTCCCCTGGGGCGTGTGATGTCAGCCAGGGGGCCAAAAGAGAACCCTTAGGGAGCTGAAGGAAGGAGTGTATAAGTGTTTAAAATTATGTTGTTGCACCTCTCCTGGTTCTCCATGTATTATCTCTGGCTTCTGAAGAGACCCCAGAGTATAACAGTGATACATGGTTGATAAACCTAAAAAGCTTTGGGTTTGGGTCGAATCCAAAACTTTTTGGAAAATTCGGGTCAAATTGGGTTTGATCCCAATACGGTTCGCTCATCTCTAGACAGTAATTGTTGACTTATAAAGATGGCCATACACATTTCATTTCATTAAGCTTATTTGGCTGACAGCTCATACCTTGAGACCCCTCCATACACATGCACATTTGGTTTGGCAGAGTGTATGTGTGTTCTTAATAGGGTGAGAGTAGTGACTGGAGTGATATCTTACCTCCCCTGAGAACAAAGCATCAGATATGCTGAAATTCAATATGCCTATCCTTTTTTTCCATGAACAATGGAACAACGAATAGGGTTCCCATGTCCCAGTATGAATGGAGCAACAATCCCATTGCCATTCCATTAATCGGATTACCAGAGATATCGACGACCTGTACTTTGGCTATCTCTGGTAGTGCAATAGAAATAAATGGAGCAGAAGTGGTCCTGCGCGCCCACTACTCCGATTAGATGGGGTGCAAGGCACCCCTGTTTTTATGATCTTTGCTTTTGTAGGTCATCAATTGAAGATCATCAGGTTTCCAACATTTGGAACCTCTGTGTATCAGCAGTTTGATGCGGCAGCGAGGTGTGTCCATAGGAAATAGAGGAACCCCACCAGAAAGATTAAAAACAGGTATTTTAGCTTTACATTGTGCATTTTTTGAAGGGTTGCTTTAAGTAATGCCACAGCTGCAGGTCTATCACTAGTTCAAGCTTACATATCTGGCAGCCTCAGTCCACTCATACGCATCTTTCTAAAATCTTGACAGCTCTCTCTGTCACTGTATTCGTACTGGTTCTGGCAGGTTTCGCTATTCTGCTTCTATTTTTTATTTTTTCTGTTCTGCGGGAGACTTGGCCATGGAACACATGAAACACTGAACCCTCTTAGGCAACTGGCATCCAGTGCTGATTTCCTGGAGGTTGTAGAGAAAGCTGTAAGATTGAGGCAGAGAAGTATTTTGGAACATTTTCAGACATACACTACTTTTAATTGGTTCTACCTGTGGGCAGTCTGGAAACGCTTGGTTCTGAAGTAACTGAATACTTTGTCAAAGAGGTTGCCTCTTCCTGAGCGAAAAGTAGGACATCTTGCGTTACTGACCCGTGTCATTGTTGTTGAGTGTACGTGTCCCAGTATGTAAAACAACACGCTGAGAAACAAAGCCGCAGTCATTATCAACTAAGAAATGCTAAAGGAAATTTACCTGCAAGATAAAGTGAGTTTATTTTTTTTGCTAAAAAAAAATCTCAAAGGGTTTTTATAGAACAATGAAATACTGAGCCAAACCTGAATGACATATAACAGTAGTAGGGGTAAGCAAACAAGCTGGGTTATTTATGAATTTCCCAAAAATTTTGGGTTTGACCAAACTCTAAATTTTGGGGGTTGACTAAATACATTGCTTTAGCAATTCTGCTTTGTTTGCCTTTTATGTGAAACTATTCCTTCCCATTGTTTACTCAAGGTTGTCAAGGTTCTTGACCTGTTATCTGATCCAGGATGGATAACGTGAATGACTGCTCTCTGGAGGGGAGGGGGGCTGAGTTCTCTGTATTACTTTCAGAGCTGATATCTTCCACTAAAGTCTTGGACAGTGTCTGTTATCTCTCTATGTAAACACCCAGATAACATTGAGTTTACTGCAAATCCAGGGAGCATGTATACGTTTTCTTCTCTCCAAACCTGTGTAATGTAATATACATTTAACGTGTATATTTTTTGTTATGCATTATTATAGATTTTTAGTAATCATAATAAATAATCTCTCATGGTAAAGACAATGTGTATATCTAATGAGATACTTCCTAGTGTTCTATCCATCAAACAGTCAAAGCCGCCTACCAGGAAGTGAGAAGAAGAGAGAGCAGGGAAACTGGTGAGAGAGGGAGATGGGAAAACCCCTTTGAAGGGGTTTTCATATCTCAAGATTTCAGATGCCCTCCTGTCTCCTCTCCTCTCCCTGGTTGGAGCTTGTGCTTGTTGTAAATGGTTTGGATTTATATACACATCACAACTCAAGAAATTTTACCAGCCCTTATCAGGACTCTGAAAGCAGTGTGCAGAGAGAGTGAAGGAAGAGAATATGTGTGGCCTGGGAGCAGTGACTGAGTCATGATTGTGACCTGAGAGCAAACAATGGGAGGCAGAATCTGGCCGGAATCTGCCCCCAAATCAGCCACAAATTCCTCAGTGTGTACTTACCCTTACAACCTGTGAGTGTGTCTGTAGAGATCCATTTCTAGCTAATAGAGTCAGGTGATTACAGCAGCCTTGGCAGTATTTTAAGCAGTTTCTGCTGCATGGGGATGGTAAAGGAAGATGAGGGGAGTGGATGCAAGACTATTGTAAGTTATCTAGCTTGTAGTATCAGTGTCAGCCCCACCATATCTGTAACACGGCTGACGATCATAAAAATTCCTGTTAGTGAATTAGGAAGAAAGAGCTGCTCCCAAATGGGTACTGTTCATGAGAATATATAAAAACTGTGAAGATTTTATTTTTCACTTTTATTTAGAAAGTAATTGGTGTAGCTGATCATAAATCATTTACCCCCTGGCCCTCGCTACACCCTCTTCCTGGAAAGAGGCAAGAATAGCACTAAAGTTTAAAGAGTTTCACATTTTTGCACAAAAACCTGATTTGTGCAAAAATTTGCAACTCGTTCATGCCTTGCTGCTATTTATGCCTTGTTGCCAGAAAACTGCTGTACAAAGCATAATAAATCTCCTTCAAACAACATTCTGTGACGGCCAGCACAGAGCTTGTTGCTGAATTGCATCCTGGGAAATGCAGTTTTTATACTAGTCTGTGTACTATAATCTAAGATAGGAAAATTAACAATCCCAGTGCATACTGGGAGTTTAGCTAGTGGCTGATATTGTGTGCAACAAGTTTATTGTCTGTTTTTAATGACAAGAAGCAGAGTTATGAATGCAGCTCTGGAGTATAATACAGACTATAAATCAAGGACCTGGGAACAATACAGTTTAACCAATTACTATATTACAAGTATAAACAATCTAATTGTCTTTATTGCCTGTGGAGGATTTTACCTTATTATCTGTCTTTTTTCCATCCCTGTAGTTGTATGACAGATACGTGCTGTAATTATAGTACATCAAAATAGTGTCGAGAAAGCGAGACTGGAAATATCCACCCATCCTTGTCTATCAAATGAGACAAGTTTTGACAGTTCACACCGAGAAATTCTCTCTTGCCTCTTTTCCCTCTTTTGCATTGAAGGAGCCTGTGCTTATTTTAATCTCGGAGCCTTCCCCCCTCGCCAGTTAACAGAGCAATATCAGAACCAGTAATAATTCCCACCTATAATCTGTGACTATTCTTTCCAAAGATGTCAGGATTCCATCCACCGAGCCATACAGAACATGCACAAGTCCACTTTTATTTACATAGATCCCAATGACGAGTTATCGTCTTCATGACTCATGGGAAAACCTCACGAGTGTTGTATATATTCCTGAGGTTCACCTGCAAGTTTGGTCCGAACTGGAAGTGCTGTCATTATACTGTACTTTGGGGTCTCTTTGGACCTCAGAGTATAATAATCGTAAGCCCGTGGAGGTGTGGAAAGATAATAAACAGCTCATATTCACCTCTCCAATGCTCTAATGTGGTGTCCGGTCTTCTATCTCAGCATCTTCTGGCCTCCTGGGTGACATCAGCAGCCATAGGGCGCCTATGTCATGATGCTTATGCAACCACAGAACTCAGCTGATGACATCATCCAGGAGGAGGCCCGAAGATGCTGGGAAAGAGGACCAGATTCTGCAGCGGAGCCCTGGAGAGGAGGGGAAGGTGAGTATGAGCTGCATATTATTATTATTGTTCTGCACCTCCCCAGGACCTCCAATTATTATACTCTGCGGTCTGAAGAAACTCCAGTGTATAATAATAATTCTTGGTTGACAAACTATAGAAATCTTGGGTTTGGCCAAAAACTACATTTTTGGAAACCTTGTAAAGAAGCTGGTTTGCTCATCCCTAGTCTCCACGGTCAACTCCAAATGGGGTTGTCTTCTGAAGGATCTTCTAATTCTATCATTGTGTCCAATCTGGACTCACTTCTGCATTGTAATATATTGTGGTCAGGGTTATCACTTTCTTGCTAGGCGAACTTTCAGTGTCACATGTTGCTTGGTCCTTCATATTACTCCCTCAAGAGTCTAAAGATCAATCCCTGGGGAACAGGGATGGACATCATGGTGCTCCTGTGCTGGAGGAGATTATGGGCCATTACTTCTCCAGCAGCTGATTCTGTAAGAGGATTCATCTAAGGGTTTTTGTACACTCTGCAGAAATTCAGCTTCATTTATCTCAATGAGGATGTTTTGGTGGAAAGTACATCGATTTCTAGAAGTCCCATGAGATGAACAGGGCACTCACAGAATGCATGTGTGAATTCACCCGAAAGTTTCTCCAGTAGAATCCTCAGAAGTGGCCTAATCTGTGTGTTCAGTGCTTTTGTGACCAGAGTAGGATAAGAGTTAGATAGGTTAGTACCTATATGTTAGTGCACCAGTGATAAGAGTCCAGTGGGTGGTCCTAATCAGTGACTAACAGTGATCAATGACTACACAATGGCATAGGGAAGGCTGTCAATCACTGAGGAGGACCGCCCACTGGCCTCCAAAACATAGGGAATTCAAGGAACTAAATACAAGTTATACTGAATCTTTCCCTATAAACCTATATATCAAATACTCAGCTCCTCCTGCAGATCAGACACCATGTTCAACTTGACAGGTTCTTTGAAAGAGGACCTCTCACCTTCTCTAAATCTTGGCATCATTTAATAGGCACCGCTCCACTTATTCCATTGCAGTTGGAATTTCTTCTCTAGCCCTCACCATTCCTGACCTATGGTTTCTGTTAGTTTTAGCAGCCAATATGCTAGTTAACTATTTACTACCAGGTGGGCGGTCCCTGGTTCTGAAGTCCAGGACCGCCCACTTGGCAGTAGGAGCCTAATTAGCATAATGGGTGCTGAAACTAAAAGCTCTGATTGTTCAGGAACGGTAAAGGCTAGAGCAAAAAATCCAACTGTGCTGGAATCAGTGGAGCGGGGCCTATTGAAGGATACAAAGCGTTGGAGATGGTGCAAGGTCCTTTATAAGTTCTTTGTGCTTAAGGACCCTGAATAGCAGCAGAGACTGTAAAACAATAAAGTTTGTCCCAGCTACTATGAATGATATCATTAACAGTTCTACCATAAAACCAGTTCAGCTCTGCTATATCTGGAGCTATTTTTCTAAATATTAATAAAACTTTCCTAAAGTTTGTCTTAGTCTGCTGGAACTTTTGTGAATGTCACGATGACTCTCGTAATGTTTCTGCTCATGTAATAAGTAGGCATTTTCTTATAATGATAATTGAAAATGCGCTCGCACCCGCTATTAGAGGCGGCCTGGAAATTAGCAAAGCGCACTGCTGTCTTTATGTCACTATTGAAATAATAGAGACCTTACAAGCTCCTGGGGGCTGGATTCAGACAAGCAGCTTTCTATTTCAGTGACTGCAGACTGCTCAGGAGCTCGGGACAAGCTGTGATTTTGTTTTCTATTGGCCCGAAGCACAATGTACCTGTAGGAGGAAAGTAATGGAGAGATGGAGTAAAATGAAATGAAGGGAACTGAATGGCCCCACAGATATTAGATTAGACTATATGTATATTAGGTATATATCTAGGTGCGTCTTCTGTCCTAGAGCAGGCTCTCATTTGTCTTACCTGAGTTTTCATGAAAAGTTGACATATGTGCAGGGTCTAGCTGGGCAGTCTGTACTATGACTGTATAAGTTTTCATACATGGTGTCCTATCAGGTTTTCTGCTGCTAATAAAGATATTATGGCTGCAACAAATTTTACATTTGTCTCTGAGGGTGTGGGATTGTATAATAAGGAGCAGTTTGCCCCCTCCCCTATCCATTACTGATACTGTTCTGCCATTCTGCCAGGAGTAACTGTACCATAGCAAAAAGATAGCTGAGAAAAGCCCATGGGAGATCCAGGGAAGCTGTGCTGTAAATACAGGGCATAGACATGCAACCAAGCAGATAAAACACCGGGAAAAAAGTACATAGAAGATGTTTTTCTTAAATTGGACCTCTATAAGGAGCTCTGGGTAGTTTGATGTCTTCCCTTTAAGGATCCAAGGGTAGCCCAGTTATTGTGCTAGATTCTAAGCAGAGACGGTGCATGTTAGCCATGAATAGAGGGTTAAGTGTGTCAGTTGCATATATGGCCCTACCAATGCTGCTTACCCAGTATTTCCTCTATATTGTTGTTCAACCAGACTTTTTGTATCCACTTAGTCATGTTCTATTGGTTCATGCTGTTAAAACATAAAGACTGCAAAGCTGTTAAACATCACTTGCTATCT
Organism: Leptodactylus fallax; assembly: GCA_947044405.1. Lineage (NCBI taxonomy): Eukaryota > Metazoa > Chordata > Amphibia > Anura > Leptodactylidae > Leptodactylus > Leptodactylus fallax. Next base: position 23,047 of record CAMRHE010000542.1, read on the forward strand.
GCAAATAGTCACCACAGCAATCCCTAGAGGCCATGTGAGTGAGGAGAAGGAGACTCCTTCCCTACAGGTGTACCACTGAAGACAGGATATAAAGTGGAATTAACCAGTTATTGTACAAGTTACCTATACATACCTTCCTGTAAACAGTTCTTTGAAGCTCATCACCACTATACCTGCAGTACATTACACTTACAGTAGCAGCTGAGCATTCTCTTGACAGATGTGGGTCCCTGAGATGCAGACATTTCAGGCATATTCTGTGGGTAGGAAGCCTCTTTTATCTATCAAAGTGTAAAACATCACAAAATCAGCACTCTACGGCTTGGACTACATAGCGATTATGGCGCGCAACACATTTTTGTGACTCACAATGTGACCCATTAACTTCCATTTGGCTGTGATGTACAGTAACATAGTTAAAGTGCGATCTTTGGGTGCTGTGGACAAGATTTCTATGTAGTCCTAGCCCTACAGAGGTATAGTAGAGCTGAATTTATCATTCCACATTCTCTTCAATAATCCAATCACTTTACCTATTGAAAGCCACAGTTTATGCCTCCAAATGACAAACTCAACTCTGCTACATCTACACCTGGTGTAGTCACCTGTCTATAGGGTCCACTACTGACTTTGTCTCAAAAAAACTGCACCAAAAACTGCCTGTGTGAATGCACTCTTAGACCCAGTTCACATGGCGTGAATGAAAGAGGAATTTGAGGCAGATTTTCATCTTAAATTCCTCTCTGTTGTGGTTTTCACTCACAGAAGCATGGTGTGAATTAGCGGAGTGTCTTGTGCCGTGGGTTCTGCGGCTGAATCAGCCTCTGAATCCGCGACAAGATCAAGCAGGGCGCTTATTTTTTCAGCATCCTGCTGCAGTCTTTGAGGCAGAATCCGTCTCAAAATCAGCGCCAAATTCCACAGTGTGAACATACCCTTACAGTCATTCAGACAATTGGCTTTTTCCAGGCTATTAATTAAGCACAAGCTGGCAATCTGTCTGCGGCTTCTTGTTAGATGTGGCAGGTGCTGCGGACTCGCTAAGTAGATCCGTTCTGTAGGACTTGTTGCATATATTACATGGCACTTGATAACGTTTCAATTAATGTTAAACTAAATATTCAAGATGTCTGCAGACAATTCACCGAGGAGATGAAGACGGCGAATGTAGCTGGGAGGGTCGTGTGGCGCTGTAGTAGGAGAACATTCCCTGTAGATGTGCCGGACGTGTAACATACGTGAAATCTAATAAGTTTTGGCTGATACATTTTCTTTTGCTTTATGTTTTCCTTGCAGTTCTTCGCCGGTAACCTGAATCTTAAACAAATCCATTTGTAGTCCATAGGGAGCGAGGGCGGCTGGTGCTGCGGCCCCTTACCCACATGTGTCTGCTGCTCGCCATTGACATCTGCGACGCTGACCTTCCCGTGAACTCTTTATCGCGAGTGTCGGTCTCTAGTTAAGGCACAGGACAAATCTGATTCACTAGTCACTTGTACGGTGCTGGAGGATGAGATACAGCGCAGATGTAGCAGAGCTGAGTTGTCAGATGTGTATAGTTATCTCCAGTTCAGCTCATTGTGATATTACATTATGTTATACAGTACAGATGTAGCAGAGGTGAGTTGTCAGGTGTGTATAGTTATCACTAGCTCAATACATTGCGATATTACATTATGTTATACAGTACAGATGTAGCAGAGCTGAGTTGTTAGGTGTGTATAGTTATCACTAACTCAGCTCATTGTGATATTACATTATGTTATACAGTACAGATGTAGCAGAGCTGAGTTGTTAGCTGTGTATAGTTATCACTAGCTCAACACATTGCGATATTACATTATGTTATACAGCGCAGATGTAGCAGAGCTGAGTTGTCAGATGTGTATAGTTATCTCCAGTTCAGCTCATTGTGATATTACATTATGTTATACAGTACAGATGTAGCAGAGGTGAGTTGTTAGGTGTGTATAGTTATCACTAGCTCAATACATTGCGATATTACATTATGTTATACAGTACAGATGTAGCAGAGCTGAGTTGTTAGGTGTATATAGTTATCACTGGCTCAGCTCATTGTGATAATACATTATGTTATACAAGTGCAGATGTAGCAGAGCTGAGTTTTCAGATATATCAACCTCAATTTATTGCAACATCACATTGTGTTATACAATAAAGATGTATCAGAGTTGAGTTATCATATGTATAATATCTTCTTCAATGTATTGCAATATCATATTATGTTATTCAGTATAGATGTAGTAGAGCTGAGTTGTCAGGTGTATATAGTTATCACTGGCTCAACACATTGTGATATTACATTATGTTATACAGTACATATGTAGCAGAGGTGAGTTGTATGATGTGTATAGTTATCACAGCTCAGCTCATTGTGACAATACATTAAGTTATTCAGTGCAGATGTAGCAGAGCTGAGTTATTAGATTTATCAGCCTCAATTTATTGCTACATCACATTGTGTTATACAATATATCAGTATCAGAGTTGAGTTATCATAGGTATAGTATCTTCTTCAATGTATTGCAATATCATATTATGTTATTCAGTATAGATGTAGCTAAGCTGAGTTATTAGATATATCAGCCTCAATTTATTGCTACATCACATTGTGTTATACAGTACAGCTGTAGCAGAGTTGTGTTACCAAATGTATATCTACCTACAGTTTTTGAATATCACATTGTGTTATCCAATACAGATGTAGCAGAGCTGAGTTATCAGATGTACAATATCATATCTACTTCAATTTATTGCAGGATCGCATTGTTTTGTGCAGTACAGATGTAGCTGGACTGAGATATTATAGGATATTACAGTAAAGGGCTACATTTGGCAGAACGTACGCTATCACAATGTGTTATTCACTACAGATGTAGCAGAGAGAGCACAAGTGTACTTTGTATAAGTGTTACACTTGGCACAGCGTACTGTTATTTACTGTAGCACAGCTGAGTTGTATCAGTCAGTCTCTGCTGGCCATATGCATAGAGTGTGGCTCATCCCACTGTAAATCTGTAAATCTCCTATCCACAGGATAGAGGATAAGTGTCTGGGGATAGGGGTCTGACCTCTGGGATCCTTGGTGATGGTGGGGGTTCACAGGTTTCCCATGTTATAATTGCAGTGGGTGCACACAAGCTTTAGGTAAATGTGATAGAAATGTTGCAAAGCAAAAATTCTTACCGAAATAGAAGGGTTAATAGTTTATTTTTGTCAATGAACAAAATGAAATGAATGAAGAAAAGAGAAATGTAAATCCCATCAATATTTGGTGTGACCTTTGCCCTTTGGAGGAGGAGCCCTGGAAGTGATGATATGGCCCCCACAGATATAGCCCTGATCTCACCATCATCCAGTCTGTCTGGGATGACATGAAGAGACAGAAGGATTGGAGCAAGCCTACATCCACAGAAGGTCTGTGCTTAGTTCTCCAAGATGGCGGGAACAACTTCCCTGCTGAGTTCTGCCAAAAACTGTCTGCAAGTACCGAGAAGAACTGATGGAAGGCAAAGGGCAAAGGTCACTCCAAATTTTGATGGAATTTACATTTCTCTTTTTTTCATTCACTTCTTTTTATTAGTTGCCGAAAATAAACTATTAACCCTTCTATTTTCTATTTCCACGCATGCCTAAAACTTTTGCGCAACACTGTATATACCCTAAAATGGTAAATATAAAAAGTACAACTGATATATATATATATATACTCTTTCAGTATAGAAATGGTTGGGTTTGTATAGGAATAAGAAACCATGGCTGCTTTCCTCCACAAACAGCACCACCTTTATCCACAGGTTGTGTGTGGTATTGCAGCTCAGCCCCATTTACCACAATGGAGCCAAGCTGCGGCAATAGACTCCACCCGTGGCACTAAAACAGAGATACATTCCTAATCCTGCACACTTCTTTACTCCACATGTACATATAAACCCATAAAGCCTCAGGAGGTGCACAGGGGTCCGGTATAAGAAGAGTTAATAGTTTAATAACATGAACTTCCTGATGTTATGGGAAAAACATTTATTGGAAAGAGCCATGGAGATCTATTCAGAGTAAAATCAATTCACCTAAACTCTGCAAAATGGTCAATCAATGGAGAAAAATCCATCATACGCGACGACCCAGTATTTGCAGTTGAACGAATCGCTGTTTCCTGTTATTTCACAACAATGAACCTTTACCGGCGGAGGCATCAATGCAGTCTTTATGAGCGATCCAGAATATATGGCGCTATTATGTGCCGGTGATTGCAGCAAAAATGAACATAATAGGAAGGTAAACAATAGATATAATACATAATTGTATTTATTTAAAAATGGCTGAAGACTTTCCTCAAGGAGCCATCAAATCTTCTTCTACCACCCTCCGATGTATTGTCAGCTCTTAATAAGCCTGGCAAGGAGCGAGGAGTCTTAAAGCGAGACTTCTGCGCTTCTCCCAGAATGCCGCACCAAGACCATTATGTTGACTATCGACCTGGAGCTCAAGGGTTAAGTCTAAATTAAATTCCGTTCTCGGCTTTTGTTTGTGACCTTGAGAGGGTCGCTATGTCTCCACACCTTAAGCAAAAAGATGAAATGATTGAGTTGGTTGCTGGGCTCTCCCTGAGATAAATTGGCAACGACTTACTAGAGAAAACAACAAAGGAACAAAGGCCGAATGTTAACCTTAGTTATTTTCAGGAGGATGTTTGTCTGTCCGATACTTTCAAAAAGATCAAGGCCTTATTTTGGCAGTTTTTGAAAAATCTCCCATCGTATGTGCAGAAATCCAGTGGAGGAGTGTAAGGAGGATGAAAATAGTAGTTGGTCATGGTTGGGCTCCTGGGGGCAGTAGTTGGCTCCACGAAACTTCTAGTAATCTTAAGGGGCTGGTGTAACGCGGGCCTGCAGAGTGGATGTTGGTGATAGTGCTTCATTTTTGAAAAATTCTCCTATTGTCTGTGCAGCAGTGGAGGATTGTATGGAGGGTAGCGCAGTAGTTGGCCACAGTTGGGCTCATAGTGGCTCCACTTGGACTCCAGTACTCCTCAGGCAAGGTGATGAGGCCTGCGATGTGGATATTGGTGGTAGTAGAGTTCCCTGGGGCATTGTGGTACATCTCCTGCCTGATGGTGGTTGGGGTGACCTTTATGATTGAGGACTCAGGAGACACTTGTACACAGTACACAGATCTTATGGTTTTACTGAAGTTTTCAACAAGGCAAGTGAACAACAATACAGCAATCTTCCCCAGAAAGGGAGGCACAATCATGGATACCAGTGGGCTGAAGCTGAACCTTCTAGATACTTCTCCCTGATTGGGGTCAATCAGTGTCTCTCTGGATAAGTCTCCTCAAAAAGTGTGGGCTTATAGAAATATATATATATATATATATATATATATATATATATATATATATATATATATATATATATATATATATATATATATTTTTTTTTTTTTTTATATATGCAATTGCCTAAACTGTGATGTGCAGTTTCCTAAAATTTGCTGATTTCTGACGCTAGGTTCACACCTGAGTTCAGGTTTCTGTTCTTCAGGTCCGTTCGGGGACCCAAAAACGTAAACCCAATCCGCTTAAAAAGTGGTTACCCGCAGAAATCCACGGATCCCATAGACTATAATGGGGTCCGCCTGGTTTCTGCCAAAAAAATGCGAAAAAAATTGAGAAAGAAAAGTCCTGGCATGGAATCCCCAAACGGAGAGAGGACGCAGGTGTGAACCTAGCCTAAGTCATCTAAAGCAGCGGTCCCAACCTTTTTTTCTCCGTGGCCCGGAAGGGGGGGCGGTGCAGCGAGCAGGGGGCGGGGAGTTTAAGGGCGGGGATTTTGTCATATGGGGGCGGGTTATACACTAAACAGCGCTTTAGATGAGACGGGTTGGCGATCTGGCCGACAGTGTTGTGGCTCCTAGCATAGCTAATGGCGGGGACCTGGTCTACAGCGCTGTACACCGAGGTCCTGCACAATTAGATACACTAGGAGCCACAACACAGTGGCCAGATCACCGACCCGTCCCACATGATGTGTCGGGAGCCACCTTTACCGAGGACAGCCCGCCGCCCCGCGGACCGCCAAAAGACCCCCAAAGGCCCGGTCCCGGTCCGTGGAACGGTGGTTGGGGACCCCTGATCTAAACTAGGGTTTATGCACTACCTGTAAAAAAAAAGTGACCATAGCAAATATGGCTTCTTGACATCAGTATTGACACTGACCCTGACATGTCACTGACAGGTGGGTCGGCCTAACACTCCGGCATCTCAAGGAACTTTCCTGTCTCCTCCTCACTAGAATGATATAAGATCAAGGGTCGTACCATCTGCCCTGTCCATCCTCATTGGTATAGTTTACTTAACCCCTACAGGGCGCAGCCACTTTTCGTTTCAGTGTTTTTGTTCTTTACATTCTGCCTTCCAAAAACTGTAACTTTTGAATTTTTTGTTTACATATCCATATGAGGGCTTATTTTTGGTAAGACAAATTGTTGTTATTCAGACAGTATTTAATGTTCCGTAAAATGTACTGAGAAGTGGCTGTTTGTTATTTCTGTGTTTTATGTCTTTTTGTAAACTAAAATTAATAAACTTTGAACTGAAAAAAAAAAATGTACTGAGAAGCTGGAAAAAATTCAGAATCGGTGGAATTGAAAAAAAAAAATGCAGTGCGCCATTTCTTATGGGAGTTATTTTTTTACGACTTCCATTGTGCAGTAAAAATGACAAGTTACCTTCATTTTGCGGGTCAATGCAATTATGGCAGTACCAAATTTATACAGTTTTTATGTTTTAATACCTTAAAAAAATTAAAAACTTTGAGGAAAAAAAGATTTATGTATTGCCAAATTTCTGACACCTGTCACTTTTTTATATTTATATGTACATAGCTGCGTAAGGTGTCTTTTTATGAGGGTCAATCTGTAGTTTTTGACTATATTATTTTGGAGAATGTCTGATGCTTTGATAACTTTTTATTAATTTTTTGAGGGGAGGCGAAGTAGCGAAAAAATGTTTATTTGGGTATTTTGATATTTTTTCCTGTTACAGCATTTAACCATGTGAAATAAATATTTTTAGATTTTTTTTATTGGAGGCGTTTTCGAATGTGGGGGTAGCTAATGCACTTAAGTTTATTTAAGTATTTTTTTAGGTAAAGGGAGGTGATTTCAACTTTTATATTTTTTACTTTTTTTATATATTGAAAAAAGTTAAAAAAAAGTTAAAACTAGCCTAAGTAAAATGAGCCTAACGGTCTTTTACCTGTGATCACTTGATTGCTTATACCATGGACTTCAATACTACTGTATAGTAGTATAGCAGTCTATGGTAAAATCCCTGTATAACTATTGAATCCTGCCATAACCTTTACCGACGTCAAGCGTTCTGGGGTCTTTGACCAAGTTGGTGCCCAATCACAGTCCTCAGTCGTGATCCAGAGGTGTAAGGCATCAGAGAAGACACCAGAAAAGACCGCAAGAGCCTGTGAATGAAGATGGGATGCTAGAGAGGAAACCAGACTAGATGCCCAGGAGAGGAGAAGAAATTTAAGTATCCTTGATTTTTATTTTGTCCGCATCTCCCCTGGGCCACCAGTTATTATATTTTCTGGGGTCTGAAGAGGCCCAAGAGTATGATAATGATTTTTGGGGAAACCCCAAAAATTATGGGTTTGGCTGAGCCAGAAATTTTAGAAAAATTTGTAACAAACCTGATATATTGCAAACGGGTTCACTCACCTCTAGTGGTGAATAATGATTCGTAAAGTGGAAGATCAATTAATGATATACCTTCAGATGTGTACCATGGTCTAATTTGCGGTAGCCGCAGCTTCCTGACATTAGTTACTAAAGTTTCTGGTTTACTAATATTTGTAGATCTCTTTCCTTGACAGCGCTACCCAGTTTTTACGTATGGGTTTTAGCACTTCCCTATAGACTACAGACAGTACTAAATCCTGACACCAACGGCGCCTCCTCTGGTGATATGATATGATAATGTAATGCCGTAGTATATGTGAGTCACACACATCATGCACAACATGAGATTATTTAGCCAGACCCATAGGAGCCATGGATACAATCATTAGAGGTGTGCGAAGCGTCATCATATTTATTTACTCACGACAGCAAGACAAAACTTTGTAACTTGACTGCACTTAGACAACTTTTATCTGCTTTTAGTAAAACATTTTTGAAATCTGTCCTTTGTATATTGCATTGACATAGGATATTTTACTGACAGTGGGATTAACATGAAATTGTATCAGTAAATAGAAGGATTAGTCTGAAGTGTTTCTCTAAAATATTGGGTTACTGTTTAGCAAGACTTAATCATACAATGTATTACACAAACCCATTCCTTCTCCTAAGACTCCCTTTAAATACACATGGCGGTCAAAAGATCCTGATCACTATGTTATGCCTAATGGGCAAATTTTGTGAGATTTGTCTTGCAAATATTTTAGAGGTTCATCTGCAGCTTTGGTTCAACCAGAAGTGCTATTATTATACTCTGGTGTCTCTTCAGACCCCAGAGTATAATATTCAGAGGCCCTGGGGAGATGTGCTAAAAAAAATAGCTCATACGCAGCTTCCTTAAAATGACTTTGGGGCCCTCTTTTGTGACGTCATGGACGCTGGAGTCTTTGATTAGCTCAGCTTTGATGGAAGTGTCATGATGTTGAGGTGCCCTACATGACTTCTGAATCTCAATCATAGGTCTCAGCGGTGATCGGGGTTTGCAACGTCACAGAAGAGGTAGCAATAGGCCAGTAGACACTGGGGAGGAAGACCAAATGCCACAGCGGAACCCCAGAGAGATGAGGAAAGATGAGTATGAGTATTTTTGAGAAACTGGTATCAGATTGGTTATAAACCAGTTTGCTCATCCCTGGAGGCCATCTGAGGATGCAGTCCATGACTGGCATTCTCTTTGGTACCATCTGAATCTCTTTAGCGTAGGTCCCATCTCCAGGACCTCCATGTAACAGGGGGATAGGAATCTGTTGACTTTATGTTGAGCCCCCCAGAGAAGAGAAGATGAACTAGATAGGTGGTCATACATGCCTGCATCTTCCTTCTTTCCTAGTTTATGAGCGTTGTGAAACATATGGATGTTTTTGTAACTTCCATGCGTGCTCACCTTCTCTTTGGTGTACCAGAGGACAGACATATTCATTCTGGAAATGAAAACATAGGAGCAGATTTACTAATCCTGTCTAATAGACGAGAAAGTTCTAAAATGGTCTAGATTGATGTCAATGCCTGATCCCGGATGATAAGTCTAGAGTATATTTAGACTGTGTAGTCTAGGCTTACACTATCTCTAAATTGGCTTAGTTTATGACAAAAATTGGCACACCATATCACATTTTAAGCCCTTTCCGGCAAACGTGCCCTTTCCTGCTACCTTGTCAAAAAAGGCTCACAAAGTATCTAAAACACTTTCTTACATCAGCCTTAGTCAATTCTCCGGCTGGCGTGAGATTCTCCGGCCTCTTAATAATTCAGGCACACTACCGTGTGTCAGAATTGAAGTCTATGCCAGTCAGGAAGTGGTGTAGATTTCAGGCACAACTCATGCCAATTTTGCCAAGAGTTGGGTAAAAAGTGGTGAACAGGACATGGATGAATGTAGCACATTTTTGATGCAAGAAGGGGCCTTGCACCAAAGATGCGCCACATTTACACCGAAAGTAGCGAAGATGGTAATAAGTAAATGTGGTGTAAGACATGTATGCCAGTTTTTTGCTGCAACTTGGGCCTTTTTAATTAATAAATCCCATCAGGTTTTCCAGACCATTACTTTCTCCATAAAGAACCTCACCGAGATCTTTCTGAAGGATCATGACAATGAACATATTAACAATTCATCTTCATACATCTACCTACTGAGAGCCTTTCTCAGCTGCGTTACCAGGATGCCATTTAAGAAGGGAAGAAAACCTCTTTGATGTCCTCTCGGAGCTTTGTAGCTTGTATCGGATGGGCTGAAGTGCCACACTCTCTGTAGTTTGTCACATGCTGTTGCGTTTCAAGTACAGCTATAGGCGAACACAAACTCCTTCACGTCCCGGTGATAAACGGCAGGGGCTTGGCACTAGAAGCTTTTAGATGATAGATCTCTAGGTAAGAATTGAAGGTTTAAAACAAATGTGTTGTTCTCCATTGTATAGAAGATGAAAGTGCGAGATTTTTATAAGGTTAGAAAAAAAAGGTTTTCAGAGCAGTCACCAGGAGACCCCTAAAAGCCCAGTTTAATCCTGGCTGATCACAGGTTATATGAGGTTGCCGGGACAGGAGTAGAAATTGCACAATGGGCACCGATGAAATAGAAAGCCACCAGATACCCTGTTATTTTATAGTAATTCATGTTGACATTTAAGGGGGCGCCACTGTTTACTTCTATCTGTGTCAGATTGATGCAAAACATGCAGTTATGTCTCAGGCAGTTGTGTAAAGGATTACACTGGGTCTTGCCATAAAATGACATAAAAGTGCTTCCCTTTTGCCCTATTTAAAGGCAGTTAGAGGCTACTTTTGGGCAGTTTACCTTTTGGCGAGAGGTTGCTAGACAAGGCTCTACGACACACTCAAAGATATTTTGCCCAGTTGACAGATTTTAAGGGGGGTATATTATTGGACTAAGAGAAGCAGGATGGTTGTTTCGAAGAATTGCCCATAATCTAGGCCGCTCTAACTAAGGAAGTGTTGCGAGCAGTATTTACATCAAGGCATGCACACAGGCTCTGGACAGCTCAGACAAACCACCAGTAGAGAGGATCATTTGATCCGCCATCAAGCATGAGCTGCTCATACAGTTTCCGTGTCCACCGTCCAGACACTGGTGGCGCTTTCATTACACACCCCTGTCTCTGCCCAGACCATTTCCAGGCACTTAGAAGGAAATGCTGTGGTGTCCATTACATGTAGGAATATAGTTGCTTTATTCAGTTCTGTTTAGTTTGGATTTCTTGTCTCTGGGTCCTAGTGTTCTCTTGTTGTTTGTGTTAGAGTCGGTATTGTAGATTAGAATTTCCATTATGAATATCAATAAGGGACAGTGAGGGTCAGTGCTGTCTGATATTAGGATCTCCATTTAGAGATCTGTCTATGGAAAGATTTGGGAAAAGTTATAGTCAGGATCAGTTCTTGAGTGTTCACCATATCATCTCAACAATCCATTAGTTCCATCATCAGGTTCCATCACTGTCCTGTCCTAGTCATTTATCGGTGAGTTCATTTTTCCTTGCATTCTTGTTACCTTCTACCATGCTTCATGTTTATGGTTTGTTCAACCATTAATTTAGCCTTACAAGTCCTGGAGAAAACTGAGTACCGGGAAAATTGTAAGTACACAGAAAAGGGTATTACTATAGGTTAAGTGCAGTTCTGCCATCTTGTGTCCAGTATGGACGTAGTAGAGGATTCCAGAATACCTCCAAGCATGCCAAGTGCAATGTAGCATGCCACCATTTTTTGGCACAGGAAAAGGACCCAATAGAATAAAAGTTTATATAGAAACATAGGCATCAAGAGGATCTGTAAATGTCCCAATATGGCAATGTGCGTGAACCTAAAGCTGGACCAACTTTTTGTCCCACTAAGTGCTCCCAGCTGGCATTGCGGAGGTGTCTTGTATCATTCTCAGTACGCCAAACATTTTATAAAACAACTTTTAAGCAGCATTTAATGAACAAAAAAATCCCATCATTGAACATTTGAGAGAATTGAGAAGTTCGCTCTGAATTGACGTCTCGGCATCAGGATAAAAAGGCATCTCCAGACGTAATAGGGCTGTTATTTAATCATGTTTGTTTGACGCTGTTCATGTCTTCAAACATCCCATTATATAAGCTGATTTCTGTGTTCCTCATTTTCAGTCTGATGTACTGAACAAGCTTGTTAACTGGATTTGATTCTTAGAATGATCAGAATCAGGATGACTAACGAATCAAAGCAAATTAGAGCCGGAAAGGAAGCGGGAGGAGGCGAGTGATGTAGAAAGATCGCACTTCATGACACTCCATTGACTTCTTGTGATACATTACATAATGGTCCTTCACAAGTGGTGCAGAGCTCAGCATCTAAAAACCTTCACATCTATTTCTTAGTTGTTGTAGAAGTAACCTATGGGGGTATTGGTCGCTGAGGTCCATTATCCTACTTTCTACTATACATACAATCATTTTGGACCTACTTACCAATGGAGAATTTATATGGGTGTAATTTGGATATAATATATCTATATATACAGTATATATATATACACTATATATATATATAATTTGTATGGGCAATGAGTAAAGAGAATTTATAAAATTAATAAATTAGATTTAGAAAGTAAATTTTCAAAATTTATTAAAAAAAATTTAAATACATTTAATACATAAATTACTAAAATACATTGACGTATAATATATAAAATAGATTTATAAAATAAATTATTAAAATGCATTTACATATAATAAAATATATCTATAAAATAAATTTATACAAGGCATTTACATATAATAATAAAATGTATTTATAAAATACATTTATAAAACTTATAAAATGTATAAAATACATGAGAATTTATAAAATAATTCAAGGATATAGCAGTGCAGAAGTTGATTGTTGCTCATGTTAGATTGAACTATTTGTGCTCCCAATAATAACTCTAGTCTAGATCTGATACCACTTTTAAAGGGGTTTTTTGGCTCCGAATGCAAATTTCAGAAAGATGAAACCCCACTAAACCTGATGCACATGGCAGTGTCATATGTAGAGATCAAATTCTTTACAAATTAAATAGCTGAATCTAAAATTCTTGAGCTTCAATCCATACGAATCGGCAAAATGGCGACCAATGCTGGATGATGCTGGGGTCTATTACAGGGGTGTAATGTTTTTTGTTAGTTTTTAAACCCCTTCCCTGCCTCCGGTTATTGTACTTTGAGGTATAAAGAGACCCCAGAGTATAATACCAACTTTTCATGGCACATCTGATTTGGACTGAATAAATCTAGGATGAAAAAATTTTCCTACCAGATAATCTCTGCCAACCAAATTGCTCATCTCTAGTGATATACACAAAACCAATCCAGAGAGGGACGTATTACACTTGGGGGGCATATTAACCCTACTGTGATCATTATAAAATATTGGTTGGATTCTAGAGAAATCGTATATGAATAAACTAAGCCACCTCCTCAGATGCCTAAAGAAGCTTTAATCTTGGTATCATTTTGGCACTCCCATGTCAGACAATGGCACAGTGACCTATGCAGGTGTAACTCAATGTTCCTGTACCCCCAAAATATATAACAGGATTGACCTACCACGTGATATTTATAATACTGGTGTCTTCATATGTGGCACAGGGGCCTTTGGACCCCCTTTGACACCAGGGCTCAGGTTCCACGTTCACCTCTGCACCTCCTTTAGCTGTAGTGAGTGGCCACAATATAAGGACCAACAGGTACTTTTATGGATAAGGACTCTCCCTCGTATTCATTTCTGGATCTTAAGCCACCTGTACTTGGTTTCCTTCCATTACAATCATTCAAATTGATAAAATACATTTAGATGAAGGACTTGTCACAGCCTACTGTGATAAAGAAGCGCCCGCCTGTCTCTATTTGTCACATAGGCTTTTTATCACAAGTTCATTCATCCATTGTGGATGTGATTATTTGATGAAAAAGTCAACTCCTGCGGTGTAGTGTTGACAGTCGAGCAATTCTGGAATCAGATCATAGTTACATGTTCCTATACCTTTATTATGGCAGGAGCACACAGGGACCGTGATTTATTTTCTGTATAATTCTCAACAGGCCATTTGCCCCGCTGTCCTTCTATAAAGATATCTTCATTGCAGACAGCGATGTACAATTTAACTTTTACAAATTGGCCTGTACATAACCTACATCTATATTGATGCCCATTAGTTAGGATTTGTCCCATGTCTTTTTTGATAAGTAATATGTAATGTATGAAAAAACCTACTACAGATGCATCCCTCCTTCAATTTCTTCTTGGCTTGACATATGTGTAGAGGAAGATAAGCCGCTTTGGAAAAAAACATGATACTCTGCTGGGAGTTGTTTCTCCTGTAAGTATCTATGTGTAGCCACCCAGTGGTCATGATATGAATTGCAGCAGGGTTTTCCGAGCATGTTGTGATAATGGATTAAATTTGTATCTTGAGTAAAAATGGGCAAATCTCAGATTAGTTTTGCCAAAGTAGAACTGCTATTTTTATACTCTGGGGTCTCTTCAGACCATAGAGTATTATAAGAGGCGGCCTATGGGAGGTGAGTAAACATAACTAGCCTCTCTTGGGTGTGACAGATGTATTCCAAAGTCCCTCTGCATCCTCTTCCGGCCTCCTGTGATTGGGGCATACCTCCAAAATTTCAGGTTCGTACAAAAAAAATTTGGAAAGTTCATAAATTCATAACCCAGATCATTAACAAAATTCGGTATTCAAATTCAGTCTAGATTAATTCACAGAATGAGGACTAACAAGCCTGAAACAGCTGTATACAAACAGCAATGAATGGTTCTCTGAAGGCTCCTCATACAAGCAGATTACGGCTCCATTAGTGTCTGCTTTGTACAGAGCAGTAATTTGGTACTGGAGTCTGCGAAGCTATACTGTACCACCTTATGTCTCCGTATGAGTCTATATGAAATCTCAGAATGAGGGAAAATCCTTTTCTACAGCTGTACAGTCTTCATTTGCCACTTGATACACTCAACAAGCTGCTGTTGCCCGATAAAACCTTGGTGGCCTCTCATAGCGATAGACCATTAATGTGTGATCTGTTGGAGTCCGACTTCTAGAACCCATACTGATCAGGAGCAACAGCCATTTCTCCCTTCTCCTTCTCTCAAACCTATGTTTGGCTGGAAAAACATTTGTGTAGAAGGAGCCTTCCTCCATTGCTAAGTCTGAAATAGGAACTTTAAGCCCCTCTTCCTTCCAGACAAACGCACCAACTCAGTAAAAAATGGAAGGGAAAAACAGAAAGTTTATCTCTGTTTTCTTCAAGACTGTGTGATCGGTGACCATCCACCCTTTGAGACCCATGATCATTGGGATCCAAATCTTGGAGCCTTCACGATAAGCAGAATGAATGAGTTCAGCTGCCGTACATTATGTACAGACCAGACATTGTGTCTTTGTTCTTCTAATTGATGCGGGGCCTGCAGACACATATTGATAAAACCTATAATTTTTCCAATTCTCTTTATACCAAGGCCTGTAACCATGACAAGGGGGCATCTTCTACATCTATAGTAAAAAGGTTATACCATAGTCATAGATGGAGCTTCTTTACAGTAAGAGCGGTGACACTATGGAACTTTCTGCTACATTATGTGGTGACCGATAACTTGTACAAGTTCAAGAGGAGCCTGGATGCCTTTCTTGAAAGTAAGAATATCATAGCTAATGGAAATAAAAAATTTTTGGAAGAGTCTTAGTCCAATTGCCATATTTGGAGTTGGGAAGCAATTTTTTGGGCAATTGGCATCAGCCTTGTGGGGTTTTTTTTTCCTTCCTCATGATCACCTTGGCAGGTTTATAGGTTGGACTTGATGGACTTGTGTCCTTATCCAACCTTATCTAATATGTTACTATGGGGAGGCCATCAGTATTGTTTTTTTGGAATTTTTTTCCTGGCTACAAGAGCCTCCATTCAGGTGGTAGTCGCTGGAGTTTCCATGTTTTTACTGTTCTCGTCCTCTTAGGTCTCCTTTATAAGTTACATTCCAGATCTTCTTAGTAGTAGTAGGATCACTTTCTGCTACAGACAAGCAGCACATACAGTATATATATCACATACACATTTCACAGTCCTTCATTTTTCACCCACGCAAATATCTTTCCCTATTTTTACTAGACGAAGTAGAAAACTCCATGTACTGTATGTTGCCAGCACCTGCCAGCTGGCTCCTACCTCCGCTTAATGCTTAAGTGCCTGAGGATCTTCAGACACCAACACAAAATTGCTAATTGTAGCGGAAACTATTTGGATAGTTCAGGAAACAAATTATCTGTAATGTTGAGACAACAGTAAATTGCTCATCTGCGAACGGCTCCATCTTGTTCAATAAGCAGAATCCTATGACCTTTACCTCTCGGTTTTCCTCCAAGTTTAACGCTCATTATCAGTCATTGCGAAACAAGATATAAGGAAGATGTGTTGTCTGATGAATCTACAAGATATGAGAAGAATGCTACCTCATTATAAGGCTTCATGCACACAGGATAGCTATGCGTAGTTGGTTGTACTGCACCACGTGTCCATCACCACTCCATGCTATGGAGATGTAGGGATTCTGTATGATACTGTATTGTGCTCCATAGTGATGTTGTAGGTTCCCAGGATTAGATGTATAATATGGTTTCCTGTAGAACAGGGCATGATATGTTTCTATTTGATTCATATGGAATGTAGCTTCAATATGATCCGTCATATGGAGCCATAAGGAAGCTCAGGAGCCTGTTATGGCTCCAGACAACTCAGGGGTTGTACAGAGCTATCCTTGGCCATGCCAATGAGGACTTAGTAAAACGTAAAGGGGTTATCCAGGATGAGAAAACATGACTGCATTCTTCTTCTCAGAAGCCCACATGAGCATGGCCGTAGAATAGCTCTGTACAACCCCAGGGCAGTATATGGTCCCTCCTGTGCTTCCTTATGGCTCCATATGACAGGTCATACCGAAGTTGCATGCCATACAAATCAAATAGGACACCATATTATACATCCTATTACAGGAACCTACAACATCACTATGGAGCACACAATGGATACCCCTTTAATATGTTGGGTTTTTTTTGCTATCAATTGGACACGTTTGATAAGGATCAATTGACTTTGATGGCGCTTGCAAATGATCTATGGAAAAAATACAATTTATAGGCTCCTGAGTAGTTTCTGCAGCCTGTTCTCAGATATGCCATGGCCTATATTTTGTCTGTGTAGGAATGAGGTTTCCTTAATATATTTAGCAAATTATGTTAAATTTAGACTATGCAAAAATATGTCATGTGTGAACTAGCTTTAAAAAAAAGAGCACTAGTATGGCTATATTAAGGCTGCAGGGAGAATATATGCAATGTTTCCAAATATACGGTGCAGTCAAGGGTATAGCTATAGGGGGTGCACTGGTAGCAATAGTTACCGGGTCTGGAATCTCGGGGGACCCAAAGGTGTCTACAGTATAGTAAAAAACTGTATTATACATAGTCATGGTAAGTGGTGACATCACAGATTTTGCTTTGGGGAGCAGGAGCTTCACGTTACCCCTCTGAGTACAGTACCTGCGTAATAGGTGACCTCACATACCATATTTTATGTATCGCTCATGGATTATAGTAGACACGAACCTCTGTATACTATTATCAGAACTCCCACAATGCACTGCGCTCTGGTAAAAAGAAACTAGCAGAAATCCAAATTTAGCTCTGAATATGAAGAGAGGAGAAAATATCACATAATATAAATGAGTACAAGCTAAAATAATAAAAAATATTGAAGCAAAGGTTTTAGGCAGGTTTTGGAAACAAATGCTGCTAAGTAAGAATGCTTTCAGAAATAGAAGGGTTAATAGTAGAGGTTGATAGATGTAGCGGTGCCAAGTGTGTTGGATGTTGCTGAGCTGAGTGTATTGGTTGGTAATATCTGTGATTTTACTTAGGGCTCCAGTAACCTGTCATATTAATCTTAGGTAGTATCAGATATATTCAGCATGCTGTGTCTACTGTATAGAACTGTGCAAAAGTTTTAGGCAGAAATGCTGCACAGTTCCATAGTTTTTTATGTTCTGTAAAGATGTGTTTAACCGATGCCTGGACCTCTGTGTACTTAACAACTCATAGAGAAAGCCTACCAGTCCCACTTGCTCAACAACTCATTAAGAAAGCGTACCGGACCTGGTGACCCAACCATTCATAGAGAAGGTTTCTTGTATGTGCTTATATGTAGAAAGAACTGTCTGTCATTGTGTGTAGGTGGTCAGACTTTGTCTGTAAGTCAGCAGTGAAGCAGGACTCACAGGCTTTCTCTATGAGTAGATGGGGAAGCAGGACTCACAGGCTTTCTCTATGAGTAGATGGGGAAGCAGGACTAACAGGCTCTCTCTACGAGTGGATGGGAAAGCAGGACTCACAGGCTTTCTCTATGAGTAGGGGGGAAGCAGGACTCACAGGCTTTCTCTATGAGTAGATGGGGAAGCAGGACTCACAGGCTTTCTCTATGAGTAGGGGGGAAGCAGGACTCACAGGCTTTCTCTATGAGTAGGGGGGAAGCAGGACTCACAGGCTTTCTCTATGAGTGGATGGGGAAGCAGGACTCACAGGCTTTCTCTATGAGTAGATAGGGAAGCAGGACTCACAGGCTTTCTCTGAGTAGATAGGGAAGCAGGACTCACAGGCTTTCTCTATGAGTAGATGGGAAGCAGGACTCACAGGCTTTCTCTATGAGTAGATGGGGAAGCAGGACTCACAGGCTTTCTCTATGAGTAGGGGGGAAGCAGGACTCACAGGCTTTCTCTATGAGTAGGGGGGAAGCAGGGCTCACAGGCTTTCTCTATGAGTAGGGGGGAAGCAGGACTCACAGGCTTTCTCTATGAGTAGATGGGAAGCAGGACTCACAGGCTTTCTCTATGAGTAGGGGGGAAGCAGGACTCACAGGCTTTCTCTATGAGTGGATGGGGAAGCAGGACTCACAGGCTTTCTCTATGAGTAGATAGGGAAGCAGGACTCACAGGCTTTCTCTGAGTAGATAGGGAAGCAGGACTCACAGGCTTTCTCTATGAGTAGATGGGAAGCAGGACTCACAGGCTTTCTCTATGAGTAGATGGGGAAGCAGGACTCACAGGCTTTCTCTATGAGTAGTCAGTGGAAGCAGGACTCACAGGCTTTCTCTATGAGTAGATGGGAAGCAGGACTCACAGGCTTTCTCTATGAGTAGATGGGGAAGCAGGACTCACAGGCTTTCTCTATGAGTAGTCAGTGGAAGCAGGACTCACAGGCTTTCTCTATGAGTAGATGGGAAGCAGGGCTCACAGGCTTTCTCTATGAGTAGGGGGGAAGCAGGACTCACATGTTTTCTTTATATATGGGAGGGGGAAGCAGGACTAACAGGCTTTCTCTATGAGTAGATGGGGAAGCAGGACTCACAGGCTTTCTCTATGAGTAGATGGGGAAGCAGGACTCACAGGCTTTCTCTATGAGTAGATGGGGAAGCAGGACTCACAGGCTTTCTCTATGAGTAGACAGAGAAGCAGGACTCACAGGCTTTCTCTATGACTGGATGGGGAAGCAGGACTCACAGGCTTTCTCTATGAGTAGATGGGGAAGCAGGACTCACAGGCTTTCAATATGAGTAGATGGGGAAGCAGGACTCACATATTTTCTTTATATATGGGACGGGGAAGCAGGACTCACAGGCTTTCTCTATGAGTGGATGGAGGTAGCAGGACTCACAGGCTTTCTCTCTATATGGGAGGGGGAAGCAGGACTCACAGACTCTCTCTAGGAGTCCTGGTAGTATGTAATAAGCTTTTAACATGAAAATACTAAATGAAATTATAGAAATCTGCACATCCCCATGCGTGATGTCTCCTTTGCTATCCAAAGCTGCCTCCGGACAGAAGACATAACAGATCTACTTGATGTCCTCCTTCTTTCTTCTATAGGGTGTAGCTATAGTTTAGGTGGTGCAGAGTTCTCACATTGGCCCTGGTACTTGCCCCTTGCTGAATAAGAGCACGGCCCTTGTTACAGATTTTGCATTGCAGCCTAGGCGCATAGAGTTTCGCCTCTGCTTGTATTTCCATGTAGTAAGTGTTCCATAAAAGTATCTAATGCAGCAGGAAAATGGATTCTCAGATTAATGACACAGGCCTTCAACTTCTCTGCAGCAAACTTTTCTTACTCTCAATGAGAAGATGAGACGGCGCTAATGTCCCGGGGTCAGCAGGGAAGAGTGTCTAAGGGTATTCATATGGTACTCAGAACCACACACCCTCCTTTATGACGGCACTAGTCAGCAGAACCGCTATTTAAAGCCTCATATTTCATGTCGGCTATAAATAACGTAAAGCACCAGAAATAACCTTCCATGAGCAGCGTCAGCTCCAAGTCAGTGTAAAATAAATACTCCAGCGTCACCCAGAAAAGGAATAAATCTTCTCCGCTTCATGAGATTCTAGAAGAGATGGCTGGACGGACACTTTGTTGGCAACTTTGCAAACTAAAAACCGTAAAAGCGGATTCTTATTATAATAAACCCTCAATGGTGGCCTAGATATAAAAGGAGAACTCCACTTTTGCATATCGTATAAAACATTCCACAAAAGGGGGATTCTGTGCGAAAACTATGGATGACCACCTAAAGATAGGCCATCAGTATCAAATTGGTGGGGGTCTGACAGTCAGGGACTCCGCTGTTCTGACTCAATAGCTTGGCTGCAAGTGTTAGGTTGTGAGAGTGTCCTGTAGTCTCTATGCTAACCAGCAATTACACCAAGATATCTATCAGATAGTGTTCAACTCAACTGAGGAGGCGTAGATAAGATTCCAGATGCTTTAATCCAAGTAAATCTTGTAAAACCTCATACAGCAGTAGGTGAAAAATGATGAAATACCAGGAGCTGAGCAGACATGTTGCTTATAAAGAAGTGAAACTAAACTGAGGGGGAGAGAGGAGGAGCTACAGCATCACAGCTAAGGATACAGAGAGAGAAAAGGGACAAACTACAAAGACAAACAGTATCACAGATACATGTCAGTGAATTAAACCAAGTCCTGGGACATGACACTCCCCGCCTGAAATCTTTAGATTTCAATGAAAACAAACATTAAATGTCCTGAGATGTCCATAAAGTCCTCTTCAAACCTGAAAAACAAAAAAGAAACATGCACAACAAACAATAATCAACAGTTAGTCCAACTAAACCAATCTTCAGGTCGGGAAGCCGCAATTTGCCAACACCTCCACCGACCCACACTGTAATCCACAAGAACACGGTTTTAGTTCATGGAAGGAAGCTCCCCGCCATGAGCTGTGAATGGTGTCCTTATCTTCTTTTATGTGACGTCTCCTCTTGGAAGAAGAAGCACCAGTTCATTAATTGGGCGGAAGAAAACTCGCACTGAGCCTCCCTTGGTTACCTTGACCTCCACTTTCCGAGTCTTCCCATCATCACTAGGGACAACTTTAGTGATGAGACCCATAGGCCATTCATTCCGATGGACTTCTTTATCCCTTAGAAGGACGAGGTCACCCACCTGGAGATTAGGTTTTGAGGTCTGCCATTTGTGACGGCTCTGTAGCATGTGGAGGTACTCTGTTTTCCAGCGGTGCCAGAACACATTGGACAGGTGTTGAACTTGTTTCCATTGGCGTCTGTAAATGTCACTGTGATCTAAGGTACGTGGAGAGGTAGCAGCAGTACCAATTTTCTGAGTAAGAAGCGTTGCTGGGGTTAAGATAATTGGAGATTCAGGGTCTGAAGATACTGGGACAAGTGGCCTTGCATTGATTATCGCAGACACTTCAGCAAGAAAGGTTATTAACGTCTCATGGGTAAGCAGTGTCGACTTGTGGTCCATCAACATAGAGTCAAGGATTCTGCGTGTGATCCCAATCATACGTTCCCAGGAACCTCCCATATGGGATGAATGTGGAGGGTTAAACGTCCAAGTGCACCCATTGTTGGATAAGAAGTTGTCTAACTGCAGTTCTTTGCAGGCTCCAACGAAGTTAGTGCCACAGTCAGACCTCAGTTGTTTCTCAGCAGGCAGTGGAGTGTCCCAGTCCATGTTCTCAGTGGTAAGCTGTCTTAGTAGTAGCTTGCCTTGAATGGTGATGGGAGCAATGAAACCAAGAGGATCATAAATGCTGTTCACAACAGATAAAACTCCTCGTTTGGTGAAAGGTTTGTCACAAGAAGACACTTGGAATGTGAATGTGTCTTGTTCAGTGTTCCATAGCAATCCTAGGCTGCGTTGCATAGGAGGAGCATCAGAACTGAGATCAAGATCCTTCAAGTTGATTGCATGATCATCAGAAGGAAATGCCTTCATTACTTCCATATTGTTGGAGATGATCTTGTGAAGTCTGAGATTAGCTACAGACAGCATTTCCTGTGTTCTAGAGAGGAGATCGATCACTTCTTCACTTGCAGGTAAGGATTTAAGACCATCATCAACATAGAAGTTCCTCTCAACAAACTGACGAGCATCAGAGCCATACTCTTTCTCACCTTCATGGGCGGTCCTTCTCAGTGCATAGATCGCTACTGCAGGAGATGGGCTATTGCCAAAGACATGTACCTTCATCCGGTAATCTATGACTTCATTGTTGACATCATTGTCCTTATGCCATAGGAACCTGAGATAGTTTCTGTCATCATCCTTGACAATGAAGCAATGAAACATCTGTTGGATGTCGGCCATCACTGCAACTGGTTCCTGTCTGAAACGGATTAAGACTCCTATGAGGCTGTTGTTTAGGTTAGGACCAGTGAGGAGCACGTTGTTGAGAGAGACGCCTTCATACTGAGCACTAGAATCGAACACGACCCTGATTTGGTCAGGTTTGCGAGGGTGATACACGCCAAATGATGGAAGGTACCAGCATTCTTCTCCTTCCTTTAGTGGAGGTGCAGGTTCTGCATGATCTCTCTCAAATACCTTCTGCATGAAACCTACAAAGTGTTTCTCCATCTCTGGTTTCCTCTTGAGGGTACGTTTTAAAGAGGAAAATCTAGAAACTGCTTGCTTCAGATTGTTTGGTAGTTTTGATCTCGGGGAGCGGAAAGGTAAGGGTGCTACCCAGCTGTTGGAATCATCTTGAATGAATTCCTTGTCCATAAGTTTGAGAAATTCTTTATCAGCTATTGCCGGTGCCAGCTTGTTGTATTGAACACTGTTAATCCAAGGGTGTCGTCCCCAGGCAGGAAAGTATTCACGTTGTCTCGGTGATTATGTAGCCACTTACTGCTGCTTATCTTCTCTTTCACTTGGTAGTGATGTGGACATGGCTGAAAACAAGTGCTGCGACCATTTGGTAACATATGCGTCTTAAATGAAGAAATATTGGTGGGCCTTTTCATCCTACCTATGCAGACGTTGCCAATGATAACCCATCCTAGATCGAGGCGCTGGGCAAATGGTGCATCATGTGGTCCATTAATTTGCTGGCGTATTTTGTGCAGTCTGAGAATGTCTCTACCTAGCAGAACTAGAATGTCTGCATTTTTGTCAAGGGATGGTATTTCACTGGCTATAGCCCTTAGATGAGGGTGCTGGAAAGCCGCCTCTGGTGTGGGTATCTCTTCTCTGTTTGATGGTATCTGGTTGCACTCAACAAGTGTGGGCAAAGGTATCTCCAAATTGCCCTTGAGAGAAGCTATTACGAGACCGCTGGCCATTCTTCCAGAAACCTCTGATATGCCACTACAAGTACCCAAGGTATACGGATAAGTATCACCCTTTAAGTTAAACAGATCAAAGAGTTCTGACCTTGCAAGTGAGTGGTTGCTCTGGTCGTCCAAAATGGCGTACACCCTCAGAGCCCTTTCTGGTTGGCCCTTGGGGTATATATTGACTAGGCATATCCTTGCACAGGACTTGTCACAAAGGTCTTCTCCGCAGACTTCTGTACATGAGGAAGATACTGTGGTAGTATTTGCTGCTTGATCTGTGTTCTCCCCGCCATGCTTAGTTGGGGAAGGGGAACCTCTAGGTGGTGTGGCACTAGGCTGGGATGGATGAAGAGCTTGTACATGGTTCTCACTGCCACACTCTATACACTTAATAGCAATTTTACAGTCTCTAGCAACATGTTCAGTAGAGGCACAACATTTGAAACATATCCCTAGTTTCTTTAGAAGCTCTTTACGTTCCTGGATTGGTTTCCTCCTGAAGCCAATACACTTCTTGAGGGGATGAGGCTTCTTGTGAATAGGACACAGACGGTTAGGATTTTCTACCTTTTCGTCTTGGTTGCTGTTGCAACTGCTTTCTTCTGGTGCTGATGTAGGTATAGGAAGAATATCAGTCTTTTTCACCGAAACTGGGCCTCTGCGGTTTCTGTAGTTAGAATGTGAGCTGTCATACTTAATAGGAGGTGAACCAGGAATACTGGGATCCCCATAGGAAAAGCTTGGGTCATTCTTGGATTCTGCAATGTTCTTGATAAACTCACAGAAGTAGGAAAATGGAGGAAAGGAGACTTGATTCTCATTTTTGTATCTTGACCCAACTGTGGTCCACCTTTCTTGAATATTATATGGCAACTTGGTGACTATCGGGTTTACCCCACGAGCAGTGTCCAGGTAACTGAGGCCCGGTAGGAGAGTGTCCGCCTTAGCCAGTAGGAGCTCCATGAGTAGGTCACTAAGTTCTTGAAATTTCTGATGATCCTTACCAGATATCTTTGGAAACCCTTGCAACCGTTTGAACAGAGCATTCTCTATTGCTTCAGGACTGCCATAGGTTTTCTCCAGTCTTTCCCAAGCAGCGGTAAGGCCTGCTATGGGGTTGTAAATGTGGACGGATCTGAGTCTTTTAGCACGTTCTGTGGACTGTGGGCCAAGCCACCGGATAAGCAAATCTAATTCTTCAGTTGCAGTAATGCCAAGGTCACTAATTGCAGTTTTGAAGGCACATTTCCAGCCTCTGTAGTTCTCAGGTTGGTCATCGAACCTTGTGAGTCCAGTCTTAGTAAGCTCACGGCGAACTATGTACCTTGCAAACTCTGACATGTCTGTTCTCTCTGACTTTAAATATTGAGTTGCTGGCTGAGTAGCGGTGATTACGTTGTTAGTGGGGTTCTGGTTAACAGAGGTAGGTAGTAATGGGGCTGCGTAGGCATTCAGCCTAGGAGCTAGCTTAAAGTCCATAGGTTTAGGCACATATGGATGTGAGACTGGACGGTTGTTTGCAGTCTGGTGGTATGGTGTCACATTGGTGTTTACCTGAGTATCAGTATATTGCATTTGCTGAGGTGCAAGGCTTTGGGAATCCATGAAGGAAGAAGAAACTGGATGCTGGACAGGCAGGGCATTGTACTGACCTTGAATGCGGTGTGCTGCAGAAGATACTGTGCCCTGTTGCTCTGGAGAAATGTTGTCCCTGACAGGAACATTTGTGGCAAATAGGGATTCACTGCTTTGGCTTAGTACATAGTCTCTTGTGCGCTTAAGGGAATCCTCTGTTTCCACATCACACAAACTGGTGCTGTCTCTTTCACTTCCACTGATGGCCTGTTCTAAAATGCTTAACCTTGCCATGGCTGCAGCGTGCTCATTCTGTTTCTCTAGAGCTTCTAGTTCTGCCCTTTTTTGAGCTGCATTAGCTTCCATTGCTGCTGCATTAGCTTCCATTGCTGCTGCATTAGCTTCCATTGCGGCTTTCTGTTGTGCAAAGGCTGCCTGTATCTTAGTAGCTTCCGCCTCTGCACGTGCTTTTATAAGTTGCTCACTGAGTGTGGAAGATTTTGAGGAACGTGACTTAGATGTACGCTTTGAACGCTTGGTAGACTCAGAAACGTGGGATGCCATTTCCTGCAGTTGCGCAATTCTTGCCTCTGTCCTTAACTTAGTTTCATGTACTAAGCTGTCTCGTTCTGAATTGAGATGCTGGAAGCTTTGCAATTCAACTAAGGAATCGTCTGTATGAAGTTTCCTCAATATGCTTTCATACTCCTCAGCTTTCATTTTATAATGTCCATGCATAGAACAAAGCTGTCGCAGAGCTCCCTCTAGTGGTGATATATGGTATGCAGGCAAGCACATGGCAGATATCTTAGTCTGTATTTCCTGCCACCATTTTGAGAGTTCACAGGAAAGTTCATGCTTTAAACCTTCTAGATTGTCTCTAACCTGTTTAATTGAGCGTCTAGCCTTCTCACTGGGCTGCAGACTGAGGTCCATGCTACCTTGTGCTTCAGGGTGCCCTTCAGCCATGATGCAACACAAACAGGATATATATAACTTTGCTGGAGTAACATGGCTGCTTGCTAGAATCTTCTTATGCTGAGGGAGTCTGAGCTGCAGATGCAACTTACACAATGCTGATTCCTTCTGGCTTCAGGTAACTTGCTGTGACTGACTGTATGTCAGAAGTTGGTGAACTGTCTTACAGCCGTATCTGGCAGTCTTTATGCATCATTTTTCACTGTTCTGACTCAATAGCTTGGCTGCAAGTGTGAGGTTGTGAGAGTGTCCTGTAGTCTCTATGCTAACCAGCAATTTACACCAAGATATCTATCAGATAGTGTTCAACTCAACTGAGGAGGCGTAGATAAGATTCCAGATGCTTTAATCCAAGTAAATCTTGTAGAACCTCATACAGCAGTAGGTGAAAAATGATGAAATACCAGGAGCTGAGCAGACATGTTGCTTACAAAGAAGTGAAACTAAACTGAGGGGGAGAGAGGAGGAGCTACAGCATCACAGCTAAGATACAGAGAGAGAAAAGGGACAAACTACAAAGACAAACAGTATCACAGATACATGTCAGTGAATTAAACCAAGTCCTGGGACATGACAGCCGCAGATCAACTACTCTGGGCAACTGATAGACAGAGAATGGGACAGGAAGCAGATAGCTCCGTTCTCTGTGTAGTGGTCAAACCAGGTCACTGCAAATCAGAATGGGGTCCAAGATCTTCTTCTGTTGTAGAGAGGCCTTTGGGCCCCTGAGGTTCCAGGGCCCAGTAGCAATTGCTATGTCTGCACCCCCTATAGCTATACCCCTGGTCTTATAGGGGTTGTCCAGAAAAACAGATTTTTTTTTTCTGGAGACTTGGGAAGGTGAAAAAAAATAAAAAAAACTCACCTGTCCCCAGTGCTCCAGTGTCTCCCACCGCTATCCAGTCCTGCAGTGCCCCGGGCGGAAGTCCTCGCCGCAAATGAATGCTCAGGTCAATCAGTGGCTTAAGAATTTCCTTAGGTGAGGACTTCCACCAGAAGAAGTCCCAGGGTGCTGCAGGACCAGACAGTGGTGGGAGACATTGGAGCACCAGGGACAAGTGAGTATTTTTTTTCATATTCCCCGGCCTCCAAGGGAAAAAAAAAAACTGTATTCAATTACTTTAAGCCTAAAATAGTTTCTTGTCTCTTTGAGATGGACTGTGGGCCATAAACACAATGGACTGGACAAGACCCTGTTGAGTTTTCTGGGTATGCTCTGTGACCTGTGCAAAGGTCATTGTGCAGGTAGGGAGTCGATAATCTGTGAAATTCCCTATTGTGGCTGGTATATCCTGTGTGATAGCTGTGACCATCAGTGTGTTGTAACTGAGGTGATTGCTGCAAAGAAATCTTCTACAGAAAACAGGAAGTGTCAGCCTATTATTTGGCTTTGTGGCCAGAGTCATAATTGCTGGATTGTTAGGATTTTTTTTTTTTAAATATAAATAACATGCAAAGTTTTTAAAAATCTCAAAAATTCTTTAAAAATATGTTTAACCTAAAATAGGTTATTTTATGGAGGCACACCCTCTTTAACTGTTTCAATGGCTATTGCAGTGAGTGATCCGATTCCAGTTACACTTTGCTACATCTGTACATACCTTTCAGCCACACAAATCTTGCTTTTCCTATCTGAGAATGTCATATTCATGTAATGGCCATAGTTGTCCCCAGCCTGATTAGTACATATCTATGTTAATAAGGGAGCGTATACAGAAGACTGAGCACGCCGCTTTACTGATTAACCGCAGAAATCAGCCGTGATTTGTGCTGATTGAATTTAGAACAAAAAAGTTGAGGCAGAATTTGGAAAGTAGCTCCGCGGGTCTTGTTCATTGCTACAAAAAGCTGAGTGATGCATACAAATAGCTGTAATTAATTTTTCAGTAGGATGCCAATGCGCCATGCATACTGAGTCCCACAACACTGCCATGAAATTGTTATTCTGCAAATGTCCTGAGCGCCATGAATTATAATCGGGCTGGAATGGGAATATAAGGAGTTTAAGTAAAGTTTGAATTAAGACCCCTTTGTATCTCCATGAATAGGAAACAGTTCACCTTCTTCTTAGATAATACAAAGCCTGACCTACTTGAAGACACAATGAGACTTGTTTAATAACACAAGGAAACGGTACAAATGCGCCCTGACCCTGGCAACCAATCAGATGCCAGCTTTGATAACTTTTCTTATGGTCAGAAGAAAAGAAGCGAATGCCTTAGTGGTTACTACGGTGTCCGGTTGTTTGTTTTTTTTTCTGACATGAATGCTACGGCATGAGAATTCGAGCTAATGAGATTGATAGATGTAGCAGTGCTGACTTTGTCGAATGTTGCTAAGCTGAGTGTGTCCTTTGGTAATATCTGTGATTTTGCTTAGGCTTTAGCTTGTTATATTAATCTTAGGTGGTATCAGATATAGCAAGCTATATCTACCGTACTGTGCAAAAGTCTTAAGCAGGCATGCTGCAAAGTAAAAATGCTTTCAGAAATAGAAGTGTTAATGGTTTATTTTTCGAAGTAAAGTAAATGATAAAAAGAGAAATATAAATCCCATCAATATTTGGTGTGACCTTTGGTCTTTGGAGGAAGAGTCCTGTAAGTGATGATATGGCCCCACAGATATAGCCCTGATCTATCTCAATATCATCCAGTCTATAGAGAATGACATGAAGAGACAGAAGGATTGGAGCAAGCCTACATCCACAGAAGATCTGTGCTTAGTTCTCCAAGAAGAATACAATATGGAGGTTCCTTGAAAAATTGTTTACAAGCAGGGGCATAACTAAAGTCTTGTGGGCCCCGGTGAAAATTTTTGTCTGGGGCCTCCTACCTCCGCCCTACTGCAAATTCTTGCTAGTATAATATGCTCCTCACAGTGGGCCCCACCCAGTATTATATGCTTCCCACAGTGGCCCCCACCCAGTATTATATGCTCCCCACAGTGGGCCCAACCCAGTATTATATGCTCCCCACAGTGGGCCCAACCCAGTATTATATGCTCAGCAGTGACCCCCACCCAGTATTATATGCTCCACAGTGGTCCCCACCCAGTATTATATGCTCCACAGTAGCCCCCACTCAGTATTATA
Organism: Leptodactylus fallax; assembly: GCA_947044405.1. Classification (NCBI taxonomy): domain Eukaryota; kingdom Metazoa; phylum Chordata; class Amphibia; order Anura; family Leptodactylidae; genus Leptodactylus; species Leptodactylus fallax. The sequence continues at coordinate 52,142 of CAMRHE010000542.1, forward strand.
TGCTCTACAGTGGCCCCTACCCAGTATTATAAGCTCCTCACAGAGGTGTGCACCCAGTATTATATGCTCAGCAGTGACCCCCACCCAGTATTATATGCTCCCCACAGTGGTCCCCAACCAGTATTATATGCTCCCCACAGTGGGCCCCACCCAGTATTATATACTCAGCAGTGACCCCCACCCAGTATTATATGCGCCACAGTGGCCCCCACTCAGTATTATATGCTCTACAGTGGTCCCCACAGAGTATTACATGCTCCACAGTGGCCCATACACAGTATTATATACTCCCCACAGTGGCCCCCACACAGTATTATAAGCTCCCAACAGCCCCCCTCAACTTCGGTGCTATTATTATACTCTGGGGTCTCCTCAGACCCCAGAGTATAATAATCGGAGGCCCAGGGAAGGTGATTAAAAGTAACAAACATCCATACTCACCTTACCTTACCTTTCCTTGGCATCTCTCGCTCCATCCTGCCATCTTCAGCGTCTTCAGGCCCACTTCCGATATCGCTGCTGAGGCCTGTACAGTAATTGGGCCTCAGAGGTCACATGGGGACGCACTGACGTCATTACGCGGCCGTGCCCCATGTGACCGCTAGGGCCTAATCACAGGCCTCAGTCACATAACGGAAGAGCGCCGGAGAGAACACTGCGCCCAGGAGAGGTGAGAATATGTGTTTATTGTTTTCAGTCACCTCCCCTGGGTGCCCTGCCCTGCCATCTATTGGAAAGGGGCCTGCAGTATGCCAGGGCCCCTTTCCAATAACAGTATGTATAACGGTCGGGGAACCAGGCTTTTCCTGACCGCTATCATAGTGGTCCGGGGCCCGGCCATCTCCAGCTGGCCACGGGCACCATACCCCACCGAGCCTGGTGCGACCGCGATCGTTACGCCACTGTTTACAAGCGTACTGAGAAGAACTGATGGAAGGCAAAGTCACACCAAATATGATGGGGTTTACATTTCTCTTTTCTTCGTTTTGTTAATTGCCAAAAATAACTGATTAACATGTCTATCTCTGAAAGCATTGTTACTGTGCAGCATTGCAGTATTTCCCCCACCACCACACCTGCCTAAAACCTTAGCACAGTACCGTATATAAAAACCGGGTCACATAAGGTGGTGATGTCCATTGCCATCTATCAGATTTCATTTATGTAAAATAGAAGAATTAAAGTATTTATCTATTATACAAAATGAAGCATATCAGCTACAATAAGTGTTTATAGATTGTATTATATGATATTTATCCATTATTTTTATAATGCATCTAAAATAAAGAATAAAGCATCTTTGTCTATATGTCTCCATGGTAACAGATCACCAACAATATATGTATTCCATTCTCTATTCAGATCAGGTTCTTTTACATCCGTTTAACAGATGCAAAAAAAACCCCCAGATGGATGCAGAAATAGATGGCCATCCATATACATAGACATCAATGCTACACTATATGTAAAGTTGCTATATGTTTAATATACATTACAATACACTGCATGGAGCTGGAGGCAGATAGCTCTGTACCCTGTATAGTGGCTGGGTACTGTTACTATTGACTTCAATCGGAACTGAGCTGCAGTACCGGCTCCTGGCCACTATACGACACTGGACCATCTGGTCTAGTTGGTTAGTTTGTTAAGACTGGCGTACAATATGTCAGTCTTAATAAATTTTCCCTACTATGTAGACTTTAAATGAAACTTTCCATCAAACTTGAAGGGTTTGATCTGTATTTAGAGAAGATCTCTACAGCTTTCATGTAACATCTGCTCTCATCTATAGAAATGTAATTGCCATTATTCATCTTTTCAGCAGTTGTTACATTTTCATGTTGTTTTCCGATATTTAATTAGATGGGAATGAAACTTTATTGGTGTTTTAGTTAGTATGTTCAGCAGACCCAGACAATTACTGCGCTCATTCCTAGAGAACTTCTCCTCCCTGAAGAGACATTGGAGCCTTCACTTATCTTCTTAATCTGTCAACAGATTTTTGTGTTACATTTCATTGTTTGCTTCGGTTACTTCTCCACTCACACAAGTCTTACAATTAAAGGAACAGCCACAGATATCAAGTCCTAGTGACAATGAAAAGTACAAGAACTAATGAGTTTCTTTTTTTCTAAAAATGTCAAAGTTCTGTAAATGTGTCATCTGCACATAACGTCTTATCCATGGCATGAAATACAATAAATTGTATGGGATTAATGAATGTGCCTGAGCTTGTAGAGGAGAGTCAGTGATTCTCTGTCTGGTTTTCGTTTTAATATCCACATTTAGTATCTATCTATCTATCTGTGTCAGGATTCTCTATCCGGCTGCTGCACCTTTAACATTACCTGGACAACCTGGGAAGCTTTTGCAGTTCCAGAGGCTTCCTGGCTTGGTCCAGTTAGCAGTAGAGGAGGCCTATATAAGACCACACCCTCCTGACTCATGTGCGGACTATTAGCTCTGGTTGCTATCTGCTAGTTTGCTACTTCAGATTGCTCCTGACTTTATTCTGATACTCCTATACTGACCTCTGGCTACATTTTTGGACTTCTCTTTGGATTACGTCTCTGCTGAAATTACCCTCTCTGGCATTTTGACTCTGGCTACGTACCTCGACCTCTCCTTCCATCACTCGCTCCTGTACTTCGCTGCTAACTCCGCTGCCGACCCCGCTCTGTCGTTTACTCTTCGTCTGGTGAGTTGCTTGCGATTCTGCTTTCTGGCTTCTGCTCGCGATTGATCAATTTGTGGCACATTCCTCTGTGTTGTCAACTCCGGTCTGGGATTGCCACGTCCATCTCCACCACTAGGGGCTCTGGTGAAAACGTCCTGAGATTGGCTTTGGCTCATACTGGGTGTGTGGCAGTTTGGTTATGGTTTTTCCGCTAGTGTTTTTTTGTTCCGCTGCTTCTCGCTATTCTGAGTACTCTGGACCCTGTACCTGTATCTGAGATTCCTATCTATCTATCTATCTATCTATCTATCTATCTATCTATCTATCTATCTCCCCTACTCTATCTATCTAATGCAAACAATGGACAGCACTCCAAAAATGTAAATCAAATGCGTGAAGATTTATTCCAATCCATTGTTTGCATTACTTACCTGGGATCATATGCCGGATCTTTAGGATTTGCACCCATCCATTGTACTTGGAATTTGTATCTATCTATCTATCTATCTATCTATCTATCTATCTATCTATCCATCCACCCACCCAACTATCAATCACTATCTGTCTATCCATACACACCCAACTATCTATCTACTCTGTCTCTCTTACTCACTCTATCTATCTATCTATCTATCTATTTATCTATTATCTATCCATCTATGTATCTATCTATCTATCTATCTATCTATCTATCTATCTATCTATCTATCTATCCATCCATCCATATATACCTATATTAAGTGGCAAAGTTACCCTGCTACACCTACGATCACATAAAGGATACTTCTATCTATCTATTTATCTCATGTCTATCTGTCTCATATCTAATCTATCTTTATATCTAATATCTATCTAATGTCTATCTGTCTCATATCTAATCTATCTTTATATCTCATGTCTATCTGTCTCATATCTAATCTGTCTATCTATCTATCTATCTATCTATCTATCTTCTATCTGTGTAGAATAGATGGATTTCTCATTTCCCGAGGGTCACCATAGAACTGCAGGGAGGTTTTGTGTACAGGTTGTTCTGGGGCTTATATCCAGTAGAGGTCACATGGGAGAAGTGATGTAGGATGGGATTCATTATGTGACAAGTGGTCAAAATCTCCATTTTTTTACAAAAAGTTTACAACTAATATTTATCTGCCTCAAACTTGAGTAACCATGAAAATAACCTGGATTAGAAATCATCTTTTGTTCCTGAGTTTCTATCCAGAGCTGTATTCACCTAAACACCTTTTAGGTGTTGTTTTCATATACCCTAATAACACCATGCATGAGTAACATTGGTAGGATATAATAGTTGGCCACCCCTTATGGCAGGCATTACGCCATCTATAGAGGTTATCATCCAATTTCCCATGCCCATAAATGTTACAACACTTTCCTTTAGGCTGAGGCCCCACGTTGTGTAAACTCAGCTTTTGTCGCAGATTTTGCTGCATTTTTTTTTTTTAGCCAAAGCCAGGAGCGGATTGAGCAGAAGGTAAAAGTATAAGAACTTCCCATTCCTTCTGTAGCCATTCTTGGCTTTGGATGTGGGGCCTCAGCCTAAATCTTTCCTTTCATGTCATGTTGCACTGTTTCTCTGCCATGCTATTCCTGAGTGAATAAAACAGGGTAAACACGGCTTAAAATTCCACCCAGATAGGAGAGCACCAGACTGCATGGAAATCTGATCTGAGAGGACAGAGAAAATACATAATTTACATGGCAATTCTGCAGTTTTTAAGCTTCACATCATGACCTTGTCTAGTTTGGCTCAGCAACTCTATTATTTGGGTCAGTTAGTAAATCGGCTGAAAGAAAAGTTTGTAGAGTCAATTAAACTTATCAGGTTTTTAAGACTTGGCCCTTCGCTTGTCTAAATAAATAGAACCAAGTAGAAATATGCATATTTTAGCTAAATCCAGCCATGTTCTACGTCTTGTATTGAAAACAGATGTAGAGTCGTACAAGCCATGTAATTTGTCAGTGGCACCGCACCTACGCTGTGAGATATTTATTGTCCTAAGGAAAGGAGCGGACTTCACCTTCTCACCGGGTTCTGCGCCCTTAGAAGAACGTATAATGTAATTATTTATTCAGTCCTCAGTGTGAAGGAGCCGTATCCCCAAATTTGGAGGAAGTAATCTACTATGACATAAATTGCTGCTAAGAGGATGGTTTATTTTTACTACTCACATTCGCCTCGACCTCAGTATTTCGCTGCCTCTGCCTTTCACATTATTTTTTCAATCCCTTTACTCATGTAAGGATTGTCTGGACTGTCAAATCCTTACTTCAAATAGTCTTCGGATATTCTGAGTTTGGCAGGTCTAAGGTTCGGGTTATTTCACACGACCAAGTTACTGTCCCATAGTGATTATGTCTCCCATAATAGTGTTCAGGCCGGTAAATCCGCACACACATGGGTGTCATGTAATGCCTTATTTTCCCTGTGTTGGTGTTGCGGAGTTCCTCCACATGTATCAGCTGATCTCTGGGGGTCTCAGCAGAAGGGCACCCGGTGATCAACTTTTTAGAAGAACCTTCTAACAAACAGGGAGTTGCAACTACATATGGCACAGATGTCAAACACAAGGCCCGCGGGCCGAATCCGGCCCGCTGCCTTCTGTTATCCGGCCCGGCACTTATCTGGCCTGCAGGGCCGCGGCATTTTTTGTCTATGTAATGTAAACCAGCCCAGGACAGGCCGCTTAAAAAAACAAAAAAAAAACAAAGCTGCGCGATACCTGTCCTGGGCTGGTTTACAAGACCTCTGCATGTCAGCGCAGGCAGCGATATAATGACGTCATCGCGCCTCCTACGCTGACATGCAGACGTCACGGACAAGAAGAGGAGGCGGCGGCTGCATCAAGTCATCGGAGGTAGGTGAGGATAAGTTTTTTTATATATATAAATAGGCCGTTACCTGCTGGAGCATCCCCGGCACGTAACGGCCTATTTACTTATCGATACCCGCTGCTGGTCGTGGCCGCCCCCGCTTCCCCTTCTGCTATGGGACGCAGAAGCGGCCGTGTGCAGGAGCGGGGATGGTAAGTGAGTCTGCGGCCCGCGAACCCCATCAAATACTACTATTATTATACTCCGGGGTCTTTTCAGACCCAGTATATTGATTTCAATAGGTGTCATGCAATGCTTTATTTCCTTTGCGTTGGCGCTGCGCGGTTCCTCCACATGTATTATCTAATCACTGGGGGTCCTAGCAGCAGGGTACCCAGTGATTAGGAGAACCCTCTAACAAATAGGAAGTTGCAACTACATATAGTATCTGCCTCTCTGAAGGACCTTGCACAATTATTTAAATTACCTCTGTGTAATGCCTAATTTCCCCTGTGGTGGCGCTACAGGGAAACTGAGCACTTTCTGCCAGGTTCCCCCACAGATCCCAGCAGAAGGACACCCAGTGGTCAGCTTGTGGAACCCTCTAGCAAAAAGGGATTGTCCATAGTGAACAACATTACAAAATTAAATTAAAAAAAATATCCCAACATTTCCTCCTTTCATTTGATTCTCTCCTAAACCCGACAAATGACTTTAAGACTTTAAAAGAACATTTTGGTTATCTGTGTTACATCCTGATTTGCGCTGGCTGTGAGGGAGCGAGAGGAGAATCTAGACACATCACAAATTGGGTAATTTATAAAACATTTTGGAACGTTTTAACCAAAGCCCGGAATTCATTTTAAAGGGATAAAGGAAAGATACGCCTTCTACAACTTCTTTTTATTTTGTATTCACTTCCTTAAAAACTGCACTTTAATAAGCTGTGTTTAGTTTTTATAAAAGACCAACATGGTTTTCCATTTTGGATAATTTTGCCTTGGGCAGGCTCTGGAGAACACATTAATACTGGGCATGCTCAGTAGATTCTTCTCTAGTGCACTGCCAGTCAGTGCCGACAAGTAAGCACATTTCTACGATCAAGAAAGCCTATGCTGCCGCTATTAGGTCTATGAAGAGAAGGGACTAAGATGTCCCAACCATCCAAAGGGAAAGGAAGTTGAAAAAGAGCTCTCTCTTTTCATAGCCTCTGTTGGAACATTTGGCACACTACTAACAAAATTTGCAACATTTTCAAGGATAAAAAATTCAGGAGAACATTTTTTTCATGTACCCCATATTATATTTGTGATAGGCTAAGAAAAAAACACCATAGGCCATTAATATCGGTGGTGCTCTGACTCCTGACAACCCCATCCGATTACCTGTATGAAGTGGTGCAATGCTCCAGTCAATATTTTAGTCCCGAAAAACCCATGTAAGGAAATATGAATGGATGGCCCACTATGATGGCAAAACCATTGAAGGGACAATGACCCATCCATTCTGCTCATGGTACTGGCAGCCAGCCCTCCAACTATTGCACATTGATGGTCTACAGTATCCTGATTCCAGGACGTTTGCTTTGGTCTGGGTACTTAGTAATTCAGGTAAGTAATTGAGCAAGATAGGAAATGGCAGTGACAGGTCTTCTTTAATATCTTTTCGGAGATCCTTTTTTTAAGTAATAAGACTTGTGAAGTGCATTCTCTCGCCTTACGCAATGCTGTCTCCCTGTCCATTGGACTTGATAAATTCTGCAGGCTCTATATATTGATACTAAAGTCTAATTCAATTCCAACTTTTCCATTTACTGAAGCTACACATTACTCACATGCTGCTACAAAGCTTTAACCATTGGTTCTATTGTCTGTGTCGATGGTGTTTTTAGAGTAGTGTTCTGTTTCATCTACGGTATACAGCTGTATACAAAGAAATGGATTGGCCACTGGCCAGACGTATTAAGTGTTGCTTGGTTGTCAGAAGCTTCTCGTCCGGTTTATTGATTTTGCTCTTTATATCCTTTGGAGGTTTAATTTGGGAGGACTGTAGAACAAGACTCAAGTCCTTATGGGACAGATATATTGTATCCCATTCTATAGATATTCTGCTACAAGCGGAAGAACAAAAGTGGCTTAGACAGATGTGACTGGATACTTTCCTTGATGAGTCAAATGTTTGCCAAATATAGATCAACATTTTTGGTCTCGTTTGATGATTTTTGAAGATATGCGCATGTAGACATATGGGGCATACAGTATATGAACTCTGCCCACCTTGCATCTGCTTGGATCAGACTTTTATCCACCAATTGATGAATTTATATTGATTTTGTGGATGATCGCATCCTTAAAGTGGTTGTCCAGGAATAAGAGCAAACTCAGAGTGATCGGGTTGGGTTTATTAAAAAAAAAAAAAAAGACGCTATACTCACCTAACCTTGGTGATTTGTTGCACAGTCCCAGACTCCTTTCCCTTCCATGCAAGGACTCATTGGGTCAGAAGTGTAGAAACTCACATGATCACTGAGACATACGTCACCGGTTCCTTACCATCGACCATTGAGGCCACTGTTTGGTCTGGTCATGTGAGCCCCTCCTCGATTCCAGCCTGGCCAATCCCGGCATGGGAGGGAAAGGGGATGGGATTCTACAATGAAGCCTTGAGAATAGATGAGTATGACTTTTTTTTGTTTTACACCCTCCACACCCACCACTGAATTCCTGGACAACTCCTTGAAGTATAGACTGCCTACTTTGTCTACCTCAATACTTTTATAAATTTGTGGAAAGGAGGATTTTCGATCAAGAGGAAAACCTAGATATCCGTACTGATAATGTGTAGACTGGACTGCATGAAAATATATTTAGCTTGGTATTGTGGAGGTTAAAAAAGTATCCAAAGGAAAGAGTTAAGGAGAATTTTTTATAATGTAGGTAGGAACGTGTAGACCAATCTCTTATGCCCAGATGAGCGTGGTCCAGAGTTGTAACCCCTTGTAACCTACAGTATAATGTATTGGAGAGCCGGGTCATGTGTGGGCTTCTATTTTGTGTCCAGGACTTTGATCTCAATTTGCCGTCTGACTGATAGTCAATGTAACTGTCGGAGCTTGGCTGATAACTCTGGCACACTGCCTGAAAACAATTGATTTTGTTGTTGGAAAAGCTTAGAGAGAAGATGTTTCCATTGCGATATCTAAGTATGTTGTTCCTCCAACTCAGGTCTCATATCAGTCTGTGTACAACGTATATTTTGGTCTTTGAGCAGACTGTTTGGATTAATTGTGAACCCAGGGCAAGAAGAAGGGGATAAATGAGCGGTCGATGATGGAAATTTTGGTAAATAGGAGGTAGCCTGAAGGGGTCCAAAAGCCTTTCCACAATATAAGATGACATCAGTATTATACACATATGGACAAAATTGTTGGTACCCCTCGTTTAATGTGAGAAATTCCCACAATGGTCACAGAAATAACTTGACTCTGACAAAAGTAATAATATATAAAAATTCTATGAAAATGAACAAAAGAAAGTCAGACATTGCTTTTCAACCATGCTGCAACAGAATTTTTAAAATAAGAAAACTCATGAAACAGGCCTGGACAGAAATGATGGTTCTGAGGCAATCACTGCAATCAAACGATTCCTGTGACTGTCAATGAGACTTCTGCACCTCTCAACAGGTATTTTGGCCACTCCTCATGAGCAAACTGCTCCAGTTGTCTGGGGTTTGAAGGGTACCTTTTCCAGACGACATGTTTCAGCTCCTTCCAAAGATGCTCAATAGGATTTAGGTCAGGGCTCATAGAAGGCCACTTCAGAATAGTCCAATGTTTTCCTGTTAGCCATGCTTGGGTGTTTTTAGCTGTGTGTTTTGGGTCATTATCCTGTTGCAAGACCCATGACCTGCGACTGAGACCAAGCTTTCTGACACTTTTCTCTCTAGAATCCCTTGATAGTCTTGAGATTTCATTGTACCCTGAACAGATTCAAGACACCCTGTGCCAGATGCAGCAAAGCAACCCCAGAACATAACAGAGCCTCCTCCATGTTTCACAGTAGGGACAGTGTTCTTTTCAAGATATGCTTCATTTTTCCTTCTGTGAACATAGAGCTGATATGCCTTGCCAAAAATTTCAATTTTTGTCTCATCTGTCCATAGGACATTCTCCCAGAAGCTTTGTGGCTTGTCAACATGTAGTTTGGCAAATTACTTTTGTCAGATTCAAGTTATTTCTGTGACCATTGTGGGTTTTTCTTTCATTAAACGAGGGGTACCAACAATTTTGTCCATGTGTGTAGATAGTACATGGTGAGTGGGTCCCAGTTACTGATTTGCATTGGGGCCCAAGAGCTTCTAGTTGTGCCTTTGGTCAGATGTTTGGGTGGGGGCGACACCCAGACACCCCACTAATCAGCTGGTGTCAGGAGAGGAGACTCCTTTAGGCCAGAGCACCACGTGGCGTTTTACAGTCCCTGCATAGTGGATGGAATTCAACTGAATCCCATCCACACACTGCAGAAAAATACGTGCAGTGGACACACTGTGATTTCCAAAACCGTCACAGTTTTGGAAATTGCAGCATATCAATTATACCTAAAGAAATGCTGGCGTTTTCCCTATAGGTATAATGGAAGCAGAAAGTCCGCAGAGGAAATCTCTACGTGGGGCCTTAGCCTTATACAAATGGTTTGTACCATAGGTCCTGTGTCTGACAATTGGTCTGACAAGGCTCCCTCTGCCCTCAGCACCCAAAGTTTGCACCTCCAATCCCATTCTTGGTGCATAGACATATAATAATGTGGATTCTGCAATATTCTCTAGTTTGAGTGTTGTTTGGGCCTCCTTTGATATTTATCTGTACATTGTATTATTGAACTATTAGTTCACCATATGGTGAACCATTAGGAGGGCATCAATAGAAGGTACAGTACAGGGCACCATCTGGCCCCGGCTGCAAGATGAATTTTTTTTTACAGAGATTGCAGCTGATGTTGTCTGCAGTTTTATCAAATCCCTAAATAATATGTTCTTATGAAACTGTGAAATTTCCTTGGTACATCCACCCGGCTATATATGAGCACACCTGCTGCGCACATCTCCCTCCATGACAGAATGTGTATATGTAACACTACTTTCCCAGCACTTAGAGCTCATCATAAACACGCTATTTTCTTCTCATACACCTGTCATTGGAATACTGGATATATAATATAACATATGTTCTGATGATTGTGGAACATAATTAATAAGAAAGCAAGTAACATCAACTTTCTAATGGGAAATGTCACAAGTTTTATTAAACGCAAAATCTGTTTTTGATAAGAAAAGAAAGAACATAATGATAACCTACAGTTAGGACCGGATACACGGGGGGGGGGGGGAGATTTATTACCTATTTTATACCAGTTATTTGTTGCAAAAAAATTGTCAACTTTTACATGTCAATCGCAGTAATAATTGCTGTAAAGCTCCCACGCCACTTTCTCTTTCATGAGTTGCACTACATTTACTACATCATTTACGCCAATTTACTGGGGCAGATGATCACTGAAATCTATGCCAACTTCCAGTATAGGCACACAGATACTACACCCCTGCAATAAGTAAGAACCATCTAACGCTAGGTTCACACGAGCATTCGGGTTTCTGTTCTTCAGATCCGCTTGGGGACGCGAAAGACGGAAACCCTCTCCATTTGAAAAGTGGTTACACGTGGAATCCTATGGACCGCATAGACTATAATGGGGTCTGTCGGGTTTCCTACCGGTTTCCGCCAAAAACTTTTAAGTGGAATGTGGGATGGAGTCTCGTACAGAGACTCGGATGCTACTGTGAACCTAGCAGGGGCGTAAATACTGGGGTAGCTGCGGTAGCGGCTGCCACAGGGCCTGGAAGATTATGGGGCCCGGGGCCCAGAGCCCTGTGGCAGCCGCTACCGCAAACCCCACAAACACTCCTATCGTTATACTCCGGGGTCTTTTTAGACCCCGGAGTATAACAATCGGGGGCCCAGGGGATATGAGGGAACATAAAAAACACTGTAACTCACCTCACCTACGCTCCGGCAGGCTTCGGGTCTGTTTGGTGACATCCCAGACGTCAGCCGACGTCATTATGCGTTGCGACGCCAGCCTGACTCACGCGAGATCCGGTCCAACATTGAAGATGGCCGAAGTAGCGCATGGGAGTGCATCAGAGCTAGGGAGAGGTAAGTAGCATTGTTTTTTATGTTTGTAACCTACCTACTGAAAAGACCCCAGAGTATAATAATCGTTCATGGGTGGTCCACAATGGGGCATAATACTGTGTGTAGGGGTCACTATGGGGCAATATCCTGTGTGCAGGGGCCACTGTGGGGCATAATACTGTATGCAGGGGCCACTATGGGGAATAATACTGTGTGCAGGGGCCACTATGGGGCATAATACTGTGTGCAGGGGCCACTATGGGGTATAAAACTATGTGCAGGGGCCACTATGGCGCATAATACTGTGTGCAGGGGTCACTATGGTGCATAATAGTGTGCACATGAATGTGGTTTGTGGGGGGGGGGGGTGTTGGGGGGCGGCCTTGGGGCCCAGCCATTTCTAGTTACGCCACTGGAACCTAGTGTTAGTAAATGCAGACTATACTCCATAACATAATACAGACCAAAACCTGTAACTAAATATAGACATCAGACCCTTAATAAAGACCAAATCCAATATAGGCTAAGACCCCACGTAGCGAAACGCAGCAAAAATATACTGCGGAAAAAAACTCTACGGAAACGCATCACATTTTTTTTCCGCATCATCTACCATTGCGTTTTCCTCTGCGGATTTTCTGCCCATATTATACCTATAGGGAAAACGTCAGCGTTTCCACAGGTATAATTGACATGTTGCCATTTTCAAAAATGCAGGCGTATTCTAAAAACACGTCTTTTCCGCTGCAGATTTTTTTCTGCAATGTGTGGATGAGATTAGCTAGAATCCCTTTCACTTTGCAGGTACTGTAATGCTGCATTTTCGAAACGTAATCTCCAATTGTCTGCGGTTCCACCCAGGAATATGAAGTGGAGCGTGGAAAAGGGGAAAGGCATGACATAAAGAAGGTAGACCACCCTGGAGATTTGCCTGCTCTTCCATGAACCAGATCTCCTCTTTTTCGGATATCCCAGGAGAGCTGGCATGTATGCACTGTGTCCCCTACCGTATGCAATCCAGTTGTCTAGACATTGTCTAGCCTTATAGTGAAGCTAAACCTACGTCCACCTCCATATGACAAATAGCCTAAAAAGCGTAAGCCCTCCTAATGACAAAACATATAAAATGTACGTGTAGACAACTTTGTAACAACTTTATGAACGTCTGAAAATAGTCAGGATCAGCTTACTCTTACTATCCAGCGAGTCTTAAGGAATTTTGCCTGTGCACATTAAATTGACCTTTGTCATTGCTTGAGATTCAGGGATACAGACTCGCTGACATGTATCTAATCCCTCTGTTATACAGAAGAGACGGTTCTTGGATTACCTGACTGTACGCAGGATTAATGAGAGTCCGCGCTCCCTGGAAAGTCTAAGAGCAGTGAAAAAAACCCAAAAAACATCATTATTTTATATGATCCTGTTAGAAAATCGCATTTCAAGATGTTACTTGTTTTGTATGTGACTAATGATGCCATGTAAAACATAGCTGACGGGGAGGAAGACTGCGACAATGTTGTCTAATAATCACGCCGCGCTGCTTAAAACCTAATTTATAACAATAACCACTTTGTCTAATGGCTGATGACAAAAACACCTGTTAGATAAATTGCCATCAGGTGTTGTTATAGCGCGAGGGCTGCGTACCGGCTAAAAATTACTATCAAAATTCCTGCAATTATCCGTGATTAGAGAATAATCGCCTTCTATGGCCATAGTTAGTACAGACAGGAGAGGCATGGAGCAATATATAGGGGCAAAGGTTACAATCGTCCGATCATTGTCCTATCCGTGCGCCATCCGTTTTCTTTTTGTGGACGGCAAAAAAAAACAAAAATGGATGTTGTCATCTTTATATTTCAGCAATCCCCTAGCAATGTATCTGGTAAAAACAGACAGCACACGGACCTATACTGTAGACTTGAATAGCGGAGATGAGTAGAGAAAAGAGACTAAAATAGTACATGACATAGTCTCTTCGTCCGTGAAAAGCAATGGACGTGTGAATGGCTCCATTGGCTATAATGGGTCCATGTGCGGTCCGATTTTTTCACGAACAGCAAATGAATAGCACACAGACAGAAAAGTAGTGAGTGCGAATGGTGAGTAAGTCTACCACCACCAAAGTGTCTTCTAACCTCTTATAAGGTGTTGTAATGTCAGTGACGCTAGGTTCACACTAGCGTTTGGGTTTCCATTCTTCAGGGCGGCTTGGGGACGTGAAAAACAGAAACCTTATCCATTTAAAAAGCGGTTAGCCACGGAAACCTACGGACCCATAGATTATAATGCCCAAATGGCTGCCCAAAATCGGCGGAGAGAAAAGTCCTGCTTGCAGCTCACAGTGATACCATATTTATATTGGTTTCATTATGTTTTACCGCTTTTAGTGAATAAATCACCATTTTGCGAACATAAACGATTTGGTAGGGGGCACCGTATTCTGTCATCCATAACTTTTGTAATTTTTTGTTAATGGAGCTATGTGAGGACAAATTTTTGATTTTATTGGTACTATTTTTTGTATATACAACTTTTTGATTACTTTTTATTGCTTTTTTGGCGAAGGCGAGGTGACCAAAACACATTAATTTGCACATTTTGGTGCAAAACACCCTGGTTCTAGAGATTTGCAGTGGTGGGACTCCCATTGATAAGCAAGTGTCAATGGATAGGGGGTAACTTTTTCTAACTGCAATTCCCCTTTACGTCTTGCAGCCATACCCCTCTTAAATTGGGTGGGGCCTCCATTTTTGAATGAGGTTTTGTAAGCCGCTCCCCGATTCAGGATGGGATATTCCTGAATTTGCCGAAACTGTTTACATAAATTCAATACCATGGCAGACCTCAGTGGTTCCCGAAGGCCGCTGATGTCACTTAGGAGACTGTACCCCACTTAAATTGGGTGAGGCCTCCAATTTTGGATGAGGTTTTGTAAGCCACTCCCTGATTCAGGATCAGATATTCCTGAATTTGTCGAAACTGTTCACATAAATTCAGTAGTATTGCAGACCTCAGTGGTTCCCCAAGGCCGCTAATGCACTTAGGATTGCCGAAAGAGGACCAAAGACGCCAGTGAAGGAGCTCTGGACGACACAAAGGGTGCCCAAGAGAGGTGAGGGAAGGTGGGTCTGACTTTTCTGCACCACCTCTTGGGCCTCCGCTTATTATACCCTGGGGTCTTATCAATAACACATTATTTGTAGAGGTGGGAGAACCTCATGAGACTCGTTTCAGCTAATATTAGTGAGGTTCTACCCTCTGGAAGTGTTATTATTATACTCTGTAGTCTGACCCAGCGTCATGACATCAGCACGCGCCCCATGTGACAGGCCTCAGTTTTGACTCAAGAACACATAACATCAGCCAGAGGCTGAAAGAGCACACCGTGATACTGCTGGAGCCTACCTGGACCTGAGGATGCCCAGGAGAGGTGAGGCAAGGGAGGTATTATTTTTCCTCACCTCCCCTGGGCCTCCACTTATTATACTCGAGGGTCTGAGAAGATGACCCCCAAAAGTTTTGGGTTCGAGTCATGTTTACGCTGCGGACTTTCTGGTTCCAGTAGGCCAGTGTTTTCGTAGGAGATGGAAATTGCGGTGTATCCGCTGCGCGTATTTTTCCGCAAGGTGTGTATGTCATTCACTAGAATTCCATCCACCTTGCAGTAACTGCAAAACACTGTTTTTTTTTTCCGCAGAATTTCCGCTGAGGCCAAACTGCAGGATTTACGTCACGTTTGGACCCGTCCTAAATGAGGTTTCTCGGCAGCAGATCCATAGCAACTAGTCTGTCTCAGGCTGCTCAGGATAACTATATAGCATATAGCAGAGAAAGGGGAAGGAAGCTTTGTAGTACTCAAACAATTCCTTGCCTTATCTCCCACCCCACATAAACATTCCTACAATAAGAATTGGAGGCAATCTTATGTGTTAATTTTTCAATTGCGCTAAATTCAAAGCATTTTCTGAAGTATAAAGCAAGACGGAAGATTTCACGTTGCTCCCACAAGACACCGGAGCAGAAATAAAGGTCACATACCTTCATTTATATTCAGGCTTGCAGCGGAAAGAAAAAAAAAAATATGTTCCCTCAGAATTGAGGATGAATCCACGAGACACGAGTCTTCTACCAAAGAACCGAGGGAATTGTTTCAATTGGACTTGGGTATTGATTTCCTCGTGTCTTGATTAACTACAATGGACGTCGAAGAACATACAACTTGTGATAGCTCTGACCCTAGTGCCCAGCCGAATGTAAAACAATGCCCATCGTCCCATGTAGATTTATTTATGGGATTTAATGAAACTACGGGCCATTCTGCTCGTGCATGGTGCTGTAAACATGTCAGTGGAACAGAATAGCGTATTGACCATCTTTTGTTTTATTCTGGTTGACACCTTTAGGTCACTTACTTTCCAGGCTTCGGAGCAGCTTTGTCTATTGATTAAATGTGTTTCCAGACTAATGGACATTTCTATTTCTATTATGAAATATAAAATAGAAAAAAATTACATTATATGTGAATGCAGTAAAACCAACCTGAATATTTTTGACACATGTAAGGCATTTTCTAGGGCAAATCATTAAAAAAAAAAAAAAAATTACGGTGCTAGCAGATGAGTACTAAATACTGACAGCTGACCGCTTGGCTTCTAGCCTTGAGCTGCACCTCTTATTTTCCAGGTTGGTTACATTGTATAAGCCCAAGCCCACCACTAGGAATTTGCATCAGTGAGTGTGAGATGATTATTATAGTTCTCACATTTATGCTGAGGCAAATAGGGTGTAATGGGTGGCCCCTAATGATAAAAATGCTGAAAAAATGGAAAAAGTTTCCTGCTGTTTTTGTTGCAACAGTGATAAAATTGCAGCATGTACCACTTTGATCTTTTTTGCATCTTAGACTCAAGTCTGTTCATAGTCTATACCAGTTTTTCACAGATCTATTGCTAAGAGATACTGAAAAGGAAAGTCTAACCAATAAGTACTCATAGAGCTGCATGCACCAGTTCCTGATTTTTGCAGATGAGAAAAACAGGTGACATGCAGAAAATAAAAAACAGACATCGCACAGTCCGACAAAACACAGGCCTTACATGGATGAAAAGAGTTATGTTCTGCCAACACATATCAGAAACATTAGTCTGAATAAGGGCTTACTGGTGTACTGTAGTGATTTTTTTTTTTTATTCAACCCCTTAGTAAGTCACATGATCACAATGTGACCTCTTTTTCAAGCATAGGTTACTGTGCAAACAATAGGTTTCTCTGCTGACTGCGGATACTGTTGAGAACCACCATGAGACCTTGGTTTTAGCAAAGTCTCAACCTCCTCCTGTTCTGTGATGACATGGTCTTTATAGTCTAAAGTACTAGAAGGTCCATTTTAGTATTGGCTCTGCAGTGCTTTGCGCAAACAGAAAATAGACATGGGTACAGGTACTAGACAGAGATGACAGCATCAGCAATAACATACTTTTAGTCTACCTTGTATAGTTGAAGAAACAACACTGTCGCTTTACAGTTATTTATTTTTTTCATTTATTTTTAAACTTATTCATTCACAGTATTTTGAATTAATTTCATTTTATTATTATTTTTATTTTGTATATTTATATTTGTTTTAATTAAAAAAAAGGATTATATTTCCCAAGTTAAAAGAGGCTAAAAGTAATTGCAATATTTTTAAAGATCTTTATTTTTTCTTATCTATTTTTATTGTTTTTTTTATTTATTATAGAATTGTTTTTGTTTGTTTATTAGTTTTTTTTAACCTGATCACACACCAGGATGTATACATATATCCTGGGTCATGTGAGGTGCTATGGTTCCTGCTCAGAAGCATATTGTGCTGTGTGTAACAGCAGAGTCCTGGCAGCGGGGTATATGATCGAAGACATCTCCTCCATTAACCCCTCAGATTCTTCAGTCAAATGTGACCATGGCATCTGTGTCTTAGTTACGCTTTCAGTTTTGTTGAGAGCAACTGAACGGTAATGCAGTACATGGTATAAGTGATCAACTGATCACAGATTTAAGCCTCTTGGAGGTTAAAAAAGTTTATGCAATTAAAATATAAAAAAATAAATAATATAGAGGTTTAAAGCACCTCCTTTCCCTAGAACACACATACAAAATAAACACATTAAGTATCCCCATGCCTGCACTAAAAAAATTTAAAAAATGTATCCCATACAATGAATGTAATAGGAAAAATCTCCAAAATGCCATTAAGAAAAATGGAATAAAAAGTGATCAAAACATCAGAAATTCTCAAAAATAAGCTCAATGAAAATAAAAAAAAAAATGTAAAAAAAAAAAGTGTCAATAAAAACTACAACTTGCCCCACAAAATACAAACAAACAAAAGTTACGGGGATCACAAATACAAAGCATATTTTTTTCCCCCAAAGTTTTAAAAATTTTTTAGACATTAAAACATAACAGAAGTTATATAAATTTGGTATTGGGGTATTTGCATTAGAGATGAGCGAATTTCTCAAAAGTTCGATTCGGCATTTCGATTCCAACTTCCAAAAAAATTAGCTTTGATCCGAATTACTTTGCAGCGAATAAACAGCTATTTCCGGGCTGCAGAGAGCCAGGGTGGGTGTCAAAATGGCGGAAGCCCTTGGATGCCGCGGTCATGTCTCTCTCTCTCTCTCCAGCACGGACAACTTTTATTCATGTGGAAGGATCTGCTAACAAGCAAAGACACGCCTACCCAATCACATCACTAGAGAACATCATGTGACCGTCTGATGTCACAAAGGTCCTTACTAAATATTCGTTACCGCGAAGCATCAGGAAATCCGGAATTGTGGAGAATCGAAGATTTCCTGAAATTCGGATCGAATTCCACTTCTGCAGAATCGATCGCTCATCTCTCATTTCCATGATTGTAGTGACCCACAGAATAAAAATAACATGTCATATTTACCGCACATTACTTTTTTTTATTTATTTTTTTACGCAAAATGAAATGGCGCCTTAGTAAGCACAATTTGTCTCACAAAAAACAAGCCCTCATACAGCTATAGAAACTGAAAAATTAAAAAGTTAAGGCTTTTGGAAGGCAAGGAGTAAAAAACAAAGGCAGAAAAATGGCTGTAGGGGTTAATTTATAATGTTGAGTAAGTCAAGTTGTGCCCAAGGCTGCTGCCTCTCATGCCAAAACTTCAGCTTGACCATGTTGCTAAAAATCAAGCCTGTCATTTTCCAGAGACTTTGCTCTAGCCGAGTGACTTTGTCTCCTATTCTTGTCACCTACGTTTCACTTTTGCCTTTTTCTCTTCAATCTTGGACTTAAAAGAAACCTCTCAGACCTTGTCGTATCCTTCAAAATAGAAAACAAAATCCAGCATTTCATGGCATTTCTTTGCAGTAATTTGGTTTGATTCTGCCCGGGTTCCGCCTGTCAGTGTGTGAGCTATCTCCCGGCCCTTAATATTACCAGCTGTGTAACTAATTGCATATCTTCTGAATTCATGCAATAAAAACTGATTTATCAGAAAGCCGCGTCAATTCACTTTGCTTTACAGAGCCATTTGCCTGAATTATTTTCCTTTGACATTTCAGCTGAATTCTTTTCAAAGTCTATAGAAATATAAGTAAGTGAATATACTGAAAACTCATTATGTGTTTGCTGTGTTTTTCCAGAAAATGGCAACACTAATGTGTATTCGCACAGTCATTATGCGATATCTAGGACAGGTTATGTTATGTAGTCAGTAACTCTATAGACTGCTCTAATGGTGCAATGTAATGTTTTCATAATAAAAATACAGATATTTACCGAGAGGGAACAAGAGGATCCTTCCATGTTGGGACCCAATAATGGGACCCAAAGGCCTAAGATGACTCAGTGGTCTTATACAATGGGGATGATTTATGAAGACTGGTGTGTCTCCTGCACTGGAGGAGAATGCAACTTATTTGTGACTAAGGCTAGGTTCACACCTGTGCCCGGTCTCCATTTGGGGATTTGATCCCCGAATCCGCTTGAAAAATGCAAGCAGGACTTTTCTCCCCGCATTTTTTGGTCGGAAACATGGCAGACCCCATTATAGTCTATGTGGTCTGTGCGTTTCTGTGGGCAACCGCTTTTTAAGCAGATTGGGTTTCCTTGTTTCGGGTCCCCAAGCGGACCTGAAGAACGGAAACCCAAACGCAGGTGTGAACCTAGCGTAAGCACACACCTCCTCATAAATGAGGAGCACCCTGCACCAGGCCATGCACTTGCACAGTAGTCTGGCATAGAAGATAATGCACCTCACATCTCACATCACAGTCCCTTTCAAGAAAGTGGTAATGGTGGCATAAACGAGAAAAAAGCTGCAAATTTTTTAACAAAAACCCAACTTGTGCAAAAATTTGTGCCTTGTATATCTGAAACCTGGTGTACAAGGCTTATTAAATCTTCCCCAATCTCTTGTCACTTGAATCTACTAAATAATCCAGTAGATCTTGGATGGAAGAACCCCATACTGATACTGCTTGCCAATGTAGCATCATCAAATTTATGTATTGGCTCCTTCAACCATTGTAGCAAAAAATGAGAACCTGAATTCAGTTCCATCCCATATGCATGAAGATAGGTTGTTGATATTATAATAACTTTATACCCTTCAGTTACATATATTACTCCAAATGATCTACAGGGTGAAAAAAATTACCCTGACCAGTGTATCTTTTTGCATATGGTGGTAGAAGGGTAATAAAAACATATTTGGCCAAACTTTTGCATAGTTCTGTGACTATAAAATTTCCATTCAAAGTCCAACATATTTGTAGACTTATACTCTGAAGTTCCTGCCCAAGACATGGCCCTCGCTGGGTAAATTTTCTTTTGAGAATATTTTTATGAAAACAATAAATAGAATCTTCCTCTCTACCATGTGTTTATTTTCACAGGAAAGCCTCTCTGGCAGGATAAGGTTTGGCCATCACATTACTGGCACACCAGTCATGATGTGGTGTGCGATATGATCAGACCTTTCCATTCACTTGATTTTCTTGACACATTGTTTAATTTAAGGGAAATTGTTTGATGTTTAGAAATACCTTTACTTATTTGTATTCACATTGTAACCACAAGCTTAAAAAAAACTCCACGTCAGTGACCTCTATGGGTAGAAAAACTACAACTGCACAACAGAGTAATCCTTATTATAAGCCTTCTAGACGTAGGGCACAGATTTTCCAACCTACAAGGCAGGAATTTGAGCCAGTGGCAACAAAATCGTGGTTGTCGATGGAAATTGGCCAAGCTTATGACGTGATTCTTATGTTTCTACTTAAATTCTAATTAAGTAACTAGATAAGAAAGATTGAAGACATGGTTTGAGGTGGCCATAGATATCCAAATGTATAATTTTAACCAAAACAATTGGTTATTGAGTTTAGTTTAGCAATAAACATCTGTTTTAGATGAGCGATGACCGAGCTGCATCATCTGGATAAGAGTTGGCTGTGTTTTAAATTTTCTTCAGATAGTCAAAGCGTCACGAGAGATCTATATGTGAAAAAATCAAGAACAATCTAAGAAGTCTTTGTCCGGTATCAACATATAGGACCAGTTTGAGTTACTGTGAATGGCAATATGGACTAAAACATGTATTCATTCAACAGTTGATCAACTACTCAGCCTATCTAATGGATATGGCCACATATATTTCATTACCAAAGCCAAACTTCTCCAAACTCACAGTAAGTAGATCTTCTACTAGGAGCTAGGCTTTCCAGTTGTACGACCACCACTCTTGTCCAAGAACTTCTCCAAGGCTGGATCAAAGGAGTTTTCCCGGATCTGGAGGTAAATGATACTGATGACCTATCCACAGGGTAGGTCATCAACATCAGATCTCATCAATATTAGATCAATTGCCCTATTTCTCTCCCTGCGGTCTATGCCTGGCTGTGTCTGCTATTGCTACTCAACCTCTTTCATATGAATGTAACTGATTTGCAATACCAAACACCACCCATAGTGAAGAGTGGCACTGTTTCTGGAAACAAACAATAGGAGAACCTATTTTACAAGCTCAAGGTCTAATTCAATCTTTTTAGGTTTTGCCTCACCACATTTCTTTAGGCTATTTAGCTATTGAAGGCCTTGTTTTCATGCAGGATGAGTTGCACATTTTAGCCATATTTTTAGCTGCTTATATGGTATATACCATTCAGCTTCACAGGTGACATAACTTTATTGTCCAGATTATTACAATTACAGGGATGGTTAGTATTTATATTTTTATTGGTTATTAACTTTTATTAAATAAATATGTTTTATTTATTGAAACATAATTATGATATTTAATGTAATTAATTAGTGATATTATTATTATTATTACTATTATTATATTATAAAAAAAATTTAACCATAATCTATATCTTTATCTACCTATCTATAATCTACAGTCATATGAAAAAGTTTGGGCACCCCTATTAATCTTAATCATTTTTAGTTCTAAATATTTGGGTGTTTGCAACAGCCATTTCAATTTGATATATCTAATAGCTGATGGACACAGTAATATTTCAGGATTGAAATGAGGTTTATTGTACTAACAGAAAATGTGCAATATGCATTAAACCAAAATTTGACCGGTGCAAAAGTATGGGCACCTCAACAGAAAAGTGACATTAATATTTAGTAGATCCTCCTTTTGCAAAAATAACAGCCTCTAGTCGCTTCCTGTAGCTTTTAATCAGTTCCTGGATCCTGGATGAAGGTATTTTTGACCATTCCTCTTTACAAAACAATTCCAGTTCAGTTAAGTTTGATGGTCGCCGAGCATGGACAGCCCGCTTCAAATGATCCCACAGATGTTCAATGATATTCAGGTCTGGGGACTGGGATGGCCATTCCAGAACATTGTAATTGTTCCTCTGCATGAATGCCTGAGTAGATTTGGAGCTGTGTTTTGGATCATTGTCTTGCTGAAATATCCATCCCCGGCGTAACTTCAAATTCGTCACTGATTCTTGTACATTATTCTCAAGAATCTGCTGATACTGAGTTGAATCCATGCGACCCTCAACTTTAACAAGATTCCCGGTGCCGGCATTGGCCACACAGCCCCAAAGCATGATGGAACCTCCACCAAATTTTACAGTGGGTAGCAAGTGTTTTTCTTGGAATGCTGTGTTTTTTTGACGCCATGCATAACGCCTTTTTGTATGACCAAACAACTCAATCTTTGTTTCATCAGTCCACAGGACCTTCTTCCAAAATGAAGCTGGCTTGTCCAAATGTGCTTTTGCATACCTCAGGCGACTCTGTTTGTGGCGTGCTTTCAGAAACGGCTTCTTTCGCATCACTCTCCCATACAGCTTCTCCTTGTGCAAAGTGTGCTGTATTGTTGACCGATGCACAGTGACACCATCTGCAGCAAGATGATGTTGCAGCTCTTTGGAGGTGGTCTGTGGATTGTCCTTGACTGTTCTCACCATTCTTCTTCTCTGCCTTTCTGATATTTTTATTGGCCTGCCACTTCTGGGCTTAACAAGAACTATCCCTGTGGTCTTCCATTTCCTTACTATGTTCCTCACAGTGGAAACTGACAGGTTAAATCTCTGAGACAACTTTTTGTATCCTTCCCCTGAACAACTATGTTGAACAATCTTTGTTTTCAGATCATTTGAGAGTTGTTTTGAGGAGCCCATGATGCCACTCTTCAGAGGAGATTCAAATAGAAGAACAACTTGCAATTGGCCACCTTAAATACCTTTTCTCATGATTGGATACACCTGGCTATGAAGTTCAAAGCTCAGTGAGGTTACAAAACCAATTTTGTGCTTCAGTAAGTCAGTAAAAAGTAGTTAGGAGTATTCAAATCAATAAAATGATAAGGGTACCCAAATTTTTGCACCGGTCAAATTTTGGTTTAATGCATATTGCACATTTTCTGTTAGTACAATAAACCTCATTTCAATCCTGAAATATTACTGTGTCCATCAGTTATTAGATATATCAAATTGAAATGGTTGTTGCAAACACCCAAATATTTAGAACTAAAAATGATTAAGATTAATAGGAGTGCCCAAACTTTTTCATATGACTGTATCTACGTAATAGTACATTATTGCCTGTTCATTTAAATGCACAGGAATCCATCATGACTCACCGAATGTATTAAAAATTACGACATGACGTCAGCTCACCAGTATATCAATGGGAGTTTAGCCAGACCCAGATCCAAATGTCTGATGGAGGGCACAGACTTGCAATCCCGCTGATCAATGGGCCAACCCTAGAATCAGACTTGAGTCCAGCACCTCCATTAATACTTAGTTTTTATTCCAAGAAATCCATTTAACATTTCTGAATCACAACATATAGTAAAATATAGAATACATCTTAATGTGTTTCCAACCATTGTGTGCACTAAGGGTTAAATGACTGGGAATGGAACTTTCTTTCGATTCTCCTGTTAGTGCAGAAGTGTAGTTGTCAGTCATATGCACATTGTGTAACCACAGCCCTCATGTACGGCATTGTGCGAGAATTACCTTCTACTAATGACAAATGTCAATGAGCATTAAAGGGAGTCTGTCAGTAGAACCAGCATATCAACCTAGTCCGCAGATAGATAGGTTAGGGTCACCAGAATCCAGTATATCAACCCAGCCCTGCAGATAGATAGGTTACGGTCACCAGAATCCAACATATCAACCCAGCCCTGCAGATGGATAGGTTAGGGTCACCAGAACCCAGTATATCAACCCAGCCCTGCAGATAAATAGGTTACGGTCACCTTAATCTAGTGGTGTTTCCCTCTTGTAAATCATTCTGTTTCCTCTGTTGCTGAAATATCACCATTTTGGCACATTAGGTGATCATCTCACCTGAAAATGAGAGTCAGTAGAACAAAATGGTTAGTGCCAATACAAGGGCTAGTTGCCAGATGCAGGCAATGTTGGCTAGGACTCTGGAGAGGCAACCAAAGACTCGCAAGATGGATCACTAGAGTATGGCAGAAATCTCTGCCTCTGTTGCTGTTTATGTCAATATGTAAATGAACTATTTGGGTCAATGAGGGTGTTGCTGCTTACCTTTTGGAGTGAAGGCGGCGATTCACAAGTGGAAAACACCTTATGATTCATATAACCTATCTATCTGCAGGGCTAGGTTGATAGGCTGGGTTGTGGTGACAGACTCTCTTTAAGGGTTTGCAAGGCCAATTCTGATAAATTCAGGTCTGTGTACCCAATAAATCAATCTTTACTGAATGAAGATGTGAAGTACGAGGTGCTGAGCTCACTCCATTGATATTTATGGATATATATGAAGTTTCTCCCTCTCAGATCTTCCAGTCCTTCAATATTTAAATAATCCTATTCCGGCAGTAATAATAATTGATTCTTCTCTTACATTGCAGAGATACTAATATAGACATGCAAGGCTATTAACTGCAGAACTGTACAGAATGGAATGATCTGTCTCCATCTATTTGTCATGCAGATTAATTCCACTCATGAGTATATACTGTACATGTATTATAATTATTTTATTGCACCCCGCTGTTATCAGGAACTCTCCATTCATTTGGGTCATTTGTTTCCACCCCATGAATATTCTTACTTCATTTTTTTTTTTTGTAATTCTCAGAATTTTATTACATAAGAATTCAATCAGTCTCCATATCAATGTTCTAGAATAATAAAGAACATTACACGGATTTACTGTATAATTATTCTCTAATGCACACTCAGTTGCACTTAAAGGGGTTGTCCAGTTTCAGCACATAAATGTTATTGTTTGTATAATGAAAAGTTCTACAAATTTCCAATAGTCTTTCTGTATCAATTCCTCACGGTTTTCTAGATCTCTGCTTGTTGTCATTCATTCTGCTTACTCCAAGTCGATAAAAATCAGCCCATGGTCATGTGATTTATGGTCCATGGTCATGTGACTATAACGAGCTGTGCACCTTTGTGTTCATCACATGACCATGGACTGGATACCACATGACCATGGACTGTATATCACATGACCATGGACTGTATATCACATGACCATGGACTGTATATCACATGAGCATGGACAGATTTTTACCCACTGGGAGTAAGCAGAATGAATAACAGCAAGCAGAGATATAGAAAACCATGAGGAATTGATACAGAAAGTATATTAGAAAATTGTAGAACTTTTCATTATACAAACAATATCATATGCTGAAACTGGACATCCCCTTTAATAGAAAGTTCCCATTGGTAGAACCCCCAACAATTACATACTAAACCACATATAGACGTCATTTTCAGGACAAGTGGTTTAAGCATTGTCCCCCAAAACCTCCTAAATTGTAATATTTTAGTATTTTGGTAATATTTGGGCAATCAGACTGTTCCCATTGTTGGGGCAAGTGACCATAGGGGATTTTTCCAGAGGTGAAACTTTAAGCTCCAATGCAAAATCCATAATGGGGCCCCTACCTACCTCGTGCTATTTAGAATAGTGATATATTATATGTAGCAGGGGGCTTTTGGGGCCCGATAGGGACTGCTACCACTTCACCCCCTATAGTTATACTCCTGGCTTTTTCTTGAGCATCGCCATCATTTGTTACGCAAAGAAACCTGTGGCCTCAGCTATTGGGCTCGTAGGCACTACTTGATGATCCTGTAATTCAATCCCATTGTAGATTACAGGTATGAAGCATACAATACCTAATCCCCTTTGTATATAACAGGCAGGGGGCTCCACAGGATTACAATATAGGAACATGATTAGGTTATTGCAGTTTTCTGCAGATACATTTAGGTTTCAATATATTTCATTTTTTAGGTTTCCAGACATTACGTTTTGTTTTCCAGCCCAGACCACTGACACAAAGTTTTACCATTTTAGTTGTCACTTGTAATAATTTATTTATAGAGAGGAAACATTAAAGGAAAGTTTCATTTCTTCACAATCTTGCCTGAGGCATTATTCTACTGCACAAAGGTAAACTTGCTAACACTACATAATTCTCTTATAACTTTGTTAGTTTATCCTTAGTTTATCTGTGCAGTCATAATAATACTGTACATCTGTGATGTGCTCTGCATACTGAGTATATATAAATATATATATATATAAATATATATAGTGGCAGTGTGACTACTAGAATGGCATACTTATGTATGTACAGTGCCTTGCGAAAGTATTCGGCCCCCTTGAACTTTTCAACCTTTTGCCACATTTCAGGCTTCAAACATAAGGATATAAAATTTTAATTTTTTGATGAAGAATCAACAACAAGTGGGACACAATCGTGAAGTGGAATGAAATTTATTGGTTATTTTAAACTTTTGTAAAAAATAAAAAACTGAAAAGTGGGGCGTGCAATATTATTCGGCCCCTTTACTTTCAGTGCAGCAAATTCACTCCAGAAGTTCAGTGAGGATCTCTGAATGATCCAATGTTGTCCTAAATGACTGATGATGATAAATATAATCCACCTGTGTGTAATCAAGTCTCCGTATAAATGCACCTGCTCTGTGATAGTCTCAGGGTTCTGTTTAAAGCGCAGAGAGCATCATAAAGACCAAGGAACACACCAGGCAGGTCCGTGATACTGTTGTGGAGAAGTTTAAAGCCGAATTTGGATACAAAAAGATTTCCCAAACTTTAAACATTCCAAGGAGCACTGTGCAAGCGATCATATTGAAATGGAAGGAGTATCAGACCACTGCAAATCTACCAAGACCCGGCCATCCCTCTAAACTTTCATCTCAAACAAGGAGAAGACTGATCAGAGATGCAGCCAAGAGGCCCATGATCACTCTGGATGAACTGCAGAGATCTACAGCTGAGGTGGGAGAGTCTGTCCATAGGACAACAATCAGTCGTACACTGCACAAATCTGGCCTTTATGGAAGAGTGGCAAGAAGAAAGCCATTTCTCAAAGATATCCATAAAAAGTCTCGTTTAAAGTTTGCCACAAGCCACCTGGGAGACACACCAAACATGTGGAAGAAGGTGCTCAGGTCAGATGAAACCAAAATCCAACTTTTTGGCCACAATGCAAAACGATATGTTTGGCGTAAAAGCAACACAGCTCATCACCCTGAACACACCATCCCCACTGTCACACATGGTGGGGGCAGCATCATGGTTTGGGCCTGATTTTCTTCAGTTGGGACAGGGAAGATGGTTAAAATTGATGGGAAGATGGATGGAGCCAAATACAGGACCATTCTGGAAGAAAACCTGTTGAAGTCTGCAAAAGACCTGAGACTGGGACGGAGATTTATCTTCCAACAAGACAATGATCCCAAACATAAAACAAAATCTACAATGGAATGGTTCACAAATAAAACGTATCCAGGTGTTAGAATGGTCAAGTCAAAGTCCAGACCTGAATCCAATCGAGAATCTGTGGAAAGAGCTGAAAACTGCTGTTCACAAACGCTCTCCATCCAACCTCACTGAGCTCCAGCTGTTTTCCAAGGAAGAATGGGCAAGAATTTCAGTCTCTCGATGTGCAAAACTGATAGAGACATACCCCAAGCGACTAGCAGCTGTAATCGCAGCGAAAGGTGGCGCTACAAAGTATTAACTTAAGGGGGCCGAATAATTTGGCACGCCCCACTTTTCAGTTTTTTATTTTTTACAAAAGTTTAAAATATCCAATAAATTTCGTTCCACTTCACAATTGTGTTCCACTTGTTGTTGATTCTTCACCAAAAAATTAAAATTTGATATCCTTATGTTTGAAGCCTGAAATGTGGCTTGAAAAGTTCAAGGGGGCCGAATACTTTCGCAAGGCACTGTAAGTGTATAATTTCACCCTAGAAAAGCAGGATGGAAGAGAAGAGCCTGGGAAACTTGGGTATTTCATTTCAATTTACAGACAAGGGGGCTGTTATTGAGGGTTACTTACAGGGCCACATTTGCCATGAGGCAAAATGAGTATCTTGCCTCAGGCAGCAGCACTAGCCGGCAGCGGCCAGCACCACTACATTAATGAGTAAGCTTGCTTGCCACTTGCGCTGCTGCATTATGATCAGTAGTCGTATTAACTATGTTACTAGTACTAAAGTGGCGTGGGTGGGCTCCTTCACTAATGCAGTGGCTCAGGTGGGCCTGAATCACCACAGTAGTGATTGTATAATACTTTGCAGCAGCTTTAGGTAGCTTTGGAAAAAAAACTGCAAAGTAAGAAGGCTTTTACAAGTGTTAATTTATGTCAATTAACTAAAAGAAGTGAATGAAGAAGAGAAATGTAAATCCCATCAATATTTGGTGTGACCTTTGCCTTTTGCCTTCCATCAGTTCTTCTCGGTACTTGCAGACAATTTTTGAAGGAACTCAGCAGGAAGGTTGTTCCCGCCATCTTGGAGAACTAAGCACAGATCCAATCCGTCTGTCTCTTCATGTAATTCCAGACAGACTGGATGATGCTGAGATCAGGGCTATATCTGTGGGGGCCATATCATCACTTCCAGGACTCCTCCTCCAAAGGGCAAAGGTCACACCAAATATTGATGGGATTTAGCGTTCTCTTTTATTAAAATAAAACAGCATAAAATTTTCTATGAATTAAGTTAAAAACATGATGTTGAAATGGGAATAGAAGGCTGTTTGGAAGAACCGTGAATCAGTACATCCAAAGTCGTGGATCTCAGAGACCATAAACATTGAAGGGTCAACATTGGAATGTGCAAGGTAGCAAGTGACAAGTCTCAACCTGAAATCAGGCCAGCAGTAGGAGGCATCTAATGTACTAATGTCACTATCAATTAAGAGACTGTTAAAGAGACTGTTAAACTAGCCACAAACCAGAGCACCCCGCTGCACACTGTCAATTTATTCTATCAATTACTTTTGTAACCTTTTTTTTATCAACTGTTGATAAAAAGTAGCTCAGTAAAAAGTATAGTTTCCAACTTTAAAGGGGTTTTTCAGGATAAATGGTGAACCCAGCGGTAATACTCACCTACCCACAAAATTAAGTTTGGGCAGAAAGTCCCCGCACCTTCTAGTGCAGAACTATTGTGGCTAATGTGACCACAGCAGCCAGTCACTGGTCTCGACAGTCACATATGGGTTACTGTTGACATAACAGTGATGTCACTGGTAGATCAGATGTGACCACGCTGTCCAAACAGGGTATTGAGGGTAGGTATCTCTTCTTTTTTTATTTAACAAACACCGTTGAAAAACCCCTTCAAGTCCTGACCTCAGGACTGTACCTAACTAGGCGGCACCAGTCAATTGTGGGTGTGGTTTGTATAAACCCAGCCCTTTTCAGGCGGAGATTGCTAGGGACAAGGTGAATTGGTTGTTTGTTTTTGAAAATTAGGGACATTCCTGGAAAATCAGGACTATGGGAAGAGGGTCTAAGGCTAGGTTCACACCTGCTTTGGAGACTCCACCTAAAATCAGCGAAGGAAAAAGTCCTACAAGGAGGGCTTTTCTCTCTGTTGGTTTCAGTATAAAACCGGCAGACCCCATTATAGTCTATGGGTCCGTGGGTGTCCGTGGGTAACCACTTTTTAAGTGGACATGCTCTTTGTCTTTGGGGTCCCCATGCAGACCTGGAAAACGGAGAGTTGAACATTACTGTGAACCTAGTGTAACGGTGTCTATGCCTTGAGTGGTAATTACCTTGAACAGGAGATCTCATGTACACAACACAGCTTGTTTTTTTCTATGAAGATATATCATATAATCTATGCTAATGCTTATGCGTATGTACAATGTGTCGTTCTGCCGCTTTCCTGATAATTCTGGTATAAATATCGTTTTATTACGGCAACATTAAATAAGATTAATTAAAATTGTGCCAGCAGTATTAACACCTCGAGAGTCCTCGGCTGAGCTCAGGCCAAGCAATTATATTAAATTATTCATTTCTGTAATCTTCTGAATTTTAAAGCGTTCTCCGCCGTCATTGTTTTTACCAACTGATAATCTAAAAAAAATTTAAAAGATATGGAAAAATATACAGATATTTTCTAAATACATAGTCTTATTGACAATTATGTTCACCTAAAAGCACAATTTTACAATTTATATGTGGATAATATCAACAAAGTTAAGAAACTTTGTATCTATATTAGATTAGTTATCTCGTATTGATTCTGAGTTACAACCTGTATCATACTGCAGAGCTGAATTCACAATTCTGCTTGGCAAAATAACTGGTTATTTAATGTCTGTTGCTCTCATCCATCACAGGATGAGAGTAATGGACATTGAACGACACATGCAGAATAAAGGATGATAAAAAGGGGGCTTGAGCAGAAAGGCTTAAAGGGGCATATACATGGCTGGTACTGGGCTGCAAAAGAGCATATGCTCACTTCCACTGATCCTACTTCTGCCACCTTACTGAAGGGGCCCCGCTGCACTCCCTTTCTTCTCCTCTCCGGACATGGCAGGACACAGTTAGGAATACCTTCTTAGCCAATCACTGGCTAACATTGATGCCGGTCACTGTTGCTGCCAGTGATTGGGTGAGAGGCATGTGAACCGAGAGCAAGGCAGGTGGTTTGGACTCCGCAACCAGAAATGAACGCACACGCGGTAGTTCAAGAAAAGAATATATATTTACTATAAGTTAATAAAGGCTATTTGAAGGTAAAATGACAGGGATAAAGACAAGCAAAATATACAATATAGCATGAACAATTTCAAGGCAAATTCTGCAATGGTTTCTACTTTTACTCTGTCCACTTCTGCAGTATGGACACTGAATGAACAATATACTCAAAACTATCCCTAACTGACCCTGACATCACATTTGGGTGCACCCCCTTTTCCCCAGTGGTCCAGGTGGACCGCTTACAGTCCGTAGAAGCGCGCGGTGGGGCCCAAAGTCGTTCCTTTCTTTTATAGTGAAGCGTCCTCTCCTCACTGTTATCAGGATCTTGGGAGAAATGAAGTCCTCTTTAACAGGGAAACCCAATGAATGCAATGTAATCCAACAGCAGATTCCACTCAGCACACTGACAGTCCTGCCGAATCCATACACTGAGCTGGGTTGTAAGCCGGGGTTTAGCAGGTGCTGTCCAGTACATCAACAGCACTGCGAGTCTCTATCTGTGGTATCCATATACACAGTCACAATGTCAGTCTCACTGATCAGCCACTGAGCACAGTTCCTTTCACGTGGACTCACTAGTCCTGTTGTCTCTTTACACTCTGTTTGTCTCTGGACCAAGATACAGCTTAGCTGTACAGAAAAATCTCCACACCAGTTCAATACAACACTTGCCAAGATGGCTGCTGCTCTCTGTCTCGTCACTTCCTGCTGCTCTGCTCACACTCTGTCTGCAGAACAGGCAAGCTGACATAAAAGGGGGGGAGTCACTCCAGCATCATGTCACAATTACAATGGCTGCTGTCTTAAAGGAACAGAATCACAGAAATACATTCAACATTAACAGTTTATACAGACAAATGAAGCTTAGGACAACATTGGCTGTCTCTTACAGGCATTCCCAGCCATTTCCTGCAGATTATAGAAAGGGGAGCTTAGTGGGGTCCTCGGTACTGTCAGAATGGCAACATCAGCAGCTGAGATATATATATTGTGAGTGTGTGAACCCAGAGGGAGCTATTGAGCGATCCAGGGCCAGGCCTGAAAAGGCCCTCAGCCACACCTATGGGTGGGGCACCAACTTCAGACGAAGTGTCTGCAGCCGGAGAGAGGGCTGTGAAAACCTGCAGGAAGCAGGAAGTCGGGGACCCAGTTGGAGACAGACAAGGTGGTCTGTCCCCAGAGGGTTGGGGTCCTGAGAGTACTGACTGAGCCAGGCTGCTTGTTGCCCCAGAGACCAGTCAGGGAGCAAGCAGTAAGGTAGGGCCTATGTGTGGCCTAGGTCGTTTATTATTTTGTTTATGTTACAGTTTCCTAAGCTGAATAAAAGCCATTTTGCTTTGAATTGGCACCGTCTGAACGCTGCTTCTCCGGCGCCCAGTACTACGAACACCACTGTCGGGTCCAGGAGTCTGCCGCCATTGAGATTAATTCCCCCCAAATTGTCACAATATATACACTACCGTTCAAAAGTTTAGGGTCACTTAGAAATTTCCTTATTTTTGAAAGAAAAGCACAGTTTTTTTCAATGAAGATAACATTAAATGAATCAGAAATCCACTCTAGACATTGTTAATGTGGTAAATGACTATTCTAGCTGCAAACGTCTGGTTTTTAATGCAATATCTACATAGGTGTATAGAGGCCCATTTCCAGCAACCATCACTCCAGTGTTCTAATGGTACATTGTAATTGCTAACTGTGTAAGAAGGCTAATGGATGTTTAGAAAACCCTTGAAAACCCTTGTGCAAGTATGTTAGCACAGCTGAAAACAGTTTTGCTGGTTAGAGAAGCTATAAAACTGACCTTCCTTTGCGCTAGTTGAGAATCTGGAGAATTACATTGGTTGGTTCGATTAAACTCTCAAAATGGCCAGAAAAAGAGAACTTTCATGTGAAACTAGACAGTCTATTCTTGTTCTTAGAAATGAAGGCTATTCCATGTGAGAAATTGCCAAGAAACTGAAGATTTCCTATAACGGTGTGTAATACTCCCTTCAGAGGACAGCACAAACAGGCTCTAACCAGAGTAGAAAGAGTGGGAGGCCCCGCTGCACAACTGAGCAACAAGACAAGTACATTAGAGTCTCTAGTTTGAGAAATCGTCGCCTCACAGGTCCTCAACTGGCAGCTTCATTAAATAGTACCTGCAAAACGCCAGTGTCAAGGTCTACAGTGAAGAGGCGACTCAGGGATGCTGGCCTTCAGGGCAGAGTGGCCAAGAAAAAACCATATCTGAGACTGGCTAATAAAAGGAAAAGATTAATATGGGCAAAAGAACACAGACATTGGACAGAGGAAGATTGGAAAAAAGTGTTATGGACAGACGAATCGAAGTTTGAGGTGTTTGGATCACACAGAAGAACATTTGTGAGACGCAGAACAACTGAAAAGATGCTGGACGAGTGCCTGACGCCATCTGTCAAGCATGGTGGAGGTAATGTGATGGTCTGGGGTTGCTTTGGCGCTGGTAAAGTGGGAGATTTGTACAAGGTAAAAGGGATTTTGAATAAGGAAGGCTATCACTCCATTTTGCAACGCCATGCCATACCCTGTGGACAGCGCTTGATTGGAGCCAATTTCATCCTACAACAGGACAATGACCCAAAGCACACCTCCAAATTATACAAGAACTATTTAGGGAATAAGCCGGCAGCTGGGATTCTATCTGTAATGGAGTGGCCAGCGCAGTCACCAGATCTCAGCCCCATTGAGCTGTTGTGGGAGCAGCTTGACCGTATGGTACGCAAAAAGTGCCCATCAAGCCAATCCAACTTATGGGAGGGGCTTCTGGAAGCATGGCGGGAAATGTCTCCAGATTACCTCAGCAAATTAACAGCTAGAATGCCAAAGGTCTGCAATGCTGGAATTGCTGCAAATGGAGCATTCTTTGACGAAAGCAAAGTTTGAAGGAGAAAATTATTATTTCAAATAAAAATCATTATTTTCTATTGTCAATGTCTTGACTATATTTTCTATTCATTTTGCAACTCATTTGATAAATAAAAGTGTGAGTTTTCATGGAAAACACAAAATTGTCTGGGTGACCCCAAACCTTTGAACGGTAGTGTGTGTGTGTATATGTATGTATATATATATATATATATATATATATATATATATACATACACATTAATTATAATTATACATTTGTATGTGTAGATAGGCTGTGACATCATCTATTAGTAGTGCATGTAATGATGGGCCAATGGTGTTATTTATAGAGGTACTATCTCTATCTGTTATTGTAATCCTATTTGTGATCTAAACACAGTGACTGCTGACTGAATTGGCAAAAGTCGGTCTATTATTAGGCTTAGTGGCCAGACTGAAAATTGCAGAATTTAGTTTGGTTTTTTTTTTGGTTTTTTTTAAATATAGACAGTGACATAAAAAATTTTTTAAATCTGTTTAACACAAAAACGTGGTTTAATAAAATTCGACTTAAGCAAAACTGATATGCCATGCTATTTCTAGCGCTGGCCTTGAGGGGGCACTACATGAAACGTAAATAGACCATTTGTTTTAGAGTCTTCTCAAAGCTCCGATTAGCCGCATATCATAGTATACAGCACATTTACTGTCTGTGCCCAGGTAATAAAGTTGTCATTAGAAAGGTCTATGGTCGTGGTGAAGTCCTGCCCTGTAATATCAGGGGAGAACTAGGAGCTGAATTGTGTGTGACAGCTACTTTATAGGATCCATCACCTGCGAGTCGGTGTGTGCACCCACTATATAAATGTGAATAATGAGAAGGAACATTACAGTAAATACCTAGTGCGCTGAATTACAGTTTTTGATAAATCTACAGAATAGAGTGTTTATGTCACCAGGCTACTAAAGCATTCTCCAAAAAATATAGAGGATCTTGTTGCTCCCCCCTCCCTCTCGCAGCGCAGAGTGGCCCTTAATAGCCCGTCAGGAAAATTGCTTTATGGGATTGTAATGGGAGGCTACTTTAGCACTTAGACCAAATTCTCGCATTGAGTAATTCATCATAGTAGGCTATGAACCAAAGAACACAAAATAAGAAAGTGCTGTGGATCTTTCTTAAACCCATTGCTTTATTTTTCTTGGATTTTCTTTCAATGTTCTCGTAAAATGTAAGTGTTCCATCTGGTAGGATAAATTTCAGAATATACATTCAGTATAATGTATGGCTTCTGAAACGTAAAACCTGAATACAGTATGTAGAGATATTTATCTTGTCAAGTAAGAAATCCTGATGAATTTTACTATTTAGAATTTGAAATTCAGATTCAATGTACTAAATCATTCCATCTTTGCTATATTTATCTATCATCTATCTATAATAATATCTATCTATAGTCAGATCTATCTATCTATCTATCATCAATCTATAATAATATCTATCTATAGTCATATCTATTTATCTATCATATATAATCAATAATCATATCTATCTATCTATCTATCTATCTATCTATCTATCTATCTATCATCAATAATCATATCTATCTATCTATAAATCTATGTAGGTGAAAGTAAGTCCACAGCAGCACCAACTTAATTTGGGTTGCACAGTCCAGAACTTCTGATCCAAGGAAAAGGCAGCATTCCAAAAAAGTTGAGAAAAGTCAGGTGATATTTATTCCATGTTGCGATGTTTCAGCTCTAGTGAGCCTTTGTCTGGCTTGACAAAAGCTCATGTATCAGAAATCCATGTATCTATATCTGTCCATAATCATATCTATCTATCTATCTATCTATAAATCTATGTATCTATATCTATCCATAATATCTATCTATCAACTATCATCATGTCCGTCTATCTATCGGTCATCATATCTGTCTATCTCATAATATATTAATCTTTTTATCTATCTATCTATCTATCTATCTATCTATCATCTTTCCATCTTTTAACAGATCCATCTATCTATAATCATAGCTATCTATCTATCTATCTATCTTTCATCATAGCTATTTTTCTATCTATCATTGTATCAATCAATCATAATATCTATTGTATATACCTGTCTATCTTTAATTTATCTATCTTTAGTCATGTCTATCTATCTATCTATCTATCTATCTATAGTTCTCCGAGTCCATTATCTACCAGCTTTCCACCTTTTATTATGTGTAAAGTCTGGAGGGAATACAGATGTGTCCTTTCTTACATTTAATCTCAGCTAAACATATCCAAAGACATGTGACACAAGATGACAAAGGTTTTTTTTCAATAAAACATGATATTCTGTCACAAGATATCTATCCTATATCTGTCTCTGTGTGAGATCTTGAAAATGGGGACGAACTCAACCCAAAGTATATTGAAAAGTTGTAGAACTTATGCAATATTTTTTATTTTCTCGTACACTTTATAAAACTTTTGAAAGGATTTTCTCTTTAATAATTCCAATTTTAGATAAATACGTAATTGTGGATTCTAGCCATGTCTGTCAGGCTTAGTTTTACAGTCCAGTAGTGGTAACCCATATTGATTATATTACTGTCCTAGTAGGATTAGGCATTGTTGTCACACTTCATTCACTTAAGCCAGTTTTATTTTCTTGTGGTTCATTTTTCAGTAGCCCCTCATTTTTTTTTACCGTTGCTTTGTAAGGACTCCATCTGAGCATCTGGTGTACACTCTTAATCTGGTTATGAATCCCCATAAATTACATTTTACAGTCCAGTTCACTTCTTGAACACCTACCTATTTATTTGTCTGGAAGACTTTCCTGAGATGTAGATGTGCGGGGATAGCGGTATTAGTTGTGTGATTTCTGCTGTCAATAATTAGGCGGTATATTGTATACATGAATATATTAGAATTATTCATGTGCCAAGATGCAAAACACTGAGAAATCTCACTTTGTCATCAGCATTGGCAACCATGTAGAAGAAATGTTGGTGGCTGGAAATCAAAGAGTTGGCCCAAACCGACCCAGATATGTCAAATTGCCAGCACAAGCTCTAAAATATATAAAATACACTAAAATGAATACATCCAATGATAAAGAAATAAAATGCACCTACTTTCATTCACTACAAAGGTGTCCTTCCTTACCTTTCCTCTTGGCTCAAGATGTTTAGCACGACATGACAACTTTGGAACAAAACGTGATACTCTGTCGTGTGATGTATGTGCTATATTTATTTACTTGAGGCCACCTAGTGGTTGTTATGTGAGTTACAGCCTATTTTCTATAATGTGTTGAATTAGTATCGTAAAAAAATTGGAAGCCTTAACAAAATTCAGTGCTCATGGCCCTGAGCTCAGTGCTATAGTTATTTTACCGAATCGTTGCTCCATTTTGCTGTAAATCAGCTTTTTATATTTATGCTAATTAGGTAGGAGTGCATGGGGGGGGTGTATTTTAGCAGCAGAGCATCACCGCTATATCTCCTCTTCCCTCCAACCCCCTTCCAGCAAGAATGACATCGCTGGCACCTTCTCCAGTGAACTCCAAAGTGAAAGTCGCACTGTACTGCGCATGCGTGCCTCTTCTTAGCTACATGCAGTCTTATCCAGCTGAAGCCACAGTCCTTCTCTTCCCCTGCCTCCTCCTGAGTAAGATCTGAAGTCAGAGGTGTGCTGTACTGCACACTCGAAAGAGAAGGACTATGGCTTCAGCTGGTTTAGACTGCATGTAGTGAAGGGAGGTGCGCATGCGCAAACCCTTAGTGAATAGGGCTGAAGTGCAATACCAAACACAGTTCACAGACAACAGTTGATCTTCTTGGCAATTAATCTTGGGTAAAAACCTTTCATATGCTTGTCTTCTGTCAGCTGGTACAAAATATGCAACTCAGAATTTGTCAAATCAGTTCTGCATCCTTGGTATATGGACTGTATTTTATAAAATTAAAAGAATGCAAAACCATGTTGCAGGTCCTGAGGTTGCGGAGCATGGGCACAAAGCTTCTGTCTATGCTCCACCCCTGAGGTCTTGCACTTAATGTAGCGCAGTATCAGCTTTCCTTGTAGTGTTCTTTCAGATGGAGCCAACATAAGGTACTACAATACCTGGCCTCGCTTATGTGGTTGCCGTAAATTGACAGTAAGATAAAATCTGTGTCTACTTTTTCCGCATTGCATAATTATAAAGTATTTCCTTGTTCTATATTAGCACAATCTAATAATCACATATTAGACGTTTAATTAGAACTCAGTTCATCTTAATGAATTGTGAGGCACAGAGGCTTTAAGGAGCTTGGTAATAAACAAGTACATTAATGGGGACTGATTGTAAACACCAAGCGTTCATCAGGGACAAGATGACAATAATCATCCTCGTGTGCTGCAAACCTGTAGGAGTCGTCACATTTACATAAAGTATAATGATGTAATCCTGCTAATTGTAGGAATGTAACAATGTAGCAGAAGCCAACATTCAGATTGCTGAACAGCCCAGTGATCCGGTGACAATGATGTGGATGTATGAGATAATAATGAGGTCTTATACTGTACATGGATGACATGATAGACTTTTTATATAGCAAGCTGGACTAAAAAGGTGATGTATTTGGATAGCTGCTGTATATAGAAGTGTAGTCTAGTTCTTTTCTTATACTCGGACATGATATTACGGTTGAACCTTGCGTAACAGGCCACCGCACATTGTAGTTCTATGCCTTGATGAATACTAGAGATTATTAGTGAAAATTAATTTACTAGACAACCAGACACCATGGATACTACTGGAGTCTGGAACTGTGTCACTCAACATGAACATTGAAACACTACACACCATGGAAATAAGGCCAATGGGTTCCAGAATTGGATCACTCAACCACTAAAAATCAATGACTTGTAGTTGTACCTGAAACCTCTAGACTCCAGGGATGGCGGCACCAGACCACCAAAAAGGGTTAAATTGCTTGCTCACTAGATAACAGTGACTTGGACATTAAATCATAATAGACCAGGGATGGGCTCTTGCATGCCTTGGATTCAGGAGCTGGTTCAATTGATGTGGACACTCTGGAAAAATGGGGCATCAAATCAGTAGATTCATGGATTGGTTCAATTAACCACTAGATAACTACAGTCATGGCCAAAAGTTTTGAGAATGACACAAATATTATATTTTCACATGATCTGCTGCCCTCTGGTTTTTATGTGTGTTTGTCAGATGTTTTTATCACATACAGAAATAGAATTGCATTCATATTATGAGTAACAGAAGCTTATATTGACAGTTAGAATGAGTTAATGCAGCAAGTCAATATTTGCAGTGTTGACCCTTCTTCTTCAGGACCTCTGCAATTCTCCTTGGCATGCTCTCAATCAACTTCTGGACCAAATCCTGACTGATAGCAGTCCATTCTTGCAGAATCAATGCTTTAATTTTGTCTGAATTTGTTGGTTTTTGTTTGTCCACCCGTCTCTTGATGATTGACCACAAGTTCTCAATGGGATTAAGATCTGGGGAGTTTCCAGGCCATGGACCCCAAATCTCTATGTTTTGTTCCCTGAGCCATTTAGTTATCACCTTTGCTTTATGGCAAGGTGCTCCATCATGCTGGAAAAGGCATTGTTGAGCGCCAAACTGTTCTTGGACGGTTGGGAGAAGTTGCTCTTGGAGGACATTCTGGTACCATTCTTTATTCATGGCTGTGTTTTTAGGCAAGACTGTGAGAGAGCCGATTCCCTTGGCTGAGAAGCAACCCCACACATGAATGGTTTCAGGATGCTTTACAGTTGGCATGAGACAAGACTGGTGGTAGCGCTCACCTCTTCTTCTCCGAATAAGCTGTTTTCCAGATGTTCCAAACAATCGAAAAGGGGATTCATCAGAGAAAATGACTTTACCCCAGTCCTCAGCAGTCCACTCCCTGTACCTTTTGCAGAATATCAGTCTGTCCCTGATGTTTTTTCTGGAGAGAAGTGGCTTCTTTGCTGCCCTCCTTGAGACCAGGCCTTGCTCCAAGAGTCTCCGCCTCACAGTGCGTGCAGATGCACTCACACCTGCCTGCTGCCATTCCTCAGCAAGCTCTGCACTGCTGGTAGCCCGATCCCGCAGCTGAAACACTTTTAAGAGACGGTCCTGCCGCTTGCTGGTCTTTCTTGGGCGCCCTGGAGCCTTTTTGGCACCAATGGAACCTCTCTCCTTGAAGTTCTTGATGATGCGATAGATTGTTGACTGAGGTGCAATCTTTCTAGCTGCAATACTCTTCCCAGTTAGGCCATTTTTGTGCAGTGCAATGATGACTGCACGTGTTTCTTTAGAGATAACCATGGTTAACAGAAGAGAAACAATGATGGCAAGCACCAGCCTCCTTTTAAAGTGTCCAGTGGTGTCATTCTTACTTAATCATGACAGATTGATCTCCAGCCCTGTCCTCATCAACACCCACACCTGTGTTAATGGAGCAATCACTGAAACGATGTTAGGTGGTCCTTTTAAGGCAGGGCTGTAATGATGTTGAAATGTGTTTTGGGGGATAAAGTTCATTTTCTAGGCAAATATTGACTTTGCAAGTAATTGCTGTTAAGCTGATCACTCTTTATAACATTCTGGAGTATATGCAAATTGCCATTAGAAAAACTGAAGCAGTAGACTTTGTAAAAATTAATATTTGTATCATTCTCAAAACTTTTGGCCATGACTGTAGACATCAGGGGCACCAACCACTGTATTCAAGGATTATATTACTTGACAGCAGTGACATGGACATTAAACCAATAAACATAAGGGACAGAGGCACCAAACATGAATTCAGTGGTTGGTTAGATTATTTCTAGGAACTGGAACACCAAAAATTGAACATTGGAGTCGGGGCAGTGATCCAGCTGGAAAAACAAAGCAAATGCC
Organism: Leptodactylus fallax; assembly: GCA_947044405.1. Taxonomy (NCBI): domain Eukaryota; kingdom Metazoa; phylum Chordata; class Amphibia; order Anura; family Leptodactylidae; genus Leptodactylus; species Leptodactylus fallax. The sequence continues at coordinate 93,173 of CAMRHE010000542.1, forward strand.
CCATAATTTTGCTAAATAAAATGGTGAACATGCCTTGTCCCACATTTTAGCTAGGGATACAGAACAACGTGTAGTCATGCAAGGGCTGCAATATCTTGCAACTACTTCTTATCTAATAATAGTGAATTTGATCATGCTGTGACCCACAAAGAGCTGCAGCTATGGCTCGATGATAGAGTTTAACCCAGCTGAATTTCTGTGTCACTACATTCACCTGCATTAGGTTCGACATTTGTAATCACCAAAAATTTCCATGTAGCCCAAATATTATTAAGTGTTTTAGACATTTATTTTGCCTCACTTGACATTGGGAATGGCTTGGCTGAAAAGTAGCATTGCTTAGTGGAAATGGGTCATGGATTAAGATTCACCACAACTTTGCACAACATTTTGGCGCTACGTAAGTCAACCAATAGGTTGTGTAATGGATAAAATTGTCTAAAAATTTACAGGAAAATTTTCTCCAATATGTGAACACAACAAGTTGCACCAATACCCTGCTAGCACCAAGAGTATTACTGCAAATATCTACTGTGTATAATACATGAAAATGAGGGTCTTGGTTTTTACATTTTCATCAAATTATATTTGAACCCATCTGGAGACCTCTGTTAGATGTGTCCCTACATCAAAATGACTCCCCTCTTATGGCGTTGGCATCCTGGATTAAAGGGCATGTGTATTTCAGCCATATTATGCCTAGCATGTACAGTACTACAAATAGCTTCCTCTCTTAGGACCCGTGGCCTCTGAATGAATAAGGGGCGTGTAGTTCTCCCATCTTTTTCTCCAATATGTGCCATAATTTTTTAGTATTTTATTGTATTGGTCTTATTGTGGTGTTTAATAAGAACCCTTTTACCAGTCGCACAGTGGTAGTATTATTTTACCAATATGTCTCCTGTTGTTCTCTTTACCTGCCTTTACGGACTTCTTCTTATGAAATACCCAATAATGACTATTTATAGAATGAGACAATTACACGATTACTTATACAGTACGTACGGTAGCCTTTGTTCTCTTCACTTCATGTGTTATGTGCAGTTTATTTCATGTAATTGTTTGATGCCTCTGACACCAAGGTTATATGGCTCTGTCGGCAGTGATTATGGCTTTCTGATGTAAAGTCACTGTTATGCTAATCTCTCCTAAACATTAGTGCAGAAATGTTGGTTTCAAGTAATATTCTGACAAATCATTTTTATTTTCACAAACTTTAACGTTAAGGCCGTATGTTGAAACATAATTGCCACCCTGAGGAACGAGCCGGAGCTCAAACCGAGTCAATTATGAAGATTGAAAAGAGATGAAAACTGAAGTACCAACGAAATAGAAGCCATTTAAGAGTATACAGCTCCAGTTCACATGGGTACCATAGGAATTTATGTAGTAAAGTAGTATACCTAGAAACCTAAATGTAATATTGACAATAGTGGATTAAAGGGGTTGACCGGGGACTTAGGGTCAATGCACATGACCAAGTGTGCCTCCGACTTGGGGGCCAAGTTTATCACGGAATGCAGTCGGATGACATCAAAGTGCACTCTGTGATACATTCACATCTATGGGGCTTCTGGATACATTCCATTCCGATTAACACAGAGAAGAATAAGACCACTCTATAATCGTTCGAATAGATGAAGCCCCATAGACGTCAGTGTATCACGGAATGCAGTCGGCTGTCACCCAAGTATATTCCGTGATACATTCATGTCTATTCTGTTCCAATAACACGAAGCAGAATAGGATGTGCTCTATACTCATTCGTGTTATCGAAACAGAAAGGATCCGGAAGCCCCATATATATAAATGTATCACAGAATGCAGTCAGATGACATCCGACTACTTTCCCTGAGAAACACGGCCCCCAACTTGGATTTATACGCAGTCATGTACATGGACCCTTAAACTTACCTTGCTGTATCTGCTGGATTATTCCAGCCCCAACCCCATGTCATCCCTCCCTTTCCCTCCTCTCCTGATCTCACAAGTAAATTACCTGTGCTATGGGGTCTGGCTAACGATAGTAAAGCCAGTCACTATGGTGCAGAAAATTACCTGTTTCCTGACCCGAGGGTCAGAACCAGGCCAGAACCACCAGGTCCATGATGAAGAATCCACTGGATACAGCAAGGTAAGTTTAAGCCCCCAGACAACCCATTTATGTCAATTTACATATAAGCAGCCCTCAGACTTTTGCATCCTTCATTTAGGTCTGGAGTGTCCTACTTATTAAACTAGGAGACAAGTTTGGGAGTTTTCATGGCTGCAGATCACATCTGTGTCAGGCCTTCAATGTTTTTGTTCTGTTATAAGAACCGTAATATGGAAAGTAAGCCAGGAACATATCTGTAGTATGACTGCCTTCATCACCACCCGACAAATCCAGCTATATAAAATGGGGTCTGTTGGATGTCCCCTATGGTATCTGTCATTTTGTCACACAAAATAACACTTCTTATAAAACGACTTCATCTATGACTTTTGGAGGAGCAGAACAGATGTGAACATAGCCTTACACATTTCTGTCACCTCTGTGATTGACCGTCTCACTCTGACAGTCATGATCAACTCTCATTGTGGTTATAATAAGTCATCTGTTCTGTGATATTCTACTCAGTGTATGTTAGGAAAATGACAGATTGAGGGGACTATGACTGCAGCATCAGACTACACAGAGTTTGTTTGAAGTCTGTTTCTATGGTAACAATTGTGCCCTTTCTTACCTTTCCAGATATGCGTGTCACAAGATAGTTAGTATTTCAAGACAACATTGTTTCATTTAATAAAGTTCTATCCTGTAATTGTCTATGTGTGGCCACCTATTTCTTGTATTGTGAAGACTTTTGTATTGTATTGAACTGATTTCTTAAAAAAAATGGAGTCCTGCATGAAATCTGAGCTATGTTAAGGGTAGACAAATGTATTATTCAGTTATAGTAGGTAAGTAAAGTAGCTCCCCATCAAGTGCAAGAAAACGTTCTCTCTAATGTCACCTATAAGGGGATACCCAATAAGTAAATGTTCAACCCCTTTTCAATCTTGAAATGTAACCAACACTCAGCGGACACCTTATGGACCCCATTACAGTCCATGGGGTTCGCCGGGCTCTGTATGTAACTGCTGTTTTAGTAGACCACCTCTCCGTTGTTTGGGTCCCCCAGTGGACCCGAACGATAAGAGCCAGAGCTAGTGTGAACCTAGCGTCACTGTATGTTTCAACTCTACTACGTAACCTAATCCATTAATAATTTTAAATTTTTGGTATTTGTTTTTTCAGGTCCCCTTTGTCTCATATTACTTTTTGTGCACAGAACCCATTCAATGTGAAAAACAAACTGTAATAGGAAACAAATAAATGGATGCAAAAACTTTTATACAGGGCCATAAATATTGTTCCTTAAATTTGTGAAGCTTCCCTTTTAATACCTCTACTTGTCCATGTTTATAGTGGGATCTATATAAACATTTTACAACTAGTTTGTTTTTTAAGTGTCGTCTTCAATCCGGAAATATGAAACCCCGGCGTCCTAGACATTTACATATAGCAGGCTCAGATATTCTAATGTCATGCTCCAACTTAATTTACATTACAAATTTATTTTCCAACATGAAATTCGGCATCTCTGTTCCTTCAAGTCCTCAAGAGGGTTAGATGCACTTAAAGCAAGTTATCCAATTCCTCATTGCTAATTCATTTTTAAGCTTCTGCTCTAAAGGAAAATCTGGTTTGAGACACTGTGTCGGCTCCTGGGGATCGTAGGCAAGTGACTTCTTCCCCATGTGCCTCAGGCTCCAAATATTGAAAAGCCAAAATTGGGATCTTTTTTTTTTTCTAAAGCTTGACTGATCTCTGGTAGAAGGCTGAGAAAATGAAGTGTTGTCCTTCTGTGATATCACCGAGGAGGCATCATGGGGCTCCTTAACTTCTGCCTTTGGGCCTTCTGAATGAGCTCAGTATTGATGTGGTCAGGATGGCCTGTAACTACTAGTGGAAATTTTCTTGACTTATTATTATCTGTTGCCAACATACAGTATACTCAGGGCTCTATTAAAAGTTAATACTGGGAAGATTTACTATTTTGGTTCTGACTCGACCCTGGTGTAAAAAGTGGCAAATTTTGGTATATCTTGGTGCATTTAATTTGAGATAAAAATGTATATAACATGCTCATCAAGTGGGCATGCAAATCTGGGCCACTCTTTGTTAGGTCTGTGTCATACATGGTCAAAGTGATACCTTCTTCTGACTTTGTTCATCTGTACTCAGTATTGATGATTTAGGGTACAGAGACAGCACAAAGTTTGACACATAGCCTTAAGGCCAAGGCCCCACGTGGTAACCTGCAGCAAAAAAGCGCTCCGGGAAAAGCCGCGGCGGCAATGCATCACAGTTCTTCCTGCAGTGCTTTGGACAGAAAGTTTGCAGAGGTTTCCTCTGCGGACTTTCTGCTTCAATTATACTTATAGGGAAACCGCCAGCGTTTCTGTAGTTATAATTGACATGCTGCGATTTCACTTTCATGACATGGTACAGCAGCAGCCCTGTCCCATCCAAGTGAATGGGGCTGAGCTTCAATACCAAGCACAGCTGCTATGCAACATACTTTGCTGAACTTGATATTCAGTAAAGAGGCCACAGTATTCAACCAAACTCTGCAGCCTCTTCAACCAGCTGATCTTTGGGGGTCCTGATTACATATTGATGACCTATTTTAAGGATAGATCAAATATGTATGTTCTGGAAAACCCCTTTAGAAAATGGGAAATATATTAAAACTAATAATAATAACAACGTTGCATGTTACTCTGATATACTACACCTTCTTGTATGAAATGTTATTATTCTATATAGTCTACGTTGTGTTAAAAACACACCCTAAGTGACAAAAGAAGCATTACAATATATGTAAATCCCATGGGCAACCTTTATATGTGATTTTGGCAGCACCTTTTCACACAATGGCTGTTCCACATAATCTTTCAATGTGTAGCCCCAAACTTTGTGCTTTTGCTTATTGCCACAAAGTTGCAAGAAGGTGCAGATTCATTTACTTGATCATAAAATAGTTAACAGGAAGAAGAGAAAATCTAAAGATCTTAGTAATGGAATCTTTTTTGAATAGTTCCGTGTGTTGGAACTGATACAAATCTATCTAATGACTGGAAATTATAACTTGAGAACGTTTATTCTTCTCACGTTAGTGTTTTGGCCAAAATACTGATGTTCTTTGGTGTTTGTGAGTCACAGCAATGACACGTCTGTGTAAATGGATCGAAATGCATGTAGTATCGTTTTACTTTTAATAGCTGTTGTGCAAGTTGTAAAACTCATCTGCCCTTGAACATTTTGGATGGAATCCTAGGAAACAATCAATAGCGAAAAAGACACCTGGTTTTAGTATTCATTGCTTTCCAACTTTTACAAGAGAACCAGCAGCAATCTACATTTTCACATATCAGTCAATCTCAGTTGACCAAAAACATTAAGATAAAGTTTTTATTACAGAAATGTCTCAATTGAAGAGTTTTTAAAGGGGACTTGTCAGGATTATAAACTAGGGGTATGTCTACAGCAAATCATGAACTAGACAGGAATAACTGGCTGTAAGTCCCAACCACCACTGAAGGACTTAGGAAACAGGCAAAAAGCACTGTTCTACACTGTTTTCGTAATTCCCATCGAGGTGAATGGGCCCTACAGAACTTGCATAGCACAGCTGAGCTACAGTTTCTGTAGCTCCATAGTTATGGAAACAACATAGCTAACTGTGCTACGCAGTTTCTGTAGCTCACCTTCACTTCTATAGCATAGATCAGTGTCGCGGTAAGTCATGCCCTGGTAGTCGGGACTTGAGGCCAGTTATTCTTGTCTTGGCCATGATTTACTAAAATGGGAATTACCTAACTCTTTCAATGGGTTTTCAATGGCTTTTGTTGTTTTCTGTAATAAGATATCCACTGCAGCAAAGTCAAGTCAAGGCAAACTTTGCTATGTCTGTAAGTACCCCCAGGTAGGAGGTCGGGATGTGCTTATACACATTCCAATGCATAGTCACCCCATCCCATAGAAAACGACACCTTGAGAAATTATCCTTGATAATATACTGTTCACAGAATACCCTGCTGAAATATCTCAGGGAACCTCAGCATCAGTGTATGACTGGCCAGATTTACCATATTTATGGTATGTATTGCAGTGTACTGTATAAGTAATTGAACCCACAATGGTAAACTACCCTAGGAGGACTTGAAATACATGTTCAAATTAATAAAATGTATTAAAATAGTGTTAAAATAAGTAAAAAACCAAAAAAAAAAACAATTGTTTCACCTTTTTTGCCCAAAACAAAAAAAAACATACACATATTTGGTATCACCACACCTATAATAACCCAGTCTATTTAATGACCACATTATTTAACCTGTAAGGTAGACGCCATAAAAAAATAAAAATGGTGCCTAAATTGTTTTTCTTTTTCATTCAATCTGCCTCAAATCTCAAAATGTCATATGCAGCCCACAATAGTACCAATGAAAATGTCAACTTGTCTTGCAAAATACAAACCTTCACACGGCTCCCTAAACATAAAAATAAAAAAGTTATGGCTCTTGGAATATATTTTAAAATAAAATTTAAAAAAATGTTATTGTGAGCAAAACTAATAAAAACTATACATTTCAGATATCACCATAACTGGACAGAACCACGGAACCAAGTTAACATGTTATATATGTTCCATGATCAGCGGAGAAAAATTTATAATGCAAAAAGCCATTGCAAAATTGCAGGTATTTCTCCCATTCCTCCTCATAAGGAGTTAATTAAAGTAAATCAATAAACTATATATAAAATGATGCCACTGAAAAATACAACTCATCGTGCAAAAAACAAGACTTCAATCAGATATATCGACAGAAAAATAAGAACGTTACAATTCTGGAAAGGAGACAATCAATAAAACAAAATAAAAAAAAAGATACTTGGCCGTCAAGTCCTGATCTTAAGGGGTTAAAATGCTGGGAAACCCAGTATTTGAATATATTTGGAGAAAGATTATGAATTTTTAGTAGCACAAAATTTTTCTCTCAATAGATGTAAGAGAAAAAACAATGTCGACTTCAACTAAAAATAGAATGTTTAGGATCAAGATAAGAATTTTTTGATAATTCTACTTGACGTAGAGTCCACTTCCTTCAAGATCCTTGGCTCAATGTCTCTGCCAGATTAACGACCAAAGAAATATTACCAAGCTACACACCAGACTGTCATGTGAAATAGTAGACAAGAGCCCATGCTGTCATGTTTTCCCCACAAATTGCTTTCCTTTTACATTCCAGTCATGTGAGGGCAATTTTTCCTGCATTACGGCAGCGGCTCCGGATAAGAGGTAGCACTGAGTTAATTACATATTCCAGGCAAGTCACAGAAAGGCGGCGAAAATAAGGCAATCACTATAGGACTGTTTGACAATTCAAGCAGAGGAGCCGTGGAAATTACTTTGCAACCACAGACATTTTTGTCCTTTCATTTCTTTTTTAAAGGATTAAACAAAGGGTCCGAGAAAACGAGTGAGACAAAAGACATTAAAGGAGAAAACCCAGAAGGGTGGAAAAGTCTGTATGACTTGTATAGAGGGGGATTTTCATAGATCTGTTCCCATCCTTGGTATAGGATTGATCACTGAGCTACTTATATGGACTCCTTTCTTTATCATCGCCACCCAGAACTCCACCACAGTAGGAAGAAGCATGTCCTTTCTTACGTTCTAGTCTCAGTATGTCTCAAGATGTAGGGCATGAGATGACCAGCTTGTAAAAAAATATCATCTTATAATGCTATGTATGTCTATGTGTGGTGGCCACCCAGTGGTTGTGATGTGTGTTATAGCCTCCTAAAGAAGAACTCCTGCAACAACCCTTATTTTCATCGCTGCAACTCTCTCTAGACTTTTACACAACACTCATATCCCTACTATCCAGCTTCTACTGATCAGACTCCATCTTGGCTTTTTCTATTTTTTTTGCTCTGTTATCAGTCCCATGATGCATCAGCACAGTATCACATGGACAGCTAGAGACTGTACTACATCTACCTGCTGATGGGCAGTGCAATTGTCCTTCTCTCTATCTCTTAAATAATCTAAGAGACAATGGGGCAGATTTGTTATGTCTTGTATACCAGTTTTCTGGCATACAAGACATGAAAAACTCTTGCGCAAATCTTTTTTAAACAAAAATTTGCAACTTTTTTCTATTTACGCCACCCACACCATTTTCATAGAAAGGGGCATGATGTGAGATTTGTGCTAGATTTAGTCTTATGATTGAGTCTTAAAGCCCCAACTAGAGCTGTGTCCCCTTCATTGTTCACACTACTCCATGAGGGTATGTTCAGACAGTGGAAAATGAAGATAAATTTGAGGCTGTGGCTTTTCCTCGCAGGGTAGCCTCAGATAAATGGGGCTAATCACTGGAGTGTCTCGCACCGTGGAATCCACGGAAAGTTCGATCAGAATGTTTACTTTTTCAGGTCCTGCTTGAAAACAAAGGGAGGCAGGATCAGGGTGGAATCTGGCACCGATCTGAGGAGGAATCTGCCTCAAAAACAGCAGCAGATTCTGCCGCGCGAACATACCCTAAGGCATAGATGCTTTTATACTGAGGAGGGGATGTCATTATTTTGAACCTGGAAAACCAGTTAACCTGTATTTTGGGGGTATAATCCTCAAGGATATAGTTATCTGAATGTCTACTCAGGCTGGGTTCACACCTGCGTCTGGTATCTGTCCTCTTGCAAACAGTTTTAAGAGAAAAACGGTTTGGTACAAAAAGGATTCCAAACGGTTACACAGCGGATACCCAAATCCGTTTTTTTAGACGGATTAGTCAATGGGTGTCCGTTCAAAAAAACTGACCGTTTGGGTCAGTTTGTGTCTGTTTGTAATCCGTTTGTCTGTTTTTGACCAATCCGTTTTTTTTTTCTTCCCCCTTCTTCATTCTGAGCATGCGCAGAGGGAAAAACGGATTGCAAAACACACACAAACTGATTGCTATCAGTTTGTAATCCGTTTTCCATAGACCTCAATGTTAAATTAAAAAAAAACAGATTGGTTGCTTTCCGTCTGGAATCCTTATTTTTAGTACGGAGACAAAGTCCTGCAAGTTTTACTTTTCTCTCCGCACAAAAAAGCGGAAACCAGACAGAAATGGCACAAACTGATACATGTGGATTACTTTTAAAACCCATTGAAATCAATGGATTGTAATCCGGACCGTAGGAAATCAGTTTTTGAAGATTTCAAATACTTATTTCGAGCAGATTGACGAACGCAGATGTGAATCCAGCCTTAGTCAAAAATTGGGAACCAGCATTGGAATAATGAATGTACCAATGACAGATGTGCCCAGAGTGCTGGATTGTTGGGTTGTCAAAGTAATTTCTATGACATTTTATTTCTTATTACTCATAAAAATGTAATTTTTCTTTTGATAGTTTCAATCCTATGAAACAAGGCTTTAATAATGTTGCTCAAACCATTTGTATGCATCGCGTCAGAGTTTCGAAATTGCTAAGTTTTACTATTTAACTAAATCAATTCTTATTAAAATAACCATAAAATCACTATAGTAACAAATTGCAATTTCAATTTAATAAAAAGTACAAATAAATCCGTCAGCGCCAATTAAAATAATTTTTTATTAGAAAGGCTGAGAGAGAGAACTTTTCATTTCATTCTTGAATTACCATAAATAACACTGAAGAATCAAAACTTTTTTTTGTGACAGTCAACTTTTCTGTTTTTAGTAGACCTTCAGTGTGTTGGACTTGGCTGGAGCCACTATGGTAAGGGGATAGTTTACACTACAGGTTACACTTCTTTACTCTCCGCCTTCCAAAAGTCATAATTTTTTTATTTTTCCATTCGCAGAGCCATATGAGGGCTTAATTTTTGCAGGAGAATTTTTACTTTGTAATGGTATCATTAAATTAGAGAAACTATTTTTGTGCAACTTTCTTACAGGCTTCATTTTTACAGTTTTCATTGTGCAGCCAAAATGACATGTCACCTGTATTCTGTGGGTCCGTACAATTACACCAATACCAAATTTATCCTTTTTTTTTTTTTTTTTACTGTTTAACCACTTAAAAAAAATCCAAAACATTGAAAATTTTAAAATTTTGTGGAGTTGACATTTTCTGACACCCGTAACTTTTTTATATTTCCGTATACAGGGATTCATAAGGCATATTTTTTCGCAGGACCTGATGAACTTTTATGCTATTTTGGGGAATGTTTATTGTTTTGATCGCTTTTTATCCAAATTTTTATGGAAGGTGAAACAATGAAAAAAAAAAATGGCGATTCGGCTCTTTTGATTTTTTTTTTCCTTCTACACTTATATATACAATATTTTTTAGGCTGTATTCACACCAGCATTCACACTCTGTTCAGGGATTTCGTCCAAGCAAGACTTTTCTCTGCATTTTTCAGGTGGAAAATGCTGTAACGTCTCTGCCGTGGCGAAGGAGGCGTGTTCAGTTTGATTCTTTGTGTAAGTTTCTTGCTGCTCAGTCTGAACATGGTCCTAGTCAGTGTAATTGATTTCCGGCCCCACCCGTGTCTGAACATTTCTCTCTGGACTGCATAGAGTTAATCTCTTCCTGGCCTGTGTGATTGACAGCCTGTGTACCTATCAGGTCTGGGGGCTGGTCCCAGACTTTCTATATACAGGATGTCATTTCTCAACAGGTTGCCGGTTATTACACTTGTGTTTTGCCTGCTGTCTTACTATATTCCTTGATACTTTGCTACTTGATTCTCTGACCCTTTGGCTTGCCCCTGACTATTCTCTTGGATTTTGACTTTGTACTGCTTTGCTCGTTTGTTACTGACCCCTTGGCTTCCTGACCTCTCTTTTGTTGTTTGTGCGTCCTGTCTTCTTTCTGTGTTGTCACTTATTCAGAGTAGGGACCGGCTCCAAGTTGTTCCTGTCATTAGGACAGTGAGACAAGTAGGAAGGGACAGTGGCTGGGGTGAGATTAGGGCTCACTTGTCTCTGTCCTTCCTCCCAGACCGCTGCAGTAGTGTCAGGGTTGCTACGTTTGGCAAGACCCTTACAAATGCGGTGACTATTTCCGTGGGTCACCGCTTTTTAATCAGATTAGGTTTCCGTTTTTGGGTCCCCAAGTGCATCCAAAGAACGGAAAGCCGGACACTAGTGTGAACCTATAGTAAGTATAGTAAAATCCCTATACTTCTGTTACAGGCTGCATAGCACCTGTATATGGGAGACAAGCTGTCATGGCAATGGATCGCCGCCACTGGATCTTATTCTGGGTTCTGGTGATCTATCCCAAAATGGTGTAGTTTTGTTTGACTGAGGTTTTAGTAGGGCTAGTGTCCACAATCATACAATGTATAATACAGCTGAGACTCAACAGCTATGGTGGCTGCTCAACTTCTGAGTGGACGCCATATTTAAATACCCGACATCCGCCGTTATAGTATGGCAGATGTTGGGAAAGGTTTAATGTCCATTGCTCTGATCCATCATTGCTTGAAAGTAAATGACTAAACTGTAGAAGAGTGATGGATGCAGATGGAACACCCTCTGTCTGTGTCCATTTCCATTGGCTGTAATGTAAAAACATGACTGAAGCTTTCTTCCATCAAGTTTGTTTACTTTTGTAACATTTTACACCACCCTGATATTGTATTAAGAATGCAATAATTTTTGTAACTTTTTTTTTTAAAAATTGAGTTTGATAAATATGGCATAAACAAGCTTAGCAGTATAACAAGGCTCCTTTTCCAATCCACTTTTTGCATAAAAATGTGAAAATCTTTTTCCGCATACAAGCTCAAAAATTACAACTTTTTAGAGTTCTGGCAGCTGTTTAACCCCTCTCTTTATGGCAATAAACATGCACCCTCGACCATCAGATTTATTTCTAGTTACCATAGTCTGCCATGTTTGTTGGGAGAATTGAAGAGTCATGGAAAGGCTGGAATAAAAGGAGTTGCCCCTTATGCCCTCTCCATAATCTGCTTCTGTTCCAACGTTATTAGAAATTTTATTTAATGTACCTTATTTTTGTAGAATATTTTTGTGAATATTTTTTATTAATTGTAAATTATTTACTTGTTAAATTATGTAAATGGTGACAGAAATAAAACTTGACTGTAGTTTTATGACTATGTACCCTTGACCACAGGATTTTTTTTTCTAGCTACCAATGTCCGTCACTTCTGTTTGAAGCATCCTGGCTAGAAAAAAATGGAGTGCTGGATGCCCTTAGACAGTTGCCCCTTTTGCCCCCTCTGTAATCTGTCTCTTTTCACTTTTTATGTAATGTTTTTATTTTATGTGTATTATTTTTGTAGAATATTTTTGTGCATATTTTGTATGAATTCCCTCGATAGCGCAGCAGCTTGAATGTTGTAAATGGCAGATAGAAATAAAGCTTGGCGTTAGTTTTATCACTAGCTGTGAATGGACGGAATTGAAAGCATTTTGAATCCTTTCTATTTTTTTGCGATTTGGTAAGAAACAAAATCTTTAGGGGGAAGAAAGATCTTTGCGGAGCTGGAGATACCTTATAAAATGCACATTCTCCAGTGCTTTATCTGAAATAAATAATTGTACGTTGCCAGTCAGAATGATGCTGTAAAGCCAGCCGCTCTCATGTGCTTAATCTGCACTTTCCAGATTAAGCCTGCCAATGTCATCTGGTCTCATCTGACAGACACGCTTTGCAGCATAACAATCACATCCACTTTGTACTATGAATCCATGAGTCTATTTATATAAACCAAGTGTATTTCCACCAAAGTACGTCAGTGTCACATTGACACTTCTGAATGTTTGTAAATGAGCCTTGGTGATATTCATTGCAGGTGAAGTTGTCACTAAAAGGAACAGGAGCCTATAAATCATTGATATACTGTACGTAAACATGATATACAACTTCCCGCACTGTGTGCCAGTCTGTAGGATTTATTAAAGGTTCCTTAAAGCAAACAGTTTTGTAGACATCTTGCGGAGAAATAAAGAGTTCATTTTCTTCCTATTCCTTTCAGTTGACAGATGATGGAGAGACATGTTTGCTGTCTGATGTAGTCAGGTCAGTGGGGGAGGGCTACTGCAATAAGCGGTTGCCTTACAGCAAAACATAGTTTTGGTAAAATAATGAAAGGGAGAATGACTGAATTCCTGGGACATATATAGAAGTTTTTACATATTTCTTGAACATATAAAATACGTTTGAAATTTATTTTTACATAGATACCGGTGTCCTGTTTCTGTAATCTGAAGAAAGTGTCCATATCCCTTGTAGCACCAATACAAGGAAAATTAAAAGGGTTGCCCAGGGTTTTTTTTTTCCCCTTTAGGATAGGCCATAAATATCTGACAGCCGGCTACTGTATAAATCAGTTGTTCGGGGGTGCATCTGGTCCCTGTACTATACAGTGCATGGTGTCAGAAGCAGCTAGATCTGTACCCTGTAGAGTGGCTTGGTGCCATTACTGCAGATTTGCTCCCATTGATGCCAATGGAAGCTTAGCTGCTGTAATGCCATCGGGTCGCTATACAGGATAGGGCAATACCTAACACCTTTAAATGTCACTTGAGAAACTGTTTGTATTCACAATCTACTTACTGTAAGTGATTGATGGAGGTCTTGACTAGGGGACTACCCTTTGATAACTAAAAATGGGATATTTAATAGGTATTGTAAGAATTTATTTTAGACAACTCTCTAAAGAGGACCTTTCACCACTGCTCCCTCCAACTCTAGCCCTTTACTCTTCAGTAGGTCTCGCTCCACTGATTCTAGCGCAGTTGGAATTTTTCTCCAACCACCACCATTTCCCGAGCAATCAGTGCTGTTAGTTTTGGTTCCAGTGCTGTCAAATGGCTGGTCTCAGGCAGGAGAGGGCAAGGGGTAATGATTCTGAGCTCTCTGGCACATTCTACCTCTGATTGGACAGTGTCAGAGAGCTCAGCATCACGCCCCTTGTCCGCTACGGCTTGAAACTGCCCACTTGCCAACAGAGAACCTAAGCATGTCACACCAAGACAGCATTAATTACTCAGGATTGGTGGGGGCTAGGCAAAAATTGCCAACTGTGCCAGAATCAGTGGAGCACCTATAGAAGGATGCAAAGACCTACAGTTGGTTGAGGTGGTGAAAAGTTCACTTTAATGACCATTCCTAAAAAGGTTGTCCAGGATAAATTGATCTTTGTAATCTAAGTTAACCCAATCCACAGCCCACCCCCATCGAGCTTCTAAATTACTTAGGTTACTAAAAATCTATATTTATCTAGATCGCCGGGCAGACACATTTTCCGGTAATATACCACCTATACTAAACACCCGCCCCCACCTACATCATACTTATCTGTCTTGTGGTCCAGATCTTCTGGATATGGGACGTCACTTCTTCGGGGAGGCTGACACCTCCTTTTCTTGGTGTCTGGAAGCCGCCCATGCCTGCACAATAGAGCCGGAGTGCCAGCATGCACAGTAGTCCAGAAGAAATTACGTCCCGTACCCAGAAGTTCTGGATCAGAAGACAGATATGTATAATGGGGTTTGAGGGGGGTTGAGTTAGTTAGCAAGGGCTAGTAGTGGGCGGGTTAGCTAGGGAAACAAGGAGAAGGAGGGAGGGAGAAAGGGAGGGTGAGTGATAGAGGGTGGTGGTGTGAGTCAGCTCTGAGTGAAGCCCAAGGCATCATGGTAGTTGTAGAAAAAAAGAGAACAAGAAGATGCTCATGTAAACAAATGTAGAAGATGCCAGGAGCTCACAGAAACCCAGAAATGACACAAAACACTGCTAAATGTATTTGGTTGCACTTAATTAACCTATTAATAGCACTAACAGACCTTTTTGAAAAATTTTTATTTTTTTTTTTGCCCGGAAAACCTCTTTACGTGGCTATTAAATCTTTCTAGAAAAAGTAAGCAAACTAAGATAAAATAAACATTTTCTTGGTTACAAATACAGTGGGTATGGAAAGTATTCAGACTCCTTTAAATTTTTCACTCGTTTCATTGCAGCCATTTGCTAAAAGCAAAAAAGTTAATTTTATTTCTCATTAATGTACACTCAGCACCCCATCTTGACAAAAAAAAAGAAAATGTAGATATTTTTGCGAATTTGTTAAAAAAGAAAAACTGAAATATCACATGGTCATAAGTATTCAGACCCTTTGCTGTGACACTCATAATTAACTCACATGCTGTCCATTTCCTTCGGATCCTCCTTGAGATGGTTCTACTCCTTCATTGGAGTCCAGCTGTGTTTAATTAAACTGATTGGACTTGATTAGGAAAGGCACACACCTGTCTATATAAGACCTCACAGCTCACAGGTTACAAAAGAATTTCTGCAGCACTCAAGGCTCCTAAGAGCACAGCGGCCTCCATAATCTTTAAATGGAAGAAGTTTGGGACGACCAGAACTCTTCCTAGACCTGGCTGTCCAGCCAAACTGAGCAATCGTGGGAGAAGAGCCTTGGTGAGAGAGGTAAAGAAGAACCCAAAGATCACTGTGGCTGAGCTCCAGAGATGCAGTAGGGAGATGGGAGAAAGTTGCACAAAGTCAACTATCACTGCAGCCCTCCACCAGTCAGGGCAGAGTGGCCCGAAGGAAGCTTCTCCTCAGTGCAAGACATATGAAAGCCCGCATAGAGTTTGCCAAAAAACACATGAAGGACTCCCAGACTATGAGAAATAAGATTCTCTTGTCTGATAAGATTGAACTTTTTGGCATTAATTCTAAGCGGTATGTGTGGAGAAGACCAGGCACTGCTCATCACCTGCCCAATACAATCCCAACAGTGAAACGTGGTGGCAGCATCATGCTATGGGGGACAGGACGACTGGTTGCAATAGAAGGAAAGATGAATGCGGCCAAGTACAGAGATATCCTGGAAGAAAACCTCTTCCAGAGTGCTCTGGACCTCAGACTGGGCCGAAGGTTAACCTTCCAACAAGACAATGTCCCTAAGCACACAGCTAAAATAACAAAGGGGCGGCTTCGGAACAACTCTGTGACCATTCTTGACTGGCCCAGCCAGAGCCCTGACCTCAACCCAATTGAGCATCTCTGGAGAGACCTGAAAATGGCTCCATCAACGGTCACCATCCAACCTGACGGAACTGGAGAGGATCTGCAAGGAAAAATGGCCGAGGATCCCCAAATCCACATGTGAAAAACTTGTTGCATCATTCCCAAGAAGACTCATGGCTGTACTAGCTCAAAAGGAAGGGGCTTCTACTCAATACTGAGCAAAGGGTCTGAATACTTATGACCATGTGATATTTCAGTTTTTCTTTTTTAATAAATTTGCAAAAATATCTACATTTCTGTTTTTTTCTGTCAAGATGAGGTGCTGAGTGTACATTAATGAGAAATAAAATGAACTTTTTTGCTTTTAGCAAATGGCTGCAATGAAACAAGGAGTGAAAAATTTAAAGGGGTCTGAATACTTTCCGTACCCACTGTACAGTAATACCTCGTACACTCGCGTTTCCGAATTTGCAAATTCACAGATTCACGATATTTTTTTGGCAACTAACATATATAGATTTTGCTCTTTTTTCTCAGATCTGTGAAATTTAAAAAAAAAAAAACACCTTCGCTATTGGGTAGTAGCGTCCTGTTCGTTACGTACCCGGTAATTAGTTTCATTTTACTGTGAGTGTATAAGAAAAATGAATGAATGTATTAATATACAGTACTGTACAGTATACTTTAGTATACTGTACAGTACTGTAGGGTAAAGTTTATTGATATTTAGGGGTTAAACATTAGAAATCGGCATTGTAAGCACTTCTAATTGCTTGTACCAAACATTCGCGATTCCTCGCGATCCGCGACCGGTTCTGGACCCTAACCTCGCAAATGTACGAGGTATTACTGTATTTCCTAACCAAATTCCCTCATTTGAGTTCATGTTGAAAAAAAAGTTCCTTGAGAATATCTTTTGTGATCAAAAGTACAGAATAAAGGAGATGCCATACGAGGGTACAGCATGAAAGTAAAACAGTACAAAGTGGTAAGTTAAAGAACAGCCAATTACAATATAATTATACTTTGCCGAACAAAGACATTGTGCTGAGTGTACAGTACAGTAATGGGTGTAGAAAATGGACAAGGACCACACAAATTAAATTATATTCAGCCGGTACAAAAAGCATCCATAGACATAATGATAATTTTACTGGGATGGACGATATGAGTCAATGTTCTTTCCTTACTGTTCCAGCAAATACATTAAATCGCTAAAATGCGTTGGAGGGGAGGGCAGGAGCACTGTGCACAACAATGGAACGTGGCTCGGAGAATTCAAAGTGAGCTTTAATGTATCAAAAATGATAAACTTATCAAAATTACTAACCAGCATTGTTCCATTAAGCTGCACAAAATTATGGTGCCCAGAATTCATGACTTCCAGGATCTAAACATTGTTTTTGTGATGGACAATGCAATGAAGAAATTTCTAAAAATACATAATGCATGTTGGTGCAATTGCCCATAGGAACCAGATTTCAGTCAGCTCATTTTTTTTAAAATTATTTTTGTAATGAATCCTTATTGGATGCCATGAACTACCACTCCACATTTTTTCATTAGGTTCGTGGTCAACCTGTTCTGGCCCACTAGAGAAGCATCATCTATCACTACTGAAGAAGGAGCCAATGACCATAATGACTGGGGCCCATGGAACTTGCACACCCATTCCCATACTTGATGCCCATCCCTATAAAAAGCAGTTGCACATGATACAGCTGCTTTCCCTAGTTTATAGATTGGGTAGTCCTTTAGGTACCTAAATAAATGTGTAGCAGTGTTATTTTGGCACCTTACAACATTAATATTTGGGCAATATATGCTACTTCCTAATTGGAGGCAAAGGCATAAGGTGAATGAGGCCTTTGTGCAAAATCTGTACCAGGCTCCCCAGCTATATCATTTATAGTACTGGTCTCCTAATATGGGGAAGAGACACATTATGGGCTGCCTAAGCCTCCTGGACCCAGGTGCAACTGTACCCTCTGCACTTTGACAGGTGACATCATTAGAATGTACTTCTCAGGGCACTGACTATTCTAACAGTGGCACTGAGTATAAGGACAAGCCAAATAACCAGTTTTATTTGGGTACCTATGTCAATCATATTTTGGTGTATCATAATGGGGACATCAATATAATGTATTTCAGAGGGCACCAACCACCCTAACACTGGGTATATGAAAGCCCCAAGTAACCAGTTTTATTTTAGTACCTTAAAGCAATACAATTTAGGCACTATATAGTACGTCTTAAGGGAGGCATCAATAAAAACTACAGCACAGGGCACTAATGGTGGCCTTGAGCAAGGTTGTGGAGTCAAGAGACCAAACCACCGACTACAGTATGAGTATGATTCCTCTATTTTTCCATCGCCCAACTCCAATTCCTGCTCTGACTCCTTCATAAATGACTCACAGGCATGATCAGTCAGAATCACTAAAGCTCTAATTCATTAAAAAAAAACAGAAATTGAATACCTATGAAAGTAAATATGAACCAAACTATATGTCTATGCATCTAATTAATGATGCAATACCGATAATTGTATCAAAAAATTTAAAATAATTAATCATTTTATTTTGAAGTCACAGCTGCAGGCATTAATTTTTTTTTACTTAAACTTGACCCAAAATTGGCCCTGACTACGACTACAACTCCATGACTACAACTCATATGAACAAGTTAGTGGCATAAATGTCACCATTCAAACAAGTCAACTCTATTATCGAGGCAATGTCAAGGAGCAAGTCCAGAGCAAAGCCATAAACCAAAGGGGCATGGGGCAAGGTCCACATGTATAGATGTATAGGTTCCTAGTAGAAAAGGGCCCTTAAAAAGGTTACTAGTATTTATTAGTTTATTAAGCAACTCAAACTTAGCTGAGCTGCAGTGTGATTGACATGGGTTATATGTTTGGAGATTGGCAAGTCTATTCTGTGTTTCATACATGACAAGCCGTAGTTTGGACCCCAATATAGGATTTCAGAATACAGTTGGAGGTCACAGTATTACATTGCACTTATTCCAAGTTATTCCAATAATTTCTTTACTTCAAAGGAGTATAAAGCCAGTTTAGGTTTTGTAATATTACTACAAGAGTTATAAAGCCTAGGGTTGAACACATCATTAGCATCAATATATAGCTTCCTTGTCTGGGTAGCAGTTGTTATTATCTGATATTAGAGAATTTTGCCGCCAGTTTGACCTCATTTAGCGGGGTGATCACTATTTGTTGCCAGTAGCAGGGAACAGACTGGGGAATGAGAGTACGAACACGAGTATAAGTTCAGAGGTTAAGTGATATTTTATTGCCTGTAAAATTATATAGCATCTAGCAACAGCAGAAAATTCCAATCTACTGCCAAACTACCGTATAGCAGAAATACATATGACTCAATAGAATACAAATAGCATAAAAACATTATTATATGGATAACTATGAATAATAGGTTTGGTAAAATTTGACCCAGTTGATATAGAAGATCCATTCTTCCAGAAGGTTTAAGACTTATTCAGAATATCATTATAACTTGTCATTTACTGATTGATATCTCTAAATCCCATCAATATTTGGTGTGTCCTTTGCCCTTTGGAGGAGGAGTCCTGGAAGTGATGATATGGCCCCCACAGATATAGCCCTGATCTCATCATCATCCAGTCTGTCTGGGATGACAGGAAGAGACAGAATGATTGGAGCAAGCCTACATCCACAGAAGATCTGTGCTTAGTTCTCCAAGATGGTGGGAACAATCGCCCC
The DNA here is from genome assembly GCA_947044405.1 of Leptodactylus fallax. Taxonomy (NCBI): domain Eukaryota; kingdom Metazoa; phylum Chordata; class Amphibia; order Anura; family Leptodactylidae; genus Leptodactylus; species Leptodactylus fallax. The sequence goes on from CAMRHE010000542.1 coordinate 113,020, forward strand.
TGCCGAGTTCCTTCAAAAACTGTCTGCAAGTACCGAGAAGAACTGATGGAAGGCAAAGGGCAAAGGTCACACCAAATATTGATGGGATTCAGATTTCTCTTCATTCTTCATTTTGTTAATTGACAAAAATATATGAATGTGAATGACCTTTTAAGAAAAGATTTGGCTAATATGTTCAGTGTTTGGGAGATCCAGATGGCCTATGAACAGTTCAAAGCAGTGGAAAACAACAAACAAGTCATCCTGGATTAGAGCCCATTGTCTACATAAGAAAAGAATGATGATAAAAATCTATGTCTAATCAAAGTACAGAAATCTCACATTTACCAGATAGCGGGAAATATGTTTTTGGTTTAAAATAGAGGAAAAAATCTGTTTTTTTGCTTCATAGATAGTAAAATTAAGCACACGAGATCAAGGAATTGTCATTTGTATCCTGTTTTCCCTTATTTTAGAAGATAATTTTTAAAAATAGATTTTAGGGAGAAAAATATGTTTTCCTGTCGCACAAATAGAAACAAATTGATTCTAGAATATGAGACTCGCAAAGTGATTTTCTATAATATGAGATGGTGAAACAAATTGATGAAACTCAATTTAATATCTAAAATACTACCATAGACGGCTAGGAGGCCCCACTGCTCCTCCATATGCCTATGACTTAAAACAGAGGCACATGGAGGTTTTTTTTTCTCTTGGATGCTGTATACAGTGCCTTGCGAAAATATTCGGCCCCCTTGAACTTTTCAACCTTTTGCCATATTTCAGGCTTCAAACATAAGGATATAAAATTTTAATTTTTTGGTGAAGAATCAACAACAAGTGAGACACAATCGTGAAGTGGAAAGAAATTTATTGGATATTTTAAACTTTTGCAAAAAATAAAAAACTGAAAAGTGGGGCGTGCCAAATTATTCGGCTCCCTTAAGTTCATACTTTGTAGCGCCACCTTTTGCTGCGATTACAGCTGCAAGTCGCTTGGGGTATGTCTCTATCAGTTTTGCACATGGAGAAACTGAAATTCTTGCCCATTCTTCCTTGGAAAACAGCTGGAGCTCAGTGAGGTTGGATGGAGAGCGTTTGTGAACAGCAGTTTTCAGCTCTTTCCACAGATTCTCGATTGGATTCAGGTCTGGACTTTGACTTGACCATTCTAACACCTGGATACGTTTATTTGTGAACCATTCCATTATAGATTTTGCTTTATGTTTGGGATCATTGTCTTGTTGGAAGATAAATCTCCGTCCCAGTCTCAGGTCTTTAGCAGACTCCAACAGGTTTTCTTCCAGAATGGTCCTGTATTTGGCTCCATCCATCTTCCCATCAATTTTAACCGTCTTCCCTGTCCCTGCTGAAGAAAAGCAGGCCCAAACCATGATGCTGCCACCACCATGTTTGACAGTGGGGATGGTGTGTTCAGGGTGATGAGCTGTGTTGCTTTTACGCCAAACATATCGTTTTGCATTGTGGCCAAAAAGTTCGATTTTGGTTTCATCTGACTAGAGCACCTTCTTCCACATGTTTGGTGTGTCTCCCAGGTGGCTTGTGGCAAACTTTAAAGGAGATTTTTTATGGATATCTTTGAGAAATGGCTTTCTTCTTGCCACTCTTCCATAAAGACAAGATCTGTGCAGTGTACGACTGATTGTTGTCCTATGGACAGACTCTCCCACCTCAGCTGTAGATCTCTACAGTTCATCCAGAGTGATCATGGGCCTCTTGGCTGCATCTCTGATCAGTCTTCTCCTTGTTTGAGATGAAAGTTTAGAGGGACGGCCAGGTCTTGGTAGATTTGCAGTGGTCTGATACTCCTTCCATTTCAATATGATCGCTTGCACAGTGCTCCTTGGAATGTTTAAAGTTTGGGAAATCACAGAGCAGGTGCATTTATATGGAGACTTGATTACACACAGGTGGATTATATTTATCATCATCAGTCATTTAGGACAACATTGGATCATTCAGAGATCCTCACTGAACTTCTGGAGTGAGTTTGCTGCACTGAAAGTAAAGGGGCCGAATAATATTGCACGCCCCACTTTTCAGTTTTTTATTTTTTACAAAAGTTTAAAATAACCAATAAATTTCATTCCACTTCACAATTGTGTCCCACTTGTTGTTGATTCTTCACCAAAAAATTTAAATTTTATGTCTTTATGTTTGAAGCCTGAAATGTGGAAAAAGGTTGAAAAGTTCAAGGGGGCCGAATACTTTCGCAAGGCACTGTATATATTGTGACATCTGCTGCTGTAATACTAAGGTATTTTCCTCTACAAGCATTGCATCATAGGGCAAAAAGTAATGAAAATGAAAACAGCATTGTGAATGAGTGTTATGGGCCAAAAAAACCTGTTTTTTTTGGGTGCTACTATAACTTACGGTCTATCACAGTATTTGTAGTCTACTACAGTCCCTCCATCTTCGTCTACACCTATCTGTGTTTTCTGCACTCCTTGCCCCAATCTGTCTTTGTTTCTCTTTTCAGTCTCTCCATAACTTCCTGCTCAGGCCTATCTGACATCCCTGCAGTCTCTCCATCACCTCCATACATCAACTCCAACGTGCCTCTTCTTCTTCTATCTACAGTCTCTCCATTATCCCCTGCTGTGATCTTTCACCTCTCCTCCTCCCTATAGTCTCTCATCCATCACCCCCTGCTCTAGACTGTTTTGGCTCCCTGTAGTCTCTCCATCATCCCCTGCCCTGGTCTTTCTCACCATCTCCTCTGAGCAGTCTCTCCTGTCCTAGTTTATCCTCCTCCAAGCTGTCTTTCTCCATCATCCTCTGTCCAATCTGTCTCTCCTCCTTCCTGCAGTCTCTCTGTCATCCTCTGCTCAGGTCTTTCTCTCCTGTCCTCTTCTTCATGCAGTCTCTCTCCATCACCTCCTGCTGCATTCTGCTGCCCCAGCCTTTCTCACCTTCTCCTCCCTGCAGTCTCTCTCTCTATCACCCCCTGCTTCATTCTGTCTCTCCTCCTCCTCCCTTCAGTCTCTCCATCAACCTTTGCTGAGGTCTGTTCTCCTCCTCCTCCTCTTCTGTTTCTTCATCACCCCTTGTTCTGGTTGGGCTCTCCACCTTGGTGCAGTTTCCCAATCACCCCAGTACTGCAGTCTGATTTTCCTCCATCTACCTGCAGTGTCTCCATCATCCCTTACTTCTGTTTTTCTCACCTCCTCCCTGCAATCTTTCTCAACTCACCCCTGCTCCAGTCTGTCTCTTCTGTTTGTCTCTCCTTCAGTGTGCTCATCACTCCTTGGTCTAGGAGGTCTCTCCTCCTCCCTGCAGTCTCTCAATCTCTCCATTGCTCCAAACTGTCTCTCCCCCATCTCCCTGCAGTCTCTCCATCCCCACTTGCTCCAGTCTTTCTCTCTCCATCAACCCTTGCTCCAGTCAGCCTCTCCTCTTCCTTATCCTCCCTGCAGTCACTCCATCATTTCCTACTCTGGTCTCTCTTAATCTTGGGTCTCTGAACTCAACTCTAGCTGTCTTTTGTATAGTCTCCTCCTCTTCCTCTCCTCTTACTTGTCTTCCAGAATGATGTGTCTGGAGAATGATGGGGCAAGCACAAGGGCTGCATCCTGGGAACAGAAATTGAGGGAATTGAGACCCTTTCCAGAAGGATGAACCTGGTCAACCCTATTCTGGATATTAAATCCCCAAAGATAGAGAGAGCCAGTACATCAAACAGTAGACTGCACGTTATAATGTAAATGTCCAGGTAGACCGCATACTATAGTTTCCATAAATCTGCCCGGAGTGCCTACATCGCCATAGTCCAGAGGTATCAGGTCTCCATGTGCTACCGTACACTCTGCGTATGCACGTTATTCAGGCTAGGGCCTACACTTTGGTGACTTTGCCGAACAATTGCACTTTACATTACACAGTCAGACAACTCTTTCATAACTATTCCATGAAACATATTTTTTTTTCCAATCGAGAATTGTTAAAATCATCTAATATATTTTCCCAGCAAAGAATTTTTAAAATCGTCTAACGTATCAGATTTTTACAGCCGGCGTTTCCCATTTTCTAATGGATCAATATTTAATATAAGAAATGTGACCTACTGTACTAAGAAGAATGAAGGCCACGGTAATAAATATAGTATTATCCAAACGGTGGGAAAACTAAGCCTAGTAGTGAACAAGGAGACTCAGGTTTCCGCGTCGATAAAATATGTTTTCTGGGAAGTATGAATATTAAAAAATAATGTTTTCTTTTGGTTCAGCACATGGCATGATATTATTTTTGTATGAGGTTTTGCACTATAGGATAACATATTCTCCATTTTCTCACACACCACATTTTTTTCATCTTGTCTGCACCGCTAATTATTCTATGATGGCTGGCGGTTTCAGAATCCACCGCAATTTCATGCGGTTTGGGCAGGAGAGGAAGTCAATGTAGCATAGACATAGTATCATATAGATAAAATAACACTGGGCTGTGTAAAACAATATAGAAAATATTACAGTTATACCTACAGGAAAATCAATGCGCTCGTAAAACATACATATAGCTGTAATGCCGGATAATGGAAATGAGCTACCAAAGCAAGCATGACCTATCCACCGCATGTGACTTCAGTCAGGGACATAATAAAATTCTATGTGTTTACCCATAGAAACAATGGTAGGAAAATATAAATATGCCCTTGAAAAAGGAATCTAAGGCACCAGAAAGAGCGCCACTTTTGTCCACAGGCTGTGTTTGGTATTGCAGCTCAGTGCCATTGAATTAAATAGGCCTGAGCCACCATTGCAGACAAAAGTGGTGCTGTCTCTAGCAGAAATAATACTTTCCCTTTCATATAGAGTTCCATTCAGTAAAGTAAGTGGCCGTCTTCTTATAGAGGTGAACTTTAGAAGACCTTTCACTGTACATACAGTTTCTGCAGTGGTACACTATTTGTCATGCATTTTAGTCACAAATTTGGTAGGAAGAGAGTATGTCTCCATGGATATATGGGAATTTGTAATTTATTAACTAAACAATTGGGGATTAGTCTCGGACAAGCTAAAATGGCCACCGCGACTCGTATTACAGTTAATTATTATACTCTGGGGTATGATCAGACTCCTTAGTTTATTAGATAGAGGCCAAGTGGAGGTGAGCAAAAATAAAAAACATTTATACTCACTTTTCCTCACCTCTTTTGGGCCTCCTTGCAGCACCTGGCACTCTCCTGGTGATGTCATGCGACCAGGGTCACTGCTGAGGCCTGTGATTGGGCCACAGAGGTCACATGGGCATGCCGAGTATCATGACATCATGACGCTTGGCATGCCCATGTGACCGCCATGGCCCAATCACCGGCCTCTTTGGTGACCCCAGGCGCAAGACGTCACTGAGGAGGCCAAGAGAAAATACCAGACACCACAAGAATGCCCAAAAGAGGTAAGGGAAGGGGAATATAATTTTTTTATTTTTTTTTTTTGTTCACCTTCCCTAGACCTCCACCTATTATTTTCTGGGGTCTGAAGAGACCCCAGAGTATTCATTTCCGGTTCTATCAGAACTTGTTCAACCCGAAATGATTTAGGAACCTGATCCAAAATACGCTAGAGACATAGTGTCTTTATATGATTATGAAGATGTTAAAGGACACAACTGGTGACGGCTCATACAGCTTTACAATATATATTTGTAATGACAGTAACCCCTATTACAGAATTACCATTGTATAAGCAATGCTACGTATGTTGCCGCCCCTGCTACCTCCTGTGTCACCCCCTCTACCTCATAGATTGTAAGCTCTTGTGAGCAGGGCCCTCAGTCCCAGTGTGTGAATTGACTATTTCTTTGTAATGTATCTTTTTTGTCAGTACTTGAACCCTACAAATTGTACAGTGCTGCGGAATATGTTGGCGCTATATAAATAAAATGTATTACTATTATATTCTCCTGTAGAAGCAATGATACCTGTGTAATATGGCGTCCAATAGAGCCGCCTCTGTATGACTTCAGGCATACTAGGTATAGTAGGGTTCCATAGACTGCAAAGGGTGTCGCATTATGGATCCCTACAATATTGCCTGCATATTAGGGATTATGTATCCATACACACATATACAATAACTCTACAGTTTGTTCAATGATCTTATTGGGACTGTCAGCTGATGATATTTCATTTTTATATGACCAGGTCTTCGGATTATGGAACCACATACACAAAGCTAAATCTGCAGCCTGGTGTCACCACAGTGATCGACAAGTTCTACATCTGCCCCACCAACAAAAAGAAAGTAAGTAGATCTTCTATCATCTATGTTGTTGCAAAACACTGCTAGCTCCCTCTTTGGACCATGCCCTGTGGATTGTCAGAATATGGACTATTATGAGTATTGTGTGTATATTCTTTAGGATACAGTAGCATAGGTATTTTATGTACATATTGTATGATGTGATATGATGACATCATTGACCTTGGGTTTATATAGAGTTGTATTACTTTAATATGATAGGGCGGTTTATAATTTACTGGGACAGAACTGACTCTATACATTTATTAGTTCAATCTCAACTATTGTGGCATTACTGATATTGGATAGCATAAAAGATTTGTTATATGCTGCCACATCACAGCATAAATCCAGCTTTATGTAAGCCTTAAATATAATGTTTGAGTAGGCATTGTGTAATTTTATGACATCACTTTCTTTTCTGCTATGCAAGCATTCTATGAAGTTATGATGTCACGTATTCTTATCCTCCTGTACATATATGTTATATCACTTACTTTGCAGTTATGCAAACCTGACACTATGATTACATTACATGATATAATGACATCACTGACTTCAGCATTTTATTTTTGATGATCACTCACCTTGGTTTCATGTACACTATACCTGCATTGTGTAAGCATTGTATGATGTTATGACATCACTGGCCTTAATACCAATTTTACATTTTGTATGTGACGCTTGATGCTTGACATACAGTATATGTGCAATGTATTATGCTGTTGTGGTAGCGCTGACAGTAACACTAGGAGTGTCTGGCATCATTGCAGTTAGTTTCAATGCCTGATATGCTAACTGGACTCGCTAATGTCAAGTGGGAGGTGAGTGGTGTCAGGCAGGAGCAGGTAAGGGATTGTGACTCAGAGGCAAAGAGTACAGGAGCTCTGCGTCATGCTCCCTTGCCTACTCCTACCTGACACCACCCACTTGACATTAGAGAGTCTAGTTAGCACATAAGGCACCAAAAATAGTTGTGATGATTGCCCTGGAATAGTGAGGCTAAATAAAAATTCCAGCTGCGCCAAACTTGGTCGTACTGAAAGCTCCTCTATAAGCTAACACTGTATAACCTATTGTATATGTATACATTTTATTATGTGACATCACTGAGCTTGACTATACTTGTGCATTATATTATGTATTATGTAGTGATATCACTGACCACTGTATCCTGCAGTAACATTGCAATGACATCACTGACTGCATCCGTTTATATACAGTGCCTTGCGAAAGTATTCGGCCCCCTTGAACTTTTCAACCTTTTGCCACATTTCAGGCTTCAAACATAAGGATATAAAATTTTAATTTTTTGGTGAAGAATCAACAACAAGTGGGACACAATTGTGAAGTGGAACGAAATTTATTGGTTATTTTAAACTTTTGTAAAAAATAAAAAACTGAAAAGTGGGGCGTGCCAAATTATTCGGCCCCCTTAAGTTAATACTTTGTAGCGCCACCTTTTGCTGCGATTACAGCTGCAAGTCGCTTGGGGTATGTCTCTATCAGTTTTGCACATGGAGAAACTGAAATTCTTGCCCATTCTTCCTTGGAAAACAGCTGGAGCTCAGTGAGGTTGGATGGAGAGCGTTTGTGAACAGCAGTTTTCAGCTCTTTCCACAGATTCTCGATTGGATTCAGGTCTGGACTTTGACTTGGCCATTCTAACACCTGGATACATTTATTTGTGAACCATTCCATTGTAGATTTTACTTTATGTTTGGGATCATTGTCTTGTTGGAAGATAAATCTCCGTCCCAGTCTCAGGTCTTTTGCAGACTCCAACAGGTTTTCTTCCAGAATGGTCCTGTATTTGGCTCCATCCATCTTCCCATCAATTTTAACCATCTTCCCTGTCCCTGCTGAAGAAAAGCAGGCCCAAACCATGATGCTGCCACCACCATGTGTGACAGTGGGGATGGTGTGTTCAGGGTGATGAGCTGTGTTGCTTTTACGCCAAACATATCGTTTTGCATTGTGGTCAAAAAGTTGGATTTTGGTTTCATCTGACCAGAGCACCTTCTTCCACATGTATGGTGTCTCCCAGGTGACTTGTGGCAAACTTTAAATGAGACTTTTTATGGATATCTTTGAGAAATGGCTTTCTTCTTGCCACTCTTCCATAAAGGCCAGATTTGTGCAGTGTACGACTGATTGTTGTCCTATGGACAGACTCTCCCGCCTCAGCTGTAGATCTCTGCAGTTCATCCAGAGTGATCATGGGCCTCTTGGCTGCATCTCTGATCAGTCTTCTCCTTGTTTGAGATGAAAGTTTAGAGGGACGGCCGGGTCTTGGTAGATTTGCAGTGGTCTGATATTCCTTCCATTACAATATGATCGCTTGCACAGTGCTCCTTGGGATGTTTAAAGTTTGGGAAATCTTTTTGTATCCAAATCCGGCTTTAAACATCTCCACAACAGTATCATGAACCTACCTGGTGTGTTCCTTGGTCTTCATGATGCTCTCTGCGCTTTAAACAGAACCCTGAGACTATCACAGAGCAGGTGCATTTATACGGAGACTTGATTACACACAGGTGGATTATATTTATCATCATCAGTCATTTAGGACAACATTGGATCATTCAGAGATCCTCACTGAACTTCTGGAGTGAGTTTGCTGCACTGAAAGTAAAGGGGCCGAGTAATATTGCACGCCCCACTTTTCAGTTTTTTATTTTTTACAAAAGTTTAAAATAACCAATAAATTTCATTCCACTTCACAATTGTGTCCCACTTGTTGTTGATTCTTCACCAAAAAATTAAAATTTTATATCCTTATGTTTGAAGCCTGAAATGTGGCAAAAGGTTGAAAAGTTCAAGGGGGCCGAATACTTTCGCAAGGCACTGTACATAGTATTAGGATGTGACATCACTCACCTCTACTCTTTGCATCCCTTGTATTATGCTGTGACATCACTGTCTTCCACTCTGTTGTAGCATTAGGATGTGATATCACTATATCACTGAGCTCTCTGCTTTGTTTGCATTGTATTATAATGTGATGTCACCGACTGCGGCCTTTTGTACATGCTGAAACGTTTGCATATTAGTAATGACTTTGCTAGAAGGAGATGTACATCATATATAATGTATGTAAATGTATAGCTAGTACTATTCACTAGCAGAATAAACCACCCCGTGCATGCAGATGCCCCCAGCCATGTTAAACAAACTAATCCCTGGTGCAATATTGATGATGTGAAACAAGGTGAAAAGGAGGTCAGTGCAAAACATTCATTGCAATATTCACCCTGTGCAAGGCGAGTGATCTGGTAATTTGCTGTGTGTATTGAGGCAAACCCGTCTTTACAAGGAAAGGCTGAGAAGGTCTGAAGTGTATCAAAATCATTGATTTGACATGTAAAACATTTATAGACACTTTCGGTAGAATCACTCCAACGTGTTATATCACAGAAGATGCTATATTTTCAGATTGAATTGGTTTTGGAGATTGGATTACTTATAGATGTGTGGACCTTATGTGTATGGTGGCACACAAACTCCCATTTGGTCTATAGTATTCACTTGTAATGGATGGGTTTGAGCACATTAACCAGGGTTTTGACCCCTGTATTCCAGCCATATATGGACATCTTGGCTGATGGACCTCCATTAAGCTCATCTTCTAAGATAATGCTTCTCAATCTGTTAGGTGGTCTTCACTAGTAAGAGACCCCACAGTTTTGATCAGATGTGACATGTCCAAGCAGACATGGTCTATCACAAATTTCTACATGCACATAGAGAAAGGAAGATACAAGTTATATATTCTTCCTTGCAGAGGAATAAGAATGAAGAAGGTGACTAGAGGCCTAGTGGCCGATACTGGAGGCATTGTGGTTATGGAGAGGAACTTATCAAAATTATTGATCTCCTAGGTGGATAAAAGCAGATGAACGTTTATGTAGAAGTGAGGATACAACATAAAGAGATTTTAGAGATAGAGGTACAGAATTTTTGGGTATTTCAGACACTTTTTAACAAGTAAAAACCTTCCTTAAAAGTCCCTGTGTTAAAAAAAAAAAAAAAAAATCCAAATTCAGGATCATTATACTTGTATGGGGGCATTAATGGGGAATTATACTGTGCCCCGCATACAGTATAATGCTTCATGAGTACACCCTACAAAGTATAATGCTCCTTAATACCCCCCTATACAGTATAATTCGCCATTAGTGCCCCCCACACAGTATTGCCCCATTATATTGTGTGGAGACATCAATAGGACATTATACCACGTGGCAGCCATTAATGGGGCCTTGAGTATGTGCACCGTAACTGTTAGCTAATAACCCCCTTTATCTTCCTTAGTATACCAGTTAGTGACATTGTCCCCTCTACTATATTTGACCACACGGGAAGGCTAAATTAATATGAATTTTTTTTTTCCTAATTTTTCATGGACAGATCTGGTGTGTGTGTTATAGTCAGATGCGTCTTATCATTCAGAAAATATGGTAATTTAAGAGAAAAATGAAATAAATTAAACAGAAAAAGCCACGGAGGCTTCCTGAAATCCCCCCAAAATGGGTTATTAATCCAAATTTCTAGATCCAGTCATCAGAGTGTCGCCTTACAATGAACATCACTGTTGTAGGAGAATAAGGGTAATTATACGAGGGTGAGTCAAAAAAACATCCGCACTTGGCTATAGAATTTTTTTAACTTTCAGAAGAGACAAATAGTTTTTTTTACATAATCTCTCTGGTTTTCACTACATTTTCTCCATCTGTCAACAAGTTTTTGTATTCCCTTATCAAAAAATATTATTGGCTGAGCTGCGAGCTACAAATGCACCATTGTCTGCACATCTTCATGAAACATAAGTCCTCATCCTAGTAATACTTCCTTTACATAATCTACTGTCACTCATCTATACAACCGAATGAGTTCACGTAACGCTCCATGTTGTCATCACTCGTGAATGTGGATGGGGTCGGACTCTTTCTCCTTGGCTGACATTTGTGTGACCATCCTTGAACTTCACTATCCATTCATATGCACTTTTTTTTTGCAACAAAACACTTTTTCCATACTGAGTACAACGTCTTTGATAAATATCGGCACCAGACACTTCCTCAGACCACAAAAAGGAATGACTACATGGCGACCTCATACGAAGACAGTGCGGCCAACTGAAGTTTTAATATAACTGGAGTTTGTATAATTTTTGACTCACCCTTGTACATGTGACATACAGTAAATTCTAATAAAAAAACTTGCGGTCTACTCTAAACAACAGGCTGGTCTCTCTTCAAGGCAGTGCCATCTCATCTTCAGGTCTGGTACTTCCTAAATAAACCTCAACCAAAGCAGAAGAGATTCTAAGTAATAGAATGCAAGCATTCACTGAATCGGACATATCAGTGATGATAGGTCTTCTTTAATGGTGAGGAACAATGGATTCTGTAGTCAGCGACAAACTGGTTCCACCGTCTTGAATGAGTTTTGTGATAACAAGCGGCTCCTGAGCCCCACTAGAAGAGTCAATGAATAATGTTCCTTAGCATTTCTTAATGTATGCCATCCGTTATGTATCTCCCTAAGCTGACGTAAGGGTAGGGAGAGTTAATTGGCACACGGGTTTGACCCTGGTTTTTGTCAAACTTTCATCATCCAGTTGCCGACCAGCGGATGAGATTTCACAGAACCTACAGATGTGATAATGTAACAATGGAGCTCAGGCCTGACACAATTCAAAAACTCCGGTCCCCGTAGTGAATAATTCACATGGCTTCTTCATCCCTTTCCCATGAGTACGGCAGGATATTTTTGCTCAGACCACTAACATGTTTTTTTTCTTTCCCCTGTAACTTGCTCGTGTCTGAACTGCTGACAGGTTGTATTTTTCAGGAAGGCACAAAACTGCACATTGAAAAGCCATTATCTTGCAGCGAGTGCGTGGCTGTCAGTTAGAAGTCACCTCTGACAACCGCTATGCTATATGGCTAGATAAGCGTGTGATAGGAACCTGACACCGTACCTGTTCATTAGGATGGAGAAAAGGAAAGGCTCCCTTGTTCCAGCCTCACATGTTCATATAATAGGAAACACTTTAAGACAATGGATCTCACTTTGTGAAGATAAGGAGTAAGCAAGGCAGGTGGGTGAGATAGACAGTTGTCAGTTGTCAGTCTGGTATTATCAAAGCAGTAGAAAGAAATGCAAGTTTATATCCATATCTAGAGTAGTGCATGATGGATCTAAACACAAGTGGCTGCCATAACCTTGGGCAAGGCAAAATGTCATCAACTCTGATAGCCAAAACCAGAAATACATTCCCCAACAACTATGTCTTTGCTATATATGTGTGAACCCTGTATGACAACATATTTACTATGTTACACTTTCTGACCCTACAGTATATTAAAAATCTGAACCTAAAGCTGTTCATATACAGGGGATGACTGTCACCCGAAACCACTGATTGTGATGGGTCTGGCTGAGCTTCTGTTGTTTATGGGGACCTCCAGACTCCAACAGCTTATGGCAGATTGGATGTCACCTGCCCGATCCTTTTGATTTCACCCAGAGGTGTCAAGTAGCGGCTTCCTCCCCTTTCCCATTCAGTACACACGCACTTCTTGGCCAGGCATGCATGTGCATGTTGGAATTGGGACGTGTCATTTGGTAGACCGTAGACAGCTCTCTTATGTGTATGGTCCGGAACATAGTAAAGCTGACCATTCCTATTAGCTATATATTGGCTGAACCCATTAAACCCATTAAATTTTGACTGGTTTCACTAGACATCTAGATATTTATAGGGACCTCTTGACAGTCCCCATCAGAGAAGATAAGCATTGTGGTTTTACTTTTCAGGTGCCCGATCCACAAGTGTTCTATGGGAGATAAGCCACTGCCAGACTCTCTTCCCTTTCCCAGTTCAGTGCATGTGTACCTCATGGAGTCGCCAACCGTGCATGTGTATGGAAATTCAGTTGACATCTATCTAAAGTGTAAGGGTGGCTTAAAGGGGTTGTCCAGAATTTTCAAACTGATAATCTATCCTTAGATAGAGACACCCAACGCCCCCACCGATCAGCTGTTCACAACTGCTTCCAACATAAGAAGAACACAGTGGAACAAGTCAGAAGCAGACATCTCAGTACATTGTATAGTCAATCCACCAGTTTACTATATACACCTAAATGGGAGCTGAGCTGCAGTAACCCACCACAGCCACTTCACAGCAGATGGAGCCGTCTGCTTCCAGCTACATCCACTCGTAATTACTGCACCAATGTCTACTGAGATCAACTGATCAGTGGGGGTGCTGGAAATCCGATATTGATGACCCATCCTATGGTAAAGTCATCAATATCAAATACCTGGATAACCCCTTTAACTGCCTAAATCAGTTAGTAGTGTGTGTTACATTGCAGGCTACTATTGGTCTATCTGCTCCTTTTTGTAACTGAGCTATCTTTGTTTTTTGCTTTACAAGTAACTTTCCATTACCGGAAGCCATGCTGTTCATAAAAATATCATAGACTTGGCAGGTTGTACCAGCTTGGCTGATTTCTGATCAAATGATTTACTGCGGGTGAAAATTAAAGTATACAGATTCCCCCATGCACGTATATATTTCTCCTTAGATCTGCAAGTACATTGCGTTCTATGTGCAGAGTAACAAAAATTTCACTAAAACTGAAAGAAGTTGTTGACAAGAACATTAGACCTTCTGTACATGGCCGTATTATGAGCCCTCTACCGTACCATAATTCCAAAAAAGATGCCAATTTTATACGTTGGTTATTCTGACCATACCAATATGAAAAGCAAAAAAATTATGCCTGCGTTAATGTCTTTAAGAATGGTTAAGACTGACGTTTTACACATCAGTCTTAACCTATTACATTTGTTGAGATGTGATGGCCCAGCCTCATTTCACATCCTGCCAACTGTGCAAAAAAAAGTGGTTTGAGTGGGGAAAAAAGAAGGAAAAGTTGTAATTTGTAGCGCAAAAATGGAGTGCGCCAAAAATTGTGAAAAATGGCTTAAAAACTTTAAATCTGAGGGCACACGTTGTGGAAATGCAGCTTTTTTTGTTGCAGATTTTGCTGTTTTTTGAGCCAAAGTCAGGATTGAATTGAGCAGAAGAGAAAAGTTTAAGAACTTCCTAGATATTTCCTATTCCTTTTGTAGCAATTCTTGGCTTTGGCTCAAAAAAATGCAGCAAAATCTGCAAGAAAAAAAAGCTGCGTTTCCGCAACGTGGGGCCTCAGCCTAATACTTCCTCTAGAGGAGAATATCTCCATACATAGCAGATGGAAGCTGTATCCCAGCACATGGAGGCTGTGCAGCCCTGTACTATGCTTCATTCACAGGGTCTGTGCATTTTGCTGTTTGTACAAGCCCTAACTGTTCATACCTGAGCTACACAAGAATGTTCACTTATGGCGACAGGGATAGCCAAATGATACGTAAATTTTGGGTGCTGGTGCTAAGGTCAACCACATAGACTATAATGGGGTCTGCTGGGTTTCCTCCTAGTTTCCACCCAAAATTCACCCATATTTCAAGCGGAATCGGTCACTCAATGAAGGTGTGACTGAAACGTAATTAGTACTATGCCTAATGCAGGGGATTACGCAAGGGGTGGTTACAAGGTTCAAACCTCCCTCTTGCAGTCCCCCCTGCTCCACTACCACTCTCCTGATGCACTGGGAATGCACCTGCCATGCTTCTTATTTAAGCCTTGGGGTTGGGTTACTCTCTCCTGGACCCCCCCTTAGAGAATTCCTGTGAACACCCTTGGCCTACTATATATATAAATACATGAAAATGAGGTTCTTAGCGCACACTTTGATCAAATTTTGCGAGCCCATCTGCCAAGGACAATTTGACCTCTTTAGATGGGACCCTACACTACAGTGACTCTCCTCTGTTTGGGTCTAGGTCTATAAATGAATTAAGGGGGTTGTGTAATTCAGTCATATAATATCCTATGTATCTATCTATCTACCTATCTATCTATCTATCTATCTATCTACCTATTTGTCTATCTATCTCATTCTATGTTTATCTTGCTATGACTATAATGACTGTAGTAAAGAATATATTATATATACTGTATGTACATATATAGTATATATATTGTGAGAGTGTGAACCTAGAGGGCGCTAGTGAGCGACCCAAAGCCAGGCTTAAAAAGGTCCTCAGCCACACCCATAGATGGGGCCCAACTCCAGAGGGAGTGTACGCAGCAGGAGAGCTGCTGAGGAGACCTGCAGGGAGCAGGTAGAGTGTGGAACCAGTGGGAGACAGACAGGCGGTCTGTCCCAGGAGGACTGGATTCCAAAGAGGACTTTGTTGAGCTAAGCGTGAGCCAGGCTGCTTCTTGCCCCCAGAGGCTAGTCAGGGCTCAAGCAGTGAGGTAGTGCCCTATGTGTGGGCTAGGCTGTTTGTTATTTTTGTTCCTGTTCTGTTTGTAAACTGAATAAAGCCATTTACTTTGGATTAACACCGCCTGATATGCTGCTCTTGTTTGGCATCCAGTACCACCAACACCACTGTGGAGTCCAGGAGGCTTCCGCATATATATATATATATATATATATATATATATATATATATGTTATACACACACACAATATGTATGTTGCCGCAGACTGCCTATTACTGTACGTAAAATACAAGATGGTAATGATATATTGTGTATCATACATGTGAAGTAGGAAACACATTGTGTGCATATTAACTATGAAGAAAATCATATGGTACATTTAGTAGCTTAAGTTACAGCAGAAAATCATATGTTACGTATAACCCATTTGGTGTTCATTTCCGTTGGAAAACGTCAAAAATGACAGCGTTCTTTTAAGACGCTTCCTGGACTATAATTTTCATACAAAGCAAATCGCTTTACGAGAAGAAATTCTGGAATAAGGAAATTCCTGCAATGCTTATACAATAAAATGGTCATTGTTATGTTGTTAAAGGGACAGTGCATGATTTTTAAAGAACGGTCTGTGTTTTTTCAAAAATAGCTTCTCTCTTGTCCGTGGGTTGTGTCTGGTACTGCAGTTTATCCCGATTCACTTGAATAAGACTGATTTGCAATACCAGATACGACCCATGGATAGGAGTGGTGCTGTTTCTGGGAAAAGGCAGACCATAAAAAGGCAGAGCAAGTGTTCAGTTTTCTCACAGTGCCTCCACAGGAGAAATTAGGCATTACACAATTCCCATTTTAATCAATGGACTGTCCATGCAATGCAAGTTGTAGGAGAGCCCAGCTATCAATGGCAAATCGGCATGGTTATGTGGGTATAGGGGAGCAGGAGATACAGAAGAAAGTAGACTCTGGAGGGCTTATGCAATGGCAGTCACACTTGCTGACACTGGTTTTCAAGAAATGGGGGCGGATTTATTAAAATGGTCTAAAATCAAAACTGTGTTAGGTACCCATGGTAACCAATCACAACACAGCTTTCATTTTGTATCCTGCACCTGAAAAATGAAAGCTGTCTTGTGATTGGTTTCTATGGGAAACTGAGACACTTTTGCTTTTAGACCCTTTTAATAAATCTGCCCCATAGACTTAAAGTGATATTCTCATCTCAAGCATGGTCTACCAGGCCATTAACACTATATTTGCACTCACTTCTCAGTCAGAGACAGGGCAGTGTCATCGTGTCACCTTTTCTCTTCGCCACACACCCCACTAGCCTCTGTGCGCCTCCCCCTTTCCTAACCTAACGCCACCTCTTAGCAGACTGCAATGTACCCTCTTCATATCCTTGTCAATGAGGATATTCTCCAGAGTTTGGGTCAGGAACATATTGTGATTCCACTGTGTAAAGTGTTTTCTTAGGCTTGGGGTTGACGTTATATACTGGATAGTGTCAGAAAATGTCACCCATCACATGTTATTTAGCCATATAGTAATCCATCTCCCTGACCAACTGGAATGGACTTCTATCTGTCTCTCAAACAGTCAGCAGGAGAGCTAGGACAGCCATCATGGACCATAGATGACGCATATTGCGATAGACCACATGGTATAGTTGCTCCTGTTGAACCTGTAGACAGGTAGTCAGATAGTGGTCAGAGCCAGGCCCTAAAATGCCTGCAACTATAGCATGTGGTCTACCTCAGTATCTATCATCTATGGTCCATTATGACTGAGAAGCCTCTCTGTGATTGGCTGAGAGAAGTCTATTCCAATTGGTCAGTGGGGCGGGGTACTGTAATAACGTAATGGCGTAACAACTATAAAGTATAAAATTGTTGTTGGGAAGTAGTTGTCAGATTCTTCTACAATGGGGTCTATGTACCTTCAAGTTACCCCTGTGAATGAAAAATATCATGGCTGACACTTTGTAGATGCTTGACAGAGAACTTCTACCAAAGGCACTTTAAGAAGGAAAGGAATGTTTAAATCACAGAGGTTGAAAGATTTTGTCAAAACTATCTAAAACTAACCCTACCCACAGGTCACCTTATGGACCAGGTCTTTATTGTCCCAAATAACCCGATTGCAAAGCTTTCCATGCCTGTATTAAAATAATATATAATATATATATATATATATATATATATATATATATATATATATACACACAGTATATACTTATCTAGAGATGAATTTGTATCAGACTCATCTCTGGTGCTCCCGGTGTCTGTACAGTGGTTCAGTGAAGCCAAGTCTGGCGCATGCGTAGTGAAGCCAGGGGCTATATAAAGGTTTTTTTTTTCACTGCTGGCACAGACAGCTTTACAACAGGGCTATTTGGGACACTCAACTCCTGGTTTATAAGATTTAGTGTCCCAAATTGCCCTAACAGCTTCCCTTTAAGTTAGTTTTAGGTTGTACAGTGTAAGAATGGCATAAACACATGGTATGTGTGGCGCTTCAGCAGTGGGCACAGGGCGCCCAGCGATGTAAATCTGCTTTTATCTCTGCTATGTAGGTCATTTGCTGTACTTGAGATTAAACGCAGAAATGCTAATTGAATTAATCACCTCTTCATCTTTTTATGCAGCGGCAAAGAACGATGAACATTTTCATTCAATTAATCCATCCGCGGCTCAGGCTTATTACCGAACTCCACCGAAATCTTAAAGTAGTCCTAATAGTAGTAGAAATCTTAAAAGTAATCCTAATATAGATTATATAGGGCATTCCCTCCTACAAAAAATAATCTCAACATCAGTCTTCACTTGCGCCCCCTGTGGTTTGTTTGTAGAGCAGATCTACCAAAGCAGATGGAACATTGATATAGTATCTTCTCGCTCCAGATTGACAAATATTCTCTAAAACAAGCAGATAGAAACAAAGAACTTCTGTGGTTTTATGTAAATTATTCCTATGGGGTACACAGGAAAGATGTGCAGATGTTCTCTACTGGTGGTCAACAATATTAAAAATCAATTTCCTGAATATTCAGACCCCCTTTTCGTGTATTTTTCAATGTGATAGGTGAAGTAAAGAATTGTGCGTAGATAGGTGGTACATTCCCTGCAGCTGGGCAATGCCTGGGGACACTGACCACAAGAATGTCAGTCTGCTGGGAGAACAGCTGCATGAATATTGTCGACTTGTTGTGCCGGCTCGGAGCTGATTTGACTCTTTGCACGTCTGGGAAGAGATGTTGAGTAAGCTACATCTGTGCGTTACAATAAAGGTCATGATTTTTCCTGTCTTATTGCTGGTTTCTTATAATCGAGGGTGACACATCGACATGAAATCTATTAGGAAATTGTGTACATCAAGAGAAAGACATTGGTTAAAGACTGTTTCTGGTTTCTATTAGGTCAAATGACTCAATATATTAGGCTCGATATAATTTTCTTTTTATTAAAGGGGTTGTCTCATATTGGCTGCAGAATTTCTTGTGCCCAATAAAGGCATATGGAAAATACAAAGGAGTTAATACACTTGGAAGCCCCCTCTATTGGCCAGATCTGCTCACAAGTGGTATCTAAAGTCAGCGTTGGACTAAGGCTCATTGGGCCCATCAGATAAAATGGTTCTGGGGGCCAACAACCCCTAGGAAATAGACCATGGCATCCTTCAAGTTTGGATGACTTCTGTTGGTCCATTATTATGTTAGAGCTTGGGCCCAATGGATGATCTTCTGGTGGGCCCGTCCAACAAAGTCTAACGCTGTCCCGATCTATGTATTAACTAGACAGACGGTATGCAAATTAACTCTCATCCAGGATGTTGAAAACTGATTCTCTAGTGCCACCTATTGGATAGCTACCCTATAAGTCAGTGCCTGACTCTTTAACAGGCCTTGTACATAACTTCAGACAGAAATCCATTGCACATCTTTTAGATGTTCTATTAGAACAATGGAAGTCAATGGACACATACACGTTCCCTAAAAAATCAGACATGTCTTATTGTTTTCTACTTCTCAGGCCTGATGGACTCAGTACAAGTCTATGGGTCAGTATTTAATGTTCATTTTTTTCAGCTAAAGTATCCTTTTACATGACCATTAAAGACAGGTCAGTGGGTTGGACCACAAAAAAAAACAATAAAATTCATCAATTTTTTTTAACCGACAGTTTTTGACACCATTATGTGCAAGTGGCCTAAGGAATGACATTCAAGAATGGCACTAAAGAGTTGGACACCAACTTATAGGGTATCTAGATGGCACTAGATAGTCTGGTTCATCCTCCTGGACAAGAGCTAATTTGCAAATCTTTTCACCAAGGAGCATTGCCAAGCCTATAAGACTCCTTACAGCAACTAGAAACAATACATCCTAGGCTTACTTAACATACCAGTGGACGGAGACACTCACAAGAGAAGTTGTAGATTTAATTCTATAATAGGCTCCTAATAGACAATGGATCGGAAGTCACTGTTCTTAACGGAATCTGAGTTAAAATTGTATTCCGATATTAGTAATTGATACTGTAGCTTATTGCTAGGCTATGCCTTCTCATAAACTGTATCAAAGCTTCTGGAGCATATGTTAAAGGGGTTATCCCCTTTGAAGTCTATGGGGCAACACTGCAGTACCTACACTTGGCTTTACAATTTGTACAGCAAGTGAGAAGCGTGGCTCTCCTGCACTGTCTTGGTGCCGCAGATCTAATATTGATGGTCTATTTTAAGGATATCTTATTCATAGAAACCAGTTAACCCCTTTAAGCATACACTGACATCCATCACCACTAGGGATACAAATAAATACACATACCATATTATATATGATTCTTCACTGGATACTGCGCTATTCCATTCTAAACCCTGAAGCATATTGTCAAATGGAGTTCAAAAGAATATTCTTTTGGTCTCTGTCAATGTAAGCTTTGGGCCCATTTAAAGAGAATGTAGCTGTAACGTCCTTGCCTGTCTGGGCTTTGGAACCGTCCTCCGGGCGCACGCTGTGGCGCAGGAGGCGTGCCCGGTTGTGATTCTTTTCTTTGGGTTTTTCTTGTACTGTCTGAACACTGTCCTATTCCCTCACCTCCTTAATTGATTTTCCACCACGCCCTTCTCCTTCACCTTGCTCTCCCCCTGCTCCACTAAGAGTTACTTTGGTCCTGCCTTGGTGATTGACAGCCTGTCCTCCTATCAAGTCTGAGGCGGGTTCTTTCTCCCTATTTATTGTTTGCCCAAATTCCTATGGGCGCCTTGTATTGCTTTTTGCTTACTGGCTATACTTCTTGTTATTTGTTACCTGCTCTTCTGATTTTCTGACCACTGGCTTTGACTTTGACTATTCTCTTGGATCTCGATTCTGTGCTGCATTGCTCGATTGTTACTGACCCCTTGGCTAGCTGACCTCCCTTTGTTGTTGTGCGTCTTGTCTGCGTTCTATGTGATCACTTATTATAAGGAGGGACTGTTGACGTAGTTGCTGGCTGTCACCTAGGACAGATCGGGCAAGTTAGCCAGGGACAGTGGGGGGATTCAGCTTAGGGTCCACTGTCTTGTTGTGCCCCTCCCCCCTAGTTCTCCAGCAGCTTCTGGGGAATCGCCCCTCTAGTGATTCCCTTACAGAATAGCAGGCCATAAAAAAAAAAAAAAACTTTAACCCTTCTACTCATTACTGGCATGGCTTCTTTTCAGGACCTTGTGACTCGAATGGAGGGTTTGGCAGGTTTGGTGTCTGAGTTGGCCAACCAGGTACACACTCTCACCCAGAATCAAGCTGAGGCCGCTGCTACACCACCTGCTGTCATTTCCCTCCCCAGGGTTAAAATGTTACTCCCGGATAGGTTTTCAGGGGACCGAGGTAAATTTGAGACGTTCAGGGAATCATGTCTATTGTATTTTCGGGTCAACCCTCATGCGTTGCAGTCTCAGATGGTGGGGGTGGTCATTTCCCTCTTACAGGGGGATCCACAGACTTGGGCCCTTAAACTCCCCCCTGAGGCAGAGGAGTGGACAGATCAAGAAAATTTTTTTTAAGTCTTTGGGGGCCATTTATGCTGAGCCTGATCAAATTGGACTCGCCGAGTCCCAACTTCTTACCCTTCGGCAAGGTAAACTATCCGCTGAAACTTATTGCTCTAAGTTTCGGAAGTTGAGTATAACAGCAGGTTGGTGTGACTCCGCTTTGAAAGCTCTTTTTAAACAGGGCCTGAATGATTCAGTGAAGGATGTCTGGGTAGATCACCCTGATCCCCCTACCTTAGAAAAGGCCATGACCTTAGCCTTCCGCATTGACAGGAGACTCCAGGACAGACGTAAAGAGAGGGTGGGGATTGGTCCCACTAAGTCTTCTGTCTATCCCTCTCTTTCTGTTAAAGGATCTGTTTCTCCTTCTGTCACCCCTGGAGATGAGCCTATGCAGTTGGGAGCACTGGATACCAAGGCTAGACGAGAATATCGTCTCTGGAATCATCTCTGCCTGTATTGCGGCAAACCGGGTCATCTCATCCGAGACTGTTCCATCAAACCACGTACACCAGCGGAAAACTTCAGGGCCTGAGTGGTATTCAGATGAACCACTCAGGCCGTCAGGTATCTTCTGAAAAATCTCACAAATTGATGTTACCTGTGTCTCTGTCCTTTGGGGGCAGATCTGTTTCTGGGCAGGCCCTAGTGGATTCTGGGGCTGCCACTAACTTTGTTAAATTTTCGTTTGTTTCTGCCTTACGTATTGAACTTCTATCATTAGATACTCCTCTGTTGGTTACTGGGGCGGATTTTACTCCACTGGCCAGGGGTAAAATCCGTTTTAAAACTCCCTTACTCTCTTTGCAAGTGGGCTCAATACATACGGAGCTCATGAGTTTTTTTGTTATGGAGGATCTCTCGTCTGATATTATTTTAGGGCTTCCCTGGCTAGACCTCCATAACCCTACCTTTGATTGGCCCAAAAAAGAGTTAGTTAAATGGGGGAATCAGTGCTCCTCCCATTGTATTGCTTTGCATACCTCCGATTGTCTCAGTGAGGAGACACTTCTTCCTGAATTTCTGTCTGATTTTCATGATGTTTTTGATGCTAAAGCTGCTGAAGTTTTACCGCCGCATAGACCTTACGATTGTGCTATTGAACTCCTTCCCGACTCCAAATACCCTAAGGGAAGGATCTTCAATCTTTCTGCTCCAGAACGTGAGGCTATGCAGGATTACACTCAGGATAGTCTTCTTAAAGGTCACATCCGTCCGTCTCAGTCTCCCATGGGAGCTGGGTTCTTTTTTGTTAAAAAGAAGGATGGCGGACTGCGACCATGCATTGACTACCGAGAATTAAATAAAATTACGGTTAAAAACCAGTACCCTCTTCCCCTGATCCCTGATCTTTTCAATCAGATTGTGGGTGCCCGCTGGTTTTTTAAAATTGACCTCCGTGGGGCATACAATCTGATCCGGATTAGAGAAGGAGATGAGTGGAAAACTGCGTTCAACACCCCGGAAGGTCACTTTGAATATTTGGTAATGCCTTTCGGGTTATGTAATGCACCCGCAGTATTTCAACACTTTGTTAACGATATCTTTAGAGACTTGCTCGGTCGTTATGTGATTGTCTACCTGGATGATATTCTAGTGTTCTCTCCTGATTGGGCCACACATATTGAGCATGTTAGGAGTGTTTTGCTACTGTTGCGTCAAAACTCTCTCTTTGCCAAACTGTCCAAATGCCTGTTCGGAGTCCAAAGGGTCACCTTCCTCGGTTACGTTATTACTCCCGATTCTTTTTGTATGGATCCACTGAAGGTCACGACTATTAATAACTGGGAACGCCCCTCCAACCTTAAAGCCCTACAACGTTTCTTGGGTTTCTCCAACTATTATCGAAAATTAATTAAGAATTTCTCTTCTATAGTGAAGCCATTAACGGATCTCACAAAGAAAGGTGCCGATGTGACCAAATGGACTCCGGAAGCGGAACAGGCTTTTGTACATCTCAAGAAATGTTTTGTTGAGGCTCCTGTATTAGTACCACCAGACTATGATCGCCCATTTATTATTGAGGTTGATGCCTCTGAAGTGGGGGTTGGTGCCGTGTTGTCTCAGGGCTCTGAAAATTTTACGTGTTTGCAACCTGTAGCCTTCTTCTCGAGGAAATTCTCTCCTATGCAGCGCAACTATGATGTTGGTAATCGAGAACTCCTAGCCATTAAATGGGCATTCGAGGAGTGGAGACATTTCCTCGAGGGGGCCAAACACCAGATCACAGTATTCACTGATCATAAGAACCTACTATATCTGGATAACGCTAAGCGACTGTCTCCTAGGCAGGCCCGCTGGGCGCTATTCTTCACACGTTTTAATTTTGTGGTGACTTATCGTCCAGGCTCTAAAAATGTACGGGCTGATGCCCTATCTCACAGTTTTGGTCCCAGCGGTGCCCCTAAGGATGTCCCAGATAAAATCTTGTCTCCCGGAGTGGTTCTCGCCATTATTACTCCAGATCTTGCTACTTTAGTGGTTAATTCACAAGATCTTGCTCCCAGAAATACTCCCACTGGGAAACTATTTGTACCTCCAAATCTTCGTCTTCGTGTTTTGGAGGAAATTCATTGTTCTACCTTAACGGGACATCCCGGCTTCGCTGGGACTAAATACCTTCTCTCCCGCTCTTACTGGTGGCCGTCTTGGTCTCGAGACGTATGTGAATTTGTTGCTGCCTGTGAGACATGTGCTAAGATGAAGACTCCTAGGAGATTACCCGAGGGCCTTCTTCATCCTCTTCCTATACCTAAGAGACCATGGTCCCATTTGTCTATGGACTTTATTACTGATTTGCCTTGTTCCCAAGGGAAGACTGTGATTGGGTTGTTGTGGATAGATTCTCCAAAATGTGCCATTTTGTACCCCTAAAGAAAATTCCTAATGCTCCACGCCTAGCTTCGTTCTTTATTAACCACATACTCCGCTTGCATGGTGTACCAGAAAATATTGTACCTGATCGGGGTGTACAATTTATCTCTAGATTCTGGAAGGAATTTTGTGGTCGTCTGGGGGGTCTCTCTGTCTTTCTCTTCCGCGTTCCACCCGGAGACCAATGGCCAGACTGAGAGATTCAACCAAACTTTGGAACAGTACTTAAGGTGTTTTGTGTCTCATGCTCAAGAAAAATGGAGAACCTTTCTTCCTCTAGCAGAGTTTGCAATAAACAGGGTTAACTTCACCACTAAAATGTCTCCGTTTTATTGCAACTATGGTTTTAACCCCAGGTACTCCTCTCTCCGTAGCACCGAGTCTGTTAATCCCACCGCCGAACATACTTATCAGCGACTGTGCACAGTCTGGGCCCAGGCTCGTCTGAGCCTGGTTAAAGCCCAAGAATATCAAAAACGGCAGGCAAATAAAAGACGCTTGCCTGGCCCTGAATACAGAGTGGGAGATCGAGTCTGGCTGTCCACTAGGAATCTGCGTCTTAGAGTTCCTTCGGGGAAATTTGCACCACGTTACATTGGGCCCTATGTCATTTCTGAACTCATAAACCCAGTATCTTTTAAATTACAACTTCCAAGTTCTTTTCGTATCCACAACGTCTTCCACAAGTCGCTTTTGAAGAAGTATATCTCCCCTGTCCTTACTTCTTCCAGTCCACCTGCGCCTGTGGTGGTCCAAGGGGAACTAGAATACGAGGTAGAAAAAATTCTGGATTCCCGTCGGGTGCAGAATGCTGTTCAGTACCTCGTGCACTGGAAGGGTTATAGCCCGGAAGAGCGAACGTGGGTTTCTGGTAGGGACCTACATGCACCACGTTTAATTAATCTTTTTCATCGCCAGAACCCTTCAAAACCTGGTCCATCTGGCGAGGGTCCAGAGGCCCCTCGTAAAAGGGGGGGTACTGTAACGTCCTTGCCTGTCCGGGCTTTGGCACCGTCCTCCGGGCGCACGCTGTGGAGCAGGAGGCGTGCCCGGTTGTGATTCTTTTCTTTGGGTTTTTCTTGTACTGTCTGAACACTGTCCTATTCCCTCACCTCCTTAATTGATTTTCCACCACGCCCTTCTCCTTCACCTTGCTCTCCCCCTGCTCCACTAAGAGTTACTTTGGTCCTGCCTTTGTGATTGACAGCCTGTCCTCCTATCAAGTCTGGGGCGGATTCTTTCTCCCTGTTTATTGTTTGCCCACTTTCCTATGGGCGCCTGCTATTACTTTTTGCTTACTGGCTATACTTCTTGTTATTTGTTACCTGCTCTTCTGATTTTCTGACCACTGGCTTTGACTTTGACTATTCTCTTGGATCTCGATTCTGTGCTGCATTGCTCGATTGTTACTGACCCCTTGGCTAGCTGACCTCCCTTTGTTGTTGTGCGTCTTGTCTGCGTTCTATGTGATCACTTATTATAAGGAGGGACTGTTGACGTAGTTGCTGGCTGTCACCTAGGACAGATCGGCAAGTTAGCCAGGGACAGTGGGGGGGATTCAGCTTTGGGTCCACTGTCTCGTTGTGCCCCTCCCCCCTAGTTCTCCAGCAGCTTCTGGGGAATCGCTCCTCTAGTGATTCCCTTACAGTAGCACCTTTTTTTTCCACTCATGAAAACCAGATAGTAAAATATATCACTTTTTTCTGTTCGCTTTTTATTTTCTGATTGTAGATTTTTTATTGTATTTTCTGTACATGATTATGTGGGCGGCCATCTTGCCTGAGCTTCTCCACTGCTCTGTTAACAGCATTTAGTGATATGCTTTCCAGCAGTCTCATGGCCATAGGCAGCAATAGCCTGGAGCCAACTCATTGAGGTCTAAGGGAGAGTTTTCTAGACATGCTCTGTGCAGGGTGGGGATTTGACATCATCTATTGTCAGTAGTGGGTGTAATGATGGATCAGAGGTGTTATCTTTTATAGTAATCTGTGATGTTAATGAGGTGACTGCTGCAAAGAAGACCTCTACAGAATTGACCGCTTAGCGGCAAGAGCGAACATTGCAGGATATTATTATTATAATAAAGATTAAAAATTCCTTAAAATATCATCAATTCATAAAAATGTGTTTAACACGAAAATTTGGCATAAAAAATAGGTAATTTGGCGACAGATTCCCTTTAACATGCTGTAGCTTTCCCAGCACACACAGTAGACAATGGTATGTAGAGTGTGAACACGTGTACATATGAAGGGACACAGCATGATCTAGTTACAGTAACGGGGGGCCCCTGTGTATTCCATTAAGTGCGAATATTAATCTGGGGCTGCTGGCCCTTTAAACGCCATGCTCTTCTAGTGCCCTTCATTTGCTGGAGTGTGATCCTTGGTAACTTGTCTTATTTATGGTTTGTTTTTGCTGTGAAGCTCAAAGGTGAAAGATTAATTTGCTGTGGTATATTGCATCCACACTATGTAAATGAGCCTGCCATTCCTCCCCCCCCTTACTAAGTGAGATGATTCAGGGTCTGCGCAGCCATCACTCACATTACATTGCATTGCTCTTTTTATTAAATGGCATAATACATATTTTAGGATTATTATGTATTTATGAATTATTCTAGGTAGATGAAGTTCTTTCTTTAGATCACGTATGTATCCTAGGGCTGTTCAACTTATAAATCTGGTAAAAAGATGCTGTATATAACACACTATATCATTAGATTTTATATTATAAAAAAAGTAGTTATAGATTTTTTTTTCCGTCAATTTGTTCTGTCCACAAAAAAAACAAAACAAGACACTCATTCATTCTTATTGTTTTTAAAATGGTTGTGTGACATCATGTGAAGGCCTTTTTTAACCCCTTCCCACCACAGGCATTTTTCATTTTTTTACTCCCCGCCTTCGAAACCCCATAACTTTTTTATTTTTCACAGATCCACATGAGGGCTTAATTAGAGAGGAGCAAATTTTTCAAAAATTCGATTCATCAGCTTCACCTAATTTTCCGATACGATTCAACTCGATCCAAATTAATTTGCAGTGAATCACATTAAAAAACTTTATTTCCTGGCTGCAGAGAGCCTGTATAGTGGTGTAGAACACTGTGCCTTGCAGTGGTTTTTAGTGATGTCCCACTAGGGGACCTGAACCAGCGATGCACTGATCGCTGGTTCAGCACTATAGAGGACTATGCACGTGTATTGCAGTTTATAGAGGAAGTCAGCCGATGCAGACGCATAGGCTGACTTCCTCACTTCTGGACAAGATCAACCAGGTACTGGGGGCTACTAGCAGTGAAGCCAGTGACCCCCGAGCTTCAGAAGATGCATATCGGCGCCCCACAATCTTGCCACAGGGGGTGCCGAGGGGGACATGTAGCATGGTGGAACCCCTTGGATGCTGCGGTCATGTTTGACTGTGACATCCAAGGGGTTAAAACCCACAATTGGAGGTTATGGAGCGGGTGTTAACTGTCAGTTGCAGCTAACACCCGCTCCCGATGCCGTGGGCTGTCGCGAAGGGGTCAAAGGGCTGTGACATCACAGGGCTGGCTGGCTGCTAATTGGCTACACACATGGCATTGTGGGTGATCCCGCATTCCCAGAGTTCCTTGCCCCATGTCCTAACGTGC
The DNA here is from genome assembly GCA_947044405.1 of Leptodactylus fallax. Lineage (NCBI taxonomy): Eukaryota > Metazoa > Chordata > Amphibia > Anura > Leptodactylidae > Leptodactylus > Leptodactylus fallax. The sequence goes on from CAMRHE010000542.1 coordinate 141,151, forward strand.
AGCAGCCATTTTATGAAAAAATGTGATTTGTTACCACGAAGCGTGAGGAAATCCGGATTCAATCCAAATCGAATATTTCCTGAAATTCGTATCGAATTCCCCTTCGTGAGCTTTGATTTGCTCATCTCTAGGCTTAATGTTTGCACAATGTGCTGGAATTGGAGAAAAACAGCTTTTGTGCAAATTTCTTACAGGCTTTGTTTTCACAGCATTCACTGTACAGCTAAAATGACACGTCACCTGTATTCCATGGGTCGGTACGATTCCGGCAATACCAAATTTATACAGTTTTATTTATGTTTTATCCCCATTTAAACACTTTGCAAAATAAAAAAATTATATTGGAGTCACTCTATTCTGACACCTGTAACTTTTTTATATTTCTGTGTACAGGGATTCATAGGGCACCTTTTTTTTTTACGGGGCCAGAGGTACTTTTTAGCTATACTATTTTGGGGAATGCCTATTGCTTTGATCGCTTTTTCTTCAAATTTTTGAGAGAGGCAAAACAGGGATAAAAACATCAGTTTAGCTCTTTTAATTTTTTTTCCTGTTATGGCGTTGACCATATGGGAAAAAAATGTTATAAGTTTTTATACCTAATGTGTATGTGTTTTACTTTATTTTTTTACCTTTATATGTATTCTAGGGAGAGGAGAGTTATTTGAAATTTTAATTCTTTTTATATATATTTTTTTTTTTTATATATTTTTACTTTTTTTTTTTTTTTTTTTTTTTTTTACTGTAATTATTAGACTCCTTAGGGATCTGATCACTAACGCGATGCAGTGATTAGAGGAGCCTGTAATAGAATATAATGCCAGACAAGCTTAGGAGCCTTCAATAGGCTCCCATCTGTTATGGCAATAGATCTCCAGCCCCGGATCTCGATCCAGGAATCAGCAATACTCTCCAAAATTTTGGCACAATGTGCTATTACAGTGGATGTCAGGAAGAGGTTAATAGCTATCACATGACCATTTAAAAAACTATGAGACTAAAGACAAAGGAAAGAAAAAAACAGTTAAAAAAAAAAAAAAGTTCTATATTTGTCCATTTTGATGAGCGACCAAACACATTAGAAATCAATAGGTTCATTTTTAGTGGACGTAAAATGGAATTGACACCTGAGTCACGTCCATTAAATGGATCAGTGGGTTGGGTCAAAAAAAAAAAAAAAAAGGCCAATGACACATTAATTAGAAAATAAACTAGAAGCAAGTAAACTGTTTTATGCTAAAAAGTAAGGCTACATTCACTTGACAGATGGAGGAAAATGGTGCCCGTTTTCACAGATCCCTCATACATTGTGGTGTATGGAGGGATAAGTGAAAATGGATCAAAATAGAACATGACCTATATTTGGACAGTCCGTTACAACAGATCATTAAAATGTTGCTCATGTGCATAACTAAACTAGTGGCATAACTAAAGTCTTGTGGGCCCCGGTGTAATCTTTTGTCCTGGGCCCCGTACCTCATCCCTACAGCGAATTCTTGATAGTGATGGTTACGGGTGCTAAGGAGTTTAATCAGCCTTAGTGTGGTTAGGGTAATCTGTGGGTCTCCTTGGTTTATTGGTCAGATGGAAGCTGCAATCTCAATACTGATGCCAGTGCTTATGGGCCCCCTAGGGCTCCTGGGCCCCGATGCGACTGCACCCTCTGCACCCCCTCAAGTTACGCCCCTGCCCATTCACATACAGTGAAATTAATCACACAGCCAATATTCACTATCATGTAAATATAGGGTAAGTCTTAGGCTCTATGTACATGCCCAGTGTGCTTGCCGAATCAGTGCGCTAGCACACTGACCCATTATACTGTAATGGCCCCATACACACGTCTGTGCTTTATAATGGTCCCATGTATGATACCCAGGTTTAGGACCTGTCCTATACTGGACCCGGCACATGTTGTGTGCATGTAGCCTTAGTAAGGAAGATTTAAGTAAAGGGGTCTTCAAGCAACACAGATTACCACCCTATAAAAACCTCTGGATGCCCTATTACGGAGGTTGTATGTAGCTGTAATATGACGATGTATATGAATCCTATGAAACGACGGGATACAATGTTTTCAGTTTGAAAGAAAAGGACAACTCAAGGACTGATGATTTTCTAGTTTTTTTTTTCATAAAAGTAAATGAACTTAAATGTGAGTAAATGTTCTGTAAATAAACTAGAAATACAGCAGACATGGCATAAATTACATTAAAAGAGCAGAGTAATGTATGACAAGACTGTTCACGCAATCCCAAGAAAGTGAAAATCGCACAAAATAAAAATGCAAGTATGGAACCTGCAGTAGTAACGCCTCTCCTTACTTTGATTTTCTTCTCCCTCTTTGCATTCACAATGGCACTTGACAGCAGTGGCTAAGAGGCCTGTCAGCAGTCTTTGAAGTTGTGTGTCACAAAGTATTCAGAATCAGGTGCTTATGAGTCCGCAGGGACCTGGGCTCAGAGCAGAACATAAAACTTTTGTAAAAGCCTAAACTAAATAAAAGAACCATTAAACAGTCTGACTCCACATGACTCATTAGGTGTGCGGCTGGGTTTTTACCACTGGACCTTTTTAGCCATACAAGCTGGGATGGGGAAGGTGGGAGGAGGTCTATGGTAATTCATGCTGTGTATACAGCGTCATGTTTGGTGACATCATAAAACCAAGTGATGTCACAAGTTTATATTTGTTGTTTATATTTTCGTTTAAATTAAATAACAGTTAAATTAAATAAAAATGACTCTTTAAATTTATTTCATTGAGTTTTTCAGGACTAAAATATTGATGGCCTATCCTTTGAATAGGTCATTAAAGGGGCGTAATACCTGATTGGGGGCTGACACCTGTACCTGACCAATTAGTTGTACGGAGATGTTTCTAGCCGCCCATTGAAATCAGTGGGAGCAGAGCTGCAGTGCCTGGACACTTATACAGCGAACGGAGCTTTCTGCTTCTGGTCCTGTATTGTTTATCAGACGGGCATCGGAAGGGGGTGTCAGCCTCTTACCGATCAGGTATTTATGGCCTATCCTGAGGATAGGCCTTAAAAAAATTAAGCATGGCCAGCCCCTTTAATATCAGATTTATGAGGGTTCGACACCCGGGACCTCACCCATCAGCTGCAACCTCTTACCAAGTTCACTTGAATGGGACTGAGCTGTAAACAGGCCAAGAGACAGATGGATGTGAACTGCGAGGCACAGTCAGTAAAAGAATCCCCCACTCCTATATGCCATGTATAATGTTAGTGTCTGCTTAAAAGGCAGAACGACCCTCAGGCCCTAGTGCCACTTCTACCTCTGTACCCCCTATAGCTAAACCTTTGCATATGATTTATGTACAGGGAGACTGTTAGAGTCACCTGAATCAAATGGTGTTTTCTCTTGTTGGAGAGAATTGGCACCAATTTCCCCAAATATGCAAATTAGCTCTTTGGTGCAATGGGGGTGTTGCCATTGCTCCAAAGAGATAAACAAAGGGAAGACACTGTTTGACTCAGGTGACCCTAACGTACTTATCTGCAGGGCTGGTTCTCACGACAGACTCCCTTTAAAGGGGATCTATTACATAGGCCACTTCATTTGCTTTATGTGTCGGTGTGTTGCTCTCTACCAGTTGGTAAGCTGCTCCCCCTACAGAGACATACAGGAAAGGAGCCATCTTTTGTAAGACGCCCCTTAGCCTATTGTTCTACTAAAACAAATTCTTCACGTTACTACACGTCAATGCAAGGCAAGGGTCAATCTCAAACAATATGTCCAAATTCATTTTTTATCATGCAAACTATAGAAAGAAGAGACAAAAATAAAGTTTCACCCCACGCCTGAGATATAATTACAGCAACCTAATGACCTTGTTTTTACAACATTTAGCAATTTTTTGGTTTCCTACCTGTTGCTAAGCAACATCTTCCATGGTGACTGACAATAGATCGTTCTCTCAGTAATAGCGAGGGTTACTACTTTAGCTCACTAGTAGACTAGCGAAGGATTTTGTCTTGTTTGGGCCCGGTAACATGAAGTACTTTTTCTGCTGTAAACCAGATGTACAAAAGCCGAAAGTGCTCGTAGGAGAAAGTTATGCATTATGGAATTTCATGGTAATCTTCTGGCTCTTCAGACGCTTTTTACACCTGCAGAATTCTTTCAAACACTATATTATGACCCCGGACTAATGGGCACATAGCTTAGTTCTCGGGCACTTTGCATTCATTTTTGTAGTCATCACCCGCAGCGAGCTGGATAATGTATGTGGCTCAGTGAGCAGGAGAGACAGGGCACAGTGAGGAAGATTTATCAGCATCTCTATGCCAGTTTTCTGGTGTAGAGCGATGATATTGTGGCACCTCGTGCCTTGCTTGCCACATTGTGTGCATGGGAGCGAGCTCGGGTGCAGCAGAATGTCTAGGCACAATATATTCATCAGATTTTTGGCGTGAACTATAATGGAAATCTTTGCCAGTTTCTAACTGGCAGGTGCCTCTTCATAAATCACTCGTTTCCCGAGCCAGTCAGGGTCTTTATTAAGACTGGCATATAATACACCAGTCTACATAAATCTGCCCCAGTATGTGTTATGCCTGTAAGATGCTAATGACTGGACACAGTATATACCAACTGGTCTTGAGGTCTGAATATAATACATGCCATTAAGTTACTAGGGAAAGAGATAGTATTAGTATATGGTACTGTAAGGGCTAGGAATTCTGGGTACTTCTTTATCTCTACTTAACCCTTTAATGACACAGAGAATTTTTTTTACGGTGATAAATAACACTATTTTTGTATAGTGAGGACTTATACGCACGTGGGGGATACCTAACATGTATTTTTTAATTTCCTTTTGTTTACATTATATATTTTTTAAATGTAAAGGTGTTTTTTTTTTTTAGCTTTTTATTCTTTGTGTTTTTACAATTTGTTTGTGTGTTTTTTCACTTTTTACATGTCCCACAAGGGGACTTGAAGCTAGGATCTCAGATCCCCCGTGCAATGAACAGCACACAGTAGTCCCTATTGGAACTATGCATAGGCAGTCAGGAGGCTGTGGCCAGGCCTCCTGGCTGCCATGGCAGCCCCTCGGAACCCGCAATCTTATCGCAGGGGGTCCAAGGGGTGATAGGTGTGGGCGATCTTGCCCCAGGACCAACTGGATACCATGATCGCTATTGACTGGTCCCAGCCCTCGGTTGTGTTATACTCCTGTGCCCGCAGAATTACAGCTCCGTACTATCGTGGCACTGAATGTTAACTATGCGCTCAGCGCGACGTAATAGTACGGTGCAGAGCGTTAATGGGTTATTGGAAACCTGTCACATTGTTCAGTTCGGTCTGAACCAGAAGTGAAATTATTATACGTCGGGCCTCTTCACACCCCAGAGTATAATAAGAGGAGGCCCAGGGGAGGTGCGTAAACATAATAAACACTAATACTCACTCACAATGCCTAGAGAATGGGCAAAAGACCCGATGCCTAAACCGTAGGGACACTGCTATCTGTCACTAAGAACTTTTTCAGTGTCTTGTAAAGTTTACGCGTCCATCTTGTGTCCTTATGTAATTTGTAATTAAGCCTTGCCCATCATGGCCCCATTATGTGACTATTTGCAATGATGATGCAGGGATGGGTCGGAGCAGCTCGCTCACGATTAACAGTTTATTCTGCTTGTAACAAGAATTGACTGGAGCACGGGCCATTTCATTTAGACGAATGTTAGAGCTTTGTTGATTTTTAATTTTCATCCATTGATTTTCAACATCTAGAGAGCCATCTTTGTGTTACTGCTCTCCGTGCTGGTATTTGCTTGCAAATTGAAGCGAAAGATAAATGATTTGCAGAATACTAGATCTCAGAGGACTTTTTTTTCCCTGAGAAGCAGAGGCCGCCGGCAGGAAAGCCGTGGAGTAGAAATGCTCTTCTCAGACTTCACATTAAGGGCTTTACCAAGTCCCAGTTCTTCAATGTAAATTTGTTCCTAAATAATAAAGAATGATTTTGTACAGAAGCAAAAGTATTCTCGTTTTTACTGTGGTCTGTGTATTACTATGACTGTTTTTTTTTTCTTCTGGGCAACCATTTCCACCTTCCTTTTCAATACTTAGAAGGGGTTTGCAGATATATTAAAATAGGGGTATTTGGGGCACTAGTGAAGGAGGAAGACACAGATACAATTTAATGTGGTCATTGCTAATGCCAAGGGACATGTTTCACTGGCCAAGGTTGGTACTAACACCACTGAGAAAATATCATTGGTTGAGTTTGTAGAGGTCCCAGAATCCAGTCCCTACTTTTGACATGGCTCTGTAAGCACGAGAGACTGGGGTAACACTACTATGGTAGACCTCTTCATCCTTCGTACTTGCAAAGACAAGTACCAAAGAAAGCATACTCGCTTCCACAAGATTGTTGTCACCAGTGCTTTACTTGGGTACAAGATGTTCAACCACAAAGAAGTTAACGCTCAGATGTAGCAAGGATTAACAATAGAAGTTAGAGGCTCTAAATGCTCAGCAAGTTCTCTTAGCGTAAGAGTGATGGTGTCTCACAGCAATTGCCCAGTTCTCACAGGGGTTTTAGCTCAGCTCCTACAAGTCCCACTTCCCAGACATACAGCAGGCTTACTGCACTTCTCTTTGGAAACAGTCACACTTTTTTTCGGTAATTTCACAGTACGGATAGAAAGCAGCAATGGTTGCAAACAAAGCTCAAGGTAGAAGACCACAAAGTGCAGGAAAGCCTCCCTTTTATATTGGAAATTTTCCATCTGGTGTGACTACAAAGAGTCAAGCCATAGCATGCATAGGCTATACCACAGAGGACGCGAAAAGGGCACAACCCACTGCACAACCTATATGCACAACTTTGGGTAGAATTGTCTGTCCACCCTCTCTCCAGAAAGTACTTGACTGAAGTAGGCACAATGACTTAGCAGCAGATACAGTTAAAAAGACAGTGATACATGCAATAAGCTATCAGCATATACACAGCGGATCACACGTCATACAATAACATGTAGAAAGTGCAGGCAGATATGTATAAAGATGTACAGGTGCATCTCAATAAATTAGAATATCTTTGAAACGTTTATTTCAGTACTTAAATTAAAAAAGTGACCTCCTATATTTTCTAGATTCTTTACACACAGTGTTCTATTTCAAGTGTTTTATTTCTGTAAATGTTGATTGTGGATTACAGGTAATGAAAACCCAAATCTAATAAAATTAGAATATTGTAAATTCAGTTCAGTATTGTAAATTCAGTGTGTCACCTGCCAAGGTTTCCTAAGCCTTTAAATGGTCCCTCAGTCTGGTTCAGTAGGACCCACAATCATGGAAGACGCTGGTTATGGATTGTATTACTGAATTACTGAAATGAGTGAACGTTTCAAAAATATTCTAATTTATTGAGATGCATCTGTACAGTTCAATTTTTGGTAAGAAACTGGCAAAGTTACCCACCTGACGTAATTTTGTGGAAGAGATTCCACCACCATACAGTTCTACGCATGTTGAAAAATTTGCACACTCCTTTAACTCCTTCCTGCATTTGGACATGTTGCAATCTAACTGCAGACTTCTATTGCAGTAGGAAAATATGGTGGATCCTGGTGACATGGAAGATTCAGGACCTTAAGGCTGAGGTCCCGTGTTCCAGAAATGCAGCAGTTTTTGCTGCAATTTTGCTGCAGTTTTTTGAGCCAAAGTGGCTTCAAAAGGAATGGGACATATATGAAGCTCTTGAATGTTTCCCTTCTAAAACCACTCCTGACTTTGGCTCAAAAAACCGCAGCAAAATCTGCAACAAAAAACACTGCGTTTTCGCAACAGGGGGCCTCATTCTAAAGGGGTTTTCCAGTCCCAAATGCATTTTTGATATTGATGACCTATCCACAGAATAAGTCATCAGTATCTGCTCTGTGGGGTCTGACACACAACTCTGCGCACCAGCAGCTATAGGAGTGGACGGGGAGCGGAAGCAGGTCTGTTCCTATTTAAGTACTAGGAGCCACAGATCCCAGGAGCCACCACCACAGCATGGATGGCTGCTGTTAATGCTTTTGTTTTTTGCAACCCATATCTCTTGCTATGTCATCTGCCCCTGGGGTTTATAAAATTGCAGGGGAGATCAGATGAATAAAATATTACCTACCTAGCACATTACTTTACGTCTTTTGGATTGTTGTCTTGGTTTGTTTCTGAACTTAATATAATGGTTTTTATGTATTCATTTGTATTTGAAGGATCAGAAAACATAAAATTCCGCAGCCTAAATACGTATTCTTTATGTAAAGTTCGGGCACCAGTTTGAGTCTTATTGTTTCTGACTGTGAGATGATATATAATATAGAATGTCTGCCAAGGTCACTTCTTCCGACATTTTATAGCCTCGCTGCCTCGATTTCCTGACCTTCCTCGCGGATTAAGTAATCCTGTGAGGTGGTGACATTCATCGGTAGAGACATCTACTTTCTCTTGTAATCTTCTTCAAGAACTCCAGAAAGAAAAGGTCTAGAGCAACTTTGGGATAATTGTATACATTACATAGAGGACTGGCGCTCTTCAGATATTACTTTCGTTTCTCAGCTGGTTACTTATTACAAACATGGCATTTCACTATTTTAACTGTTTAAGGCCTGTTTCAGATGGCCGTAATACTGCCATATTTCAGATGGACCTCCTGTGGTCCTACTGAACAATCCTTTCTACGCTGGTTCTATGGGTGATCTAAGTTCAGTTCAGTTGAACCATGGGATCTTCAGGTTAGGAGATAAATGTGTTCACTTATATGAGTGTTCTGACCCTATACCTTGGGGATTTCAGTAACCCCATGCTATAATGTTGGACTTTACCATCACTTTTTTGGAGCTTTTGTTTGTATCTTTGGAATAGACCATCAAGGTGTAAGTAACAGGGCTGTGGGGTTGAAGTTGGGGCCGGTTTTGGTTGGAGTCGGAAAAAAGTTACCAACTTCAAAATAAAATGATAAAAAGAGTCAGAGCAGGAATCGTGATATGGAAAAACAGAGGAGTCAGAGTTAGTTTGTGCTTTGGCCTACTGACTCGACAGACATGATGTGTAATCTACGAGTGTCGGATTCTTCCAGTCAGCTGAATGAAGGGGCTTCAGGTTCAGAATGGTTAAAAAAAAAGTCATAATCACCCATCCTATCACCCACTGCTCCTGTTCGGAGCTTCACCAGTCCCGAACCGGTCTCTGGTTACTGGTTGTTCTCAACAAGAAAATGTGGACATTGTTTATGTTCCTTGCCCATACATTACTGAACTATTAATAGTGACTGCCCCAGCAGAGTACCAGAGGATCCTCCGATAGGCCCAAGCTCCAACACAATAATGGTCCAGCAGAAAACACCCAAGTTTAAAGGGATCTGTGGTCTATTTCCAAGGAGTTGCTGGAGAGTGGGCCCCAAGAATCATTTTATCTTGTGAACCCAAGGATCCTCAGTATGACACTCACTTCTTAGTATGTATATCATTCACAAAAAAAAAAAAAAAAAAAAATAACCTGTGCAGTAAGTATTCATTTTCCCTGCAGCACCACCGCAGGAGAAACTAAGCATTACACAATGTCCCTTCAAATCAAAGATGAGGTGAGGATCCTAAGCAAAGAACCCTTCTGGATTAAAAGTGTTGTCCAGGATTAGAAAACATGACTGCTTCCTTTTTCTAAGGAAGTGATATCAAATCCATTGGTCACATGACAATTGAAATGAATGGGACTGAGCTGTAGCATGGCTATGTGACCAATGGCTGTGATGTCAGTTCCTGAGTAGAAGAAAAAGAAAGAAGCCATGTTTTCTAATATTAATCCCTTAAAACTCAGAGTTCCCTAATAGGTTACTATTATAGGCTTTATATATTATAGGTTTTCAACTGAATAAGCCCTCTAGCATCTTAAAGGGGTCATCCACAACTATAATATTGAGCACCAGTTCCTCTTCTCTGGCCAGTGACATCATTTCCATTATTCACATTGCCATACTGCATCTCAATCCTATTAAAATAGGTGGGACTGAGCTGCAATATGAATAGGTTATGGTCACCTGAATCAAACAGTGTTTTTGTGATTCGTTGCCTCTGTTGCCAAGATATCAGCAATTTTGTCAATATGCAAATGAGCTGTTTGTAGCAACAAGGGTGTTGCCATTGCTTCAAAGATGTAAACGGCACCCTCAGAGCTCCTTTGCATATTGACAAAAATGGTGAAATCTCAGAAGTGATTCACAAGGTGATAACCCTATGTTGATGTGCTGGGTTCTGGTGATAGACTCCCTTTAAGGGGGAGTGAACAGCTCAGAGGACAACTTACGAAGTAGACTGCTTGTAGAAGAGAATGTACTAGTGCAGAAAAAATATACGACACCGAGCAAAAACCTCGTGTTATACCGTTTAAACACGTAAATACCAAAAGTTATATTCAAAAATGGCCGATCACCTTAAGAAGTTGTGAAAGAGTAGGTCACAACTCCTAAATTATCAGATATATTGGATAGAAACAGCAGCTGGATCCACGCCAACGTTAGCGAGATGCAAATGAGATAAAAGGACCGTTCCCAAAAGGGATAAGGATCAGCGCTTGCTCCAATTCAGTCAAATGAATTCCTTTATTAGATACCAACACAGACGCGTTTCGGAGCATCTGCCCCTTCTTCAAGTGCATACAGGTATACCTGTATGCACTTGAAGAAGGGGCAGATGCTCCGAAACGCGTCTGTATTGGTATCTAATAAAGGAATTCGTTTGACTGAATTGGAGCAAGCGCTGATCCTTATCCCTTTTGGGAACGGTCCTTTTATCTCATTTGCTCGTAGAAGAGGAGTGGCACCATCATTGATTTTAATTTCGACAAAAACAGCAATTTCTCAACAATGGAGGCAACGATTCACAAGGGGAAAACACCATTCGATTCAGGTGACCCTAACCTATCTATCTTCATGGTTGGATTGGCATGCTGGGTTCTGGTGACACTCCCTTTAGTACTATTATATTGTATGGTAATGTAGTAGATGGCAGGCTTACACATTTTTCTACACTTTTACTAGCTACAGCCTATTCTTCGCATTGTTGCACTTCCCCCTCTTTCCTTGGACCTACTGCCAGCAGCTAATGACTTCTGAGCTCATCCTGCTCTCACCTCTATTTTGATAAAACAGTGAATTTTCTTTCAACTTCTCAATATTAACCAATTGTGAAGTTCTTACGATCACATAGAAAAAGGGGAAAAAAAAAAAGAAAGGAAGAAGAAAGACAGTAATTCTCGACTTGACAAGACAGTCAGGTCCCACAGACTCGAGCTTGTGAAGGACCTTTTCTTTGGAAGTTCTTTTCTTTATTAGCGGAAGTTCCTAATTGCAGAGTGTTCACAGTGACAGATGAAGAATACATCCTGGCTGCCTGCTGGCCCGGCTCCCGCTGTTGTAAGGCAGGCAAGAATCCGAGACTTGTTCGAGAAAGACCATCAAGGATCTATAAGAAGAAGTCATGAATGGCTCTGCCTGTTGTAAACAAGATGACCAAAGATGGCAGCTATTGAAGTGGCGTGTATTTATAGACGTCACATGGCTGCCTTGTCAATTATCCATTTTCCTCTTTTCATGTCAAAGCATTAATTTGCAAACAAGTTGGATAATCCTGTCGGAGGCCTGGATGCCGAGGTGAAGAGAAGGATGTGGGAAGCCCTGTTCAGTGTCAAGTGAAATGAATGTTAACAAGGTCCAGCGGTTAGATTTCTAGCAAGCAGATACTGCCAAGCCATTATCTACTAATTGGGTATGGACCAAAAACAACGTGTAAATACATGTATCTTTTAAAGTTTAAAGGGGCTGGGTAAATTTTTTTTGGGAATTTTTTGGATTCAGGCACAAGGGCTCCATTTATCAAAACTACTATAAGAAATATAATCTAGTCTTCTTGCCCATTGCAACCAATCTGAGCTCAGTTTTTATTTATTAAAAGAATTGTCTCATCCAAGACAACCCCATTCATATTGAAGTCATTTCATCGATCAACTGATTTTGCCAAGGAAAGCCATGGGCAGACAGACATTTTCCCCTACAGTGGCAACTGGGAAATGTAGAAGCGGCCATTCAGTTTAGTGTTGAGTTTACCAGAGCAGGAGCCACTTTTATAGGGCACTTTTCTAATGGGGCTCCTAGAGGTGGTCCTATGTATGATGTCCACATACCTTATGGACATCATTCAGGGCATATAGTTGGGGTTTTCTTCATTTTTAGCTGTATTTCTTGGCAAAAATGCATGAAATGTTTTGAGAATTGTTGAAAACAAAAATATTTCAAGAATCATTGGTACACAATGCATAGCATAATTCTGTACTATTAAAGGGGTTGATGTGAATTTGAAGCTATCTTCAGCAATCCCATTGAGAATGAGTGGAGTGGCCGTGTGCCTGCTCACCCTGGTTCTCCATCAGGATGGGAAAATGGGACCCCCGTTTTTGGGATTGATGGGAGCCCCAGTGGTCAGAAGTTATCCCTAATCCTACGAATAGGGGATAACTTTAAATGTTGCTCCAACCTCTTTAACTGTGCTGTGTAGATTTTATAGGGATATATATATCATGCATTATTTCATATCTAAAACTTCATTACATCCCAAAATGAGAACAGACTCCCTAACAAAATGCACATCACACAACAGAATAAAGATTTCAGACTAGACCCTAGAAGAAATACAGATCCCAGACCACCAACAAAATTACAGCACCCCCCCAAAAAAAAAAAAAAAAAAATATATATATATATATGCCAGGACCCATATCAAGCCCCTGAAATAAATATAGGCCCACATCATACGCCCTATATAAAGCCTCTGAGACCAGACCCCCTAATGAAATGCAGACCCTCTTTAATTAAGGTATCAGGCCAGGATATACCTTAATACAGACCAAAGACAAGACCCCTCATTTATAGAGACCACAGACCTCATTCCTCATTTATACAAATACCTGACCAGGTATTTGGTGCAACTATAGGGATCACAGTGGTCACAGCTGCCAGAAACCAGGGAGTCCCACAGGTCACGCTCAAATTCTTTCTAATCTTCTTTGCTGACTGGCACTAGTGAGTCATAATTTATGGCCCCTGCTGTCTGGTGAGCTGAAGTGAGAAAATTTATGGTGCAAGTCCTTCCACTGTCAATAAGGGAAAAATTAACCTTTTAATGGCAAAAACAATCGAGAAGGAAAGGGATAAGTAAATGTACAAATGGGATGTAGTCACTGGTTGTGAGTAGAAATTGGCCAAGTCCAAGCTTTTGCACCAGGGCCCACGAGCCTTGAGTTAGGCCCCTGACCAGACCCTCCTCATTCCTGTGACCCTCTATACATCTGGGCAGTGCTGAATCTGTCATTGAACCCGATTATCTGATAATATGGTACCAACAAGTCATCATGTAGCAGTGCTCAATTTCCCAATGAACTCCAGCTCCATGGAGACTTTCTTATTGCATTGTTATGGCGTCATTATCTAATTCGGCAAAGACACCATTTCTCTAAATATAACTCCTACAGCAAGAATGATATTTTTGACTCCCAGCCAACAACCTATTCTGATTGAAATGTCAGAGCGGTCATTAGCTGCAACTTTTCTGAATGTTACCATGAAATATGCCTGACACATTCTTCATCGTCATAAAGCCTGGGATATATTTTTGCCGATGCTGAAGACCTAACACTCCAAAAGTGTTTGAGTAGATTTGAGTCACCCTGTCGGATGTGCTCTCTGTCATTCACTTCTCGGTGATTTATGGAAAGAGGAAAATCTTTCACCTTATTTAAGAATTCTGACTTGGGTTTTCTGGAGAGAAGTTCATCGTTAAGTGCTTGCAAACATAGGGATGTTTGACATATTGTATATTGTTGTCTGCTAAGAACAATTTGAGGTATGAAGGCCACATTGGAGATGCTTCTAGCATTTTAAGCAATATGCAAGGCCAGACAATGTATCTGTGAAATGTCCAGAGGGACATCAAAAATTCCTGCAGGGGAATTTTATTTTTGTCCAAAACTGTGATATTTTATAATGGCAACATGACAACTTTTATTTCTTTATTTATTTCTAAATTTTGTACTTATGTTTTATTTTATAGTTCTTATTTGATTTCATTTTCAATATTAAGTCTTATATTTAGATTTTATTTTATATTTTGATTTATGTAATATCTTAAATTTAGATTTCATTTCATATTTGATAGTATGCTTTATTGTAAATTTAGATTTTTTTTTTTCATATTTTATAGTATGCTTTGTCCTATATTTTATATTTTACTTCATATTTAACATTTACATTTTATCTTATATTTAGAATTTACATTTAGATTTTATATTCAGATTTTATTTCCTATTTAGATTTATTTTTTTGTCTTTAGATTTTATCTTTTACATTTATATTTTATATTAGATTTAGATTTTATTTCATCTTTTTCATTTATGTTTTATATTATATTTAAATGTTATCATATCGTTAGATTTTATATTTATGTTATATTTAGATTTTTTTTTTCATCCTTCAGATTTATGCTTTAACTTATATTTATATGTTATTTCAGATTTTAGATAAAAGTGTTATCTTACATTTAGATTTCATTTGAGATCTTAGACTTATGTTGTATAATATGATTATATTTTTATCACAGATGCATGTTTTATTTCAAGTTTTATATTTATGTTTTAGCACATATTTAAGTTTTATTTGCTTTTATATATTATATGTATGCTTAATTTTATTTCATATTTGTTATACTTTTTTTTTTTTTTTTATTCTAACCTTTTTAAATAGTTTATGCAATGTACCTCATAATATACAGAAGTAACCTGACCTACAAGAATCAATGCAACCTAACATGTACAGTATATGGACATGTAAGCCTCAACAAGTTCCAGCTACTGTAATGTGTAACTATGGCAGGCAACACTATTATGGGGGTGCCATTATGGGAAAAGCAAACAATGTAGCAATGTCATTCATGTGCCACAATTACCTGTTCTTTGATCATCTTAATCTCTACAAATAGTAGATCCCATACTGAAAAAGTTTGGACAGTCGCACTGATGTCATGGCTTCAGTTTTTAATGGATTAGTCTTTAAACAGATTCCAATGAATCAAGAAAGATCCCAGTGATTTATGATCTCAAGAATCTTGTGGCAGTGTATACTAACAAATCAGAAGCAATATAGGGAACATCCACACAGAGCAGAAACATAGCCTTGTGGCCACAAACAGATGTAGTAATACAGATATAGTCATCTTTTTATGGATATGCAAGCCAGCTGCCAAATGCACCAGGGACAGGCCTTATTTGCTAGATGTGCCTACAGACAGCCAAAGTGCTCAGAGTGCCTTCTAAAATTACTACCCAATGTTGTCTCTTTAGTAGTGAATGACATTTTCAACCTCTGTTTGCATTTCAGCTGTCTGTAGGCAAATCGGGGGAAATGCCCTTAAGGCTGATTTGCATATACATAAAAAATGATCATCTCTGGATTACTTCATCTTTTTGTCGATACAAAGGTATTTTTCTGCTTCTACAAAAGGCCCCTACATGGCACTGTTATTGGTTTGGGAGGCATTTTGGACCTGATAGACCCCCTTTAAAGTGTATCTGTTTTACTTTTATACTTTTGTGTAGGGAGGGGTTTAGGGAACATTTTTGTAATATACTTTATTAACCTACACTACCGTTCAAAGGTTTGGGGTCACCCAGACAATTTTGTGTTTTCCATGAAAACTCACACTTTTATTTATCAAATGAGTTGCAAAATGAATAGAAAATATAGTCAAGACATTGACAAGGTTAGAAATAATGATTTTTATTTGAAATAATAATTTTCTCCTTCAAACTTTGCTTTCGTCAAAGAATGCTCCATTTGCAGCAATTACAGCATTGCAGACCTTTGGCATTCTAGCTGTTAATTTGCTGAGGTAATCTGGAGACATTTCCCGCCATGCTTCCAGAAGCCCCTCCCACAAGTTGGATTGGCTTGATGGGCACTTTTTGCGTACCATACGGTCAAGCTGCTCCCACAACAGCTCAATGGGGTTGAGATCTGGTGACTGCGCTGGCCACTCCATTACAGATAGAATACCAGCTGCCTGCTTCTTCCCTAAATAGTTCTTGTATAATTTGGAGGTGCTTTGGGTCATTGTCCTGTTGTAGGATGAAACTGGCTCCAATCAAGCGCTGTCCACAGGGTATGGCATGGCGTTGCAAAATGGAGTGATAGCCTTCCTTATTCAAAATCCCTTTTACCTTGTACAAATCTCCCACTTTACCACCACCAAAGCAACCCCAGACCATCACATTACCTCCACCATGCTTGACAGATGGCGTCAGGCACTCTTCCAGCATCTTTTCAGTTGTTCTGCGTCTCACAAATGTTCTTCTGTGTGATCCAAACACCTCAAACTTCGATTCATCTGTCCATAACACTTTTTTCCAATCTTCCTCTGTCCAATGTCTGTGTTCTTTTGCCCATATTAATCTTTTCCTTCTATTAGCCAGTCTCAGATATGGCTTTTTCTTGGCCACTCTGCCCTGAAGGCCAGCATCCCTGAGTCGCCTCTTCACTGTAGACCTTGACACTGGCGTTTTGCGGGTACTATTTAATGAAGCTGCCAGTTGAGGACCTGTGAGGCGTCGATTTCTCAAACTAGAGACTCTAATGTACTTGTCTTGTTGCTCAGTTGTACAGTGGGGCCTACCACTTCTCTTTCTACTCTGGTTAGAGCCTGTTTGTGCTGTCCTCTGAAGGGAGTAGTACACACCATTGTAGGAAATCTTCAGTTTCTTGGCAATTTCTCGCCAAGAATAGCCTTCATTTCTAAGAACAAGAATAGACTGTCGAGTTTCACATGAAAGTTCTCTTTTTTGGCCATTTTGAGAGTTTAATCAAACCAACAAATGTAATGCTCCAGATTCTCAACTAGCTCAAAGGAAGGTCAGTTTTATAGCTTCTCTAACCAGCAAATCTGTTTTCAGCTGTGCTAACATACTTTTTCTAAACATCTATTAGCCTTCTTACACAGTTAGAAAACACAATGTACCATTCAAACACTGGAGTGATGGTTGCTGGAAATGGGCCTCTATACACCTATGTAGATATTGCATTAAAACCAGATGTTTGCAGCTAGAATAGTCATTCACCACATTAACAATGTATAGAGTGTATTTCTGATTCATTTAATGTTATCTTCATTGAAAAAAACTGTGCTTTTCTTTCAAAAATAAGGAAATTTTTAAGTGACCCTAATCTTTTGAACGGTAGTGTATTTTACTTCATTATAGCAAAAAACATGGTCTAAAGTTCTCCCAAGCATCTAACTAAGGCTGGGTACACACCAGCGCTTGGATTCCGTTCAGGAATTCCGTCCCGGAATCCGCTTGAAAAATGTGGAGACTGCAAACAGGACTTTTCTCTCTGCATTTTTTACCAGGTGGAAACCAATTGGATCACATTATAGTCTTTGTAAGTGGATTGGGTTACCATTTTTCTGGTCCCCAAGTGGACCCAAAGAGCGGAATGTGAACCTCGAGTAAGGGTTATTAGTGAGGGCCATCCCGTTTTCAACCTGTATTTCAGTATATACAGTACAGATATAGCATTTGCCAAAGGGGGGGGTAACTTCAAACAGCTGTATCTCTGGCATTACACAACCTACAGTCTAAGCTCTTATACACTGCCAAGAATGAAGCTGTAGCTATAATAGGCATGGAGAAATCACTAGTTAAAAAAAAAAGTTTTTGCCTCTCACTCACTTCAGATCTCACAGCCTACCTCCTCAGGCTGTCTCTTGTACACTTGATAAAGGGGATCTGATTTCCCCGAAACGCGTTGTGTTATTTGAGTATAATAAAGCATCTTTGGTGAAGCGCGGTCCCCACACCTCATTTTTTGGAAGATTCTCCTACCAATCCACTACCTGTATACCGTCTGGATCCAGGAGATTCTGACGCCTAGAGGTTCCGCAGCTCACATATACCAAAACATACTCTGGATCCATCCACTGAGTTAGTTGTGGGCCAGCACAACTTGAAAAGGTGAGAACCCACCTATATTAACATCCATAATATCTAACTATCCTGGTTGTGAGATCACCAATTGAAGGGGTACTGTTTACCATCAGACCCAGCCAGTTGAACACTCACTATAATATAGACCAGTGCTTTTGTGCTACTTTGTGGCTTTCTACCATACTTTCAGTGGATGATCCTTGTTGTTTCTCCAATCATTTGACTACCTCCTGTTCTCAACACAATTATCTATGTACAACCTATTTTTTAAGCAATATCACGCTATGTGCCGCTCGGCGTTGTTGTTTTTATTTTTGTTTTGAAGTATAGTTAAAAAAACAGTTGGGAATGTGAGCTTTATGTGCTACATATAAAATTTACATCCTGACTACAAACACAAAAAATTGCAACAGCACTCTGCTAGCACCAAGAACATTACTGCTATGTCTACTGTATATATGAGGTTCTTGGTGCCCATTTTGATCAAATTGTGTAAGCCTATCTACCACCAACAAGGCAACTTCTTTGGATGGGACACAACATCAGTCATTTCTTAGAAGCATACGAAAGCTGAAATTCTACGTTATGAAAATCCGGAAGTGACAACCCCCTCTCCCCTTTGGTAACTTTTATATTTGTATATACTGGCAATACAGAGTGAGTATGAGACGGTTCGCTTAGCACAACATTTGATGAATACAAGCTTCAAACATTGTATAAGCCAGGTGACGGTATCCTCAGGAAAAAAAAATTGCATGAAATAATGATGCACTACCAGAATAGAGACTACGCACCAGGGGTTATCATTAATTGTGAACCCTCAGATTCAGATTGTAGGCTCATTAATGGAATTGCCTTCTGATCAGTAATTATTGGGAAGTTGCGCGATCTGGCGGCCCCCAGTATAATAACACATATAGAGGATCTCTCAGATGTTCAGTAATAATTACTGCTAACATTTTGGAAAGTTTAAATAACCTTTTCGCTTGATTAAGTCATTAGCCGAGTTGTTAATTTATGAGCGTAGACGGTTAGGAATAAATTATTAATAGCAATTAAAAGCTGGCCACCATTCAGGAGTAGTCATGGCTCTTCTGTGCAGGGGATGGAATTATTTCATTTTATAGGAATTTTAAATATGTATTAAAAGTATAAGTTATTGACTGGACTGTGACCTAAGCAGAAAGGAATTTTGTTGTCGGAGACTTTTTTTTTTTTTTTTATCTGCCCACGTTGTAAATTAAAATATTTCATGACAATGAAGTTTTTAGAATAATTTAGAAATCTACAGTCAAAGAATAAAGTGAATTTATTACATTATAATAACCTCATCTAATTCTATTAACTGAGGAAAATTAGTGTAAAATACAAATTAGACATTTTTAGAAATTATCTGCTCGTAGGCAACTAAATGATGATGTTAATAGTCTATATAATTACAGATAGACCAAATTATCTTAAAGGGGTTGTCTAGTTTTAAGACCCATTTTCATATACTTTATTAGGGAATTCCAAGTTTGTTAAGGGGTCCTCGGTTGAAGACTCCTTTACATAGTCTTCCTCTCTGGAGGACCAGCCATTGCATTCAATTCATTTGTATAGGAACTGTGTAGTGTTTAATATCCCCCTGTGGTGGTGCTGTAGGGAAATTGAACACGTAATGTCAGGTTTTCCTGAAAATTATAGTGATCAGAAATTTTTATTATTATTACTTTATAATTTTATTTTTTTTTTTTATGTCTTTGATTTAATTGCCCTTGACCTTGTTCCACTGCCATATCCTTCTGTGTTCTGGTCCCCTTCTGGGGTCCCCTTCTGGGGACCGAATGTCATTCGGTCCCCACAACACCATAAAGGCCTGTGATTGGGCCTTGGGAGCTAATATTAGTGTGCAATGATGTGCACTGCCCCTCACATGACTAATGAGGCCAATTCATTGGCCTCAAAGGTCATGTGAGAACTGAACGACATCATTAA
The DNA here is from genome assembly GCA_947044405.1 of Leptodactylus fallax. Lineage (NCBI taxonomy): Eukaryota > Metazoa > Chordata > Amphibia > Anura > Leptodactylidae > Leptodactylus > Leptodactylus fallax. The sequence continues at coordinate 161,175 of CAMRHE010000542.1, forward strand.
TATGGCCCCGGAAGAAGACCTGAACAACTTTTCTGCCCCAAAAACGACTAAAAAAATGGTGGGTGAAAAATTTGAAATTCATTACAATCCAAGTTTTTGGGTAAATTCATACTGAACTCTGTTTGTTACTAGCAAGTTTACTCATCTGTAATTTACAAAAATCAATAAAAATCTTGGAAGTTCCATATTTTTATAACATGTTTAAATATGTCTAGAATGCCATTAAAACTATGTCTCTCTGACCCCAAAAAATTAATAACAAAATGGCAGCCCGCTGGCCACTATTTTGCTGAATTTGTGAATCCCTAAAATTATAGATTGGTTGGAATAAAAAATTTTGGAAAATTCATACCAAACAAGTTTGCTTTTCTCTAATAGATTACCATATTTTCTACACATAAAGCAACAAAAATCTAGAAAATTTTACAATGTTTTAACATCTTTAAATATTTCTAGAATGCCAATAAAACTATGGCTCTCTGGTGCCAACATGCCAATGGTTAAAGCTACACGTTAAATATATATAAAGCCTATCTGCAGTGGGATGGAAACCTCTAAATAATTCCATTTAACTCTCTTTCAATATTTAATGCATCTGCAAGTAAACTCTGTCAAAACACATTTCCCCCGAGCTTGAGGCTGATAAATTCAACCTAGTTCTACCTTGTAATGGTTGGGTATAAAGGCTGCACAACACAGTGTCAGCAATTTCTAGGAAAAAATTGATGATGCAACAAGGCAGTCCTTATTGTAGACCCTAAGGATAATATTCTGTCTCTTTGGGGAACACTAGTATCTACTATAGTTTAACCATTTAGACTAACGCCCATTCAGCTAACAGTTATCTCTCCCAACCTCGTGATACACTGGCACACATGACTTGGCCTAGCATGCATGTGTTCTCTATGATGAGAGAGTAGTGTTAGGCAAACCTAGCAAGATCTGTCTTGTAAATAAGGTCCAGTTGGAAGTTTAGTTTTGGACCAAACTTGTTCAGTCTGAACCGAGCTGCTATTATTATACTCTGAGGTCTCTTCAGACCCCAGAGTATAAGTGGAGGCCTAGGAGAGGTGAATAAACATAACAAACAGACATATTCACCTCTCCTGGGAGCCCTCATGGCATCCAGTGTGGGTCTCCATCCTCCTCTGGCCTCTTCCACCCTCTTAAAATGGCTCAATCACAAACCTCAGCAGTTCCTCGGGGCTGCTGATATCATTCAGGAGGACGGAGAGGCATGAAGAGGATGAGGGCCATCTCTAGATGCCGTGATGGAGCCGAGGAGAGGTGTGTATGAGTGTTTGTTATTTTTAAAATCCTCCTCTACGTTTCTGCTTATTGTACTCTGGGATCCAAAGGGACCCCAAAGTATAATAGTAGTTTTTGGATGGCGAACCCCAAAAATTTTGGGTTTGGTCAAACCTGAGATTTTTGGAAGATTCGCAACTAACACGACCTGTTATTAACCAGTTTGCTCATCCATAGAGAGGAGTAAGCCACTGTGAGACACCTCTAGTGGCACCTCATCTCCAAATGAATAAAAGGACTGGGCAAGTTGAAATCCAATGTATCCAACCATATTATACTTTCAAAGGAGAGTTGAGAGGGTTCCATACATATTAGATGATTAGATGGACAAAATGTGTATGGTATACTCCACCTTTATCCTTCTCATACTTATACAATAGTTGAAGGGTCTGTCTCACTAAAACTACTAGGAGATATCTTTGTCAACTGAAGCATTCTGCTGAACTGGAGCCATCCATATATCACATAGTCATATGTCTGAATAGCCACCATGTAATACCACATACCCCCTGTAGAGGCCACTGCATGGGGAAATATCGCATTTTCCCCTGGCTTAAGCAGCTGAAAGGTGTTGTCTGCAATAAGACAGCCCTCTCAAAGGTATGATCTTCTTTTTATACAAACAGCGCCACTCTTCTGCACAGGCTGTGCATGGTATTACAGCTTAGTCTCCTTCACTTAAAAAAAAGACAACTAATGCCTTATAAGCAAGTAAATACACGCTTATAAGCCTCACTATAACTTTTTCTTAAAAATAAAATTAGATGGTTTCGCCAGAAAACACTGAATATCCATATCAGTGTTATATTGAACAAATGAAACATGAAATTTTGATGCAGTCAATACCCATAGGAATAAACAGCATATGGATCTGAAAAACTGTGTTTTGTATTCAGTGGTACACATGGCGTATAACAGAAAACATTGCGCTAAAGATGAAGCTATAGCGAGATGAACAAGTATTTACACTGACAAAACAGAGGTATCATGGGAGTGATAGTCCTTGTGCCGGAATACTGCTTGATTTCCAAAATAGAAAGTTCCATTTGCGTTGCTACACTGTCTGTTCCAATTATTAATAACACATTCAGCCTCAGTTATGGCACTTTCTTGTTGGCAGCAGAGCTGATATGACTCTCATCATGATTGAAAGACCTGGATTTGCTGATACCCATGTCAAGGGGTTATTTGACAGAAAAAAAAACTCATGGGGCTCAGCTGTCCATAGAATTAGCTACAAAATTTTACGGACTTTTTAAACTAGCCTTTTTTTCCATTCCCCTGTTCAAAATTAGCACACTCCTCTCCTGCTGCTGTGATCACTAGGATATATAAGATGGACTTTATTTTATGACAGTGTATCTGTCCCATCTAGACACTAAGTGAACAGGTCACTATCTCTTACAAGATAAGCACACTCCTCTCCTGCTGCTGTGATCTCTGGAGTATGTAAGATGGACTTCATTTACTTTATGACAATGTATCTGTCCCATCTGGACACTAAGATAAAGACGTAAGTGAGCAGGTCACTGTGTCCTACAAGACTAGCACACTCCTCCCCTGCTGCTGTGATCATTCTAAGATTAATAAAATGGACTTTATTTACTGTATGAAAATGTATCTGTCCCATCTAGACACTAAGTGAACAAGTCACTGTCTCCTCCAAGATTAGCACACTTCTCCCCTGCTGTTGTGATCACTCTAGGATTAATAAGATGGACTTTATTTACTTTATGACAATGTATCTGTCCCATCTAGACACTAAGATAAAGACATGAGTGAACAGGTCACTGTCTCCTACAGGACTAGCACACTCCTCCCCTGTTGCTGTCATCAATCTATGTTTTATAAGGTGGACTTTTTTTTTACTTTCTCACAACGTACCTGTCCCATCCAACCCTGTCCACACTAATTTAAATATATGAATGAACAAGTCACTGTCTCCCATAAGATTAACACACTCTTCTCCCGCTGCTCTCATCATTCTATGATTAATAAGCTAGACTCTTTCCATTACAGCCCTGTCTTCAGTGACTCCCATAAGATCAGCATACCACTCTCCTGCTATCGTCATGCCCATCATTCAACAGTGTGGTCTACTTGACAACTACTTGAGAGTCATGCCATGTCCTTGTATACACTTTATGTATGTGATATGTATATTTTTAACTTTGTGTTCACTCTGCTTGTCCTAACACTTGTTCTCGGACAAGTCACTGCCCTTTAAAAGTACATACTGTACTCCTTTACTGGTACTCTACTATGGTGATCATACCTATTGTCTTTTAGGGTGATCTATGACAAATATCTATCTGCGTATGCAACCCTTCCCTAACATAATGTCAGCATGGTGCAGCAACGGAGACCTGGGTTCAAATCTGACCAAGGGCAGCGGCTAAGTGGAGCTTGTATTTTCTCTTTGTGTATGTATGGAATTTTTTACATGTACTCTTACATTTTAGAATGTAAGATCTACTGGTAACAGAGAGTGAGGACAAAGTTTGTAAAGTGCACTTGAATATGTTGCCACTATATAAGCAAGAGAAATAAATAAATTACATAATAAATTACATAATAAATGACATGAGTAAACAGGTCACTGCTTCCTACAATATTAGCACACTTTTCTTCTCCTGCTGTCGTCATTCTCATCTGTCAATAATTAGGGTTGTCTATTTCTATCAACTTTAGAAGACTGTACTTTCCCCTTTCACCTCTGTTCTTACAACATATTGACATGTATAAACAGGTCACTGTCTCTCACAAGATCAACATACTCTTTTCTTGCAGCTGTCATTCCTGTCATTTCCCCGTGCCATTTATATCAATTATCTTTTTTGTACATTGTCTTTGCCCTATCCATTCATGTGTCTCTACTGCCCTTCTGCTGCTGTCATCAGTGCCGTCATCTACCCATGTGATCTATTCCTATCAACATATAATACTATCCCTCTCTTGGCCAGTCCTTGCACACATAAGCAGATAGGTCTCTACCGACCTCCTCTCCTGTTACTGTCATCATTCCATTATCTATCTTTAGGACATTGGTCTCGCACTCTCCAGCCCTGTGTTAACTAAAGATGAGCAAAATGGTTCATAAGGAGCCAAATTCATTACAAACAACTTCAGTTGAGTTCAGTTTGAGTTCAACCTAACCCAAAACCTTTAGGGCTCACCCCCCACAAAGCACTATTATATTGACCTTCCCTCAGCTCTCCTGAGATCCTACGTGGTCTTCTTTGATCATTTTGTGGCCTCTTCCAGCCTTTTGGCTGATGTCACAGACCGTAGGGGACTGCTGAGGACTGTGATTGGGCCTCAGCAGTCACGTGGGGTGTGCTGATGTCATGGTGCTTGCATTAAAGCGTCATGATGTCAGTGCATCCACATGACCACAGGGAGGCCCAATCATAGACCTCAGTGGTCTACCAGGGCTCATGATGTCACCCTGAAGGCCAAAGGAGGCAAGAAGATGACTGAAGAGAGTGATAGACATCCCAATGAGAGGCAAAGGTAGGTGAGTATCAGTGTTTATTAAGTTTCCACACCAACCCTGGTCCTCTGTGTATTATGCTATGGGGTTTGAAGTGACCCCAGAGTATAATAATAGCACTTCTGGTTCAAAACTTAATAGACGGACAAACCTTGTGAATGTTTGTGAAACATATCTTGTGAGGTTTATCCATCTCTAGTCTTAACCAAGCCCTAAGTAAACAGGTCACTGCCTCCTACAACATCAGCATACTCCTCTCCCGCTGTTGTCATCATTCTCATCATTTACCTTATTACACTGTCCCTGATCCATCCAGTTCTGTCCTCACTAGCACTATAATTCCATTAGAGGGCAGGTTACTACGTATATAAACCTGTGCCCTATACTCTAATTCAATCATTTAGAAAAGGTAAAGATACTCTAATTCTTCTGCGATGAAAAGAAATGAGACAGTTCTAAGAAGACTTCAGGACACAATTGTGATGTTTCCTTTTGAAAGCAACAATTTTTCTCTCACCCATTTTATAAAACTACAGTAAACAAAATGTAACATTTGGTTTGTTGATATGGCTATCCGTTTCCTATTCACCCGATACAGCGGTGGATTTTATCCAGCATACGACTAACATTCAGATTCCAGAACAACCCATAAGAGTCAATAATGCATAAAATACAATATTTAACATTTTCTTGCTTTTATATGATCACGAAAAGAAAACATTCCCAAATGAGACTAAATGTTTCCATACCGCCTCGATATTAAAATCCCCTGTTTACTCTTCTGCGGTTGTAAGTAATATATGTTATGTGCTCCGACGTTTAATACTTATTTTTATTGCCTCAATTTTTGTTTAGCTAAACTCTAAATAATGGAAAGACTTGAGAATTAAAGCAATGAAATGAGATGAATTACACACAGTACATACACGCAGGCCTGGCCCCCTGTTGGTGAGTACCCTGTGCAGTATTTTATGTAGGCACCCCTTCCTTTAGTCATGTAGTGCATAAATATAGAGCAATATAGTGTCTAATAAAACTGCCATACAGTGTGCTGACTACTGTAAGTATCAATTCTATACATTGACAATAAAACTTCAATACAGTTGCCTAAATAACAATCCTATACAGTGCATAGTGGTGCCACACATACCACCATACAGTGCACAAATAATAACATGCAATGACCAAATAACAGCTCCATACTCAAAGCAATCTAATATTGTCTAAATAATGTCCAACTAAGGCCTACAATATCTAAATAATATTTTTATTAATCAATTAAAGGGATCCGGTCACCAAAATTTGGTGACTAGTGATTTAGTGCCCTAAATATCCAGATATACAACCTATATAAATATCCCTATATATAAATCTTCCCCCAAGTTTTAAAAACTAAAGATTCTAGAGATAAGTTTGATGAGTCTCATCAGATTCATCTCTGTTTAGGGATATTTGGGACTGAAATGTCCCAAATTTAGATGACAGATTCCATTTCAGTTTTAATGTGGTCACAAGTCGTGGCTACATGGTCATCTTTGGTGCCCCCTTCAGCAAGAGTAGTTGATGGGTCCTGTGTGATCCAAAGGCTTGCCCTGTATACACTGATGGTGGGGTACATTGACCATTTAGACTTTTCATCAGAGGCCTATGGCCAGAAGTGGCCCCAGCTTCTGAGTTAGTCAATTTAAAAAGGACCTTTCACCACCACGTCCAATTCCAACTCTTTACATCCTTCAATAGGGGCCACTTTATTGATTCCAGCACCGTTGGAATTTTTCTCTAGCCCCCACCGTTCCTGAGCAATCAGTGCTGATAATTTCAGCACTCAATATGCTAATTAGCCTCTATATTGTCAGGTGGGCGGTCCCAGACTGTATGCCCCAGCCCAGGACTGCCCACCTGACTGTAGAGAACATAATTAGCATATCGGGTGCTGAAATGAACAGCACTGATTGCTCAGTAATGGTACGGTCTAGAGAATTAAATCCAACCATGGCAGAATCGTTGGGGCGCCTACAGTTGGATTTGGTGGAGATGGTGAAAGGTCCCCTTTACATTCAGAGTCTGTACAGAAAAGCAGTCTTAAAGATATTTTCTAAACTCTGACCCATCCCAGACTGCTTCTGCATGGATGATAGTAAAATGTACAGATGTATTGTTTTAAGGGGTTTTTAGCTAAATTTCTTTTTATACTGTAAATATCCTACCACATATGTGAATTCTGAGTGACGTACTATATGGAGTCCCATATTCAGGTCTGCAGGTCCCTGAATGTTCATTCATTACATAAATAGCACATTGGTTTAATTGTAAGGTATGTAATGCTTTATTTCTCCTCTGGGGGCGCTGCAGGAAAACACCTACCAATTATAGTCACTGGGAGACCCTTCCATTAAAAATACATTTTACCTTCAAGTGCTAGTATTGTAAAAAACAAAATAAATTCCTTCATAGTAAATATGTGGACCTAGTAATAAATAGTGTCTAGGGTACAGCAAGACAGAGCAAATATACAGTACATATGCTGGCGAGCAACTGCCCTGAGCATTATACTGAATGGAGCACAACTAATGAGATATAGACTTATGTGCAGCGGTATAGGAAGTGTCATGCCCTGCGGCTTCTAATACTCATCATCCACAGCCTCCATGGCACAGGGCAGCCAAGACTGTGCAGCAATGCAAGGGAAGAAGTGGTGCTCAGAGGCATCCATATAGAAACCCAGCAAGTAACCTGTATCCATGTCACCTCCAATGATGTTCAGCTATTGCTGCTTGACGACTGAACTGAATTCACACTGTATAGTGTGTGGCGCTGGTCTGAAAACTCATAAAAAGAGAATATTTTCCTATGTAAAATTTGTAAAAATTGTAATAATTTTAGTGATCGCTCTAAAAAGATGTAAAATGTTAACATGGGTCCATTCTCTATCTTAAAGGGGGTGTTTAGAATTATAAAATAAGATTTGCTTTTTATTTAGAAACAGCGCCACTCTTGCATATGGGTTATGACTAGTATTGCAGCTATTCACCTTAGCGACAAAAGTCGATTGAGAGGTTGCTGGAATACATGGGGAAAATTGGGCAAAGATGTAAAGACCTTAATATGTCATTCGTACATTGACTGACATTTCAAGCTACGCTATGTGATCTGCCCAGCCCACAACTGCCTAGAAACCACTCCATCTGTCCGTCATGCCCTAGGCCGCTTAGTCAAGGAAAATTGTGAGATGACTTTTGCCAGCAGGGCGGGCCTTAAGTGTTTGCATCTTGCGCCATTGCACAGGACATATGAACCACCCCTGCTATAGGGGACATCACCAGAGATCTTAATATTATTTGTATAGGCCTTGTATAGCAATGATACTAGATTGCTTTATGTTTGCGGCTGGTTTTTCTCAATGTTGGTATTACAATGATCAGCCATATCACCAAACCGCCTTCTGCCATCAAAACAGCTTTGACCCATCGAGGCATGTCTTGCACAAAACCTCTGAAGGCTCCTATGGTATCTGACACAAGACATTAGCAGCAGATCCTTTAGGTCCTGTGAGTTGTGAGATGGGGCCTCCATGTATAGGACCTGTTTCTATGGTACATCCCACAGGTGATCGATCGGATTGAGATCCAGGGAACTTGGAAGCCAAGTCAACACCTTGAACTCTTTGTTAGTGTGGCAGGGCATAGTATCCTGCTGGAAGAGGCCTCCACCATTGCCATGAAGAGTTGTACTTGGGCTGCAGCAATGTTTAGGTCGGAGATACAGTACCGTGCAAATTTTTTGACAGGTGTGGTGAAAATACTGCAAAGTAAGAAAATAGAAATGAATAAAGAAAAGAGAAATCTAAATACTATCAATATTTGGTGAAACCTTTGCCCTTTGCCTTCCATCAATTCTTCTCAGTACTTACAGACATTTATTGAAGTAACCCGGCAGAGAGGTTGTTCCCGCCATCTTGGAGAGCTAAGCACAGATCTTCTGTGGATGTAGGCTTGCTCCAATCCTTCTGTCTCTTCATGTCATCCCAGACAGACTGGATGATGCTGAGATCAGAGCTCTGTGGGGGCCATATCATCACTTCCAGGATTCCTTCAAGGGACAATGGTCACACCAAATATTGGTGGGATATATATTTATCTTTGTTCATTGACAAAAATAAACCATTAGCCCTTTTATTTTTGAAAGATTTCTTACTTTACAACATTTTTCCACACCTGCCTAAAACTCTAAGATTTACCCCAAGACCAGACCATGTGATGCAAACATATTACTGTAGACCTTGGAACCATTTCGGCTGTTGTTGCCAGACATCAGATTTCCTGACCACCGGGTAGCATTTACAGAACTGTTACTGTATCCTCACTTGCTTATTATAATTTCTGCTTGCCGGTCCAGACTTTGTACTGTCGGCACGCCAATGCAGATGTGAATCAATTAAAATCTTCCCTACTGTTCTTGACTCCGTTTCAATCTGTGCTTCCTCTTCGGTATTTATTCAGTCTAACGTAAGCACAGAAACGCTCCCTGGTGCCCAATGTCCCATCTGACGCATGACATGGACAGAAAAGAAGACCGTCTTTAGCTTTCGGCTCCTGTGCACGCTCTTAAATCAGTCCAAAAACTCCATAGGGTTCAGCTGCCCTAACATTTTGAAAACTCATTTGTCCTGTGAATTCGGCTCTAACTTCATTTCGTGTGGCTGTTATATATGAACTGTACATGGAATAATTTTTGGTTAAGTACTTAGAGCAGGAAATTGAGAGCTCCGTCCTTCTCGGCTCTTCAGGCGTTCAGTGACCTGTGAGGGAACTTTAATTGCACAGAAAGTAAATGTCTCTGAAGTGAATGCGTAATAAATCTCCTTTAGAATTCATGCTTCCCCTCTTGAAATAATACGGTTTACTGCTCTTGCAGAGTGGAACGGTAACAGGCGAGACCTGATAGATGGAGTGCTGCTACCTGCCATACAAATGTTGACAATCAGAAATATTGAGATTGATACAACAAAGTAAAGGGCAGAAGTGGCTTACTCTTAAAGGGCCAACATGTCAATAAATAATCAAAAATTATTGTGTCCAAATATGATTCTGGCATAATCTAGAATAAGGAAATCGAACTTGATGCCATAATTTTTAGTTGGGTCCTTTTTATGCAATGCATTCTACCCATCATTTGAACCCCCCTTTCTCCAATGTCCACAAAATGTATGGAAATGCCCATTATTATGCCAATCTAAACAGGATAAGTTTGTAAATTTATTGTATTTTCTATCTAATATTGATCCTGAGTTAAGGAGAAACTTTCACCACCTCCACGAACTCCAGTTCTTAGGATCTGGTAATAGACATCACTCCACTAATTCCAGCACAGTTGGAATTTTTTTCTCTAGCCCCCAACGTTCCTGAGCAATCAAAGCTGTTAGTTTTGGTGCCTGATATACTGTTTAGGCTCTGTACTGTTAAGAGGGCGGTGACAGGCAGGAGCAGACAAGGGGTGTGATTCTGAGCTCTGACACTGGCTGCCTCTGATTAGAGATCTGAAACACGCCCCCTGCCTGACACCGCCCTTCTAACATTACAGAGCATGCATAGCACATCAGGCACTAAAACTAACTGTGCTTGTTGCTTTGTAACCGTAGGGGTTAGAGAGAAAATCCAACTGTGGTGAAATCAGTGGAGTAGTGTCTATTATTATATGTTAAGCAGTTGAATTGGTGGACGTGGTGAAAAGTCCTCCTTAAAGACTTTTTATACTCTAGGGAAGCATTTACAAATCTGCAGGCATCAGAGATGCAATCTTTCAGCATCCTCTCCTGGATCAGTGCCTAAATAGAACTTCTTGTTCGTATGATTTACTTCCTGAGAAGTGTCATCTTTATACCAGACACTGTGCAGTAATTTGATGTAAAAAAAAATAGCTATTAAATGTAAGATGAAAGTGCAACTAAGATTTTTAGGAAGTGCCTAGTCACATTTTTATTGACTACTTTCAGTAACAATTGGCAGAATAATGAGTGCAGCTCTGCAGTATAATACAGGATGTAACTCAGGATCAGTACAGGATAAGTAATATAATGTATGTACACAGTGACTGCACCAGCAGAATAGTGAGTGCAGCTCTGGAGTATAATACAGGATGTAACTCAGGATCAGTACAGGATAAGTAATATAATGTATGTACACAGTGACTGCACCAGCAGAATAGTGAGTGCAGCTCTGGAGTATAATACAGGATGTGCAGGATAAGTAATGTAATGTATGTACACAGTGACTGCACCAGCAGAATGAGTGTAGTTCTGGAGTATAATACAGGGTGTAACTCAGGATCAGTACAGGATAAGTAATGTAATGTATGTACACAGTGACTGCACCAGCAGAATAGTGAGTGCAGCTCTGAAGTATAATACAGGATGTAACTCAGGATCAGTACAGGATAAGTAATGTAATGTATGTACACAGTGACTGCACCAGCAGTATAGTGAGTGCAGCTCTGAAGTATAATACAGGCTGTAACTCAGGATCACTACAGGATAATTAATGTAATGTACACAGTGACTGCACCAGCAGAATATTGAGTGCAGCTCTGAAGTATAATACAGGATGTAACTCAGGATCAGTGCAGGATAAGTAATGTAATGTATGTACACAGTGGCTGCACCAGCAGAATAGTGAGTGCAGCTCTGCAGTATAATACAGGATGTAACTCAGATCAGTACAGGATAAGTAATGTAATGTATGTACACAGTGACTGCACCAGCAGAATAGTGAGTGCAGCTCTGAAGTATAATACAGGATGTACAGGATAAGTACAGGATAAGTAATGTAATGTATGTACACAGTGACTGCACCAGCAGAATAGTGAGTGCAGCTCTGGAGTATAATACAGGATGTAACTCAGGATCAGTACAGGATAAGTAATGTAATGTATGTACACAGTGACTGTACCAGCAGAATAGTGAGTGCAGCTCTGCAGTATAGTACAGGATGTAACTCAGGATCAGTACAGGATAAGTAATGTAATGTATGTACACAGTGACTGCACCAGCAGAATAGTGAGTCCAGCTCTGAAGTATAATACAGGATGTACAGGATAAGTAATGTAATATATGTACACAGTGACTGCACCAGCAGAATAGTGAGTGCAGCTCTGGAGTATAATACAGGATGTACAGGATAAGTAATGTAATGTATGTACACAGTGACTGCACCAGCAGAATGAGTGTAGTTCTGGAGTATAATACAGGATGTAACTCATGATCAGTACAGGATAAGTAATGTAATTTGTGTAGACAGTGATTCCACCAGCAGAACAGTGAGTGCAGCTCTGGAGGATAATACAGCACATAGCTCAGTGTAATGGACAGCAGATCGTGGACCCATTGTGCCACCTAACTGTTTTGGTGTTAGGTCGCCAACAGGAAAGACAACACACAGTAAGGTACAGGCTATGGAGTCGTTAATGGGAAGAACTGGATGAGTAGACTGAAGCAGAGTTAGAACAAGCTAAATTCCGGTATCAGGTAGATCTGGATGAACAGACAGATTCAGAGTTGGGACAAGCTAAAGTTGGTAACACATATCAGGTAGATTAGGACAAGCAGAGGTATAGTTGTTGAGAAGGATAGTACACTAGCATGCAGAGAGCACAGACATTACACTCAGACATTACCATAGTCTCATGCAGAGAAATACCTTCTATATTTTCATAACATATTCTTTATTATATTTACCATAAATTGTTGTTAACAATGTGAAATCTCCTTACAATCCACCCCTAATTTTTGACACTTAGGTATTGGATTATGACATGCTCGGGAATATTCGATAGTCTTGGAAAAGTATATAATTTACTTGCAAGGGTAGACTTTTCAGAAGACAGTCCATAATAACATGCCAACATAAAATATAGTAGTGTCACCTGGTCCATTAATCTGATAAATCTCGGAGAATGCGGCAAAAAGTCATCCTTGTACATGCACCCAACCATGACACATATCATGTGCACATGATATATCACAGGGGATGTCTCATAGATAATCCCTGTCCATATGACGTTACCATTTAGGACAAAAGTTTGTACTTATGGTTAAGACGACTTTCAGATTTAGTTGATGCAGGAGTGAGAACCTATAAAAGTCAATTTGTACTTCAATGCATTTCTGGTTTGGGCTTCGAAAACAGCATCAGAAAACCTGAATGTGTGTCCTTATCCTTAAAAGGTTTTTGGTTCCCCCATTCACACATAGAAGTGAATAGGGGAAGCAGAGCCAAAGCCCCGTCCTTGGTAAGAGCTGTTTGTATTCGGTGGTTTTCCTAAAGATAGAAGCTTTTCTATGATTCTCATTCAGAGAGCAGAAACATTACTAACAGAAGCTATTTGAGTAAGATTGGAAGATACATTGGCAGGGAGCAGATCATTTGTGCATTTCTCAGACATCTGCTTGATGTATTATATGACAACAGAGTAGGCAATGGGGATTTTTTTTGTCTTTTTGTTGTGTTTTTTTAAATCTTTTTGCTATATTTTTGTTAAATTCCTTCCCGAAATTGTTGACAAGTTAATGTATCGCAGCCAATTTGCACATAGCTAAAAAAAAATCTGGATCTTCAATGAGATAGACACCATCAAGCATATGCTGTCCTACTTTTTTTTTCCAGAAAACTACATAAACTTTCATTAGAAATGTAGCAAGAGAAGGTTCGTCATGCCAGATTTTCTATTATGACTTTCTACTAAAATGTCAGATCTAGCGCAGTATTTCTTATATCTTGAAAGAAACCAAGTAAAACATCTGACGGTAAAATTCTTGGTAGGTGTCAGATTATGACATGTTCAGGATAATGTGTTGGTCATAGAAAAGCACTGTATTGTGCAAAAGCTTTAGGCAAGTTTGGGGAAATAATACTGCAAAGTAAGGCTAGGTTCACACCAGCATTCGGTTTCCGTTCGGGGATTCCGTCCCCCATTCCGCTTGAAAAATGCAAGCAGGACTTTTCTCTCTTCATTTTTTGGGCAGAAACTCAGCGGACCCCATTACAGTCTATGGGGACTGCAGGTTTCCACAGGTAACTGCTTTTTAAGTGGATGGGGTTTCTGTTTTTCGTTTCCCCAAGCGGACTCGAAGAACGTAAATCTAAGCGCAGGTGTGTACATAGCGTAAGAATGCTTTCAGAAATAGAAGGGTTAATCATTTTTTTTATTGACAAAACAAACGAAGTGAATGAAGAAAAGAGAAATGTAAATCCCATCAATATTTGGTGTGACCTTTGCCCCTTTGCCTTCCATCAGTTCTAGGTACTTGCAGACAGTTTTTGGCAGAACTCAGCAGGGAGGTTATTCCCGACATCTTGGAGAACTAAGCACAGATCTGTGGATGTAGGCTTGTTCCAATCCTTCTGTCTCTTCATGTCATCCCAGACAGACTGGATGATGCTGAGATCAGGGCTATATCTGTGGGGGCCATATCATCACTTCCAGGACTCCTCCTCCAAAGGGCAAAGGTCACACCAAATATTGATGGGATTTACATTTCTCTTTTCTGCATTCACTTAAAATAAACTATTAACCCTTCTATTTTTGAAGGCATTCTTACTGCGTAGCATTTTTTCACTCCTGCCTAAAACTTTTGTACAGTACTGTATATCATTTACTTGCAAGGGTAATGATCTTTCAGAAGACAGCCCATAATAACATGCCAACATAAAATATGATACTGTCACCTTGTCTATTAATCTGATAAATCTCGAAGAACACAGCAAAAAGTCATCCTTGTACATGTACCCAACCATGACATAACCATGACTAAAGTTGTGCTTTAGGCACACATGATATATTACAGGGGATGTCTCGTAAAAACAACCTCTATCCTATATTACTTTGCACAGGATTTTGCACTTAAAAACAACTAAGTGTTAAAGGAGCACTAATCCTAGGAATGAATGATACAAGTAGACAACATATATAGTTGTCCTCCCTGGTTGTCGATCTGCAGCATTTCCTACATGATCCTGACACCAACAGAAATCTTGCAGATAACAGTGGGGTTAGTCTCCTGCTGATCTGCTCCATCTTGGGTCTTAGAAAAGGGGTTGGAGCTTCACATTCTTTTGCCTTATGGCATATAGTCCACAGAAGGGAGGGTCCTGCTCCAGCCAGTTGTCTTACTCCAGCCAGTTGTCTTACAGACAGTCTCAAAACTCGGAGAAGGAGGAAATTGTCTTTAGACATTTGTAAGGTTTATTTATAAGACATAATAGGACAAGGAGAAATAAGGAGATGAATGGAGGAAGTGCTGGGGTGTTATTTTTGTGCTTTTTCTGTGTTTAGTGTTAGGTAAAGATATACTATAAGCTATTTATTCCATTAGGTGCTGCCTATGGAGCTGTGTAGGATCCTGACCTCCTATGGCCAATGTCCTATATTTCATATAATATAAAGCAGCCACTGATGGGGTATCAGGACTTGGCAAAAGTAGTTTGGAAATGAAAATGTATACATAGATTAATGAATTGAGATGGAAGGGACCGTGTAGGTTTCTGAAGATTTGATACAAGATCACAGATTGAATTATGATTATCTATTCATATGCAAAACTCGTAATATGGAATAATATAGAAGAGATTTTACATCACCTTGAAGAGAAATTCTACATTTAGAGTATATATATATATATATATATATATATATATATACAGTCAGTGTAAATGTTCACTAAACACAGCATTAGGGGTGACTGTGTGAAGCCGATCTGTCAGCTATCTTATATACGGCCAGTATATTACAATACAGGTCCACTCTGTTTCACTAAATAATGTTCCATTGGGCTAATAGGAGCATTGAAAGAATACAGCGGACTCCTAGTTATGTATGCCCTGTATTCCTGCCTTCCCCTGCACACATGCCTGTCACAGTGAAAGGCAAAGATGCTCCTCTTATTAGACTCCTTTCATTGCTTTTCTTAGTCAAATTATATAATTTTCATCAAATCCATTCCATTTTGAAAGGTGTTTTATTGCAAACAAATTTTAATCACCCAATGCTTGGAAAATATAAAAAATTTTAGGCAACTTTTGAAATATTTCATCTCCTGAATGAACACACAGCTCCTGTGCAGATCTATCTCCATGGTTACAGACTACATTCAAACTCAGTGTAGTCTGATCCTGTAGTCATGCTCCTTTGCTTCTTGGTCACCTACTGTCTATAATTGTAAGGCTACATAATATATTCAGAGGCATTATAATGAAATCAGTGACCTTCATCCATGTAGTTTTTTCTACTCGGCTTCTTACATCGTTTCTTTTAATCCTTTCATCCTACAGTAAGTACAATCCACTACTTATTAATAAGAAATATGTAAACTCATTTTTTAGTATGTTGCAGATGTTCCAGAGTTGATTTTGGATTTTAACTATTTAGGGTTATATTGTTGGACCGTTATAGTAAATATCTGCGCTATCCAGGAATTATAGCAAAAAAATAAACTCAACTATCCCAGTCCTAATCCCCTTTCCCTTTTACTTTTCTGGGTCGGAAACAGAGAGGCTCACATGATTTTTGCGACCAATTGGTGATATATGAGAGCGATGTCTCTGGTCCGACCTGAATGTAATGTCTTTTTACCCATGAGCAATTCATTTATTTCACTATATGCAAATGAGCGATCTGGAGCACCGATGGTGGATCCGTGGCTCCAAACTGCTATGGCCCCACGCTGCTCTAATATGCCAGTGTGAACGCTGGAACACAGGACCAGGCCAGTTTTTGGCATATGTCCCTGGCCCTGTCACTCAAAGAAGAGAGGAGGAAATGAGGGTGTATTAGAGCAGTGTGTAGTGTAGCCTTTGGAGCAATGGATTTGCCCTCAGTGCTCCATTTGCATCTGATGCACAAATTTTCATGGGGAAAAAGGTGAGCCTGACCTATATAATGTTGCTGGTTTAATATGCTACACCCTGGTGAGAGACTGCCTTTAAATATGGTACCCAACATTTACAGGGGGTCTACCACCATCAAAATCTCTTCTAAACCTCTTGTATGCTGTTGTAACGGCAGTTAGTGACTTAGTGAACAGACCTTTTTGTGTCAAGGTGCAGTCTTGACAATTTTTAATCCATATAGAAAATAACAGTTCATGTATCATCGCCATTTTCGTCTGTGGTTTCTACCCAGCGCCACTCCCAGGATAAAGATTGACAGGTCCTAATATGTGGTGACCACAGGCAACGGGTACTCCGGCACACATAACCATGCCTTGGGTCCACCAAGCCCTTGTAGAATTTTCTTCATTGCTCCTTTCGTAGCCCACGTTGCCGAAACGCTGCTTTTTTGTTGCAGATTTTGCTGCGTTTTTTCGAGCCAAACCAAGGAGTAGCTACAGAAGGAATGGGAAATATCTACAAAGCTCTTATACATCTCCCTTCTGCTAAATCCACTTCTGACTCTGGCTCAAAAAACTGCAGCAAAATTGGCAAAAAAATAGCAGCTTTTCCGCAACGTGGGGCCTTAATCTCCATTAATGATGGGCTACATGACAACCTCATCTCTTCTATATATGGAAGTAAATTGCTATCTATTTGCCAAGAGAACAAGTACTGTCTGTGCTCAGCAGCGCAATCTACAAAATTGACTGTACCCATGGTCTTCTGATTGGGTCCTTATCCAGAATTTGTGCAGCCTTTCAAAAAATTTACAAAAAGTTGACTTCATAAAACTTTGCAGTCGTTGAATAATATTACTCATCATTATGCAAGGATATCGCTACTGGTTCCAAGTTCTGAATAAATCTGTGTTTCCAGTTAAGAATTTTTGGTAAATGCTAATGTCGTGCAGGAAATAGCTCGATATCCCTGCTCAGCAGATGCGAGTACAAGTTCGGCTGTAATCTGCTTTTCAGCTAGCCATGCATAATATTGTAATGAGTCTACAGTGTTAACCAAATTTATTGTACAATTATAGAACAATTTAATGGTAATTTGTCCTCCGCACAGAACTAGTATTTCCTGGGAGTGCTCGGGCAGTATGTTGCCTTTTTTATTACCCCTATCAATGTGAATGATGTCCTCTTTGTAGGTTAGATTTTGTATAAACACATACTAATTTGCAAAGAAACAATTCAGGTCTAAGGTTTACTTCGTAAGGAAGACAAAACATAACTAGGGATGGCACAGATATTATCACACCGCATAGTACATTTTCTACCGGGAGCCGTAAGCAATCTATGACAAAGATACACCGCCTAAAACAAGTAAATCATTTACATTTAAATGACTATTTACAGCATGCAGTGCCACGGTTAGCTGTGATCTGCGTAATGTATCACCCTACAAGATGAATGCCCTGCTCCGTTGGTGTATTTCAGCATTATGGAATACAAACTTTTTATTATTATGCGCTTTATTGATTTATTAAGATTTGCATATTAGAACTTTTTGCATAGAACAGTAGTACATGCAGTATAGGAAACTTTGGTAATATATTTTTGTACTGTCTGGTAGCCTGTTTTCTCCTTTCCCAGTATGTGTATAACTGGTAATACTGTAATTACAAGAGGGGAGGGGGGGGATGCAGCTGCAGTAACACTTTATCAGTGCTAGCAGCTATATACTATACTCAGTAAGGATCTTTGCATAAAGGTGTTTTCCAGCCAAGTTAGGATAGATCATCACTTAAAACTTGTCAGGGGTCCAACAATGTTCAGCTGATGAAGAAGCTTCAGCATCCAGTTGAGCACTGCAGCCTCTTCAGTACTTATCAAGCATAGTTCCATACTTTTTTCTTAACTTGGATGAGACTGAGCAGCAATCAGGCCATGTGACCGTTGATTGTGAGGTGATTGACTGCGGCAGTCACATACGTGTGCCAGGGTGCCTTCAGTTAGTCGTTTTTTTTTGTTTGTTTGTTTTTTTTTAAGCCTGGACAGCTCCTTTAAAGACTTAAAGGGGCAGGCTCACAACAGACATTGGTGGTTCATGTCTAGGTTTCTGCGCATTGTGACCTCCACCAATCGCTACAACAACCGTCCACTTCACTCAGCTTTGTCCTTATGGCACATGGACTGCCTGCCAAGCAGAGCCACCTTCACCAATTGGACATTGGTTGTATATCCAAGCAATATGGCACCAATGTCTGAGGTGAGGCAACTCATTTAAAGGCTACCTAAATTTTTATCAAAAGTTGATATATGCAGGGTTTTCCTGGGCAGTCTGTTATCTGGCTGTATAAGCCTTCATGTCAATTTTTTTAGCAGCTGATAGTCCCAAGTTACCATAATATAGGAGATCCAGAGACACTGGACCGAATCCAGGTTATGATGCAGCTAAAAAGATCCCTGACACAGAAAAAGAGAAATCTGAGCACAATCACAAAACCTGCTTTATGTCTATGACTAACATCCCAACAAGATTAACTCAAACAGCTAGTCAGAAGTAAATGGACTTTCCATGCACTCACTGTGAGCTGTGAGAAGCTGCAGACTCCTCTCTGAACAGTGTACAGGCAGGAAGCACAGAGCGGATCTTTTGGTGAACATGCAAAGACTGTGAAGAGAGACCTGACCCCCTTCACTTCCTGTGTTCTTCAGGTTGTTGGTTTCTAAAGACGGACCTTCCCTAATAACAGGAGGTCAACAGCCAATTAGGAGGGAGGGAGACACCTAGTGGCAGGAACTTTATAGAGGTTTTCAGGCAGAAAACAGCAACATTTTTAAATAAAGTGCATTACATTTTGGTCCAAAATCACATGCTCTATTAAATGAGACTAATTTGACTGAAAAGTGACCATTTAAAGCAAAAAATGTAATACAATTAAATGTATTTACTGGTCTATGATATGGTATGTCTTTCCTGCTTCTACTGATACCTTGCTTGCTAGACCTCCAGTGTGTGGGATATTAGATTAACTCATTGCTGTCATTTTTTAAATTAGGTTGAAGAAAATTATTTTAATATATGCAGTAGTGTATATAAATAGGTTACTCATTGACATACAGTACAGACCAAAAGTTTGGACACACCTTCTCATTCCAAGAGTTTTCTGTATTTTCATGACTATAAAAATTGTAGATTCACACTGAAGGCATCAAAACTATGAATTAACACATGTGGAATTATATACTTAACAAAAAAGTGTGAAACAACTGAAAATATGTCTTATATTCTAGGTTCTTCAAAGTAGCCACCTTTTGCTTTGATTACTGCTTTGCACACTCTTGGCATTCTCTTGATGAGCTTCAAGAGGTAGTCACCTGAAATGGTTTTCACTTCACAGGTGTGCCCTGTCAGGTTTAATAAGTGGGATTTCTTGCCTTATAAATGGGGTTGGGACCATCAGTTGTGTTATTCAGAAGTCAGGTGGATACACAGCTGATAGTCCTACTGAATGGAGTGTTAGAATTTGTATTATGGCAAGAAAAAAGCAGCTAAGTAAAGAAAAACGAGTGGCCATCATTACTTTAAGAAATGAAGGTCAGTCAGTGTGAAAAATTGGGAAAACTTTGAAAGTGTCCCCAAGTGCAGTGGCCAAAACCATCACGCGCTACAAAGAAACTGGCTCACATGAGGACTGTCCCAGGAAAGGAAGACCAAGAGTCACCTCTGCTGCAGAGGATAAGTTCATCCGAGTCACCAGCCTCAGAAATCGCAGGTTAACAGCAGCTCAGATTAGAGACCAGGTCAATGCCACACAGAGTTCTAGCAGCAGACACATCTCTACAACAACTGTTAAGAGGAGACTGTGTGCAGCAGGCCTTCATAGTAAAATAGCTGCTAGGAAACCACTGCTAAGGACAGGCAACAAGCAGAAGAGACTTGTTTGTACTAAAGAACACAAGGAATGGACATTAGACCTGTGGAAATCTGTGCTTTGGTCTGATGAGTCCAAATTTGAGATCTTTGGTTCCAACCACCGTGTCTTTGTGCGACACAGAAAAGGTGAACGAATGGACTCTACATGCCTGGTTCCCACCGTGAAGCATGGAGGAGGAGGTGTGATGGTGTGGGGGTGCTTTGCTGGTGACACTGTTAAGGATTTATTCAAAATTGAAGGAATACTGAACCAGCACAGTACCACAGCATCTTGCAGCGGCATGCTATTCCATCCGGTTTGCGTTTAGTTGGACCATCATTTATTTTTCAACAGGACAATGACCCCAAACACACCTCCAGACTGTGTAAGGGCTATTTGACCAAGAAGGAGAGTGATGGGGTGCTATGCCAGATGACCTGGCCTCCACAGTCACCAGACCTGAACCCAATCAAGATGGTTTTGGGTGAGCTGGACCGCAGAGTGAAGGCAAAAGGGCCAACAAGTGCTAAGCATCTCTGGGAACTCCTTCAAGACTGTTGGAAGACCATTTCAGGTGACTACCTCTTGAAGCTCATCAAGAGAATGCCAAGAGTGTGCAAAGCAGTAATCAAAGCAAAAGGTGGCTACTTTGAAGAACCTAGAATATAAGACATATTTTCAGTTGTTTCACACTTTTTTGTTAAGTATATAATTCCACATGTGTTAATTCATAGTTTTGATGCCTTCAGTGTGAATCTACAATTTTTATAGTCATGAAAATACAGAAAACTCTTGGAATGAGAAGGTGTGTCCAAACTTTTGGTCTGTACTGTACATATGTAGACAAGCACAAAATCTACATATATGCTGCATGGAATGTAAAACTCTCATTTTCCATGATATTGTAGAGCGTTTTAGTACGAAAATACGAGATTTCGTCCTCTTATTGGGAGGTGAGTGTAATTATATGCGGCTACACCAGGTAAATCCTTGTTTGTGCTGCTGACTTATGAATCATGAACATAGATAATGTTCTCCACCAGATGTTATATATATAATTCAGCACCTCCTCTCCTCTGGGGATCGGACACGGTCCTTGTTTTGCTGGGATTATCCTGTTTTGCTTTTTATAGATTCTACACACCATCGGTTCATCTCCCGAGCTTACGCTTCAGAATTCATATTGTGTCTACTGTACAGATGGTCCTTCTATTCGATTGTCTGTATATACGCCTAACGCATAGAATTCCCCATAATGAGATATCTAGTCTAGGATAATTTGAGAAAAAACCTGCTGTGATAACTAGAAGAAAGCACATTATACTTGAGTAAAATTCAATATAAGTGTAAGAAACAGCTAAGGAATAGATGGTAATCTCTATACATCGACTTATATCAGAGAGACAATCAGTGGAGGAGCAAATACTATCATGCCCAGGCTAGGGGCTTCACTAGGGGTCTAATGGGACATGTGCCCGGGGTGCTTCATGTCAGGGTGTGTCAACAAACCACACACCCTTGGCCATATGATAAATCTGGATATTTGGTGTCTCCATACAGATTAGATAATGACCAAATTAAGATAAAGAAAAACTTTCTTTGTGGGTTATTAAAGCTCAACACATGAACAGTAGTTCCATTTATGGCTGTTTTCGTGTGGCCAAATTCGGGCCAGGAAACTCAGTTTATCATTCCCAGTGTTGGGATGGCCCACCAGAGAACCAAAGAATCCTCTAGTGAGTCCAGGCTCTAGTACAATAGTGGTCCCGCAGACATCCAAATTTGAAGGGTAATATGGTCTATTGACTAGGGTTTGTTGGAGGCTGGGTGGCCCCAGGAAAACCCAATCCAACACTGAAAATTCCAAACAGTCAGTCCAGCTGAACTGGGTTCGCTATCCTAAACTCTTGTTTGTTTCTACGAAGCTTGGAGGATCTCTGAAGGACTGGGCACACCCAACTTTGTTAGCTGACTTCCAAATGTGACATAGCGGTAAGGTAAAACAGTTTCTTATGGCTTGTGCTTAGCCACACCTCCTTGCCGGGGTGACCCCCTTCTCCCCCTTCCTCCATCTTGGAAAGATGAGGAATGAGCTGTCCCGCAGAGTCCAGGAAAGGTGAGTATGAGTGCTTTTTTTATTTCTCCACGTCTTCCCTGGCCACTGATTATTATACTCAAGAGTCTGAAGAGTCCACAGAGTATAATAATGATTTGTGGGAGGAAAACCACCAAAATTTTGGGTTCTGCCAAACCTAAGATTTCTGGAAAATTTGTAATGAATCTAGTTTGTTACAAACCAGTTCACCCATCTCTGTTTACTCGGCTCCAGCAATAATAATTACCTGGTACAACCAATCACTGACTGTAGTTGTGACACAACAACACCACTGAGACTGCAGCGGTCATATGTTGTGGAATGTGGAGTTGATAAATAGAGACCAGCAGGGACTCTGGAAGCAATGGCATGGGAGCAGCAGAGGACTAGTAATTTCATTATTATACCATTGGCTATTTTATATCATTATACACTTATTTGTAGAAAAAAAAGTGAGGCAGGAAAACCCCTTTAAATTTCACACCAACAAGGAAATGAATGCAAAGTAGACTATGAAAAGTTTACTAAACTTATTATATGCTTAATTTTTCTTCCTGAGCTTCACAGTAAAATCTGATGACATCACATTATAGCCTGTGTACACAATATATTATATATTCATTGTGTATAAAAGGAAGCCGGTCCTATTATACAGTAAGCAATTTCCCACCATCACAGCGGCATTCATTATCTAAACACAACCCGACGTTGCCATCTGCTGCTATAGGACATCAAAGGGAACATCTGAACCTACAGGAAACCCTCCCATATCCACAAAACCAAAGATTGGAGAGATAAGAGGCACATGTGTTGTGCGGCATTGTTATTCCAGTTCTTATTGTTGTAAGCATGATAACATGTCAACCATACAATCATACATGTTATATGGTCACACATGAGCAGGACCAAACAAATTATAAACCACCGTGTCTTTAAACTTTTTAAAAAGGACGTGTTACCTCTCCTGACATTTATGTTCTCCATGAAATAACAATTCCTTATAGCTATGTGTTGTGCCGATCCTCTGTTCTAAATAAATTGAGAACTGGGTGTTACCAGTTGGGGGTGTGTCCATACACAATTTGTCCAATCAGTGCTGCCAGTGTCAGACTATGTAAGGACACACCCTAGAGGAATGGTAACACCCAGTTGTCAATTAATACATTTCTAAGAGGAATGACACAGTGCTGTCCTAATAAAAGATGCCCCAGAATTGTTATTTTGTAGGGAATACAAGCATTTGGCACTAACATGTCAGGTATTCAGGAATGGTGTACACACGTGGACAAAATTGTTTCATCAAAGAAAGACCCACAATGGTCACAGAAATAACTTGAATCTGACAAAAGTAATAATATATAAAAATTCTATGAAAATGAACAAATGAAAGTCAGACATTGCTTTTCAACCATGCTTCAACAGAACTTTTTAAAAAGAAAACTCATGAAACAGGCCTGGACAGAAATGATGGTTCCCTTAACTTAATATTTAGTTGCACAACCTTTTGAGGCAATCCCTGCAATCAAACGATTCCTGTGACTGTCAATGAGACTTCTGCACCTCTCAGCAGGTATTTTGGCTACTCCTCATGAGCAAACTGCTCCAGTTGTCTCGGGTTTGAAGGGTGCCTTTTCCAGACAGCATGTTTCAGCTCCTTCCAAAGATGCTCAATAGGATTTAGGTCAGGGCTCATAGAAGGCCACTTCAGAATAGTCCAATGTTTTCCTCTTAGCCATTCTTGGTTGTTTTTAGTTTTGTGTTTTGGGTCATTATCCTGTTGCAAAACCCATGACCTGTGACTGAGACCAAGCTTTCTGACACTGGGCAGCACATTTCTCTCTAGAATCCCTTGATAGCCTTGAGATTTCATTGTACCCTGCACAGATTCAAGACACCCTGTGCCAGATGCAGCAAAGCAGCCCCAGAACATAACAGAGCCTCCTCCATGTTTCACAGTAGGGACAGTGACCTTTTCAAGATATGCTTCATTTTTCCATCTGTGAACATAAAGCTGATGTGTCTTGCCAAAAATTTTCGATTTTTGTCTCATCTGTCCATAGGACATTCTCCCAGAAGCTTTGTGGCTTGTCAACATGTAGTTTGCAAATTACTTTTTTCAGATTCAAGTTATTTCTGTGACCATTGTGGGTTTTTCTTTCATTAAACGAAGGATACCAACAATTTTGTCCACATGTGTATGTTGTCTGTGATGTAGATGCTATAAATGGTGTGCAAAGAAAACCTCTACAGAATTAGCAAGTGTCCATCTATTTTTAGGCTTGGCGGCCAGAGTGAAAATTTCAGGATGTAGTATTTTATTTGTAGAATACAGATAGTGACATTGAAAATTAAAAAAAAATATGTATCAAAAATTCAAATAATATGTTTAACAGAAACACTTTGTTTAAAAAATAGGTCATACTCTGGTGACATATTCCCTTTAATTCTGAGACAGTAGACCCACAGTCACGCTTGAAGTCACAGTATCATACATCGCACTAACCATATTACCCAAACCACACACAGCCGCTTGACTAGGTCCTTAATCTTCACTACTCATACTCTACTTAAAACACTGCCCCCTAGGGACCTGAAGATGTGATAAGATTTTTACCGTTAAAATTCCACATTTTTTAGATTTGTTATGGGCCCAGGGTATACAATTCGAAACCTCATCTACAGCTCGTAGCCATCGCCTGGTTGAAAAGTTGACTGATTGTCTTTGCTGTGAAGTAATTTACCAAAGTGGATGACCTAATTTCGTAATTAAGAGATTATTTTTTGCAAAGCCGTCTTGGCTGTAGAGCTGCTGAGGCGCGAGGCATGGAGTTTCCCTAGGATAGTCACATTTCAGTGAGTAAACATGATTTTAATTACCAGTAAACAGCTGCGTGATGCTCTACATGAATATTATCAGAGGGCTTCTAGAGAAAACCATGTCCCAAAACCACTCAGCCAGATGAATTCTCTTCTTCAAGTGTGAAATTGAACTTATCATATATGCCTTATAGGTCTTAATTAAGTCGAGCATTCACCGCCGATACAGCATCTCTATATTTTGTATGAGAGCCAATACGAGCCTTGGAGGAGACAGTTTATGGACTTTGTGGGTCACCGGGGACACGTCCAAAATTGGTGATGAACAGAGCTGAAGTTGTAAAGAGCTGTAGTCACTAGTAAGGAGTCAGACATGCTAATGAGTCCATCAAGGTCAATCTTGTATAATTTCCCTGTGGTCTCCAACATGTGGCTCATCGACAATTGCAAAACTACAACTCCCAGCGATGCTTTGACATGTTGGCTTTCTGGGATGTCCTGTTTTTCCCCTAATGGCAGATGACAGAGTAAATAAGGATCGGGCTACTAGATTTCAGGCAAAGATAAGTTACGGTATGGCCAGAGATGTCTGGGAACCCATTCACAGTACTCTTGGCCAAGCATGCAGGTGTATGGGGGATTATTAATACCAGGTTGGTGGGGTCCAACTTCTGCCACCCCCACTTATTTCATTCTCTCTTCTGAGAACACATCTATAGTACTCTCGGCTAAGCATGCAGGAGTTTGAGGATCAACAATATCAGATTTTTGGGAGTCCGACTCCTGGCACTGCTACTTATTTCATTCTCTCTTCTGAGAACACATCTATAGTACTCTCGGCTAAGCATGCAGGAGTTTGAGGATCAACAATATCAGATTTTTGGGAGTCCGACTCCTGGCACTGCTACTTATTTTACTCTCTCCTCTGAGAAAACATCTACAGTACTCTCGGCCAAACATGAAGGAGTATGAGGGTCAACAATATCAGATTGGTGGGAGTCCGACTCCTGGCACCGCTACTTATTTTACTCTCCCCTCTGGGAAAACATCTACAGTACACTTCGTTGAGTATACAGGTTGGTCCTGGTGACCAACTCTCGGACTCTCCCCACTTTGAAGATATCTACAATACTCTTGGTCAAACATACAGGTAGAGGTTATCAAAATCAAATTGGTGGCGTCCAACTCCCGGCACCCCTACCGATCAGCTAATTAAAAAGACTGAGACACTCCAGAGACTGATGCACTCTTTTCATTATAGTGTATACCAGACACAGTACCTGAATATATTCTGTAGTGGTTATGTCTGGCATTGTAGCAAAACCCCATAGACTTAAACGGAATTGAGCAGGAGAAAGACTTTGTGACTGATGGACATGATGTGATTCAGGGATCGCAAACCCTTCAAATAGTTTCAATTGGTGAGGGTGCCAGAACTCAGACTTCAATGATCTGAAATTGCCAGTCCTAAGTATACGTCCTCAGTAATAAAGTTCCTTTAACCTACATAGAAGAAGTTAAAAAGAATGATGTAAATACATTGTCTTACTGATCTTGTGCTGAACTTGAGTTACATCCTTTATTATAGTCCAGAGCTGCATTCATAGTTCTGCAGGCTCCAGAGCTGAAATCTTCCCAACATTCTTATTTCAATCTATGCATACAGCTTCATCTGGTACGTATGCTTTTCCGGAATAATTTATTTACCCCATGCATTGTACAGTAATTCAATGTAGAAAAAAATTTGTGATCCTGCATTGTAGGATATTAGCTAAATTGTCAGGGGCATGTCTGTCGATAACCTTGTTGACTGTTTCCAATCACTTCCTGTAGAATTTAGAATGCACCCTGGAATTAGTACAAAATAAGTAGTATATTTATAAAGTCACTCAATTTATTATGTCGATTATATTTATATAGGGAGATATAACCCGATACAGAACAATGGTCAAGTGAGAACTGAGTCTTTTAATAGGATTAAAATAAGTGGACGGCTTCTCATCAACTTTCTATGAATTCATAAGTGAATAACTATACAGCATAGGGTGTTTGTATTTAATAAATTCCCCGAGAAATCCCATAGTCATTTATTCTTACTTGTTTCCAGCCTTGGTAACCTCATCAGTGCAAGATATGCAAATAATGACTGTAGAGAGTGATCATGATGATATAATAGCCTATAGTCTGGAGCTCTTCAGCCTCATGAAAGACTCCGTAAACAGTCGCCATCAGTCTAGTTGATCGGAGATAACCCGCTGCAGTCATTTTTAATTTAGTGCATTCAAATAGCTGTCTTTGAATAATACCGCCACTGATATATGCTGCGAATTGTATGCAGAGGGATTTGGAGGTTGTTTGCTTGCCATATGATTGAAGCCTTCGCCTTAGAAAGACCGCTTCCATTCAAAGCTAGACTTACACTGGATGATGCCCTATATTATACCCCTCTGTTGGTGCCCTCATAGTAATTATACTGTTTAGTGCCCAAATAGCAGTGCCACATGTTCACCAAACAAGACTTGATACCCTCGGTTAAATACCAGTTCCACTTCCTTGTACTAGCATTGACAACTGGTTTCTACCAATTGTTTTGTCAAAGGGCTATATCCCTACATACTGACTGTGTTCAATAATTGCTGATGGTATCAGACTGCGTAGGGACACATCATCTCAAAAAGGGGAATGGTAATGCTAGACTTTCTATGGAATACAAGGACTTACTCAGACATGTCAAGAGAGGTGACAGCTCCTGTATTAACTTAGTGACTCATGATGATATTTTCTCTGATTGTAAATCCTTTTCTTCTCCATATGGCTCAGACCACTATGGCAACTTCTTCTGATATTTTCTCCAGATGAAAACTCTGCAGCCATGTTTGGTCCCTTTCTTCTGCAACCATCCCTGTCTTTCTAGCAACATAAATACATTTAGACCTCAGACTGGGTCCCTAAATTAATTCAGTCTACTAATAATATACTAAATTCAGAATCCAGATCAGATCCTGTTATAAATGAAAATCCCAGTCAAACCCCATAATAAGTACAGACTCGGGAATAACTACAGTACCTGGAGCAGGCCCTCAAAACAATTACAGACCCCCATAACAGACCCCCACAGACAGAAACCAGACCTTCTAAATGCAGAAATGCAACATCTGCATCAGACTCTTTAAATACAGACCAGACTATCTAAACTAATGCAGATCCCTGTGCAGATTTAATACACTTTCCTAGCTTTTCTCCCCTCTGGGTTCAGGACCTGCACACATATGGTCATGTGACCTTATTATACCAGTCTTTCAGCAGGTTCTTCACAATTTGAACAAACTGGTTTTGAAGTCTTCTTTTGCAGTAATTCATGGCAAAAGCCATGATAAAACCACAACGTGCAACAACTCTTTGGGGAGCCTTAGGCCCCAGTTGGCCACTCAAACCAACCATTTTATAAGCCAGCACTAATTATACTGTGCTACTAACTCCATATACTGCAAAAATACATACGTAACAAGTAATGCTATTCCATTAAAGAGGTTTTCCCAGACAAAAAATTGATGACCTGCCCTTATGGTCCTCGGTGCGGAACCCCTGGCGATCAGTAGATTGAAGAGGCGGAGGCACACCAGTGAGCTCTGCTTCCACTTCACAGACCATGCAACAGTATGTTCATTAGTCACTTGGCCTGTTTGCATCTCAGTCCGATTCATATGAATGGGTCTGAGCTGCAGTACCAATCATTACCACTATACAATGTGCAGCACTGCACTTGGTAAGTAGTGATGTGGCCACTCTAAACAGCTGGACATTGGGAGTGGCGGGTGTTGAACCCCGGCTGATCTGATATTAATGACCAATCTCCAAGATAGGACATTAATATCATAGTCTCGGAAAACACCTTTAATAGTTGTGGTGATCACAAGCCAGGCATGTGGTACCCCCTTTGCACAGAGGCACTATATGGAAGCACACAGAGACCTGTAGGATCTGTGTATATTCCTTTGCTGAGTGCGTTCGGACTAAGGATGTCTCATTACATGGCATACTGTACTTCAAGGTATTTTCAGGCCTCATGCACGATTGAGTGTGCAGGCCGAGGCTCTTCCAATAAGGGGTCTGATGCTCCATTTGATCATTATACAGCAGGTCCTATCCTGCTCCGTGACATTGGAACGGAACCCTCTACTTAAGTCAGTGGTGGACAGAAGATACTGGGATGACACTCAAGTGCATTCCACTATAAGATCGTCTTCCCCCCCGGCTTGCACACTCAATCATGTGCATGTACAGTAGATTTACACTTGCTATACAGATGTAGCCATCTTCAACTTGAATCTGATAACTCACAACCAAAGGAAATGGAAAAAAATGTACTTAAAGCAACTGTTTCTTTAACATGTTAAAAGCCATGTTGGGCTAAGAATATCTGTCATTTATCTTCCACTTTAAGGATAATCATTTTCTCCATGCGTTCTGGATTCCTCCATAGTTTTTTAATGGAATAATTGCGGTATCTGTCAGGCTGTAATGTGGCGCCTGCTTATGAGGCTGATTAATCTGCTTGTTTACTTAAGGCCGGCGTTGTCGCCTTCGTTAGGGTCGTCTAAGGTAATGAGGATGAGCTTAGTGTTCATCCATTTCCTTCAGGCTCAATGACTGAACCATTCTGAAGAGACGGACCTCGAATCTGAAATTTATAAACTCCCGACGCGTTTGGCCGCAACTCTTTTTGTATTCATGCTTTGTAGTAGGATGATCACATTCTAGACCAGTGCTTGCCAAGCTGAGCCTTTGCTAAATGCCAACATGTCTGCCATAGGTTGGAGACTACTGTGGTAGGCACACAAATTATTTTGCTGATACTAGTGATAACAAGATGCATAAATCATAGGGCCCCAACAAGACCCAGAATGGGTCCCATGTACCATTATGAGTTTAGCCAACTATAGTAGTTTTACTCAAAGGGGTATTTCAGCCAGAAAAATCTGACCCCCTATTTACTTGGTAGGTCAGAAATGCTAGTTCAGTGGGGGTCCCCTATTGCCCCCTCATCTGCAAGACCACAGTGAGGATGGGTTTTTCAGGAGTCAAATATTGATGACCGATCCAATATCTCATCAGTGAGGTCCGACAGCTACTTCTGCTTCACATAGCCTGTTTGTGGCTTAACCCATTCACATGAGCTGCAAGACCAAGCATAGCCACTATTCAATGTATTGTATCTCTTCATTCAGCTCATCTTTGGGGGCTTTGGGTGTTGGATCCCCCCAATCAGATATTAGTGATCAATCCTAAGGATAGGCCATCAATATTTAACTTTGTTGGCCAATGCTAGATCAGTGGGGGTATGACTATGTGGTGGTAAGCAAAGGAAGCAGTTCAATGCCAGTCCCTCTTTAACCACAGGCCCCATAGCGTATGTCCCATACTGTTAAATATTGGGTATGTCATCTCATGAAGATGAAAAATGCAATTACTTTCTATCCGCCTACATGTAACACCCCCCATGAAAATATGGAGCATGGAAATGATGTCTCATTGTTGCCAAATGAACAGTCGGTGCATTAATGAACATTTGTTCACAATTTGCTTATACTTGTGAAGAGGCTAAGACTGGTAGGGGTCAATTCAAATAGCTGTATATCCAGTTGTATCCCACCTAGAATGGAGAATCTCAGTTTTCCTATGCTATCAAGATTGTAGCTATAGCTATGACACAGCCAGAGATATCTCCAGTTTTATCACAGCTGGAACTGGAATATTGACTAGTATCTTTTATATGACACCGGAACCACTGTTCTAAGTTATTTTAAGTAAACTGTCCCAGCCTCAAAGGTTTACTGAATGCCAGGGATCATTAGCTTATTGCAGGTCCTCAATGCCAGTGTTACCTTAATGAATGATACATCCGTAGATCATCAAAATGAGATCTATGGGGGTCCAACACCCAGCACCCCCACCAATCAGCTGTTTACTGCACATTGTATAGAACTGTTTGCTTCCAGATCAGTGCACAAAGCAACTGATCGGTGGGGCTGCCAAGTATTTGACCCCACCAATCTAAGGATAGGTCATTAATACGTCTTGGAGAACACCTTTAAAAGTGTATACAGGATCATTGAGTGATCCATGAGCGTATCAGACACCAGAATCACCGACATATGAACAGATGTTCCAGTCTTTTAGACTTCATCTGCATAGGATAGGACTTTTAATTCTGTAGTTAGACAAGATAAGTTTTTTTTTTTTTTTTTTTTTTTTTTTTACTTGTGGTGTAAATGTTGATATGAAATTCATTTTCAGACACGGTAATGTATTTCACACTTACTGTGCGAGTATTCCCCTCTGCTTAGCACATGCGGTGACTGACAGCCGGTATCTTCAGAGAGATAAAGTTTAACCCACTTTAACACCCCTGTGTTTTCTGTCGACGTCGTGTCAGGGCAGCTTTTTCTGTTCTGATGGAATTGTCACTATGTAGCTGATTCTATCAGTAGTGCAGATGATGTATGGAAAATTTTAAGAAAAGGTCCTTGTCAGTGCCAACTAGAACAGCTGAGCTCCCCATAGCTTAGAATTATAAATGCAACTTCTATATGGAAAGGAAGGAATTCAGAATATCTACGCGTAATATAACCTAAAATTCATTTTTTCCAGAAACAGCCCCACACTTACTCATGGGATATGTCTAGTATTGCAATCTGACTCCATTGACGTAAAGGAGACTGATCTGTATTACTGCACACAACCTATAGACAGGGGTGGCGCTGTTTTAGGTAGAATACAGTCATATTTTTGTAATCCTGGATTATCTCTTTAACATGTACCTGTTCTTCCAAGAAACTTCTAAGATGTCACAGTGATATGTCAAAGGTCTGAGGTGTAGGGGTCTGAGACCCCAATTGATCGCTGAAATGAAGGGATAGAAGTGATCATCTGTTTTTGGTTCTGTATGGGTTTTCGTGAAGAGGTAGGGTTAGAAACGTACACATTTGTATTCATAGTCTAAGGGGCACTTCACTTCTGGACTTAAGGACTTCTGTTGGTCCTTTTCAGCGACCAGTGGGGTCTTAGCACCCAGACCACCACAGAGTAAACATTGTGACATGAGATTTTTTTTTTCTGAATGACACAGATGATTATAGAGCAGGTCCTATCACGTCTATGGATTGGAAGCCCCCATGGACGTGAATGCATATGGATGACACTTGGTCATCGAGTACTGCTGCAAAGTTGGCCCTACATTGGAAGCACACTTGGTTGTGTGCATGGATAACAAGTCAAATTTGCATGGTAGCACAATGGCTGGATTATTGTGAAGTCAGGGGTTCAGTTAATACCACCAAATGGTGCTTATAAACCAACCAGTTACTTGTATATGGATGATTGTTGTGTCTAATACTATACCGTGTAGTATCTGCTGTATGTCTTCTGAGCTATGCTGTATTCACTGCACAGGATACCGTCTCTCTGATATTATGCTGGCACCCTAGTACCCTGGCACACGTCCCTCTCTTAGCACTCCTGTCACACATGCTGATATTGATAAGTGGAGACTAATTAGCTGCCAGTAACAATAACACATCCTGATACCGAGACTACTGCACAGCCCGCTGACAGCTGCCGTATGGTGCGGACTATGTGGTCAATTGTTTCCTATCACTTTACATAAACATTATATGATGAGTTCGTAGAATGTGGATACATTATAATAGTGCACATGGATAGACCGTAAAGCACAGTTGTGTTGTATGTAACATAATGATGCTAGAACTGAACCCAGGCTTTTCTATAGAGTAACTTCTAGAATGAGTTTTTCAAGCCAAATCGTTAACAGGTCCGGCGATATAACCCATTTGGGGCTATGGAGTGTTGAGCAGAGTAACCGATAGCCAAAGTGTATAACATTGTCAGCAGGCATATGACAATTGGACTAGACATAACTGATATATGTGCACCCAGTCCTATAGTACTATCATTGAGCTGTTGTTTAGTTAGCATTCCATTTCCTATACTTGCTTGTGGTCTAGTTAGTCAATAGTCAGGGTCACAATGTGTGTCTGCTTTTTCGGATAGAGGCCTGAGAGATCCCACCTAAAGATTTGAAATATAATTTGTGTACCGTGTGAAGTCAGGGAGGGGCATACAGTACTGTACAAAAGTTTTAGGCAGGTGCTGAAAAAGTCTCCACAGTAAGAATGCTTTCAGAAATATAAGTGTTAATAGTTTATTTTTGTCAATTAACAAAATGAAGTGAATGAAGAAAAGAGAAATGTAAATCCCATCAATATTTGGTGTGACCTTCGCCCTTTGCTTTCCATCAGTTCTTCTCGGTACTTGCAGACAGTTATTGAAGGAACTCGGCAGGGAGGTTGTTCCCACCATCTTGGAGAACTAAGCACAGATCTTCTGTGGATGTAGGCTTGCTCCAATCCTTCATGTCATCCCAGACAGACTGGATGATGATGAGATCAGGGCAATATCTGTGGGGGCCATATCATCACTTCCAGGACTCCTCCTCCAAGGGGCAAAGGTCACACCAAATATTGATGGGATTTACATTTCTCTTTTCTTCATTCCCTTCAATTTGAGAAATGACAAAAAAATAAGCTATTAACCCTTCTATTTCTAAAAGCATTCTTACTTTGCAGCATCCCCCCCCCCACCTACCTAAAACTTTTGCACAGTACTGCCTTAAAGACTTTGAAACTCTAAAGACAGAGCAAATAAAGAGGTCAAGTTTGAGCGCTGCCAGTCAGACTCTGGCGCAGTCTCTGGTGATGGCCCCGGAGTCTATATCTAGAACAGTTCAGAAGACGTCAAAACACAGAAGCGCCTCTAATGATGTGCACAACAACTTGTCTGCTTGACTTTCCCCGCTTTAAAAAAGTCATTTATTTGCAGTGGGCTGTGAAATCCCTTCCAAAATAAGAGAAGCCTTATCTGTCGCCCAGGAACAGAACAGCTCCCTCAACTCTCCAGGCTACAATACTGTTGCCGGAAGATCTGAAATGTCTCAAGCAAACTGTAAGGGATTTGTGCCAGAGCTTGATAAATGTTATCTCGCATTCTGCGTTTTACATGTGGGGAGAGTGTGGATAAATGGAATAATATGTAAGTCTATCAATTCCGAAATATCATAAGCTGCTACAGTACAGCTCCATTGATTTACAGTGTCAGCACCGACATAAATCGTGATCGTGGTGATTCAGATACATTGTTATTTTAATTGTTCTGCATAATTCCGGTGTTTGTGCCGCGTGTGACAAATAGTCCATTCTGGATAAAATCCATTGTATTATATCATATGTTAAAGCCTTTTATTCACATTTAAAAGTGGCAATTCCTGTCTCTCGGTGAATTATAGGCGTCTGCTGCAGCCGTCCAGAAGTCATTCTTTTTGGCTTTATAGAAATCGTTTTATCACCATTAAGGGAGAACAGATTTAGATCCCGCACCAAAGAAAACTATTCCAGATTTGTCCGTCATGCACTTATTCTGTAATCACAGGTCAATTTTACAATCATTTACCAGAAGTGATATATTACAGATCACCATAATTCTAGTGTCACCTTAATAGCAGCTTTCTACTGGTGGAATGATAGAGAGTCCTAGGATGTGACAAGATATACAGTAGGCAACTAAGGGGTCTATAAACTGTTCTTGTCTGTGTCCACCCCGGGATCAGATGATCGCCACATGTCTGACTTACCTAACTCTAGGTTTTAAGCAGTTATCACCAGCGAAAGCCACATCTATGTATACATGCAGCGGCCTCTACAGGACAAATACAGCATTACATGGTGGCCTTTCAAATGATTTGCCACTATGTAATGCATGGACATGCAGGGTCTGCCGGAGAATGATCCATTTTTATAGGGTGACTCTCCAGTCTTGCGCATAGAACTGGTCCACCACCTCCTCCTTTATGAAGACTATGGACCTTCTGAGTCATCTGGTCAGTCAGATTTGGCTTTCATCGATGAAGACAGTTTTCCATCAGGAACTACCATCAACGTTCTGAATGTCATTGCACCTTCATACCATCAACATGTCACATTCTGAGGCATTGTTGTCCCACATAGGCAGCAACAAACAGGAGGAGAGTCTGGAGGCCTGGAGTTGTTGCTTCTTCCCATAGTCTGTGTGCAGTAACTACGTGATCTGGAGGTCATGGCAGAAGTGAGAGGTTGCTGCTGGGACTGGGAGTGGTGCTGCGGTGTGATCTCAGCTGTCATGTGCTAGGGTCTTATTAGATTTAGGGGTCAGGTCTGGTGTTGGAATGAAATTGTGGGGTATAGTTTGGAGTCTAAATTAGTTTTAAAGGTCTGGACTGGTGTTTGAATGGGATTTTGGGGTTTGGTCTGGACTATGAATTACTTTTAGGGGTCTGGTCTGGTGGTGGAATGAAATTTTGGGGTATAGTTTGGAGTCTGAATTGGTTTTAGGAGTCTGGACTGGTGTTGGGATGAAATTTTGGCTTTAATCTGAATTAGTTTTAAGCATCTAAACTGGTGTTGGAAAGAAATTTTGCGTTTTGGTCTGAATTAGTTTTAGGGGTTTGGTGTTGGAATTAAATTGTGGGAGATGGCTTGAATTAGTCTGAATTCGATTTAGGGATCTGGACTGGTTTGGGGTCTGGATTGAAGTCTTAATTAGTTGTAAGGGTCTGGTTTGGGGTCTAAACAATATATGAGTTAAGGTATTTGGAGTTTTAATTAATTTTGGAATCTAGTCTGGTTTTCCTACTAACAAAAATCAGTATGTATCTAGTACTACAGTTTGGAAACTGTCAATATAAATGACATCCTTAGGCTTCTCTCATATCTTCGTTGTTAATACCATTGTTCTGCTCCATAGGAAAAGATGGATCCATTGCATGACAGACATGAAAGGCGCCCACCGAACCCCATTTACTATAATCCATCTAGTTATGTGGGATCATTTTTTATTTCCGCTCTTGCTTTATATCTGATTTGTTTCAGAACGATACACTGAGCACAGTTGTCCTCTGAGCTTCATACTAGCTCTACGCTCAAGCAACTACTTATTATGCCTTGGACTGCGACTAGACCCTGCAGAAACACTAAGCCTATAATCCACATGGAAACAATGCTTCATAGAAGACTTTATATTATCCCATTGTTCTTGATTCTTATTTGTGAGCTTTTTTATCCCTTGATTTTTCTGGAACTATTCTTTGGTAGTTGGCAGGTTCTTCTTCTGAATCGTATTAGGTGACCCTGCACGTCCAGGACAGGTTAATGGGGATGAAGCATGATGTGACAAGCTGTCAAAATGAGGATGTGCGGTCACTGTAGAGAAGCTTGGCAGAAGTTTACTGGTATCCTTCTTCAAGTCCTACAGCTGCCAAATCCTCTGCTGGTTCAACATCTTCCCATGTGCTTCCATATCAGAAAACAGCAAAAATATGAAGACGTGGAATCGATCTTCAATATATCAGAAAAGTGTAGTCTGATAATTCTGCAACAGCCTTCAAGCTCCTTTGTACCTGGGTCCTCTGGGTATTGAATTAATAAGGAACCTGAATAAGTAGTTAACGGGGTTCAAATACTCTGTTGAGGGTATATAATAGGGGGGGCTGCATTCATGGCCCTCTAGAGGATTTCCTTTTTGAAGACCCAGCACTGCACTTCCATGCATTATTCGGCAAGATAGGCTTAGGGGTGCAGCATGGTGGCTCAGTGGTTAGCACTGTAACTTTGTAGTGCTGGAGTCCTGGGTTTGAATCTGACCAAGAACAACATCTGCAAGGAGTTAGTATGTTCTCCCCGTGTTTACTCAGTTTTTCTCCCACACTCCAAAGACTAATGGGAAAGTAGATTGACTGACAATGTCTGTAAAGCGCTGCAGAATATGATGGCGCTATACAATTATGCAAAATAAATTAGGGATGACAAACAAGATGATTGACAGTGACAACTTTTCAGAAACAGCCCATAGCACTGACATCTCAGTGCATAAACTTTCACTACCCTTTAACCCCGTCACTAGTTAAGTATATTGCGGTAGCATTATTTAGATACTGAATAGTAATTTTAGGGAATTTTACCATGGAGGAATTAGAAATGGACTTCTGCCTCAAAATCCTCTTCAAAAAACTATCCAGTTTTCAATAGGAGGCAGTGACAGAGGCTTCTTTTTTTAGAACACTGAAAGTCTAAGCCTTGGCCTTCTGCTGCAGGTTCCACAGGACCAGTTTTTGGAGAGTATTTTGAGGCTGAAGACCACACCAAATTACTCTCCTAATTTTCCTTAGTTGGGCATTGAATGGCAGTATTTTTGTGATAAATGTACGGTTGGTAGTTTTATGAGGCCAGAACATGATACTGTTATTTGGGTGCTGTATGGAGATACTGTTGTATGGCAATATGTGTGTATAAACAATCAGGTAAAATGTACCTGTTGTGGAGTATTTTCTGAGCCTCCTTCCCAATGCTTTTCCCTCCTTTTTCAGAAATGCAGAAATCTGTGCCAAATCTGACAATTCACATCCCATGCATGTGAATAGAGTTTAAATCCTTTTCAGATTTTCGTAGAAGATTTTCTGCACCACCATGGAAACAAATCCACCACAGCATCAGTAACATGCTACATCTTTCCACAGATTCTGTATGGAAAAGTTGAGGTTTAGCACTGGTAAATGACAAAGGAGCTGCACATCCATGGTAATCCCCTGCAGCAGATACCCAAGGACCACCTTAGATATATTGTCAGATTTTATTCCAATTTGTAAACCTAGTTTTATGAGTTTCAAACAAGTTAAGGGAAAGAGACTCCTAACAAGATCACCTCTCTCCCCCCTCCCCTCTGACTACATGAGTCTCACTCAGATACTAAGAGAGGACTACTACAGCTGAATCCTGCTCCTGTCTATCTAGTATTCACTGTTTATACCATATGCACTACCATATGCAAAAGTCGAAACAGTTACAGATGCGTATGCTGGAATGGGAAACTTTTGTCTCCTGGAATGTGAAGAATAAAAGTTATATTACCAAATATATTCATGCAAAATATATTTTATATATACTGTGTATATATATATATATATATATATATATTAGTGATAGTAAGTATAATATGCTTCAACATTTATCTGAGAAATACCTTCTACAGTACTGATGTTAATTGTATTTGGAATATAACACTAGAGATCACGTCTTGTGCAGATTTTTCTACACCTACTATTCATTTGCATTTCATTTCAATACCCTGTCTATAATATAGTGAAGGTCACACAGTGACGCCTTTGATGTGCAGCCAGGTGCGCACATCCCAGTATTCTGCACTGTTTGAGCACATGGGAGTTCAGTATAGCTGGAGATGAGTGGCTGCAGTGATTCTCCCCGTGTGCATTGATGATTCACTACTTTTGACAGGATCTCAGGCAGTGGAGTATTTGACTTGTGCTCGTCTTCAAAGAAGAATTCCAATTAATTTAAATCTTCAATTCCCCGGGCCGGCCATGTCTGATGGCACATAATCAATATCAATCACATGCAAGTATGAAAGCATACAGCAGCTCCATCAGTCCATCAACAGTCTGCGCCCGTCATATCCACAGCAGTCATCTTCTTTTGTACTTTAAGGAATAATAGCAAGCGTATGAATATAAGGACATTTCCACCTTCATGCGACTTTAGCCTTTTTTACCTATGGGAAATTACCTTAAATACGGTATAACTACAGATATGCAGGATTATTGTCTATAACTTTTTAAGGGATTATAAGTGCCAGCTGATACTGTATCTATGGAAGTGTCTATAGGTATTCATGTAATCTGTGCAGGGTTGGGCTCAAGTGGATCACAACTTAAAGGGAGTCTAGCTCTGGAGGTAGGTATGTTAATCAAACTGAATCAAGCAGTGTTTTCCCCTTGTGAATCGGGACCTCTGCCGCTGAGATATCATTCTTTTTAGAGCAATGGGGGCGTTGCTCAAAGAGGTAAGCAGCAATGCCTTCATTGCTCCAAAAAGCTCATTTGCATATTGACAACAACAGTATATCTGCAATTGAGGCAGCGATTCACAAGGAGAAAACAGTTTGATTCAGGTGACCCTAACCTATCTATCTGTGGGGCTGGGTTGATATTCTGGGTTCTAGTGACAGACTTCCTTTACATGATCTTTAGTAAAGTCTTTAACGTGGTAGAACAGTAAAAATCTGGAACAGTGCTAACACAGAAACCAATAACAGAAACCCTGTCTTCAGCCTCTGGAGCAAGGAAGCATATCCATCTCCATTATGCAGAATGTAGTGGTGGAACTTGATCCTCCAATGGCAACCATAAAAATATTCACCTTTGACTCACTTTGTCAACTGGGCTCTCCAGTTCCCAAGATGGCATGAACATTCTTGGCCCCTGACAAGCCCAGACAGGATCTTCTTTCTCCATCTCTGGGAACTACAACTAGGTCCACCTCAGACCTGGCTCTCTGCTCCAACCCCAAGGCTTTCCTTTCTGCTATCAACGCGTGAACTGAACATGTGTTTCTCTGATGGTAAATTTAAGACTTTTTCCGGCCTGTCCTCCTTGGGTCCCAGAACCCACTTTTCTTACCATACCCGAAATATAGCAATAACTGGGGGAATCAGCCAAGGAGCACATTGACCTTCTCTCCAAGTTTGGAGTTAATCTTGGTATAATTAAATGGTAGACCCAGGAACAGGAGATGGCCACCTCCTCTCTAGGTCCAGCCTTTCACCAAAATCCTCAACTAAAAATGTTAAACATTGAGAAATACCTATTTAATCCAGTTTTGTAGCTTTTTCTGTCAGATACCAGTTTATAACAATTATCAACTAACAGGTTCAGATGAAAGAATTTCTTTCAAAGTTTTATACCTTACCTCTAAACTAAAAAGAATCAGTGCATGAATATTAGAAGTGCAGCTGCACCTAAGTTAATAGTTAAGCTTGGGGTAACTTCTGTCTCCTTGGGAGTCTACGGGAATGAAGAGGAGATGGCAATGTCTCTGGTGGTCAAGGATTGTTTATAAGTCAAAGGGATTGTTTGGGTGATATTTTTTTTAATGATAAAAACATGGTACCTTCGAGAGAGTTCACATTTCAATGCTTACCACATGCCTGCTGGTCGCTCCTTACTGGTCCCATTTCGCCACACAGAAAATACCCACCGTCTGAAGTGGTGTCCCACCTTAGGCAGTGATTGGCAGAGTGGGAAGTGTGTGACAAGATGGGACATGGAAGTAGAGACCAGTGGGGACCTGGTAAATGTCTAAATGGGAGCAGTGTGGGAATTGGTGAGGTGAGTATAACACAGTTTAGTTTGCTATGCCATTTGCACAACCCCTTTAATGGTAACAGACCCATAGTGATTTAGGGTAGTGAAGTAATTTCCTGCATATCTAATAGTCTAAAAAGTTTTTGCCCTGTTCTGGGGGTCCAATATACAGCTACATGCAAGTGTTACCTGACATTTTCAGATTCCTAAAATGTCATCAGTATAAACGATTTCAATAGTAGTATTTTTCTGCCTAGCCCTTGCCTCTGTTTCTGTCCTGGTGTCCTAGCAGTAGTCTTCTGCTGGACTCTTGCCTTGAACTAGGGCCCTCTTAGCTATATGAGCCAGAAATATGTGCCCACACAACAGCAGACCACAGGTAGCAGCAAGACTCTGCAAGATGATTGGTGATTGGGGCCCCTGGAAGGAAAGGTACTGGATGGCCTGACTCTGTACCTAGATGTCATCTCATGTGCCCAGTGTATCTACTCATTATACCGATGCATAGCCTGGTTAAGATGCTATACATCTTTGTATGAAGTTACATGGTTACATAGTAGATGAGGTTGGATTAAGACACAGACCCATCAAGTCCAAAG
Source organism: Leptodactylus fallax (assembly GCA_947044405.1). Classification (NCBI taxonomy): domain Eukaryota; kingdom Metazoa; phylum Chordata; class Amphibia; order Anura; family Leptodactylidae; genus Leptodactylus; species Leptodactylus fallax. Next base: position 202,532 of record CAMRHE010000542.1, read on the forward strand.
TATAACCCAACAGTGTTGATCCAGAGGAAGGCAAAAAAAACCCAAGAGGCTTATGCCAATTGCCCCATATCAGGGGAAAAAAACTCCTTCCCGACTCCAATCTGGCAATCAGTATAAAACCCTGGATCTAAAACTTTCTCAATGAATCCGCCATCACCACTTCCTGGGGCAGAGAGTTCCATAGCCTCAGTGCTCTTACAGTAAAGAATCCCCTTCTATGTTGCTGGTGATTTTTTCTCTCCAGGCGTAGAGGATGACCCCTTGTCACTGGCCTTGGAGTAAAAAGATCAATGAGAGTACTGTGCCATGCCAGGGTGAGCTGGGATCTCCCATAGCTCAGTGGCCCTTAGTGGTCTTGGTTATTGAAGAGTATGGAAGGGGTTAATACTGACATCCCTGGTCTTTGGTATTAAAGTGGTCAAAATGACATGTCCTAGACTATTCAAAAATGTCAGCTTTACTGGTGGTCTTAAATATTAAAGAGATTGTGTGTGGTTATGTCTGTGACATGTGCCACTTTTTTCGTACATCTTGTACCATTTACCAGCAGGTCACATAATATCTTACGCTAGGTTCACACTAGTGCTGGCTCTCCATTGTACAGGTCTATCGGTAGACCAAAACAACGGAGAGGCAGACCACTAAAATAGCGGTAACACATGGAGTACAATGGAGCTACTTGATTATAATGAGGTCCATCGCGTGCTCATTAAAACTTAAACCGGTAGAGGAAAAAGTCCTTCGTGCAGAACTTTTTCCTCTGTCGATTTTCAGGCGGACACTGCGACGGAGTGTCCAATGGAGAACCCGGCACAGATGTGAACGTAGCCTTAGTTACATGATGTAATGTATAAAAGATATCTAACCTAACATTAATATTTACAGGTTAATTATCTGGTTTCCTGAAACCAGACATAATAAAATTAGTCATCATACAGACTGCATCGTGTCCTAATGAGAAGTTGCTAAGAAGGAGGTGGGGGCCATCTTCAACCCATCAGGCTTCATTTAAGAAATGAACAGATGCTTTGTGGAAATAAAACTTATTCTTACATTTATGAGCCAAACTAATTATACCAAACAGCGTAGGCTGTCCGAGACGGCGGCACAACAATTGGGCATTGCAGATATTATTTCTCTGGACTATTTATAGTTGTACTGGCAAAAACTCAGGCTTGAGACATCGGTGATGGGTAGTGATGATGAGAAGAACAATAATGTGGACGACAACAAAGAAAGTAACTGGGGCAATATTTATACAGTAGTTGATGTGCACTTATCATATGTCCTAATAAATCTATGTTCCGACACATCCTAGAGACAGGTTCTTGAGAATCGTTGAGAGCTGAGCTGCCCAATGACTTGGTTTTGGGGGAGGTCATGGTAATCTGGGTAAAACTGCTATATTCTTGTGAAGCCACTAGGTAGTATAGTCAGGGGTCCACTATGACCATGTCACTTGGATTTGCACAGACACACAGCCATCCCAGCCCAACAGTCAATAGAACAAAGACTGTAATGGCCCATTAACATGGCCAATGGGAGCCAAAGGGGGATGATGCTCTGACGGGTACCACACAACCTGTAGTATAGAACTGAGGCTAAATACATGGAACACCATTGATACTATCTTCAGATGTACAAAACGTGAACCTGACTCCTAAGGGTGTGTTCACACGGCAGAAAATTTTCCAACCCTGGAGTTTTCGCTGTGGTCAGCCGCGACGGGATTCCGATGCCGTGCATCAGCATTCCGTCACGGCTAACCGCTCTTGATTAAGCCCAGATGAATGGGCCTAATCAGGAGCGTGGCTCAAGCCGCGGATACCGCGAGCGGAATGTGTGGCAAGATAGGTCATGTTGCTTTTTTTTTTCCGCTAGAGGAAAAAAAAATGCTACTGACTCCCATTGAAATGAATGGGAGGAGTTTTTTCAGGCGGATTTTGAGGCGGATTCCGCCTCAAAATCCGCTGTCAAAAAACTCCATGTAAACACAGCCTAAAAAGTGAACTGAACAGTTGCAATAAACTTTTGCTTGACTTTTTCAATGGCATTCAATGGCTTTTGTGATAAGATTTCTCCCTGCAACAAATTACCAGTTTCAAGTTAAAGGGAGTCTGGCAGCAGGAAAATCAGTATCAATCTAATGACAGTACCTTGTAGGATGACGTCTAAACTTTCCAAAGATGTCTGTCTTATCCTGCATTGCAGCTCCATTTTCATGAAAATCAGTATTGTATTCATATGTAAATTGAGTGAGGTTTTAGGGGCTTTTTTTCTCCTGCTGAGACTTTACTGTCAGCTCTAGATAACTTTCCCTATCTGCAGACAAAGTGTGTCAAAGTAAAAGATGTCACTCAAGCAATGGAGGCGGAGCTGGGTGGCAGTTAAGGACGATTTTCTAGAGCAGAAAGTGAAGCCCAAGTAGGAGAAGAAATGCCCTAAAGCCCTTTTTAGGTAAATTTGCATAAGAATAAAATCCTGATTATCATGAAAATGGAGCTGCAATGCAGAATAATAAAGGCATCTTTGGAAAGCGTAGAAGCCGCCCTACAAGGTAATATCATTAGTTTTAAACCCATTTTCCTGCTGACAGACTCCCTTTAAAGTTTACTACAACTTTAATTTAATCTCACAGCATGTCAGAAGGTAGACTTTTATACAAAAAGGTAGTCCTATACTGTGCTGTGCAAAAGTTATAGTAATTTAACAAAACAAAGTAATTGATCAAAACTAAAATCTAAATCCTTCTGTCTCTTCATGTCATCCCAGACAGACTGGATGATGATGAGATCGGGGCTATATCTGTGGGGGCCGTATCATCACTTCCAGGACTCCTCCTCCAAAGGGCAAAGGTCACACCAAATATTGATGAGATTTAGATTTCTCTTTTCTCGTTCACTTTTTGTTGATGAACAAAAATAAACTATTAACCCTTCAATTTCTGAAAGCATTCTTACTTTATAGCATTGTTTCCACACCTTCCTAAATTTTTTGCTTAATACTATGCTTCATGTTGGAGACTACCAATCAGTATGATATAAACCATCACAAATAGGGCCAGTATTTTGCTGGCAGCACCTTCAGGTAAGTGTCCAGGATCACTCTGTTACCCATCCTTCCACTTGCAGTGCTCTTCAGTTTAACACTTGGCCTGAGTTATCATTATCGGCTTCCATATCAGTCAATGGTAATCGATCGGATCATTACAGTAAATGTTAATGACCACATTAGGAAGGTTTTGTCGACAGTCAGCATTATTAGAGGGTTGTGAACATCATAGAAGAGGTTTCTATCACTCACTGACTATGAAGTAAGTGGGGAGTAGATGGTCACTGAGTATTAGCGCCTCTTACTGGCGGACCTAGCTTGTATATGTATTACGTACATTCCTCTGCATGAAGTATGTAGTCTGGCTACAAGTTTCCCTGGTTATAACAGCTGACTCCAGGGCTTGCAGAAACCCATCAACAATCGGTGGAGGGTTGGGTCAGCTTTGGCATGGGTTGCCTGGCACGACAACAGCTTTAATGGTAAGAGTAGAGATAAGTTTATGGAAGAATTAGGTCATATGTATATATAGATGTGGCTCATAATACATAACTCAATAAAGAAGCATGTACTGGTCCATCATAGGACCCCCATGCACTACTGTAGCATTGTTGTGTTCATTATTTGTACAGTACTGGATCAATATGGTACATGGTGCGGTGCAGGATAGGTGATACGTATGCTATTGTTCAGGATATTAGGATCTTACCAATGGGAACCCACTGAACATGAGAATGGGGGAACTGTGCCCCCTTTATTTAAATAGAGTGACGTTCAAGCTTGTCCAGTGCAGAACCATTTAACAACTATACGAGCAATAGGGATAATAGAGTAAAGTGCTCAGTTATCTCTATTAGTCCAGGAATTATAGGAAACTCAGGTGTGGTCAGGATGGGTGTAAAACAGAAAAAAAAAAAATCATATTCATCTATTACTGGAGCTCTGTTGTGCAGTCCTGGTCCCCATTCTTTCCCATATTGGGAATAACCAGGTCAGAAGTAGAGAGTCTCACATGACTTCCGAGACCTATCACTGGGCTCAGCGATCACTGGTGAGGGACCGATCCTTTCACTCAGGTACATCACCAGATCCTTACCAGCAACCACTGAGGCCACTGATTGGTTTCAGTGGTTACCTGAGACTCTCCACTTGTGGCCCGGCGTGTCCCAGCACGGGAGGGAAATGACACAGGGACTGTAAAAATGGAGCACTGGAGATTTTGGTGATTTTTTTTGGTGTTTTACACCCACCCCAGCCACCTATGAGTTTCTTGTAATTCCCAGACAACTCTTTTAAGTTGCGGAAACCCTCTTTAACCCTTTAAGGACGTAGGGTATATTAATATATATTAATTGTATATTAATGTTCATTGACTTTTTTTTTAATATATTTTCCTTCCCCGCCTTCCAAAATTCATAACATAGCTATGTGAGGTCTTATTCTTTGTGTGACAAGTTGTACTTTTGTTTGACACCATTTTGTGGTACATATAATGTTTTGATGAACTCTTATTAACATTTTTAGGGCGTTCCGTGTGAAATAACACACAATTCTATCATAATTTTTTGCATTTTGTTTTTATGGTGTTCCATGGTGTTACCACTTTTACAAATAAAATGTCACTTTTTGGAAATGAAGGATTTTCCTGGGGGTCACCGTATTCTGACGCCTATCATTTTTCTACTCTTTTGTTGATGGAGATATGTCAGGGCTCTTTATTTGCGGGACAAGTTGTAGTTTTTATTGGTACCAATGTTTGGTATGCATGACTTATTGATCACTTTTTATTGCTATTTTTTGAGGAAAGTGATATATATATATATATATATATATATATGTGTGTGTTTTGTTTGTTTTTTTATGGTTCTTTACATGGGATAAATAACGTTATTTTTGGATAGTGGGGATATCTAACATGTTTGTTTATTTTTTTGTTTACGTTATGTGTTTTTTAAATGAAAAGCTTTTTTATTTTTTTAAACGTTTACTATTTGTTTATTTTTTATACTTTATTTTTCTTTTTTTGCACCTGTCCCACAAGGGGACTTGAACCTGGGGTCTCTGATCCCCAGTGCAATGTACTGCACCACATCGCACATAGAACCTCTCAGACCCCGCTATCTTGTCGTGTGGCATCTGGGGGGGGGGGGGGTAGCGATTCTGCCCCTGAACCTCCTGGATGCCGTGATCCCTATTGATCTCGGCATCCAAGGGGTTAATCCCGGCCTAGTCTCAGGCTCCTGTGTTATAATGGCGCTAAGCGTTAACCACTGTACATGCTCAGCGCGACGTAATAGTACAGTGCAGAGCGGGAAGGGGTTAAAAGATAAATGCCTGTTATTAACCCAAATCAGGTGTATCATTCCTCTAGTGCACAGTAAGGGGCCCAGATCTCTCTGTTTTACTCCTGGTCTTGTTTATATCTTGAAGGAGACCAGAATAAGACCAGGCGATGTTTAGAGAGGAATATTGTCCTTATTCTGAAGATGTTGCAGAAGTATCTGAATGTGATTTCATGTATGATTTACTGGAGAATGGATATGTAATAACAGAGCTGCTTAACTTGTCAATTTCTTTTTTGATAGTAAATTACCCTCTCAATATAAGATCAGCAATTCAGATGAAATAGTTGGTTAGGTTAAAGAGAGAAAAGTGTCTTGTTTGCCAAATTCATTACCCAGGAGAGAGATATGAGTTTAGAAAATGTCAATCAGATCGCTGTCTCTCTCCGGATCCATAATCCAATTTGCTGTGAAATGCCAGCACACCGCCTGCCCCCCTGGGAATATAAAGACCTCCTCGACCGGAGTGAACACATAAAGATCTGTCTGCTTAGGGACATGTGACATGGGCAAAGACAAGATGGTCTGAGAACTCCTATCTAGGTTTGATTAAAACATTTAGTAATAAGCCTGTTCCTGTGTCCAGTAAAATTTTAAGGGAAGGTCTTAACATGACATGGGGCTATTTCTGAGTGAGTGGTGCAGGGTCTCCTCTTCTTTTTGTGCGGTGTATGAGAGACATTGTAACAGCTAGTCTCCACCCACCAGCTCAGGGAGAACTGCAAACTACAGATAGAGCCTGCAGAGGGAAAATGGGCTAAAATGCAGGATACAAGTCAGATAGATAGATAGATAGATAGATAGATATGAAATTGATAGATAGATAGATAGATAGATAGATAAATAGATATGAGATAGATAGATATTTAATAGATCATACGCTTTGAAATATTGCATAGAACACAGATGATAAAGAGATATTGCCACCTAAGAGTTGGTTCACACTAGCATTCGGAGGCTCCATCCCCCATTCCACTTAAAATAGGCGGAGAGAAAAGTCCTGCTAGCCGATTTCAGGTGAAATCTGGGAGGAAACACAGTGGACCCCATTAACCCAGGTAACCGCTTTTTAAGCAGATTGGGTTTCCATTTTTTGGGTCCCCAAGCGGACCCCAAAGAACGGAAACACGAACAGTAATGTGAATCTAGATCAGACATGTAAAACATACTCCCAGGATACCCCTGAAAAGTGTACGCATTTCTTCCAATCCTTTAGATTTTCAGATACAAATAGTTAAAAAGGCAGACTTAAGGTGAGGCCCCACATTGTGGAAACGCAGCGTTTTTTGTTGCAGATTTTGCTGCAGTTTTTTGAGCCAAAGTGAGGAGAGGCTTGAAAAGGAATGGGAAATATAAAGGAAGCACTTAGGGTATGTTCACATGGCGGAATTTGCTGCGGATTTGGGTGCTTTGCGGAAAAAAGAAGCGTCCTGCTCGATCTTGCCGCGGATTCCACGGCTGATTCAGCCATGGATTCCGTGGCTCAAGACTCCTTGTTGCTTAGACCTATTCACCTGGGCCTGATCAGCAGCAGGAAGCCGTGACAGAATGCCGATGCACTGCATCAACATCCCGTCACGGCTAGACGAGGCGAAAATACCGGCGGTGCCATGTGAACATAGCCTTAGGCGTTTCCCTTCTGTTTAATCCACTCCTGACTTTGGCTCAAAAAAAACGCAGCAAAATCTGCAACAAAATATGCTGCATTTTCGCAACGTGGGGTCTTAGCCTTAAAGTGTAGTATAGAGGGTGGGGTTTAGTATTCCTTGTTTCTTATTTCAGACAGCAGTGGGGTAGGGCTACTGCTGCGTTGCCTTACAGCAAAGACAAGTTGAGCTTTGACACACTGATAAATGCAATGTATTTGTCAGTTGCCAATACAAATATATTGTACCATACCCAGTAAAATTGAGAGTCATTTAACATTATGTCATTTAGGCCTGGACGGGAATACATTTTGCTTTCTCTCCTTTCCTGTATTCCTCGCATTCTATTCCACCTGGTCTTGAGTACATTTAAACTCTCTCTTCATAAACCACTTTACGATCATAATGAAATTTCTGCGACTGATGGCTCCAAGGTTACACATCAGAAATGCAAATCCATTAAGCCATAAAATGAACACAACAGCCACCTCTAGTTGTACCCAAGATGATATTGCTATAAGCAATTGCTCTAATTGAAAGGCTTACTAAATATCTTGTCCACATGCCAACCCAACAAATCCTCTATTTTAAGCAATCTGCAAGCGAAGTCTCAGCTTAATTCAGCATCTTTATGTGGCTAAAAAAAAATCCCGTTAATTACAGTTATTTATAGCCATGTTTCTTGCGTCATATCCACTGAACTGTGATATTTTTGTGCCAGCGTCCATGCCCGATTTGTTTGGCTAACAGAAAGGCTGAATACGCCATGTAACATAGTGAACAAGCCGAGATGTACATGATAAAGAGGACCTGTCACACAGTCTGAAAAGCCCAATGTCATACGCATCTGGTGTATGGTTTATCCGAATCCATTCAGTCGCTCCAAAGGTATAAGCACTGTTAGTGGCGATGTAAATTAGGTTATACTAGTCAAGTGGGTGGTAACACTGTGTGCTCTCTGTGTGCTGTGTGTTATATAGACTTACTGCCCACTTGGTTAGTAGATGTTAATTTACATCAACATTAAAAGGGCTTATATCTTTAGAATAGCTGAACTTTTCCTCTTAATAAATTTGGAGCATCCTTGGCTTTCTGTACACCAGAAAATCAATAGATGGCACAGATGTTTGCTATGATTTACATCAGCTTCTAGCATAAAATATAGTAAATTTGTGGCCCCTAGACTCTTCTCCCACTTAGCCCCACCCACTTAATTGAAGACTAGTGGAAGGTGCACAGTAATGCCCAAAAAAGCTTCACTTGTCTTTTACAATACACCCAATACCATGTTCTCCTTTCTTTCCAGAGCTGATCTGTACAATTTTCGGTCCCTAGGAGGAAGCTTAGGAGTTTAATGCGTCTAAATGTATTATTGAGCTCAATGCTAGCTAAACAGAGTAAACTGCAGGAGCAGGAAAACAGAATTTTAACATTTAGGCTGAGGCCCCGTTTTGCAGAAACGCAGCTTTTTTATTGCACATTTTACTTCAGTTTTTTGAGCCAAGGTCAGGAGTGGAACTAACAGAAGGGAAAGTGTTTCCTTTATATTTCCCAGTCCTGCAGCAAAATCTGCAACAAAAAACTTTGCTTTTCAGCAACTTGGGGCCATAGCCTTAGGCCAAAAAAATGCAGCCCTTGCGAATCCCATCCACACATCGTAGAAAAATACACGCAGCAGAAATGAAGTGATTTCCAAAACCTTCGCGGTTTTGGAAATCGCAGCATGTCAGTTATGCCTACGGACATGCTGGCGGTTTCCCTATAGATATAATTAAAGCAGAAAGTCTGCAGAAGAAACCTCTGAAGACTTTCTGTAAAAAGCACCGCGAGAAAAATGCTGCGTTTTTTCCCATAGTGATTTTTTACTGCTGCCCACTACATGGGGCCTTAGCCTTAAAAGGTTTTCTGGGTGTTACCTAATCACAACCTATCCTTAGGGTAGGTCATCAGTATGTGATCAGTGAGGATCCAACATCTAAGACCCCCACAGATCAGCTGCTGAAAGCAGCAACAATGATCGGGTGACTTCTGGTTCCACTTCAGAGGCCGTTGATGTCATGTTCATTTGCAACATGGCCTATTTGTAGCTAAGTCCTATTAAACTGAATAGATAGATAGATAGATAGATAGATAGATAGATAGATAGATAGATAGATAGATGGTTCATGGTGGCATACACAGGTATCATATGACTCATCGTGTGCCAAGAAAACATTTCCCATACCAGTGGTGGAACTACCGCCATAGCAGCCAGCTAGCGACCTTAGGGGGACAAGAAAAAAAAGCACCATAAATAGTGCACTTTCTACATGGGGCCAATAAAGGGGCAGTATACTGTGTGGGTGGCCAGAAAAGGGGGCATTTACTGTTTGGAGGCCAGTAAAGGAGGCAGAAAACTGTGGGGGCCAATAAGGAGGTAATATACCATGTGGAGGGTAAGTAAGGGGGGCTTTATACCATGTGGGGGCAAGTAAAGGGAGCATTATACCATGTGCAGGTCAGTAAAGGGGGCATTATACTGTGTGGAGGCCAGAAAAGGGAATACTATACCATGTGGGGGCTGGTGAGGCCCTAGTCAATAGTTTGCTATGGGGGCCAGTCTTTGCTAGTTACACCTCTGCCCCATACCATTAAAATTCTGAGCCTCCCATCAGCATCGAGCAACAGAAATCTGGATTTGTCTGACCAGGTCATGTTTTTCCACTGCTCAGAAATCTTTTCCAATTTCCACCTTAAAAAATAACCATTGAGAGGTATAATATTGGATGAAATGGAAAAACAAGTAAAAGATCCGCATTCTAAGCTGACATGCACACAAGCATGTACATGTAGGGGTCTGTGAGAACACAACATGGACAGCACATGGATGATATCTGTGTGCTGTCATTGACCTCCGCAGACCCATACATTTCAGTATGATTATTATTAATATTACTGTTTATTTTTGGAGCACAGTTAAAGGACTTTTCCCATAAAAACAAGATATCCCCTATCAAAGTTGTCCCCTGTTCTGAATGGAGCAGTGGTCAAACAGCATGCACACCTCTGCATTAATTTTAATGGGAGTCCCAGAGTTAGACATTGTGCAGGACTTCGAAAACATGGCTGCATTCTTCTTATCAGGAAGTGACATCATAGCCGTTGGTCACATGGCCATGCTGCCACTCAGTCTCATTCATTTTAAGGGGGTGGAGATATGGCATTGTCCAATGACCATGACGTCACTTCCTGAAAAGAAGAAAGCAGCCATGTTTTTGAAGTCCTGCACAACCCCTTTAACCGAAGTACAGCACTTGGCTATGTCCATTGAAATGAATGGAGCAGTGTGCGCGCATTGTTCCCAATAAGTGAGGGTCTAAGCAGTTGGACCCCCCACTGATCTGCAAGTTATCTCCTATTCTATGGAGAGGGGATTACTTGTTTCATGGGAAAATCCTTTAATTCCATGATGCATTTGAGGGTTTACAAAACCTAAAATACGCAAAAATAACTACAATACTAATATAGTAACCAATTGGTATTGTTGGATAGAGGACTGTGTCTGCAAGTCATTAGAATCTATAGGGGCATGGGGATAGAGGGTCCGGGCCACAAAATGGACAGGAATAAGAAATGTTCCCCCACCTCGAGGACCCCTACTCAGACCCATGATAATACATCGGGTCATAACAAAATAATGGCTCAGTGTGCTATCCATTAAAAACACGTCTAGCACACTGACAAAGGACATGGTCATGTGTATGGGGCCGAAGGTAAAGGTATTTTATTGATCAGGGGGGAGCAGAAAGATCTTAACCCTAGATTGTCCGTATACATGATAATGCTTTATAACTGAATTACAGAGCCAATCCATTACTAGAATCACATCGACGTAGGCCTGACTAGTCACCATGAAGGCTGAGAATTCCCCAGCTCTTCATTTACCATCATGACTGTAATTAACTGTAGCACACACTCATTGTGGTTTCCATGGTGACCCATCAAGGACACGGCCATGGCTCTGTCAGCATAAGTGGTTAAATACTTCCAATAGGGCCCATGGCAACCGAACAGGAGTCAACGCTCAACAGTGTGTATTACTGTTCATGAAAAGATGAAAGAAGTGGAAGGTGTCAGTGACTATAGCGCCATAAGGTTACAGGGCTCAGTATATCATGATAGTAAAGAGGAAGTCAATGGGGCAGACTTATTAAAACAGCCTGAAAAATGCCTTAGTTGCCCATAGCAACCAATAATAGGTCTCTATTGTGGGACCAGGTATACTTTTTAGTTATACCAATATGGGGAATGTCTATTGCTTTGGTCACTTTTTAATCAAATTTATTAAGAGAGGCGAAACGGCAAGAAAACGGCGATTCGACTCTTTTGATTTTGTTTTTCTGCTATGGAGTTCGCCGTACGGGAACAATATTTTTATAAGTTTCTAGAGCGGGCATTTACAGACACAGGGATACATAATGTTTATGTGTTTCACTTTTTACTTTTAGATGTCTTCTAGGAAATCTGGGGTGTTTAGAATTTTAATTTTTTTTTAACTTTTTTTTTTTTACTGTAATTTTTAGACCCCCTAGGGGTCCTCATAATGGCACCTTGGTCAGCTGTGACCAAGGTGTCGGGGGCCTTAATACTTGTGAAGAACAAAGACCCAGGCGCATGGCATCACAGGAGAGCGCAAGACTCCGCAAAGCCCAAAAGAGGTAACAGAAGGGGAGTATGAATGTTTTTTTATTTTTGTCACCTCCCCTTGGCCTACATTTATTTTACTTTGGGGTCTCTTGCAGAGTATAATGTCACGGACATTTTTATTTTGTCCAAAGCGAATTGCCATTTGTTCGGTTTTGTTAAAAACCGAACAATTTGGAATATTCGGGTGGAATCCGGTTCATTAAGAACTGATTCACTCATCTCTAATAATAAGTGATAGGTAGGTAGATACATAACCCTGACTCCTATTGGGCCGATATCCCTTGTATGCATTTCCAAGTAAGCCTGCTTCAGTGCTATAGTCACGGGTTCAGTTAGGGACATTATCTGTGCATGCAATTACCTTATGGGAGAAGAAACTAGCTCTGAGAAAACATTGTCTATTTCATTTTAGAATAATTTACAAAAATTTGCTCTGATTCAGAAATATGTTCCTTGCTGCGCTGGCGGCATGAGTCTGTCCCTCAAGAAAATTGCTGTATAAATGTAGTTAGTACAGTTATATTGTTCCACTGTGGTCAGGAGGAGTTCTCAGCCGCTCACATATGTGCCGTACAGATGACTGTACTTATTATTCTGTTTATCCCTACAATGTAGCTTCATAAAGGTTACGGCACAGTCTAGCCGTGCAGGTCAGCTTAGACTAACCACAAGTGAAATCAGCAAACCTTAAATGTAGCTGCCTGGACTGTTGCGAAAGGTTCAGACCTTTACAAAAGTCAACAAAAGATATAATAAAGTAGGAGAGCATATGGTAGAAATTAAGTAGGATATTAAATATAATATAAAAGAATATATGGTATAATATAAAGATATAATATACAATAATATGTGGTATAATATATAGAAAATATAATCTAAAATAATACATGGTATAATATAAATAATATATAATCTAAAAAAAGTATATGGTATAATATACAGAAAATATAATCTAAAAGAATATGTGGTATAAAATAAGTAATATAATACAAAAGAATATATGGTATAATATAAAGAAAATGCAATCTAATAATAATAATAATATAATAATAATAATAATGATAATACATTTTATTTATATAGCTCCAATATATTCTGCAGCACTGTACAATTTGTAGGGTTCAAGTACAGACAAAAAAGATACATTACAAAGAAATAGTCCATTCACACACTGGGACTGAGGGCCTTGCTGGCAAGAGCTTACAATCTATGAGGTAGAGGGGGTGACACAGGAGGTAGCAGGGGCGGCATCGGAGGTAGCATTGCTTATACAATGGTCAGAGAATTCTGTAGTAGAGGTTACTGTCATTACACATATATAAAGCTGTATGAGCCGTCACCAGTCGCGTCCTGTAACGTGCAGATGGTGCCTGGACATGTAAAGTTAGTCTGATACAGCATCATATCCTGTGAGGTAATGCGGGAGCGTGAACAGAGGAGGGTATGTTTTAGGGAACCTAACTACGATAGGGTTTACATTAGGAGTTGTGATAGGCCTGTCTGAAAAGATATGTCTTTAGTTTGCGCTTGAAGCTGTAGAAATTGGGAGTTAATCTGATAGTCCCGGATAGAGCATTCCAGAGAAGTGGTGCAACTCGGGAGAAGTCTTGTATACGAGCGTGGGAGGTTCTGATAATAGAGGATGTTAGTCTTAGGTCATTGAGTGAATGGAGAGTACGGGTTGGGTGATAGACAGAGATGAGGGAGGAAATGTAGGGAGGTGCAGCATTATGGAGAGCCTTGTAAATCTAAAATAATATGTGGTATAATATAACGAAAATATAATATAAAAGAATATATGGTATAATATAAAGAAAATATAATATAAAAGTATATATAGTATAATATAAAGAAAATATAATCTAAAAGAATATATGGTATAATATGTAGAAGATATTATATAAAAGAATATATGGTATAATATAAAGAAAATATAATTAAAAAGGAATATATGGTATAATATAACATATACTGTAAAAGTGGGTAGAGTATAGGTTCACCTCTAGAATTCAGCTTTTATTACATTCTCTTACAACAGAAACTATAAAAACCTGAGTTATTACAGAACTATGGTTTTCTAGTCTGAATGGAGAGCAGGCTGTTTATGAAATTTCCAATTTTGTGGGTTCAGCCGAACCACAATTTTTGTGGTTTGCTACCCACAAGCCGCTATTATGCAAGACCCCAGAGTATCAGAGAACCAAGGAAGGTGTGTAGACATAACAGTTTTATTCACCTGCCCTGGGCTCTGTCACAGCATCCGCTGCAGTACCTTTCCCTTTGGGCCTCTTCCAGCTTCCTGAATGTTGGACAAACCTCATGAATATTTGTGAGATGGATCCTTCATGGTATTCCCAATAATAATCCTGAAATGTCAGAAACCAAACTTTATCGTGGACCTGTCGTCTCTCCTGATATGTCCCCGTGAAATTGTATCATTCCATTATTATTCCTGGTAGAACATTATGAATAAATTGACAGTGGGTGTTACCAGTTGGGAGGGGGGTGTTCCTACACAGTGTGACTCTGTCCAATCTGTGTTGATAGTATTAGACTATAGGGACATACTCATTTGGTAAGGAGAATGGTAGCACCCATTGTGAATTTTTTCATACTTTTCTAGGAGGAACAACAGAAGAGCCGCATAATGCAGAGTTTTCCAAAAAGATGACCCAGAATTGTTATTTCATGGGAAACACATGTATTTACTAAAACAGACATGTCAGGAGTGGTGACAAGTCCCATTTAAACTACCTTCTGAGCTATGTTTGGAGTTCAACAAAATGGGGAGAATTTATCAACCCATCTACGCCAGTTTTCTGCCATAGATGGGTGTTAATGTGGCATCTTTGGCACATGACCCATTCTTAAAAGATGCACCATATCCCTCATTCTGCTCCTTTCTCGACACTTTCAGTACAGAGAGCTGGGCAGGATGGGACAAGGGATGCCTCAGCCCAACATATTTATCATAACTCACATCAGAAAGCTGGCATGAGTTATACAATTGATTTATGCCAGTTCCTGACTGCTGTAGATTTTCTCTCTGACACATGGGTATGTGCCAGATTTATTAAGTGGATGGAGCCTCTTGATAATTTAGGCATATCTCATACCAGTTTTCAGAACTATGTCAAATTCAGCAAGGCAGCCACCTAGGTGAAGGAGTTATACAGATTCTACAACAACACAACAATAGAAATGTAATTTAATAATGATTATTCAGAAAGTTCTTTTAGTTACGCATTTAATCAATAAAAAAAAACAAATCAGTGCAAAGTGTCTAGCATATCAACCCAGTCACACAGATAGGTTAGGTTCCCCTGAATCAAACAGTGTTTTCTCCTTGTGAATTGTTGCCAAGTTTTCACAGTTTTGTCAATATATGAGCTCTTTGGAACAACGAGGGTGTTGCTGTTGCTCCAAAAAGGTAATTGGCCACACACTCGTTGCTCCAAAAAGCTCATTTGTATATTGACAAAAACAGTGATATCTTGGCAGCGAAGGCCCCGATTTCCAAGGAGAAAACACTGTTTGATTCAGGTGACCCTAACCTATCTATCTGCAGGTTGATATGCTGTGTTGTAGTGATATGTGATGCAAAACCACATATATCCTTACACCATTTTGTACAATTTTTTTCCCCTAAACTTCTGCCAAATTTAATAAATTGTCCTATAATGTTCCAAAAAAAAAAAAATGTACAAATAATGTAGATTAATACTTGTACCTTCTAAGACACTTAGATATTTGGTATGTCCTCGAGAATGGTTATAAATGCCATTTACTGCCAGTTTTAATCCATTGCTATTCATCTAAAAGCTGATTTTAATAGAAGGAACTTGAAAATCCCACATTTTGTCTGTGCTGATTGCTCATTTTCTTCTTGTTTACGAAGAAACAGCTTTGATTTGGAATAGAAGACTTTTCTCAAGACATGAAAGGCACAGTTATATTTTCTACAATTGGATGAGATCCCGGGAATCTATAAAACTTCTTACCTTTCTTTTCTATGGCTGATTACACATTAAATGCTTCAATCTTCCCCTGTTTTTGGGAAAAAAAAAAAAAAATACTGATTTTTGAACGGGGTCAGGAGACATTTTCTCGGAAACCTAAAATTCAAAATTTTTCTTTAGGCAGGAAATAAATCATATTGGAAATAGTAGAAGCAATTAACACCACTTTGTCTGGGAGCTTTGTCTTTCACTCTGTAAAGGAGAGAACCTGACACATCATTTTCACATTGTTCAGAAATTCCTTACTCTTCTGTAGATATGGTTTGTGCTTTACGCTCCCAGTCTATAAGGAGATAACATGGGAACCTTCAAATTGAAAAAATGGAACGGAAGAAAATTCAAATTGCCGGATTTTGAAATGCTAAACACGTCTTAAAGATTGTTAACCCTTGTCTACTAACATTTAAAGGGAATGTGTCGACAATTTTTATTTATTTATTTTTTAAAACCAGATATTTAAATTTATCACTTTTTTCTGTTTTTATTTTCTGATTGTAGATTTATTTTTTTAATTCCATTTTCTGATAATAGAACAAACATGTGTCATACCTGACACATCATATCATACCTACGTGCAGGCTGCTGGAAATACCATCATGAAGCTCACTCCACATCCACATCTGTACATGAGTATGGGGACTGTGCAGCATCCCCGTGGAAACTGCTATATAATGGTGCCCTGTGTATTATGCCTTTGATTTACTGAACATAGATTTGTATATATGTAACTTTGATCTTGTCCCTTTAATGGGCTGTTCCACTGGGAATGGGGGAATTAAGAGTAGAGGGTACATTCCAGGCAACACATTGCTGGAAAGTAGAAGGAGACTAGGAGTCTTCATCCAGCTTCCAGAGAGAGAGGTCGTGTGTGAGCAGAACTAGTGTTACTATGCCGCAGCCCTAAGACAGGGAGAAGTAAGTTACCTAAAATTGCTGAGAGAATTTGGAAGAGTATACTGCCATTCCTTGAAGTCTGAAGATGTTACGTCACGGTCCTTAGAGTTCAGACCCTGCTGTGCCACAGGATAGACAGGGCAGTTGTGGGTAGAGAGAACGAGTAAAAAGACTGGCACATATACCGTACCTTAGCATAAGCAGCTGGAAATTTCCATCATGAAGCTCACCCCATATCCACAGTGGGCTATCATGTAAGATATACACCTCCATTACATGGGGAAGCTGTTGGTTGCCATTTGCATTGTCATCCAGTAAACTGGAGAACTGCTTCACCTGAAACCCTGTCTCCTGAGTTTCTACCTGCAACTTCCGTCAAGAGCACTCCAAATTCCACCTGGGTCAGCAAGGTTAAAGACTATGCCCTGGGGAAGTCACCACCCCATCAGGTGCCCTGCAGGCCTCCTCAGCTCTGCACCAGCCCAGGAGGTGAGTTGGAGGGGTTGGTTGAGTCAACTAGCCTCTGTGATAAGTTCTTCTCCTACTACTACTGTTACTCCTAGCTTCTGGGTTCCCTCCAATGGGTTTCTGCACCTGTCATCTTGCCGGAGCTTCTCCTCTACCCTGTTAACAGAATTTAATGATATCCTTTACAGCATTGTCATGACCTTAGGCAGCAACAGAGAGGAGTTGACTCATTGAGGTCTATGGGAGAGTTTTCTAGACTCTGAGCAGGGAGGAGGAGTAGATGTGACATCATCTTTTGTCAGTAGTGGATGCAATTGTGACTCTGGTGTTATCTATAGAGGTGTTATCTTCTATTTTAATCTGTTTGTGATGTAAATGAGGTGACTGCTGCAAAGAAAACCCCTACAGCATTTGCAAGCAAGTAGCTTATTGTGAAAATTGCAGAACATCATAAACAAATGATCAAAAAATTCTTTAAAATACATTTAAAATATACATTTTAAATACAAAAAAATTGGTTTACAAAATGGGTCATTTGCTGATGACACATTCCCTTTAATTGGACCTTGTGGGCTACTGTTTTTCTTTGTGGTGTAGGTAAACTTATTTTTCAGGCAATGCCCCAGGGGAAATAAAAAGGAGGATGCCCAATAACTTGATCTGTTGGGTGTAAATCATGCTGATGGGGCTACGGCGCCAGTTTGCCAGAGGGCTTTCCTCTGCTCAATATTGATACCCTTTTATATAGCTGAAAAATGCAAAAAGTTGGCATACTAGACTGTGTATATATTCAGTAAGGGTTATTTTCACGTAAAACTCCTCCAACATTGGCAAATCTTAATTTATATTGGTGCTGATTCCATCTCTATAAATAGTAATTAATAATGTAGTTTTGTTATTTGTTTTCTATGTTTGTTTGTTTCCCAGTTTTTATCCTATTAGTACAAAATATACTAGTGAATTGCTCGGAGTTGGATGGGTTTTTGTATCCTTTCATGCAAACTAGCTTATTTCAGATGCTGCAATTTTTTTCTATGTTTTGTAACATCTGATGCTTTATTCATTAAGAAATTGAATTATTATGTGCCCGAGGGTAGAAAAAAGGATGTCTCCCCTAGACTATGCTGTATCGGAGGTTACCATGGTAACTACAGAACCTACAAATTAAAAATACATAGTTTTTAGCCAAAGAAGAAGCATTCTGGATCATGGCGCACGCCAAGGGACGTTATATCAACACAGCATGGACTGATATTTGGTTATAGGTGTTCTCTAATAAAAATTCTTCTTCTGATTATTCTTATAAGCGTCTTCTATTATTAATCTAAACCGCATTTACATGAATAGAGAAAAACAAATATGAAATCAGCTACAATAAGACAAAATCTGAATTTTTCATTCGCTATATATCTTGGAAATTTTATATCTATGATTTAACATTTCTTATAGTGAGGGCACTTGCGGTATGTTCTCCAGGGCTTCACCAACCTTACAGGGCACTTATGGCATGTTCTCCAGTGCCTCACCATACAGGACACTTACGGCATCTTCTCCAGGGCCACACCAAAGTTACAGGGCACTTACGGCATGTTCTCCAGGGCCTCACCATACAGGACACTTATGGCATGTTCTCCAGGGTCACACCAACCTTACAGGGCACTTACGGCATGTTCTTCAGGGCCTCACCATACAGGACACTTATGGCATGTTCTCCAGGGTCTCACCAACCTTACAGGGCACTTACGGCATGTTCTCCAGGGCCTCACCATACAGGACACTTATGGCATGTTCTCCAGGGCCTCACCTTACAGGGCACTTACGGCATGTTCTCCAGGAAAATCAAAAGAGACGAACTGCTGTTTTTCCACTGTTTTGCCTACCATAAAAATTTGGATAAAAAGAGATCAAAGCAATAGAGTAATAGACATTCCCCAAAATGTTATAACTAAAAAGTACATCTGACCCTGCAGAAAGCACAACATTGACAGAGAGCATAACAGATACCCAACAGACCCATTATAGGGAGATGTTGCTTTGGAGTTCAGAAGTTTCCCTGATGTCCCAATTCCAGACCAGTCAAGGAACCTCTAGTTCTGGGATTCTTCCAACCCAGCAGACAGTTTTCTCCACCCTCTTAGTCAGTGATGTGTATTAAGGGAAATGTCAGTTTATTAGCTAAGCCAACCCCTTCCATGTCTATATCAGCTGTGATGGCGAAGGAAACTAGCCTTGCTATTGAAATGAGGCACATGTCCGTGACTCACTCTCTGCTGTTAGGTCAAACCTGGAAGTGGAGGTGCCCAGACTACGAGACATGGTTCGGAATCGAGCCATTGAAAGGATTCTATACAATAGAAGTATTTTAACAAGTTTTATTGTTTTTCATTTGGGCAACAACCAAACTACATTTTATTTCCCCAGACAAATCCTTTAAAATTTGACAAAGCAACTCTAGAAAAAGGGTATTTTTGTTTGGCTTCTTAGACTATTTTTGATGATTTCCCCAGCCAATTTAAGATCAGCCAAGGCCAAAATCCTAGGCGTTCTTTTAACCTAAGCTATCTTAAAACCCTATAAGCAAAAGTATGTTTCTTTATTCCCTTTATAATAAGCGAAGTGATCCTTTCTGAAACTACAAATCCTCATGTTTGCCCAAAACACATGGCCTACATGGGATTTTTTCCCTTTCAGCATAAATCGACAACCACTCTTTGGATAGCGGCTAATAGATAAATGTTCACAATCCATAGGATCGTTTGGCTTTTTCCCCTTACAATAAACATTACTCCAGGGGAGCCTATTATAAAAATTCTCTCAGATATCACAAGTTACTATATCCTTTCCCATTTCAAAGGCCATCACAAGATCTTTTTATAACACATCTTAAATAATACAAAGCCTTTCTTCTCACCATAGGATCAGAAAGGTTCTCAGTGTGACTATAAACTGCGGAAAATAATCAAACGTTCCGGATTCTAAAAATATGGAGGAGTCAGAAAGGTGGGCTATTGAATGCATTCCTAATGGTCTGACTGAGATTTTATTCCGAGAATCTAAAGTATCCCGTCGTCTGCAAGAATCTTCTTTAGACAAGCTCTAAAAACATAACGATCCCTCCAAGACCTAAATTTCCAATTACACATTGTACATACCAAGATCTCCAACAAAATAATTAATCCCATGGTAATGCTCGGAAATCTGAATGAAAGATCTTACAATCTCACAATATGAGGGGCAATGACCTTTAGTCTATTCAAAAATGTCTACATAAAATGTGGCTAAAACGAAATCAGACTGTGTAGAATGTACTGTGGACTTTCAAGTCATCGCTTGTTAAGCTTCATGGTCACAAAGTTACGGTGGTGTTCTTAGAAAATATTGTAAAAAATAATTGATTGTGGTAGAGAATGACTTTTCCACAACTTCACAGCTCTTACTGTAAAGAACCCTTTCTTTCGAAGTAGACTGAATCTTTATCTTCATTGTTTCCAGAGCTCTCCGAGTTACAGATACAGTGCAGCTCTGTATACTATGATGTTTCCAAGGCTCATGTACACAAGATCAGAGTTATGGAAAAGTGTACTCAGCTGGTGGTTGAGACATCCCTCCACATATACCCATCTCAGCCATGACTTATACCCCTTGAACGTTAGAGGATTTTGAGCTCTGTATCAAAAATTGGACCTTCCACCTCTTTAATAATAGGAAATTGGAGCCTAAAAATGAACTAATAAAGAGATTTTCGGGTACATACATAGAGATGACCTATTCTCAGGATCACTATGTGATCGTGAAGGAAGGACATTCGAGATCCCCACCGATCAACTAGTTCAAGGTGCCATAGTGTCCTTGACTCTTCTGAATACCAAACACAGTGCTGTACATTGCATAGGGACTGTGCTTGGTATTGAAGGTCAGCCCCATTCACTTTAATGGGACTGAGCTGCTGCTGTACCATGTGAACGATAAATGTGACATCATTGGCACATCAGGTCACAGCTTTTGTGAGTGCCGTGGCCTCTTCAAACAGATGATTGGAGGGGGTCCCAGGTCCTAAGGATAGGTCATGAATGATGTGAGTCCTGGAAATCCCCTTTAAATGATTAATCAATCTATCTTAGATTGTCAATTACTTAAAGGGTCATTCCAATAATTACAAATTTTCACTAGGGAATAACTGGTGTGGTCTGACCACTGTGACCCCCACCAATTATTAGAGTGGGGGTCCTGTGTGCCTATATGAGAGGAGTACTCCCACAGAAGTGAATGGAGCAGCAATGCACATGCATGACCTACCACTCCATTTATACTGGATGCACAGGACCCCCATTCTTGAGATAAGTGGGGGTCCCAGCAGTTGAATCCTCACCAGTTGTTCCCTATCCTGAGTAAAGGGAATATCTTGAAATGACTGTAATACCCCTTTATGTCTATAAAGTTCCTCTTTCGTGGTAGTTGTATTTATAGTTCTCGATAGTCACGTCTCCTAGAAATGAATGACAGTAATTGTGTAGCAAACACATGTCATCTAAAAATTGTTCTGAAAAATTGGGATTAGTCAACAAACAGTTTTTAACACTTTGCAGACAAGAATAGAAACTGAGCCATCCATGTGTTCCTGTGAGGGGCGCTGCATCCTCATTATATCAAGCGGTTTAGAAAGTGAAATATTAATTAAGGGAATTACCATAGACATACATGTGATACCATACATAAGAATGTAGGGCGCTGTGCTTGGTAAATCCCGAAGAGACTGCAGGGCTCATCCAAATGTGGCAACCTCTTCAAACAGCTGATTGGCAGGGGGCCTGGGTGTCGGATCCTTGACAATCTTTAATTGATGACCTATCCTAAAGATAGGTCATCAATTATTTAGCCTGGAAAACCAATTTAAAACTAGGGCCCCACCTTGCGGAAACGCAGAATTTTTTTTGTTGCAGATTTTGCTGCTTTTTTTGAGCCAAAGTAGGGAGAGGATTGAACAGAAAGGAAACATCTGAGGGCTTCATTTATATTTTCCATTCCTTTTGTAGCCACATCTGACTTTTCTGGAACCACAGCTGATGAGGAAAATGGTGGGCCACAAGTGACCCTGAATGTCCCATGTGAATGGAACAATGGTGTCCATGCATGGCTCTATTGATTTCTATGGGACTGCTGGAGATTGCAACCCGGACGTCCCATAACAGTGAATGAAGCTGTGGTCACACATGTGCACCACCTCTCTAGTCACATAATCATGATCACTGGGGCTTCTAGCATTCTTACCCCCATCAGTCACTAATCCTGTGTCTACAGTGGGAAAACCCCTTAAAGGGAGTGACCAGAAATTATAGCAAACTCAGGGGTGGCCTGGGTGGGTGTAAAACAAAAAAAAGTCATGCTCACCTTTTCTGCATTGTATAAACCCGGTCTCCTTTTTCTCCTGTGTCATAGCCAGGGCCACCTTAATCATAGGGCCAAAGGTGCAATTGCACCAGGCCCTATTGTAGCAGGGCACCCTTTGCTTCAGCAAGTTGCCTACATTTGCTGTCTCGCTGTTCTGGGCAGTGGCTAAAACGCAAGAAAAAAACAATCTATGAGCACAGTCAGGAAAGTTGCTTGCTGTCTGTGAATAATATCCCATCTGTAAGCACACAAGCAGCCAGAAGTAGCAACACGTACATAAATGATTTTTTTCTTACATTGTAAGCTATGAGATTTTCAGAATTTTCAGTCCTTTCCACAGAGTAGACGTGTGTGGAGTCTGTGAAGAGAATCAGCCCCTCCCCTCTCCTCTCCATTTACTGTGTGAAGACAGAACAGAACTTCCCCTTCCGCTCAGTGTGATCCTGTGTTATCTAATGTATCTATAGATGAACCTTGCCTAACAACATAGAGTAAACAGCAAATTAGCTAGAAGGGAGACACCTAGTGGCAGGAACTTTAGAGAGGTTTTTTAGGCAGAACACAGCCACATTTTTATGTAAATAGCATTATATTTTGTCCAGAATCACATGCGCTATGAAATGAGACTAAGTTGTCTGAAAAGTTAGTGACCATTTAAAAAGGTTGTCCTGCTTGCTTTCAGCAGCAGCGCCACACCTGTCCATGGATTGTATCGCAGCTCAGCTTTCCTACAGTAAATGGGGCTGGGTTAAATTTAGTATTAAAGCTTGAATATTAGTAACATACCTTTTAACACTACTTTTCAGGTTAGGCCAGGACAGCCGTCAGAAAAGCTTCATTGTAATTTCTGGCTGAGGGCCCATTAGGCTTATAATATGGCACGGTGATGGCGGTATTATATTTATTTCCAGGAGGTGTTTACTCATTAGAATAGCGAGTCCTTAGTTGATTAAATAATTAAATTTACCCTTAAATCTATTTTGCGGCCCCTAAAGGCACGGCTGGTGGAACAGACTTCACTGTGATAGAAGTAATACTTGCCGACAGACTCTTAACCTCTTTTCCTGGCACAGAAAATCCAATATAATTCATGTCAGCAAAGACGCCTTTATAAAAGGACAAGAGACGTCCTGCAGATCTAGGCAGACGTATAGCGCGTGGCACTTTAATGTTCAGCCCCATTACTGATACCTGCTCATAAATCCCCCATCCATCAATAGTGGGAGATGGTGACGATATCAGCATTACTAATCTGTATAGTCTCTACTGCTTAATCAATAGCTATTAGATAAAAGGCTCATTTAGATATTGCAGCTTGCATAGTACATTTGGAATTACGCGGAAGGATCATTCAAGACATTTCATAACCATCAATTAAAAAATTTAGAAAGTTCTGGAATGAGGGAGGGCAGACAGTACTCTTTATTCAAGGTCATAGAGGAGAACAGGATTAGGATTGGTAGAGACCCCCTTAGCAACCTTCCCCTATAGCAGCCACATATAGGATAGATGGCTGTACATGTACATGATCCAAAGCTTGTAAATAACCAGATCTAAGAAGGGTTGGAGCAACATGCTGAAACTGTTCTTGCATTTAAATAGATAGATTGATGATAGATAGATAGATAGATAGATAGATAGATAGATAGATAGATGATACGAAAATGCAGAAGAGCTAAGACATATGCGAATAATAAGTTATGTGAAGTTTATACTGCATTACTGCTATAGTCATTATCTATGTACCTACATTTGAGGTTCTTGGTGCACCTTTTGATCAACTTGTGAGAGCTCATCTGCCCCAGCAAGGTGATCTCATGCAGATGGGAGCCTACACTATGCAAACATAACTCTCTAGGGCTCAAATTTAGGCCTACAATTTGAACTTAGACAGATATGACAGATAGATAGATAATAGATAGATAGATAGATAGATAGATAGATAGATAGATAGATAGATAGATATGAGATAAATAGATGATAGATAGATGATAGATAGATTATGTAAATAGATACTGTACATAGATACTTTAGATAGGTATATAGATACATATACTGAGATAGATAGATAGATAGATAGATAGATAGATAGATAGATAGATAGATACAAAAAAGTTCAAGGGAGCACAGTGATAAAACAGAATAGGTACAAATCCAAAAGGAGGTGGCTCCTTTCAAATATACAAGCGAATCAGAATGGCAGCCTTGAAATAAAGACACTGAATATTTGAATTTACTGGAGTGCTGCCATTCTGATTCGCTTAGATAGATACTGTAGATAGATAGATAGATAGATAGATAGATAGATAGATAGATAGAAACTTTAGATAGACAGCCAGCCAAATAGATGATAAATAGATACTGTAGATAGATAGATCGATAGATAGATAGATAGATCGATAGATAGATAGATAGATAGATAGATAGATAGATAGATAGATAGATGATAGATAGATAGATACTGTAAATAGGTAAATAGATACATAGATATTTTAGGTATATACAGTGGGGAAAAAAATTATTTAGTCAGCCACCAATTGTGCAAGTTCTCCCACTTAAAAAGATAAGGCCGGCCTGTAATTGACATCATAGGTAGACCTCAACTATGAGAGACAAAATGAGAAAACATATCTAGAAAATCACATTGTCTGAATTTTAAAGAATTTATTTGCAAATTATGGTGGAAAATAAGTATTTGGTCACCTACAAACAAGCAAGATTTCTGGCTCTCACAGACCTGTAACTTCTTCTGTAAGAGGCTCCTCTGTCCTCCACTCATTACCTGTAGTAATGGCTCCTGTTTGACATTGTTATCAGTATAAAAGACACCTGTCCCCAACCTCAAACAGTCACACTCCAAACTCCACTATGGTGAAGACCAAAGAGCTGTGGAAGGACACCAGAAACAAAATTGTAGACCTGCACCAGGCTGGGAAGACTGAATCTGCAATAGGCAAGCAGCTTGGTGTGAAGAAATCAACTGTGGGAGCAATAATTAGAAAATGGAAGACATACACGACCACTGATAATCTCCCTTCATCAGGGGCTCCACGCAAGATCTCACCCCGGGGGGTCAAAATGATCACAAGAACGGTGAGCAAAAATCCCAGAACCACACGGGGGGACCTAGTGAGTGACCTGCAGAAAGCTGGGACTAACGTAACAAAGGCTACCGTCAGTAACACACTACGCCGCCAGGGACTCAGAACCTGCAGTGCCAGACGTGTCCCCCTGCTTAAGCCCGTACATATCTGGGCCTGTCTGAAGTTTGCTAGAGAGCATTTGGATGTTCCAGAAGAGTATTGGGAGAATGTCATATGGTCAGATGAAACCAAAGTAGAACTGTTTGGTAGAAACACAACTCGTCGTGTTTGGAGGAGAGTGAATGCTGAGTTACATCCAAAGAACACCATACCTACTGTGAAGCATGGGGGTGGCAACATCATGCTTTGGGGCTGTTTCTCGGCAAAGGGACCAGGACGACTGATCCGTGTACATGAAAGAATGAATGGGGCCATGTATCGTGAGATTTTGAGTGCAAACCTCCTTCCATCAGCAAGGACATTGAAGATGAAACGTGGCTGGGTCTTTCAGCATGACAATGATCCCAAGCACGCCGCCAGGGCAACGAAGGAGTGGATTCGTAAGAAGCATTTCAAGGTCCTGGAGTGGCCTAGCCAGTTTCCAGATCTCAACCCCATAGAAAACCTTTGGAGGGAGTTGAAAGTCCGTGTTGCCCAGCGACAGCCCCAAAACATCACTGCTCTAGAGATCTGCATGGAGGAATGGGCCAACATACCAGCAACAGTGTGTGCCAACCTTGTGAAGACTTACAGAAAACATTTCACCTCTGTCATTGCCAACAAAGGATATGTAACAAAGTATTGAGATGAACTTTTGTTATTGACCAAATACTTATTTTCCACCATAATTTGCAAATAAATTCTTTAAAATTCAGACAATGTGATTTTCTAGATCTGTTTTCTCATTTTGTCTCTCATAGTTGAGGTCTACCTATGATGACAATTACAGGCCGGCCTCATCTTTTTAAGTGGGAGAACTTGCACAATTGGGGGCTGACTAAATACTTTTTTTTCCCCACTGTAGATACATATATACTGTTGATAGATAGATAGATAGATAGATAGATAGATGGGTTAGTGGTGGGTAGAGGCCCCTTTTGCAGCCAGACAACCCCTTTGTAATATCCAAACATACATAGATTCACGTGACCTTAGTCCGTGTATTGGCCAGATTTCTTGGCATGAACAGTATGCCGGGAGAGGGACTCCTAGTATTATAGTTATGTATGATGCTAGGAGCCCCTGCCCCCAGTGACATACTGTCCTGTAGTCATAATAGTAGGGGCAGCATGCTATAAGTAAGAGGTGTTTAGCGGTGTCCACTGGGAGCTCCTTATGTTTTTAATACATGAAGATTAAAGGTTCATTTATAATGAATGGATTACACACACTTGTTTTTCCTGAATATTCTCTATTTAGTAATGTTCATACACGTGTGTCGTATGTGATGTGTAGGAAGAAGGAAGACAGAGTGGGAGAATATTGCAGTATTTAATATGACAAAGACACTTATTGAAGGTCATCACATTTTCTAGTGAGTCACCATATGCCATAAACAGTGATAAATCTACAGATTGTCAGGGACTTGTAACCCTGCGTGACTAGCACAAAGAGAATGAACACAACTGAACCCAGAGACTCTTTTCAATCCACAATTTATAATGTCCCCTAATGTGGAGGAACTGAGCTACTGAGTATGTGTTGACCACCAATACTAGACAAAATGGTGGTCACACGTGCTCAGTAGCTCAGTCCCACTATGCTGGGCCCTCGTGTACATGGATAGTGGAGTAATTGCTGCTGTTGTGCTGACCAGCCAATAACAACCAATGCACTAGAACCTGCTTCTTCTTACCAGCAGTTGGTACATGGGAGGGAATTCATCATTGCATTTTGGTGTACAAAAAAAAAAATCACATTTTGGTGCATGGCCAATTTTGCACTTAAAATTGAATTTTTTGAACATTTGGGTTTTGTTTTTTTTTTTTTTTTTTTTCAAGAAAGCTGAGTGGGACATGTCAGGGCGGACATGGCCTCCGCTAGCTCCAGTATTTACTGTAGTTTACACCAGAAATCAGTGCACTTTGTAGTTGGTATAGATTTTCTGTTCTGGCACACAGACTGCCATCAGATGCACCAAAGAGGACTTTTCCACATCTACAACTCTTAAAGAGGTTTGGATTAAGTATTTAGACCTCATGCACATGACCGAGTGTGCTTCCGATGTGGGGCTGAGTTTGCAGCAGAAAACACTCGGATGACATTCACAGTGACATCCAAGTGTCTCCAGGTGCATTCTGTTATGCCGTCACATCTATGGGGGCTTCCAATCCATTCTGTGCCGAGACGGATAATAGAGCAGATCTTATCCTGCTCCTTGTCATCATGGCAAAGTTAATTTAAAGCCCCCCATAGATGTAAATGTAAAAGGGAAAGCACTCAGCCCCACATCGGATGCACAGTCAGTCATGTGCATGGGGTCTTAAAGATGGGATTAACTGTTTAGTGGGTAGGGTTATCTTGGCTCACATTAGTCATGCAAAACAGCTGTCATGTAGAGCTGGTTCATTCACGAACAAGCTATCCCAAATTGATAGCGTTGACTAAGATGGCATCAAAACATAAAATTGAACAGCTAGACCTTACTTCACCTGAAAAGGACCTTTCACCACCTTAATCAACTCCAGCTTTGCATCCCATAGGCTCTGCTCCACTGATTTTGGCGCAATTTTTTCTCTAGCCCCCACCATTCCTGAGCAATCAGTGCTGTTAGTTTCAGCGCCCAATATGCTAATTATTCTCTCTACTATCAGGTTGGTGGTCTCAGACAATCTACTCCACCCCAGGACCGCCCACCTAACTGGAACTAACAGAAATGATTCCTCAGGAATGGTGGGGGCTAGAGAAAAAATTCCAACTGCGCCAAAATCAGTGCAGAGGTATTGAAGGATGCACAGAGTTAGAGTTTTTGAGAAAGGTCCTCTTTAAAAGTAAGCCTAATACATTTCATGCATCTCACTTCTGCACTCCCATTATAAAGGCTGGCCGATCTTAATAAATCTGCCCCATCAGGTAGATATTGTGAGAAGGACTCAAGAAAACACCATAGGGGTAACAGCAATATCCAGGCACAGATAATGGCCCAAATCAACAAATTGTTGTATTTTGTGTGATCTAAAAGAAAAATGTAATATATAATCCCTGTATCATGCACTGCCCCCTATGGCCTGCACTTGGTATCACACAGTGCATCCATTTTGCCTGGAGTGTTCCTTTAAGTCACAGACAAGACCACATAGAAAGACAGATATACTGAGCAGGTATTTTTATTAAGATTGAGGTCAGGAGAAGAATTTCTATTGAAAGACAAAGCGAAGTGATTCAGTTCATATAAATAAAATGGGATTTTGTCACCACACGTACAAGGGATTTACTGTGTCCGAGTATTGTCAGGATTGAGATTGCTTCTATATTACTCTCGGAGAAGGCAAGTAATATAATCGCCCACATTCTTTCTGAAGATAAGAAAAATATAAAGAAAAAGTTTTTACAAGACGGGAAAAAAACCACTTTCTAGCATTATTTGACATGTATTGTTCCGGCATATCTATAGCTCGGCGGCTAATTGGCTAGCATTCAGCCACTCCGCTATTTACTACACGTTTTATAGGCGAGAAAACAGAGTCACGGCACAGCAATGGAATTCAGATATTATTTGACATTATAAATGCCAAACACATGAGGACAAAGAAGCAAGAATAGATATAAATATTAATAAAATGTAACCAGAGACCAGAGGATAGATAAGACATTTACATAGTTCAGTGACACGCATTCTGATATTAAAATTCACCAGTTCTATCCGAGGTCAGCAGAGACACCGATGACATTCTCTGCCTGGTTCACCTACGGTCAAGTCAAAATATATAGGTATATGGTTAAAGGGTGGGGGTAGAGGTGAACAAACCGCTTTGTCACAAGACGGTTTCGACCTAAATATCCCCAGTTGTTCAGTTTTTAATGAAACCAAACAATTGGGGATTCAATTAACTAAAATGACAGCCACGACATGCATTGCCGTAAATTATTATACGCTGGGGTCTCCTCAGAGTCCCCGAATTCCGTTGAAATGGAATGGTAGTGTGCATGTCAGTCCACCACTTCATTGACTTCCAAGGAATTGATGTAGTGAGACCTTAGTTCTCAGAAATGTTGGGGGTCCCAAAGGTCAGACCCCCAGGAATCTGTGAAATCCTGTTTGTGGGATTATCTCTATAATATAAGGGGTACACTATTCAGGTGGTCCTGAGTGGCGAGAGAGGTTACAAAGAGTATCTCTTGCTCTGGAGGACCTGTCTAGTCCTAGATTATGCAGAAAAACTACTGACTTAAAAGGACACTGTGTAATGCTTAAAGGGGTTATCCAGTTTTTAAAAAATATGGGCCAAATATCCGGATGCATCACTACAAAACACTTCCTAATATATATCCTGTTTAAATTCAGCACTGTTTATCTAATTTACTTTCAGGTCATTAACTTCAGCTGTGACGTTTTGTTTACAAGCTCACTACCCCTCCGTGTGAGCAGTTTAGCCAGCAAACGAAACATCAATTCCATGCCCCTTGAAGCCAGTGATTTATTGCCTGGTCAGATATGCGGAGGAGAATGATGCTGCAGGGACTGAAGAAGTGAGACACAAGACAGATGCTGTGACATAAAACAGACCCTGGGAATTTGCACACGGGGGGGGGGGGGGGAGAAGGGAGGGGTACACATAGAGAGAGAGTGCAGGCAGTTGAATCATGGGAAATGTAGTTTGTCCACAGATTCATTGCATGTAAATAACTGTGATACAAGGAGCAGCAAGTAAAATAAAGCCAAGCAAAGGGTGCACAAGGGAACAGTGAGGATTTAGCACTGCTGTGTATGTATTTGCAGATCATTTTTGGGAGCTGGATAACCCCTTTAATCTCCCCAGTGTGAACACTTACTGCCAGGTTTCCCCAGCTGATTATTGAGGGTCGCAGTACGGGCTCATATTGTATTGGTAGTTTTATTATTACTATTCTTATTTTATTGATGCAGTTATCATTACTCTTCTGGATGGAGTTCTACTTTACATTCCCTACATGAAAGAGATGAACCTCATTTATGATGTGATCTTATCGGAAGCCCATAGAGATACTTCTTGTACTTCAGACCCCCACTGATCTCGGCTGTAAAGTGGCGGATCATGAGCCTTAGAAGATGTACTTACTGTAAATGTAAATAATTCCATCTTATTCTTCAGGGAGGTGAAGTTCTCCTCAGGGTAAAATTGTTTTACTTCTCGGCCCAGCCATGATTTTATTAGACTTGCCATCTGAACCTATTACATACTTGCAGGTACATTTGCATGGTAACACTGTTACCTCAGTATTTTTCCATCTTGTTCCAGGGAACATAGTAAGAGTTGTCACAGGGTAAAAGCTGAAATTGGTGACAAACCTAAAATAAGCCAAGCAGATCAAATTAATCCTTCTCCAGGTTTTCCTAAGGAAACATAAAACACATTAAAGGTCAGCTGGGAGGCTGAAAATGTAGAGCAAGTCTTGTGTGTGGAAACAAGTGCTGGATGCAAAATAATAAGCTCCTATGGAGACAGTCAGCAGCTGTCAATTATACCAATTCAAGACATGACGGTGTAATGAGGCGTTCTCAAATGTGGGGGATATAACAGATCCCAGCAGGGAGCACATAACCAATAACATCAGGCAGCCCCTTATAGTGTTACATATATGGATGGATGGATAGATAGATAGATAGATAGATAGATAGATAGATAGATGAATAGATAGTGAGATAGATAGAAACTGTATGGCATAGATAGATAGATAGATAGATAGATAGATAGATAGATGAATAGATAGTGAGATAGATAGATAGAAACTGTATGGCATAGATAGATAGATAGATAATAACTGATGGTCTCCCCCTCTATTAGCTCAGAATCCTCTATTAACTACTGCATTACCACATAGGTCACATAAATATGGCTTGTTTTATATTCTCCATATCTGGCTAACAATATCCGCCCCCTCATGTTGTCTCCTGTATACGCTGTCTCCTACTCTGTAGCATTAGAGGTCAGCCACACACCGCACCGCCTGGAGCTTGTGTTCCCATTTGTCTCAGTAATTGCCCATTGCTTCATTTGCACATTTTCTTCAGGTAATTTCCTCCAAGTAAGACAAAGAGAGGGTTTTTGTGGCTGAGATATGTCGAGCGCTTTTAATTTTCTTTTAATTATGTGGAACGGTTCTTCATTTGTCTCCATGTAGCCATTCCTAGCCCCGTCCTCTTAAGAGCGATACTAAATCGACATTACAAGCACTTTGCGCCGGGGTTTGTTAATGTTGGCAAGTTCTCATCTAACCACTGTCTGACGGAATCATTGAAATAATGAATTTAGTCGGGAAAGCCTTTGTAGTCTTACAATAAATGGGATTTATTTGACAATTTCGGAGTGTCTGCTGGACATTTTCAAGGAGGTTGTATATATTTCTGCAGCCGGCGATTGGTCTCGATGCTGAGCTATGTGCAAATCCTTACATTTTCTGCTTTCCAAAAAAACAACCCATTTTTCATTCCGCTTCCAGTCACGTAGGCATTCTTCATTTTTATGGGAAGTAAGTAATCATGTTCCAACGCTTTCCTCCAACTGTGACTAAAATCAGAGGTGTGCCTTCATCCATACTATTACAAATAAAACCACCGCTACACGCCACAAATACATAGATTGTCACGTTAAGTCTCCGCAGCTGAACTGCATTCCAGCTATTTGCAATAATGCTCTCCAATAGCAGAATGGGGCATTCAATTATAAGGCACTTTACAATTAGGTTCCCGTAGACAGTCCTACAATCAGCCTGATTAACTGTATGGCCCGTACCTCCGCAATCTCTGTCTATACACTAGTGTATTTAGTGCTCTGTTAGTAAAGGAAGTCCTAGAAAACTCACCCCCTTTTTCCCTGGAGTTGCCAGGCACCCCCCTCACCTAGTCAATATTCACTTTAACCCCCGGCCAGCCACTTATTCAGTATTGACTGCAATGTTGCTGGGGGATCCTATTTTAATTTTAAGAATGAAGATGTTTAAATTTGCATTTCAATAATTTTCTTGGATGTCAAACCCAAGAACTTGTGTATGAGAGGCAGGCATTCTCATGTTTGGGCCACCGACTCAGCTTTTCTCAATGGAAGAAAATTTTTGACCAAAGCTTCAATATGTTTCTGTACATGCACAATGTATTAATATATAGAGATATATCTCTATATTCTAGTACATTTTGTTTAAAAAAATATATATATATATTGTAGGAGAGGTAGCTCGGTAGCAGCAGTGGTGCAGACCCAACCAGTCAGAGACAGGGACACAAAAGTCCGCTGCAAACAGGTTTATTTTACAAAACAGCAAAATAAATAAACCTTCAGTTCAGGTACAAAATAAGCAAAATAAAATACAGCCTTAATTTCAGGCAAAACGTAAAAAAAAAAAAGAAACCCTGCTTGTCCGAGCACTAACTAAACAAGGTAAAGCTAACTATAGTGTGGCTGTCAGCCACACGAACAAACAAAATGGCACAGTATGGTCTCTCCAGATTTCTCACTTTCTCAGGACAGACCCAGGCACCTCCTCTCACTCCCAGGATCTTCCCTGAAGTGCAGGCTCTGTAGCCTTTTATGGGCCAGTAATGAGCCTAGGACTCACACCTGGGCTGAGGCCTACTCAAGACCCACCCGGACCATACATACGTCAGAAACCTGGGGGAGGTATATTATGTGTATGAAGAAAGTTTGGGTTGGAGAAGTGTAAGATGGGGAAACAGCCCTCATGTTAAAAATGTACCTGTTTCTGCAAATAAGTTTCTTTTTTTTTTATAAACTGACATTTGGTTGTTTGACCACAAGAGGCCACTGTTACCTCAGAAATGGGAAGGACTGTAATTCTGTAATTCCCTGGAGTAGTGATGTGGAGACCCTGTTCTGCAGAGAGGGAACTAGAAGGAGGAGCAGAGTGTGTGTGGCAGCCATCTTAGGAGTGTGCTTTAAGCTTTTAGAAGAAGAAGGACTGAAGTGAGAGAAGGAAGATTCCTAAGGGATCAGAAATTAGCAAGGTGGAGCTGAGGCAGAGACTGTTCCAGGGGTTGTTCAGACAGCATCCTAAGTTGAAGATTGCTATCAAGGACCCAGCTGAGAAGTGGCCCTGTCAGTGAGACCGTATGTTTTCTGGATGAGCCCTTCTTCCAGCTGTTCCAGACAAAGGCTAAAGGTACCCAACAGACCCGGGTCAGTGAGAGAAGTAATCGTGCATGCACCGCATTTTATTGTTTTGCTTGGGACTGGGTAAGGGCCTGTAGTTAGACTAGTTAGGCATACTCATCTTCACAGGCCACACTACTGGTGAATTAGCTACCTATTCGGTAGGTAGAATTCTATTGC
This sequence comes from Leptodactylus fallax, assembly GCA_947044405.1. Taxonomy (NCBI): domain Eukaryota; kingdom Metazoa; phylum Chordata; class Amphibia; order Anura; family Leptodactylidae; genus Leptodactylus; species Leptodactylus fallax. The sequence continues at coordinate 236,592 of CAMRHE010000542.1, forward strand.
GTTTTAACTCTCATAGAGGAGCTTCTGAGGAAGTCTAGAAGCGACATTTTATACATTGTCACATTTCTTTGGCTTGCAAGCTGATCTACTATTACTGTATATTTACTTGGTTGTACTTTGGTTGGGGGGAATAGGGGTATTTTGCTAAGTTTGTAAGTTCTTGTGTTATACCGCCGGTGCCCCTATCGCACTCACTGAATTGTTCCTGTGACTAGGGTGATAAAAAGGTAACAAGCGGCTGGTTAGTTGCAGCCTGCAGATAGGTAAAAGCTTGGAGTGTTGTGGAGCTGCACATGAGAAGGCACAGCGCTGTACAACACCAGGGCCTCAGCTTACTGGCTGAGTGTATGTAGATAGTTGGGAGTGTTTTTTTTTTTGTAAAGGGGTGTTACTACACTAATTAAAATCTTATGTTTACTAAATTGATTTGGAGTCGCTTCCTTTGTTCGTGACTTCGCTGTATCCTGGGGAGCCCACCCCGGTACATGGCTTACAGAAGATCACCCAATAATTAAAGTTGTAGCTTAGGCTAGGTTAACATGTGTACATGGTTCTCTGTCATTCGGGTCCGCCGGCCGGAGCCGAAGGGTGGAGAGCCGGACCGCTAAAACAGCAGTTACTGGCAGACTATAGCCTATGGGGTTGGCCCGGGAGTCCGCCATTTTTATACTGAAACTGGTAGAACTCCATGCAGGGCTTTTCTCGCCACTGATTTTCGGCGGTTTCTGCAGTGGCTCTGGCGATGATGTGAACCTAGCCTTAGCTGTTCGGGTGCCTGCCTGCTATATCCAAGGTCTTGGGTTTGAGACCTGGAAACGATCTAATAGAATACAGCTTTTAGTAGTTGGAGGTTCCCATCTGTAATTTACAAAAAGTTTTAGTAATTTCTATAAAAAATGTTATATACAAGTAATATAATGTAAATATTTTAGGATTTACTGAAAATTTAATGTAGGAAAGTAATTTACAATGAACCCATTTTATTGATACACTTTATTAAATGATGGTCACAAAACATAGCAAGTCACATAGATTTATTTAGTATCGCTGGAACTGTTTTGAAGAACACAATAAAATGAACATAATATTTATAGTGATCAATAAATGATGGAAATAAAAATAGCAAATTTGTTTATTTTATTTAACCAGTAAATATATTATGAGATCTGGATATATTTAACTGAGCTTCATAAAGGTCACACCCCTTGAAAAGGCCACTCCCACCTGCCATTCGCAAATCACCTTGTGAAGGGCTTTCTCAGGTTGACATCTCTGGAGTTAGTCAGCAGTTTTAGGCTGAGGCCCCACATAGGATCCCGCACAAAAAAAGCTCTACAGGAAAAAGCGCTATGGAAAAAAAAGATGGCAACAACGTATCGCGGTTCTTCCTGCAGTGTTTGCACAGGAAGTTTGCAGAGGTTTCCTCTGCGGACTTTTTGCTTCAATTAAATCTATAGGGAAACCACCGGTATTTGTGTAGATATAATTGACAGTGATATTGCAAGAAAGTGATATTGCAAGAATGGAAGGAACCCCAGGAGTTCCCACACCACACAGTAAATGCTTCTCATTAGACTTGCACATCTACTGAAGATAGATTGGGCAGAGGCGACCCAACATAAGAAATACAGGGTGCGTATAAGCTATGTGTGGTGCATTCGCCACCCAGTGGTTGTGATGTGGTTTGCAGCCTGTCCATATAATATTGTGTTGAACTGGCTTCAGAACAAAGTGTACCAGTTTGGAGACCCAGAACCATTACCCATCTATAGTCTATGATGAGCTATAATATAGCAAGTTTAGATACCACCAAAGTTGTTATAATGGAGGCTTGTGCTCTTTTTTTGCCTATACTATTACATAGAAATTATATAGAAGTGACATTTAAGGGTAACATCTTTAGTAATCCTTTAGGTTGGTTCCACACAGGCAGTTTTTAACATAGTTTTTAAATCCAAAGCCAGGAGTGGATTTGAGGAAAGGATTATAAATGTCTTTCTTGAAAGATCCAGAAAACTGCATGTGTGATTATGGAGCCTTATGGAGTGCATAAGGAATAATTGCAGATGGGGTTAAAATAATCAGTAAAATTAGGGATAACAGGCATCATAATGATGGGTTTGCCTTTTGTTCATATTTATAAAAAATAAATAAATATTTGGTCTACTGAAAACCCTTCATTCTTAGTTGTTCAGTAAATTACTCACTTTAATAGTGAGAGCAATTTGACTAATAGTAGAGCGGAGAAGCAAAAAGCCTCCAAAGCCTCTCTATTCTCTAGTGGCAAAATACAGATGTCTTAAAGGGGTATTGCCATCCAATAAAGAACTGGTATATGGCTTGAATATACAATCAATTTTTGAAATACACTCAGCCAACCATTTACATCACATACAGGATTACAATAGAACAGGGGTAGGCAACCTTTTTTATTCGGCGTGCCGATTTCGATTAAAAAATCAAAGTTGAGGTACTCGGAGTGCCGGTCTATAATTGTAAGTCTGACGACCCCTGCATACGGTATTATGTCCCATAACGGCCTCTGCACACAGTATTATGCCCCATAACGGCCCCTGCGCACAGTATTATGTCCCATAGTGACCCCTGCACACGCTATTATGTCCTATAACGGCCTCTGCACACGGTATTATGTCCCATAAGGGCCCCTGCACACGGTATTATATCCCATAGTGATCCCTGCACACAGTATTATGTCCCATAACGGCCCCTGCACATGTTATTATGTCCCATAGCAGCCCCCGCACATGGTATTATGTCCCATAACGGCCCCTGCACATGTTATTATGTCCCATAGCGGCCCCTGCACACGGTATTATGTTCCATAGCGGTTCCTGTACACGTATTATGTCACATAACAGCCCCTGCACACAGTATTATGATCCATAACGGCCCCTGCACACGGTATTATGTCCCATAGCTAAAGAGACCCCACAGTATAATTATAGTAGTTTCGTTTCGGCCGTGTTTGGTCCGATCGAAACTGCTGGGTGAGGACTAGGGCTGCCCGTGCCAGGTAAATAAGCCTTGCGTGCCACTCTTGGCACGCGTGCGGGGGTTGCCGACCTCTGCAGTAGAAGATAAAACACCTTTGTAGATAACATCCATAGTGATGCATCATTACATCCACTACTGACAATAGATGATGTCACATCTTAGCTCCCCCTCCCTGCAAAGACTATGTCTACAAAACTCTCCCATAGACCTCAATGAATCGGCTCCATTCTATTGCTGCCAATGGCCATGACTATGCTGTAAAGCAGATCACTGAATGTTATTAACAGAGCAGAGAAGAAGCTCAGGCAAGATGGCCGCCCCCATAATCATGTACAGAAAACAGAATGAAAAAAGTGATAGATTTTACTATCTGGTTTTAATAAATATTTAAAAAATTGTCATATTTGATATCTTGAATGATTACCAAGCCACATAGAAGAGAAAGCTCAGCAGCCGGTGGGTGAATGAAATGGAAACAAGATGATCGGAAGATTTCTTTACAGATTATATCAAAACCAATTCTGTTTCTTCTATGACAGAAACTCAATGGTGACTCAGAGGAGCACACCTTCGAGGGTGAATTGTCCCTTATAATTTCATTTTTTATCTTTGGTAACGAAAAGATGAACGTTTCTGTAAATTGTACATAAATATTAATAGGAGCCGAAGCTCAAGTGATCAAAGGCTTTCTGTCTACGGAGTTTACCACCTACTGTAGCTAAGTAATTACAAAGAAATATGATGGGCTGGGGTTGATCTATTCTGCAAGCAAAGGACTATAAATAAGATGAATACTCAATTTTGTACTATTTTCTGAATATATTTCAAAACACTTGGGTTTATGGGCAAAGTTTGGTCATTTACTGACCATACTCCATATATTGCAATTATTGTCTTACATATGCCTAAAGTCAGTGGTACAGTATTGCGATTTACCTCTACTTACATCAATAAGGCTGCAGTACCTGGCACAGCCTATAGACTAGGGTGGCGCTGTTTCTGGGGAAAAAAGGAAACACTTTTTTCTTATAATGTAGGCAATGTTAGGAAGATCTGACAATTACTGTGTGTGTTTTTTTCCATGGGGAAATAAAATTGTTGAAGATATCAATCTTTTGTTTCACCCCACATGTAGTAACTATGTTACTATAACAATGTAAGTAGGAGAGTCCAACCACTAGGACAACCAATTCAGAGAACTACAAATCCCAGTTGAGCACATTTGGCCCTTTTTGTCACTCCAAAACATTTCAGTGAAGACCTACATCTACTCTGGAAATTGAGACCATTGATTGGAGCACCACCAGCAAAGATGTATGTTAAAGAAGCGCTCCAGTTAAAAAAAAAAATAAAAAATTTGTCCACTCAGTTTAATAGTGTAGTATAATATTATTAAGTAACTTGCTGACAGCTTTATTGTAGTTATGTGCTTCCCTCTGGATCACTGACCTCTTTTCTACTACTTTGTTGCACACAATGTTTTCTGTATGAACAGGCCAGACTATGTAGGACTATGGGAGTCACATCAAGGTGCAGATAGACATGCACTGAATGTTTGGCCTCCTGTACCTACAGGAAACACTGGGAGCTAAAGAGAGGTCAGTGCTTCAGCAGAGAGCACATAACTTTACAATAAAACTGTCAGCAAGTTATTCAATAATACTACACCACACATTGTCTCATTTATATATATGTAGAGGAATTTTTTGAATGGAGTGCTTCTTTAAGAGTTTCCTATCTTCCTAGCTGATGTAGTAGTTCTAGGTTAGAAGAGGACTATCAGTATTATGGAGCTAAATATACTGCCATGCACTTGTATGTACCGTACAATAATATCATGCTAATATTAGCATCTGCTGACCTAATCAGGAGACATCTTGTCACATCTAGACGTCTTCTGCCATGGCGAGGTTGTGCTATGGAGAAAGCTTCGAGCACTATAACACATTAGAAGAATTACATCCAATGACCCATTGAAGGAGATCTGGATATTACAAAATAACTCTCACTTCAGATATAGCCTCGAAGGCACATTTGTCTAAAACGCTTCTCATAATTATCGCTAAGTGACTAAATGTTCTATAATTTACACCTTGCAGCTAATCTGAATGACAATGCATACTGCATGGGAAGTGACATACAGTGATATACAGTGCTTTTGGAATATTCTACTCTTGCCACTGTTCTTGTGTTGATACTGGCATAGACAGAAATCACAAAACTCCCCTCTGAGAGCTCCACCATTATAAAGTTAGTGTTCTCCATTCCTTTCCTAACACCAAAATTCTATGCAAATTTCATAGGACAGCTCCATATTTCATAGATAACTTAGGCCACATGTGGCCGTGACATAAAGTGGTTCTCAGGACTAAAAAATACATTGCTGATTTCTTTCCAAAACAGTGCCACTGGTGTCAAGGGGTTGCGTCTGATATCACAACTCAGTTTTTTTTTTAAGGGAATGGAGTTGAGATGTAAAAGTTGTTTTGGGAGGAAAGCAGCCATGTTTTTTTCTTATGGAGATCACACCCTTTATGAATTGGAAGATGCATAAATCTGTATGCAGTGATCTCTCCCTAGTGGTGGCTTTAGGAAGCAGTACTGACAATGCTCACAGGGAAAGAAGTTCCATGATAGACTTCTTCCCACCCACCATTGATGCACTGATACCCGTATACTATTGGATTAACCTGATTTCTTTAGTTTTCGCCTAGAAATACCTCCAATCTCCACTTTTACATGTGTGTGGTTTTGCATATGATTTTTTATTTGTTTATGACACTCAGACTAGGGCTACAGGGTGACTTTTACTATGCGACACACCAAAGCAATGTCTATTGCACAGTCTGCCCTGCGACAAATGAAAATGAATGAGGTTATGTTGCGAGTCGCATGCTACCGCGACATAAGAGTCGCCAGAATTCAGAACCGGCTGTATTTTTAGTGTCCGTTGTGCCATGATTGTGACATCTCATACTATACAACAGTTACTGCAGGCAGGGTGGCATCACAGTCTTTGACCCAAAGTCACCATGTATCCCTAGCCATATTAGTCAATGCATTCTAAATATACAGATCTATATTATTATTCTCCATTCATTTCTTTGGGAAGAATATAGCACTGAGGATCCTTGAGATTCACTTAGGAAACGTAATGTGTATACAGCTTGCTGAGATCTTTCCATATATAATAATCCCGCACACCCTAATAAGCGATTCTTTACATTAAATGAGTAACGTGAATAAATAGTCACAACGTAATAAACAATGTGGATTTGTGTTATTGGTGACAATGTCTGGCTCCACACTCGCCCGTCTGACTCTATTCGTGACCTTCCTGGTCATATTCTTGTCGCGTCTAAAACGTGATATTTTCTATTCGTGACAATTATGAAAATCTGAATTTTTTTTTATAGATCTGATCTTTTTCCTTGGTCTCATTATGGTAGAATATAAATTATATATATGAGACTGTCATAGAAATAGTAAATTCACTGGAGAAGCTGCTAACTTAAAGGGACATCTTACCTACGTATGCCCTGCACTTGAATGTCATCTACTGTAAGTGATTGTCCCAATTTTTGCTCACTTTGCCAACTTTCTACTATAGTTTTACCTAAAATGCTTTATGAATAAGCCATTGTATTTAATATCCCTGGAAAGCTAGATTGGTTTAGTGTTCTCCAGGAATCATAGGAAAATCAGGAAAGGACGGGGTGTTTATACAACAGTAAAAAAGTCATACTCACCCACTCTGGACCAACCATTGTATAATATCTGTTACCTCCTGTGCCAGGACTTGCATGGTTGGAAGGGGAAACGCTCAGGCTCGATCCACATCTGCATTGGGGTCTCCGTAGGAGACTTTGTCTCAGATTCTGCCTAAAATCAGTAGAGAGAAAAGTCCTGCATAGACATTATAGTCTATGAGGTCCGTGGGTGTCCGCAGGTAACTGCTTTTTAAAAGGATAGGCTCTCCATCTTTCAGGCTCCCATGTGTCACATGATTGCTGAGGCCAATTTCAGCCTTCACGGGACCACCGGTGACATCTTTCAGACATGTCACCAGTTCCTCACAAGCGACCAATGTGGCCGCTGATTTGTTTCTCCTACCATGTGAGCCTCTTCACTTCCAGCCTTGGACTATATAATGGTGCACTATGGATAGGTGAGTATGACGCTTATTGTTTGTTTTACTCCCACCCTGGCCACCCCTGAGATTCCTATGATTGCTGGAGAACCCCTTTAATGGTAACATTTGTGGTGATGTACAGGGCCATAGCTAATGCAACATGGACAGAGATTCTTTACTGTAAGAGCAGTGAGACTTTCTTGAACAGAAAAATATTACAGATTATGGGTTTTAGATTTTTGGTAAATACAAGTTGATTCAGGGTTTTACTGATTTCCAGATGTGGAGTCGGGAAGGAATTTTTTTCCCCTGACATGGGGCAATTGACATTAGCCTCATGTTTTTTTGCCTTCCTCTGGATCAACACTGTAGGGTTATAGGCTGGACTTGACGGACCTGTATCTTCCTGCAACCTCATCTACTATGTTACTATATGTAAAGACTAACAGTCCCTAATGCAAAGGTTCAACTTGAGCCCCCCCAGGCCTGGCATACAGTACAGATCAAAAGTTTGGACACACCTTCTCATTCCAAGAGTTTTCTGTATTTTCATGACTATAAAAATTGTAGATTCACACTGAAGGCATCAAAACTATGAATTAACACATGTGGAATTATATACTTAACAAAAAAGTGTGAAACAACTGAAAATATGTCTTATATTCTAGGTTCTTTAAAGTAGCCACCTTTTGCTTTGATTACTGCTTTGCACACATTTTGCACACATTTTTATGTATTACCGACACCGCACCTGACTGACGCTGAGATTCTCGCCATCATTATAAAGTTGATTCACTGTAAACCTTGAGATGTTTTTTTTTTTTCTCTCCCCAGCTCTATTATTACTTCCCTTGTTCTGATCTTCTTTATCCGTTTCCACAGATTATTCTGGTCAGCTCCTCCGTCTCTGAACAATACCTGTTCACAAGCAGCGATGAAGGGGCAACCTTTCAGAAACATGTGATTACTTTCTCTGTGGAGACCCTCATTTTTCACCCGAAGGAGGAGGACAAGATACTTGCTTATAGTAAAGATGCCAAGGTATTGTCTCTGTCTTCAGCCTTATGATCAAACCAAAGTTACGTTGTTATCGAAAAAGTGTGACTAGAAAAGAAAAAAAGGTTTGCAACTTCCATCTGAACCTTCTGCAGGCATCTAATATCAGAAATAGTATACACAGACCCACATATAGTACAGTATTATATGCAGGTTGTATGTGTATCCCATAAGAACACCTATGGACGGACACAGTGGTGAACCTAGCCTCTTTGCTGCCTGAGGCGGACTATTGAAAGACGCCCCCCCCCCCCCCAAAAAAAAAAAAAAATATATATATAAAATTGCGTTTACATGCTGTTAGCGTCACACGCTGTTATTGTCGTACAATAAACATACACAAACTTATGAAGCAGTTTTTAAGAATTCTTCTTACTGTATTACTTCAGCATCAGAAATCAACAACAAGTAACTTCACACATCTTCTGCTTGTTGGATGGACGAGCCCACGTGGCCCCCATTCTCTATAATATGAGCCCCGCAGATAGCTGAGTACTGGACTTCGGCTATCTTTGGCACTCCCATTGAAGTGAATGAGAGCCACGCGGGTTCGTCCATCCACCAAGTGACACACCTATATATATGGCTGCGGTCAGGCTGAATACCCACCTAGTGGGGGGAAAAAACCCAATTCTCAGGCTCAGTGGGGGTCTCAGCAGACAGACCCCATCAATCAGGTATTTATCCTCTATCATTTAGGTGAATACAGGGCAGTAACATTCTATGACTTACAGGTGACGTCTCTGACTAATCCTTCACATTTCCCTTCTCTTCCCTTTGGGCCGCCATGACCACTTCTTCCAGCTGTGACTTGTCTCTGTAAAGGTTGCAACACAGACATCTTTGGCTCCTCACTTTTCCAGGCATCCAACCCACATTGTCCTCACCTACACAAAGCCCCCATCCTGCTGCTACCCCCAATTATATAATATATGATATAACCCCCCCATAATGAATAATACCCCCAAGTGCATCTTTATATTAATAATGTCCGTGTGTACCCTGTATAAATAGTTCCCCTTATTAATAATACCCCAGGTGTTAACTAATTAAAAGGTTTTCCAGGTCATTAATAAACTAATCAGTGGGGCTCAAAAACCCAGGACCCCCACTGATCAGCTGTTTGAATGAACCGTTGTACCTGTGTAAGTGCCGTGACCGCTTCTCTGTTTACATAGTGTCATTCATCTCATAGGGGCCATGTAATATAACTACAGCCTCGTCCTATACACGTCTATGGGACAAGGCTGTAATTACATCACACGGCCATTATAAACAGACAGCGTGTGATATAAACAGGCACCATAGCCCCCCATACAACTGATCAGAGGTGGGGTCCACTGATCTCTTATTGATAATCTGTCCTAAGGATAGAACATCAATTATGGCCCACAGCGGCCCCTGCACACAGTATTACATGGTATTATGCCCCGCAGCGGCCCCTGCACAGGGTATTATGCCCCGCAGAGACCCCTGCACACAATATTATGTCCTGCAGTGGCCTCTGCACACGGTTTTATGTTCCATAGTGGCCCCTGCACATGGTATTATGCTCCATAGTGGCCCCTGCACACGGTATTATGCTCCGCAGTGGCCCCTGCACACGGTATTATGCTCCATAGTGGCCCCTGCACACAATATTATGCCCCGCAGTGGCCCCTGCACACAGTATTATGCTCCATAGTGGCCCGTGCACATGGTATTATTCCTTATAGTGGTCCCTGCACTCGGTATTATGCTCCATAGTGGCCCCTGCACTCGGTATTATGCTCCATAGTGGCCCCTGCACTTGGTATTATGCTCCATAGTGGCCCCTGAACTCGGTATTATGCTCCATAGTAACCCACCCATGAACTATTATTATACTCTGGGGTGTTTTCAGACCCCAGAGTATAATAATCGGAGACCAAGGCGGTGACAAACATAAAAACCAGTGTTACCTACCTGGGCTCTGCTTCGCTCCCTGCTTTTGGCCCTCTTCAATGTCGCACAGACCGGTGTCGCAACATAATGACATCGATCTGGCTCACGTGACGCCTTGGACGTCACCAAAGAAGGCCGAAGCCTGCTGGGAGTAACATCGGATCGCCGGAGAGGTGAGTAACAATGGTTTTTATGTTTATTACCTCCCCTGGGTCTCCAATTATTATACTCCGGGGTCTGAAAACACCCCAGAATATAATAATAGTAGAATTTTGCCTCACTTACCGATTCCTGCTGCCGCTCACAGCCGCTTCTGCTCCCCCCGTCTGCGTCCAATAGCAGAAGGGGAAGCGGAGGCGGCCACAGCAGGCGTGGGGATCGATAAGTAAATAGGCCGTTACCTGCTGGAGATACTCCAGTGACAGTGACAGACAGTGCCACCTCACTTCGCCTCATTAGCGGTGCGCCCCTGGGTTTGAGCAGCAGTGTACTAAGGTTATATGGGCCTGGCATGAGCTACCCTTACAGTGCTGGGCACATAATCCCTGCTCCGTATTACAGAGGATATTCTTTGCTTGGAGGCTTTTTCTTCCAACGCCCCTCCCCCCCCACGACACCCAACATCCACCGCACCCCAAACCTTGTCTCACCTGCCCCCCCCGCGACACCCAACATCCACCGCACCCCAAACCTTGTCTCACCTGCCCCCCCGCGACACCCAACATCCACCGCACCCCAAACCTTGTCTCACCTGTCCCCCCTGCGACACCCAACATCCACCGCACCCCCAAACCTTACCTCATCCGCCCCCCCTGCGACAGCCAACATCCACTGTTCCCCAAACCTTGCCTCACCCGCCCCCCCGCGACACCCAACATCCACCGCACCCCAAACCTTGCCTCACCCGCCCCCTCCCCGCTTCACCCAACCCGCCATCATCATCAATCTGGTATTTATCCTCTATCCTATGGATAGGGGATAAATACTTAGAAAAGCAATATTTATCTAATATGAAACACTTACCTCAGTAGCGTTTTTGAGAGCAGGGACACCTTAGGAGACTGCGCAGAAGCCACTGTGTGTCCTATCACGTCAGGTCACGTCACGTCACGTGATGCACGCAGCCAAGCGTGGGTGCGGGCGGGGGCGGAGAGCTAGGAGCAGGCTAAGTGAATGCTTGAGGGTGGGCCGCTGGAGCAGCGCTGTCTCTGCACGGCCGCCCCGAGCTACCGCTCTCCTCCCCTGCCTAAAACGCTAAACCAGCCCAGGACAGGTCCCGCTCAGCATGATTTTTAAAGCGGCCTGTCTTGGGCTGATTTAGGTCAATCAAAATGCCGCCCCCTGAAACTGACAAGATAGCGCCGCCTGAGGCGGTCGCCTCACCTCGCCTCATTAGCGGTGTGCCCCTGGAGGGACATGTATGGAAATATCCAACCTCCAGACTGTTTAGTGGCCCATCATACAAGGTTCCCATTACAAAAGCAGTAAGTAGGAATTTTATCATGACCTATAACTATAGATTGGTATTACTCCCAAAATTTTAATCCCAAATCATGAGACATTTATGTGTATGTGCATAAACCCTTACTTTTTGGGGACCAATGTTGGTTTTAATGTATTAAGGGACCCTAAAAATGATTCTGCTGGTTCCTAGGAGATGATGAAGAGTGTGGCTGAAAATGGACCATGTACACAGTAAAATTTATTTGAGATGACCACCATTGAAATGTCTTATGGAAGTGGTCCATATGCATAAAATATGGTGGAAGATCTGCCGCAGAAAAACTGCTCTGTATAAGAGGGTGGTCTACTCACCACAGCCTGGTGTAATATATATTTATATATACTTAATATAGAAAATACACATAAATGTTAAAGATTCCATTCCATTCCATTCCAAAGATATAAGCCCTGTTAATGTTGATACAGATTAGGGTATACTAGCCAAGTGGGTGGTAACACTGCATGACATACAGCACACAGAAACCACCGCCACCAGAGAAACCACAGTGTTATCGCCCAATTGGCTAGTAGACCCTAATTTGCATAAACATTAAGAGGGCTTATATCTTTCAAATGGGTGAACGGATTTAGAGAAACAAATCATCAAAATGCTAAGGGTGACAGCAACTATCAGATGATGTATGTCATAGGAATTCATCCATAAAGGCCTCAGAAGATCAGCCATTCTTGAACCTCTGTCTGGCTGTAAGGCATCTGGCAGCAGCAGGAGCTCTCCCCCAGTCCTATATCTGCAATGGGAGACCAGGAATGCTGGGCCAGCGAAAAACAAAACTGATGAGCTGGATATTATCCCCACTCTGCAGCATTTCGACAAGACTGTTTGTTTCAGAAACCTGAAGACTAACAATCAGTGAGGGCATTGTTGTCTCCTAGGGTTAGTGTTACTTTAAAAAGGAAGTCAACAAATTCAGCCATTTCAGCCAAAATAATGGCACTGCAGAAGATCCAGAGCAAAACAGAATGAACTCCACCTCACACTATGCACACTTGTGCTGATCTGTTTCATAATATACTATATAATGTGTATGGAATCTCTATTAATAAATAATATAATTCTGTCTGCTTGTCACCATCACTAGGGGGTGCTAATTGCATGTGGTTGTATGAGGCAGTATTAAACTCTAGTGGATGCAGTCTGTATCTGTATACAATAAGCTCCCCCTAGTAACTGCCATGTCATTGGCAGATTTATTCAAGACCAGTCTCCCCCACTGGCAGAGAGTGCGTCTTATTTATGACAGGGCATGCACCTCCACATAAACCATGCGCTTGCACTATAATCAATGCCTATTCGTAGCTGTCATAATTGACGTAAATGATCATAATTCTAGATGTTGGTGAAATTACCCATGCCATGCCCCATTTAGGCATAAAAAAGAAACATTTTTTTTACCCATAAATGTCAGATAACTGGTGTACAAACCATGATAAATCTGCTCCATTTTCTTAGCAAGAAGAGGAAGCAGTTCAGTGCTGGGCCCCCTCTCCCCACAGGCCCCAGTGCAGCTGTATGGTACTGTAGGTACGAGTAGGCCTATAAGCACTCCTATAGGAATTCACATATTCATTTTCCCTACTATGAATATCCCATTTGCAGTCCATGATATAACATCATATTCAGACAGAAAACTTGATGATCTGTTTGTAGATTTTATGCTGTTGTGTATTTTACCGCAGCGCACACTAGTGCAGTATTTCTACAGATAGATTGCATCTTCCCTACTGAATACACAATATAACTTGTCTTGCAAATGGTACAGTATTACCCTCTCAGCAATAGTAATGGGGTGAGAGCTGGATCACAAATAACATCCTTTCTTCTTGGCAAAATCCACAAATCTCAAGGAACATCAAATTGATGTAAAGTCAATCTGGCCCCACTGTACTTGCTGCCCACCACACGCTGCAGCTGAGCCATTCACCCGTCTGTCACTAGCCCATTATATCAGCATAATCGTCTTTATATTTTCCTTCTCCAGCTTTATGTCTCAGTAAATCTTGGGAAACAATGGGATCTTTTGCAAGAGCAAGTCACCAAAGAACATATATTCTGGTGAGTTCTCCATTTCTGCTTTTATAGAAACAATATAGCTTTTGCTTTGTTTGTTTGTTTTTATGACTTTTAGCATACAATATATTCGTAATGTGACATCCGATGAAACATAGAACAATTTGTTTTTATCAAATTCAGTAAATCTGAGCGATACAGATGTACAGTAGGGAACAGAGAGCCATGATAAGACCATGCTCATAGTAATAGTGACACTGTAAGCAGCGTACACCATAGACTGGCCACACGCACCAGTGGGACAGTGTGCAATATGGTGGTCAATTGACCTTATTCAGCACAACAGTCCTTTGTAACTGGTTTTCAGGGAGCAGCCACCCTGCCATGTCACCCCTTTACTCGCAGGTCACCTACTGGGACTCATCATGGGTGGAGGAATGGAGACACATACACACATGGGAGACACCGAGACCTTCGCTGTAGAGTTCTCTACTAATTTCCCATGAGCAGAAGATACAGCAGAGCAGGAACACTCATAGTAGACAATAGACAGTAGTATGAGCCTTTGGCGACAGACACCTGCCTACTGGCGTGGGGGATGCAACACCTGCCTACTAAGACCCATGTCACCACTAACAGGATCTGGGGGGGGCCCCCGTTCCAGGAACTACCTACCAAATCAGGGGGTGGCACAAAAGTTCTCTTTTTTGTGGGGGAACTCTGTTCCGCGGGGGGGGGTGGGGGGTTTTTTTGGTGTGGGGGGAAAAAAAAAAGGGGGGCGGCGCCGTGTTTTTTTTGCGTGTCCAAAAAAAAAACATTGTCTTGTTTTGGCGCCCCTCCCTTTTATTTTTTTTTTTTGTCCCTCCCTTTTTTTTTAAAAACTCATTTGTTTTCTTCTCACTATTTTTTTTTTGTGGCGCTCCCCCCCCCTTTTATTTTTTTTTTTTTTTTTTTTTTTTTTCCCCCCCCCCCCCCCCCCCCCCCTTTTTTTTCCAAGATGGCGCCGCTGGAGTGGCTGCCAGCTACAGCAGCTCTGAGACTCTCTATCTTATTTTTCTTTCTATGACTCGTTTTGTACCTCTCTACTTAAGGACTTTGCACTATGAAACACACACAAAGACTTGGACCCTTGTGATACTTTTTTTTTTTTTTTTTTTGTTTTTTATCTGTCTTTGTTCTGCTTGAAAATGGGATCTTTTGTGTATGCAGACAATTCCTTTGTCTATACAAGAGAGGAAATTCTGCAGCTCAGAGGCACAGCAGGAGGGCATACCATCTGGTCACACATCCCCCGTGAGATTTGGAGAAAGAAAAAGCGGGTGAGGGGATGCAGAGCAGGAACTCTTCAGAGGATTAAAAAGAGGCGTTACCAACCAGCTGTTCCCTCCATCATCATGGGCAATGTGAGATCTCTTGCAAACAAGATGGATGAACTAACAGCGCTCACCAGGCATCAGCAGGAGTTTCGGGTGTGCAGCATGATGCTACTTACAGAGACTTGGCTCACTGAAGTTACTCCTGACCCTCTGGTCTCCTTGGATGGTTTTAAACTCCTTCGGGCAGACAGGACAAGGGAGAGCGGTAAGAGGAAAGGAGGAGGGCTGGCAATGTTTGTGAATAATAGATGGTGTAATCCTAGGCACATTGTGATTAAGGATCAAACTTGCTGTAAGGACATTGAACTATTAGCTGTGAGCATGAGACCTTTCTACCTACCAAGGGAACTATCACATGTCATCGTGATAGCTGCATATGTCCCCCCCTCTGCGAAAGCTGACGCTGCCTGCGAGGTCCTACAAGCCACGCTGAGCCAGTTACAGTCTCAGCACCCCCAGGCCCTCTTTCTTCTGTCGGGTGATTTCAACCATGCCTCTCCATCATCCACACTGCCCAGTTTCACACAGTATGTAACCTGCCACACAAGAGACAACAAAACACTGGACTTGTTCTTTGCCAACGTGAGGGAGGCATACAACTCATCAGCCCTACCGCCCCTGGGGAGATCGGATCACAACCTAGTACATCTCCGACCTGTGTACAAGCCACTTGTACGTAGGGAACCAGCTGTCACCCGCATAGTGAGGATATGGTCCGAGGAGAGTGATGAGGCTCTGAGGGATTGTTTTGACACAACCGCATGGGAAGTTCTGCAGGATTCTTATGGGGAAGATATAGAAGGACTCACACACTGCATAACGGACTACATTAATTTTTGTGTGGACAACACAGTACCCACAAAAGTGGTGAGGTGCTTCTCCAATAACAAACCATGGATTAACTCTGATATAAAAACACTACTTAAGGAGAAAAAGATGGCATTCAGGACAAGAGATAAGGAGGGGTTGAGGGAAGTACAAAAGGAGCTGAGGCATCAAATCAGGCAGGGAAAATCCAGTTATAAAGAAAAAATGGAAAAGCAAATGGAAAGAAAAGACATAAGGGGGGTCTGGGAGGGGCTTAAGTCAATTTCGGGTCATAAACAGTCTGTCTGCCAGATTGAGGCAGATGTTAACTGGCTTAATGAACTAAACCTATTCTTCAACAGATTTGATCACACACCAGCTCCTCCCACCCCAGTATGTCCTTCAGCTTCCCCCACCACAATGACTTCTCCCCATGCGGCCACTTCCCAACAGACCAGTAAATCCAGAAATCCATCTTTATCTGGCCACAGTCTGACCTTCACACGGGCCCAGGTGAGGAAGGAGATGAAAAAGATCAAGGCGAGGAAAGCCGGAGGGCCAGATGACATCAGTGCAAGGCTAATTAAGACTTGTGGGGACCAGCTGTGTGGTATAATTACATATATGTATAATATGAGCCTGAGGCAGGAAATAGTCCCTGAATTATGGAAATCTTCTTGTGTGGTACCAGTTCCAAAGAAACCCCACCCTATGGACCTCAACGACTACAGACCTGTAGCACTGACATCCCACCTGATGAAGATCTTGGAGAGATTGGTTCTCACACATCTCCGCCCTCTAGTGAGCCCCGCTATGGACCCACTCCAGTTTGCTTATCGGCCGGGCATTGGGGTAGATGATGCCATCATCCATCTTCTGCACAGGGCTCTGTCTCACCTGGAGAAACCAGGGAACACAGTGAGAATAATGTTCTTTGACTTCTCCAGTGCTTTTAACACCATACAGCCCAGGTTATTGAGGGACAAGCTGGGCCTTGCTGGAGTGGACCACCACCTCTCCAACTGGATCCTAGACTACCTCACAAATCGACCTCAATACGTGAGAGCCCGAGACTGTGTGTCAGGTACAGTGATCTGTAATACGGGGGCACCTCAGGGTACGGTTCTCGCCCCTTTCCTCTTCACACTGTACACTGCAGATTTTAGGTGCAACTCATCCAGCTGCTACCTACAGAAGTATTCTGACGACTCTGCAATAGTGGGTCTCATCACAGATGATGATGACAGGGAGTACAGAGAACTGAACCGGGATTTTGTGGACTGGTGCCACCGGAACCACCTGAAGATTAACGCGGGGAAGACCAAGGAGATGGTGGTGGACTTCCGCAAAGGCAGAAGCCCTCCTAAACCAGTGGACATCCTGGGGACGGGCATCGAGATTGTGAACACCTATAAGTACCTGGGTTTGCTCCTTAATAATAAGCTGGACTGGGCAGATCATATGGAGGCCCTGTACAGGAAGGGCCACAGCAGGCTCTACCTGCTTAGGAAGCTGAGAGCCTTTGGAATCCGGGGGGCACTTCTTAGAACTTTCTTCAACTCGGTAGTGGCATCAGCCATCTTCTTTGGAGTGGCCTGCTGGGGGAGCAGTATATCAACCAGGGACAGAAATAAACTTGACAAGCTGATTAGAAGGGCCAGCTCTGTCCTGGGGAGCCCACTGGACCCAGTGCAGGTGGTGGGTGACAGAAGGATACTGTCCGTGGTGAGCTCCATGCAGAAGAAGAAGTCCCATCCCATGCATGAGACTGTGATCGCGCTGAGCAGTACTGTCAGTGACCGACTGCTCCACCCTAGGTGTGAGAAGGAGCGCTATCGGAAGTCTTTCCTCCCCACCGCGGTTAGGCTGTACAACCAACACCGACCTAAGCGGAGATCATTACACACAGAGAACTGAAAATATCTCTCTGCCTGTTAAATCCCCCCCCCCCCCTGCTACGCCCTATCTGTCTGTCTGCTATCAATGTAATGCCTCCCTCACCTTGGAATATTCCTGTACATGTTGTATTTGTATGTTTCTGCGTATCTGCTTATCTTTGCTGCTGTAACACACTGAATTTCCCCATTGTGGGACTATTAAAGGACTATTATTATTATTATTATTATTAGTGGCCCCTCCATGCAATATAATACCCCATAGTGGCCTCCACACAGTATAATGTCCCACAGTGGCCCCTCCATACAGTATAATGTCCCATAGTGGCCCCTCCATGCAATATAATACCCCATAGTGGCCTCCACACAATATAATGTCCCACAGTGGCCCCTCCATACAGTATAATGTCCCATGGCGGCCCCTCCACACAGTATAATGTCCCATAGTGCCACCACTGTTTTCGTTAGAAATTTTTTAGGGGTTTGCCACCCACAAACCCTTATTATACTCTGGGGTCTCTTTAGAACCCAGGGTATAATAATCAGAGGCCCAGAGGACGTGATTAAACATAAAAGAAACAGTGTTACCTCTCCTGGGGTTCAGCGCGGATCTTAGACCCTCCTGAATGATGTTGGAAACTGCTAAGGCCTTTGATTGGGCCTCAGCAGTCACATGGGTTACAAGTCATGGCATGTGATTGGGCCTCAGCGATCTCTGATGTCATTAAGGGGGCCAGAAGGCACTCAAAGACAATAGGGGCCTGCGCCGAAGCTGAGGAGAGGTGAGTAGCACTAATTTTTTTTTTTTTTATGTTTGATGATTTCCCCTGGGCCTCTGCTCATTATACTCTGGGGTCTGAAAAAAATGGAACAGAATGGATGCAAAACGGATGCAAATCAGCCTTTATAAACGGACATGTACACCCATTTTTAATGGCTGTTAGATCCATCAGAAATGTCACTGTCATGTGCATAAGGCTTTAGGCTAAAATGTACTGGCAGTTCTTGATAAATTTGGTAAATGTTTTGGATATTCGTGTACCAGAAAAGTAAATCTACACCTGTTCTGAGCAGGCGTCTATTTGCACAATAATTGGTGCTTATTTCTGGCAGAAATTATAATAAATCTATTGGGCTGTCAAAAACCTGCAGAACCCCTCCATTTCTCTTATCACTTTTGAAAAGAGGCGATGGAAGCACAAAAAGTTACAAACTTTATTGCAAATTTACTGTAGTGAGACTATTTTTTGTGATGTAAAAGTAGGGTGCATGTGATAATAAATTGCCCTTGTATACACTATCCATGGATCTGTGCACCATATAGTTACCTGAGATGAGAAAAGTCGATCCCAGCCAGATGGGGGCAGCACTGAGTTGAGCACTTCTGTACCTTTGTTTCAGCAATTACTGGGGGTCTTACCTCCCAGACCCCACTGATCAAAATTTCTGACTTGTCACTATGGCATGTGTACATATTACATAAATGTGAAACTCTGGAAGATTCTCTAAATAATGAGAGACCCCCCCCGCCAGCCCTCAGGACCCCACAGACAAACAGGCAAATCTCCAAGGCGGCAATCTGTTTTTCTCTATGTGATTTGGGTATGATTTACCAGATACTGATGCACAAAAACAATCACTGTCCAAACCTCAATAGGTAGAATTTAGTCTAAAGGTAAAATAATAAGATAAAAAATAAAATTTTTATAACAAATTTGGACATTTTTGACATCTTAATACCAAATAGCTTGCATGTAGACAAAGGAACTGTTTTTTTTTCCCTCCAGAAACAGTGCCACTCTTGTCTATGGGCCAAGTCTGGTATTACAGCTCACCTCTGAGGACTGAGCTGCAATACCTGTGACCAAGCATGACCTGTGGTTGATAGTGACGCTGTTTCTGGAAAAAGTAAACTTGTAGATTTTAAGCCAATTTATGTTGGGGGATTTCACCATGAATTTCACCCTTTGTTATGAATTCCATAACCCTTTTTGTGCAGTTTGTGCCCCTGTGGATTTTCAGTCTGTATCCTGTACACCCCCTAACTGTTTCCTGTTTGGGTAAAATCAAAGATACTGTATTAAAATCATAGATAATGTAGCACCATATTAGATGTGGGATGTGCCAAATGACAAACCCCGCTCAGCTACATGTGTGTTTAGATGAGACCTAAGATAAAACTTCATGAAATATGTTAAAATTAGTTCTTCTAAATCCAAGACTAGAATTTACCCATTAGTGGCTGCTTTGTATGTAATAGCAGTGCAATGCTCATATCTGATGGTGGAACTTCAAAGCCCAATCTGTACTGTAATGAAATGCAGCAGCGGTAATATGGCTGTAGTATCAGAGATGTGTACTGTGCAGAAAATCAGACTGCACTAAATAAAAGGGAGTCCATATGGAACGTGTAATGATGTATTTCTGGTTCTAGCTCCATCTATAGCAACATGGGGTATGCAATCAGAAAATAATAAATCATACTTCATATGCAGTATTTAAATATAAAAATAATTATATATAAAGATATACAAAAAAGCACTCAGTTTTCCTCTACTCTGTCACGAGATGTCTATCCCATATGTGCCTATATGCAGCCACCCAGTGGTTATGATGTGAATTGCAGTCTGCCAAGGATTTGTTAGCATGTTATGGTGCTATATTGAATTTGTTTTATTAGAAGTTGGAGTCCTTAACCAAATTCAAGCAAAGGTAAGAGTGGGCATATTTAGAAAAATGTTACCAGGAAACCATTAACAAGTTGCTGCTGACGTATTTGTCATTCTTAGGCATTTCTCTTTGACAATTTGTGTACCCATGCTGCCCCGCTGAGTAACACACACAAGTCTAAATATTAAAATATATGAATATCTTATATTATTGTTATATGTTCATATATGAGTAATTCTATATTGATAATTATGTTTATATCTTATTAGGAAAGTCATCACTTACAAGTAAATTAGAATAATTTTAGAATATTTAGAATAAATTAAGATCTATCATCACCTGCTTGTTGACAGTTTCCTTGAATTCATGAAAGATTCTTTCTACACAGCACAAATAAGCAGAGTTGTGGTATCATTTTTCATAGCTATACTTGTTGCAAGACTGGGGCAAATGTTAAGTTTGTGCTCTAGTCCTGTATAATCATACAGCTAAGGCTAGGTTCACATCTGCCCTGGGCTCTCTGTCGTTTGAGTCTGCCTGGGGACACGAACAAGGGAGAGCCAGACCGCTAAAACAGCAGTTACCTGCAGACACCAGCGGACTCCATTGACTATAATGGGGTCCACCGTCTTCATAGTGAAAGCAGCGGAAAAAAAAAATCCTCCATGCAGAACTTTTCTCTCCACTGATTTCTGGCGGTTTCTGTGGTGGAGTCTCCATCAGCGCAGATGTGAACTTAGCCTAAGGCACCCACACCATATACCCTATTGCCCCTACAAAGGTTGGCCAGTGCCTTCTTTGCTTCTGTGATATCTACCCCCTTGTGTGATCTTTAGGCTCTTCCTTCTTCCCTTTTTTGCTATCATAGCCAGTATAGAAGCAAAGACCTCAACAGGCTCACACTACACTAGAAATAGGATACAATGCCAACATGTGCAAAAAATTTTTCTCTTCACCGAATTATGGCAGCCATAACTCCATTATGATACATACATACTGGGGTACTATACCTACACATGTGGACAAAGTTGTTGGAACCCCTCGTTTAATGAAAGAAAAACCCACAATGGTCACAGAAATAACTTGAATCTGACAAAAGTAATAATATATAAAAATTCTATGAAAATGAAAAAATGAAAGTCAGACATTGCTTTTCAACCATGCTTCAACAGAATTTTAAAAAAAAAGAAAACTCATGAAACAGGCCTGGACAGAAATGATGGTTCCCTTAACTTAATATTTTGTTGCACAACCTTTTGAGGCAATCACTGCAATCAAACGATTCCTGTAACTGTCAATGAGACTTCTGCACCTCTCAGCAGGTATTTTGGCCACTCCTCATGAGCAAACTGCTCCAGTTGTCTCGGGCGTGAAGGGTGCCTTTTCCAGACGGCATGTTTCAACTCCTTCCAAAGATGCTCAATAGGATTTAGTTCAGGGCTCATAGAAGGCCACTTCAGAATAGCCCAATGTTTTCCTCTTAGCCATTCTTGGGTGTTTTTAGCTGTGTGTTTTGGGTCATTATCCTGTTGCAAGACCCATGACCTGTGACTGAGACCAAGCTTTCTGACACTGGGCAGCACATTTCTCTCTAGAATCCCTTGATAGTCTTGAGATTTCATTGTACCCTGCACAGATTCAAGACACCCTGTGCCAGATGCAGCAAAGCAGTCCCAGAACATAACAAAGCCTTCTCCATGTTTCACAGTAGGGACAGTGTTCTTTTCAAGATATGCTTCATTTTTCCATCTGTGAACATAGAACTGATGTGCCTTGCCAAAAATTTCGATTTTTGTCTCATCTGTCCCTAGGACATTCTCCCAGAAGCTTTGTGGCTTGTCAACATGTTTTTATATATTATTACTTTTGTCAGATTCAAGTTATTTCTGTGACCATTGTGGGTTTTTCTTTCATTAAATGAGGGGTACCAACAATTTTGTCCACATGTGTATACTGTACACTATACAACCTTTAGAATAATTATTATTACAATTTTTACTTTCCACTACTCTGAGTATGAACCATCCTGAGACTTTAACAATAAGATTCTAGAATTTTTTGAGCATTTTTAAGACCTGCCTCTGATGTATCTCTTTTATATTGCGAAATATGCATCCAGCATGTATCCCATGATAATGTCTTTGTTATTATCATGAAAAATCACATCAGGATTTTTATGATGTCTCTTTATAAAAATCCATTTACAGTTTTTCATGAGTTGAACCTAAAATGACAAATTTCATGTACAGCCTTAATATCTGCTCCATTCACTTAATGTATACCGCCGTAAATAACTTTATAATGCTTCTGCGGGAACCAAATCGTCGTGGTTGCATGATGGTGATCGATGAGTTCTCCTCTCAATTAATAGTCAACAGATGGCACAGAATAAAGAGGGAAAAAGAGCTATTTTGCTCCATGCAGCGATGCAATCAATTACGTGACGATAGACAGGTCTTTTCAGGATTTTTTATTTACTAGCAAGAAAACCCAGTATATTATAGCATTATATTGTGGACTGCACCCTGGAGAATATCTCATTGTGTACCAGGTTATATCTAGAGCGAGTCAATAAAAGAAGAAATGCAGGGAAAAAGGGAAAAGAGTTGACCATTTCATTGCCAGAGTGCGTTATTTCCCATTAGAAACAATTTTTACTTTTTGGAATACTGAAGAATTTTTTTTGCATTTTTATTTTTTAGTGGGAATTTTAGGGGCGGTCCCACAATCCACAGGATAGATGATAAATGTGTGAATGCTAGGAATCTTGCCAAGAACGGAGGTCACTTGCCCCTGTTTCAATGGCATGAAGGTGACTGCTGCTCGATTTAATCTCTATGGGTCTGATGGGGAATGGAGCAGCAGGGTTAATGTGCGACCATTGCTCCATTCACATGGGGGACACAGGACCCCCATTCTTCTAATTGGTTGGGGTCTCAGTAGTAGAACCCCCAGTGAATAGACACTGGATAGGTGATACAGGTGTATCTCAATACATTAGAATATCTTTGAAACGTTTATTTATTTCAGTAATTGAATTAAAAAATTGACCTCCTATATTTTCTAGATTCTTTACACAGAGTGTTCTATTTCAAGTGTTTTATTTCTGTAAATGTTGATTATGGATTACAGGTAATGAAAACCCAAATCTAAGAAAATTAGAATATTGTAAAAAAGTTCAGTATTGTAAATTCAGTGTCACCTGCCAAGGTTTCCTAAGCCTTTAAATGGTCCCTCAGTCTGGTTCAGTAGGACACACAATCATGGAAGACGCTGATTATGGATTGTATTACTGAATTACTGACATGAATGAATGTTTCAAAGATATTCTAATTTATTGAGATGCACTTGTACATTGTGAGTGTTGAACAACTCCCTTAAAGGGTTATTTCCATCCTGGCAAACCGCTGCTGAAATGGGGAAAAATTGTTCCCTATCCAGACACCGTAATTTAGGGCAAGAACAGAGTAGTCCAGCTATATGCTGTTCCTGTAACTTCTATAGAGGAAAATAGGAGCTATGAAAACAGCGTAGCAGAGCTGAACTATGATGTTTCTGTAGCATCACTAGGCCTCCAAATGTGTAAGAAGTTTATGTTGGATCTTTCATGAATCCTACAAAATCGTGCCATGAGCTATGAAACGCTATATTACAGAGCTATTTATCCCATAAGTATTGCTGTTATACAGTGCCTTGCGAAAGTATTCGGCCCCCTTGAACTTTTCAACCTTTTGCCACATTTCAGGATTCAAACATAAAGATATAAAATTTAAATTTTTTGGTGAAGAATCGACAACAAGTGGGACACAATCGTGAAGTGGAACGAAATTTATTGGATATTTTAAACTTTTATAAAAAACTGAAAAGTGGGGCGTGCCAAATTATTTGGCCCCCTTAAGTTAATACTTTTTAGCGCCACCTTTTGCTGCGATTACAGCTGCAAGCCCCTTGGGGTATGTCTCTATCAGTTTTGCACATCGAGAGACTGAAATTCTTGCCCATTCTTCCTTGGAAAACAGCTGGAGCTCAGTGAGGTTGGATGGAGAGCGTTTGTGAACAGCAGTTTTCAGCTCTTTCCACAGATTCTCGATTGGATTCAGGTCTGGACTTTGACTTGGCCATTCTAACACCTGGATACGTTTATTTGTGAACCATTCCATTGTAGATTTTGCTTTATGTTTGGGATCATTGTCTTGTTGGAAGATAAATCTCCGTCCCAGTCTCAGGTCTTTTGCAGACTCCAACAGGTTTTCTTCCAGAATGGACCTGTATTTGGCTCCAACCATCTTCCCATCAATTTTAACCATCTTCCCTGTCCCTGCTGAAGAAAAGCAGGCCCAAACCATGATGCTGCCACCACCATGTTTGACAGTGGGGATGGTGTGTTCAGGGTGATGAGCTGTGTTGCTTTTAAGTCAAACATATCGTTTTGCATTGTGGCCAAAAAGTTCGATTTTGGTTTCATCTGACCAGAGCACCTTCTTCCACATGTTTGGTGTGTCTCCCAGGTGCCTTGTGGCGAACTTTAAACAAGACTTTTTATGGATATCTTTGAGAAATGGATTTCTTCTTGCCACTCTTCCATAAAGACAAGATCTGTGCAGTGTACGACTGATTGTTGTCCTATGGACAGACTCTCCCACCTCAGCTGTGGATCTCTGCAGTTCATCCAGAGTGATCATGGGCCTCTTGGCTGCATCTCTGATCAGTCTTCTCCTTGTTTGAGATGAAATTTTAGAGGGACAGCCGGGTCTTGGTAGATTTGCAGTGGTCTGATACTCCTTCCATTTCAATATGATCGCTTGCACAGTGCTCCTTGGGATGTTTAAAGTTTGGGAAATCTTTTTGTATCCAAATCCGGCTTTAAACTTCTCCACAACAGTATCACGGACCTGCCTGGTGTGTTCCTTGGTCTTCATGATGCTCTCTGCGCTTTAAACAGAACCCTGAGACTATCACAGAGCAGATGCATTTATACGGAGACTTGATTACACACAGGTGGATTATATTTATCATCAACAGTCATTTAGGACAACATTGGATCATTCAGAGATCCTCACTGGACTTCTGGAGTGAGTTTGCTGCACTGAAAGTAAAGGGGCCGAATAATATTGCACGCCCCACTTTTCAGTTTTTTATTTTTTACAAAAGTTTAAAATAACCAATAAATTTCGTTCCACTTCACAATTGTGTCCCACTTGTTGTTGATTCTTCACCAAAAAATTTAAATTTTATATCCTTATGTTTGAAGCCTGAAATGTGGCAAAAGGTTGAAAAGTTCAAGGGGGCCAAATACTTTCGTAAGGCACTGTATGGCTCTGGGGGTACAGAGTACTGTATGAATGTTTTTTTTTTTATCTTTTACTCCCCTGTGCCTCCACCTATTATACTCTTGGGTCTGAAGAGATCTCAGAGTATAATAATGTCACTTTCACTTTGACATAACTTTGGCTGTGTTTGCCTTAGAGAGCTAGAAATTGGATAGATAGGTTCCTAGAAGTCCTGACAGTGTTCTACACTATGTTTTATAGATAGGTTCCTAGGAGCCCTGACAGTATTCTACACAGTGGCGTAACTAGGAATGGCTGGGCCCCAAGGCGAACATTTGACATGGGGCCTCCCTCGGACCGCCCCCCTCCACCCCCCCCCAAAAAAACCGCATTCCTGCGCACACTATTATATGCCACAGTGGCTCCTGCACACAGTATTACGCCCCATAGTGGCCCCTGCACACAGTATCATGTCCCATAGTGGCCCCTGCACACAGTATCATGTCCCATAGTGGCCCCTGCACACAGTATCATGCCCCATAGTGGCCCCTGCACACAGTATTATATCCCATAGTGGCCCCTGCACACACTATTATTCCCCATAGTGGCCCCTGCACACACTATTATTCCCCATAGTGGCCCCTGCACTGAGTATTTTGCCCCATAGTGGCCCCTGCACTGAGTATTTTGCCCCATAGTGGCCCCTGCACACACATTATATGTCCCATTGTGGACCACCCATGAACAATTATTATACTCTGGGGTCTTTTCAGACCCCAGAGTATAATGATCGGAGACCCAGGGGAGGATAGAAACATAAAAAAACAACGTTGCTTACCTGTTCCTCGCTCTGGTCCACTCCCTGCTACTTCAGCCTTCTTCAATGTTGGACCAGGCCGGCGTCACCTGATGCGGGTCGGCGTCACGATGCAAAATGACGTCCGCTGACGTCTGGGACGTCACCAAACAGTCCCAACTCTGGGCCTCCAATTATTATACTCCGGGGTCGTTTCAAAGACCCCGGAGTATAATGATAGCAGAGATTGTGGTGTTTGGCCCGTGGCCTCACATACCGATCCCCACTCCTGCTCACAGCCGCCTCCGCAGAATCGGAAGCGCAGGCGGCAGTGAGCGGGACCCCGGGGAACGGTAAGTATATAGGGCCCGTTACCTGCTGGGGTTACTCCAGCAGGTAACGGCCTATTAAAAAAAAAAAACTATCTTTTATAGATAGGTTCCTAGGAGCTCTGACAGTGTTCTACACTATATTTATAGATAGGTTCCTAGGAGCTCTGACAGTGTTCTACACTATGTTTTACAGATAGGTTCCTAGGAGACCTGACAGTGTTCTATACTATGTTTTATAGATAGGTTCCTAGGAGCCCTGACAGTGTTCTACACTATGTTTTATAGATAGGTTCCTAGGAGACCTGACAGTGTTCTATACTATGTTTTATAGATAGGTTCCTAGGAGCTCTGACAGTGTTCTACACTATGTTTTATAGATAGGTTCCTAGGAGCCCTGACAGTGTTCTACACTATGTTTTATAGATAGGTTCCTAGGAGCCCTGACAGTGTTCTACACTATGTTTTATAGATAGGTTCCTAGGAGCTCTGACAGTGTTCTACACTATATTTATAGATAGGTTCCTAGGAGCTCTGACAGTGTTCTACACTATGTTTTACAGATAGGTTCCTAGGAGCCCTGACAGTGTTCTACACTATGTTTTACAGATAGGTTCCTAGGAGACCTGACAGTGTTCTATATTATGTTTTATAGATAGGTTCCTAGGAGACCTGACAGTGTTCTACACTATGTTTTATAGATAGGTTCCTAGGAGACCTGACAGTGTTCTATACTATGTTTTATAGATAGGTTCCTAGGAGCTCTGACAGTGTTCTACACTATGTTTTATAGATAGGTTCCTAGGAGCCCTGACAGTGTTCTACACTATGTTTTATAGATAGGTTCCTAGGAGCCCTGACAGTGTTCTACACTATGTTTTATAGATAGGTTCCTAGGAGCTCTGACAGTGTTCTACACTATATTTATAGATAGGTTCCTAGGAACCCTGACAGTGTTCTACACTATATTTATAGATAGGTTCCTAGGAGACCTGACAGTGTTCTACACTATATTTATAGATAGGTTCCTAGGAGCCCTGACAGTGTTCTACACTATGTTTTACAGATAGGTTCCTAGGAGACCTGACAGTGTTCTACACTATGTTTTATAGATAGGTTCCTAGGAGCCCTGACAGTGTTCTACACTATGTTTTACAGATAGGTTCCTAGGAGACCTGACAGTGTTCTACACTATGTTTTATAGATATGTTCCTAGGAGTCCTGAAAGTGTTCTACACTATGTTTTAAACCAATCTAAGGTCTAGTTTATACCAAACTCTTTCGACCCAAAACAAATCTTGGTCCCAAACTACTTGAACCTGAAACAAAATTAATTTTGAGAGGTTCACCCATCTCTAGTAGCTATCCTATAAGCCAATGTCCAACCCAATAAAAGTGCCTTGGAATGTGACTAGAGACATCAGCCACACCAGAGTTCTCGTGCCTCATCTGTACAGAGCAGGGTACTGGTTGGCTGGATGAGATTCAGTTAGAGCTCTGTACTGACAAGGGGCATGACCCCTTAAAGCTGCGTACAGACGGGCATCTCTGGTTTTGCTAGTCTATTCAAGGGTCTTTTAATGGGTTGGACCTTGCTGACAGAATGATAGCATTGCCAAGTTATTGTCTGGCCATCAAAAAGTTATCTATAACGTCCTTCTTACATCTATTTCTTCTCCATTGTCAGTTGTGCTCTTTTTTTTTTTTTTTTTTTTTTTTAATTCCGTTAAAGAGACAAGAATACCCCCCCCACCAAAAATTTCCTGATCTATTGCTTGTTCTTCTGGCAGGAGGAATGAATAGCACTAGCCTCACTTCATTCCAATGTGAGTGACAAGGATGGCTCTCTGCCAGAGCACAGAGATGCTTTGTTGTCCCCCATGGGTCACATCCTCGGATGGCACACAACAACCCAAACACATTCAGCCTGCGGCTTTGTACATAACGCTGCCAAAAATATATTCATTAGGGAATCTGAAAGACTCTTAACGTATAATTAGAATAGGAATCTCCATTTAATGCCTGTCTCCATTTAGACGATTGCCAAGATTGTCTCCCCCATTCTATGACACATACCTACATTTTGTTCCTCCGACCCTTCTGCCCTCTAAATTTGCATATTTACCAACATCTGAATCTCAAATCGTGGGACATTTTAAGCCTTGTCCCTCAAGTTTAAAAACACTCCATTTATTGCGAATTTGCATAAGCTCGGCCCCCTTTTTAGCTCCGGTCACATGAAAGTCCCATAAATATTGAGCATGCCCGCAAGTACTGTATGTTTTTGGACCTTATGTAGTAAGTAGACATGATTGTATTATAGGCCTGTCTACCCAATAACTACTGGTGACCACAGCTATTACTTCTATAGTCACTTAATAGAGTTGATGGGAATTTTGGCTCTATTTAGTAAACTGGATCACTTGGCTCCACTCACTGAAAAGAAACAGCCCCCAAATGGCTCTTTATTTAGTAGTACTCTGAAGACAGTCAGCCCCCTCCCCACTCCACCTTTTAACCTGAAGGTATGACCCTTGGCTGGAAACACATCTGATTGGGGGATGCCCATCAATACACCTGTCAGTCAAATCTCACAATACCATCAGGTTAAAAGAGGGCAGGGTTAACAATTTAGAGGTGGGATTAACTGCCTAGTGGATGGAGTTGCCTCGGCTCTCAGAGAGGAGCCCTCTCCTGTCTGTCACGTATAAGAGTCGGCACATAGAACTGGTTCATTCGCAACCCATCCCTAATTGATTTGGCTAAGATGGCATCAAAACATACAGGTAAAGCAGAAGTTCACTGAAAAATCTGTAAAAGAAAGCCTACTATAGGACATTTATAATATTGGTGTCTTCGTGTGTATCAGCAGAGTTTTTGGGCCCCCTTAGGCACCAGGTGCACCATATACCTTGGAACCCCTTATAGCTCTGCCCCTGAGATAAAATATATGATTAATTCTGGGTAACAGAGAAAAAGGATATAGAAGTAAGCTTTACAAAGCAAGCATGGATGCCGTGGTCTGAATAGTAGCTAGTCCTTACTTCACCACCTCCACCAACTTCAACTTGCATTCTTCAATAGGTGCCATTCCATTGATTCTGACGCAGTTGGAATTTTTCCTCTAGCCCCCACCATAGTATCCTCTAGCATCCAATATACTAATTAGGCTCTCTACTGTCAGGTGGGCATTCCCAGACTGTCCATTCCAGCTCAGTACCTCCCACTTGACAGTAGAGAGCCTAATTAATGTATTGGGTGCTGAAACTAACATATGATTGCTCGGGAACGGTGGGGGCTAGAGAAAAAATTCCACCTACCCAGGAATCAATGGAGTAGTACCTATTGAAAGAGGCAAAGAGTTGGAGTTGGCGGCGTTGGTGAGATGTCCTCTTTAAGGGCAATAGATTTAATGACTGCTTTAGATTACATGCACAGAAGTGTAGTAGTTTTTATTGTCTGCAAAACTGGATCCATATTCCACATAAAACATGTCAAAGCATTGCATCCTATGTCATCCATAGTCATGGATCTGTATAAAGCCCTGTATGATCCCATACCTTTGTATGGGTGAGTCTGTGCTGCACATACAGACAGGAATAGGACCTGCTCTACATTTTATGGATGGTTTCTATGACCCACACACTGGTCTGTAAAAACTACGAATCCGTAATTGTGGACAAAATAGGGAAAGCAACTACTGTCATTTGCATGAGACTTTAGTTCTTTATCTAAATTCTCTAAGGCAGAGTTGTTGTTGAAACATACCACCAAAATGTCCCCTGCAGCCACACCCCTGAGCAGGATATATAGCCTTTATCCTCCAGCACTCACCTGAGCAGCATATAATGCCCATCCTCACCCGCAGCCACTCCACTGAGCAGAATATAAAGCCCTTCTCCTCCAGTTACACCCCTGAGCAGGATATAAAGCCCCTCCTCACCTGCAGCTACACCCCTGAGATGAATATAAAGCCCCTCCTCACCTGCAGACAAACCTCTGAGCAAGATAAAAAGCTCCTCCCCTCCAGCTACACCCCTGAGCAGAATATAAAGCCCCTCCTCCCCTGCAGCCACACCCCTGAGCAGGATATAAAGCCCCTCCTCCCCTGCAGCCACACCCCTGAGCAGGATATAAAGCCCCTCCTCCCCTGCAGCCACAACCCTGAGCAGGATATAAAGCCCCTCCTCACCTGCAGCCACTCCCCTGAGCAGAATATAAAGCCCTTCTCCTCCAGTTACACCCCTGAGCAGGATATAAAGCCCCTCACCTCCAGCCACTCCAGAGTACACTTACCCTAAGCAGAGTACACTTACCCTAAAGTTAGCACAGAGCCTAAAATTGCATAGTACATCATTTATGGCTACACACATACAACCATTATAATCCCTTCTGCATAACACAGTGCCTTTTATTTATTCCCAAGCTATGTGGCTTGAATATTGCACTTATAATATATTGTATCTGCCGGCAATCTGCTATCATTTAGCTTTTAATTCTGTAGCATTATAAAGCTATTTGGTTCAGCCGTTTCATTTTTAGCATCCAAGTCTGATAAAATTAAAAATCTATTTTTGGCGTTTTACAATCTGTCCAATTACAGGTGTTATTTGCAGCCATTAAATTGATTCATTGTGTTTGTGAAATCATATTTAAAAAAAAAAAAACTCATCTATTTTTATGGCTCTGCAGAATATTTTACCCTTTTAAAAGCTTAAACAACAATCTAGTCCTTTTACAGCTTGCTCTAAGCATATGTTGTGCAAAAGCCACACAGGCATAGTTTATTTTAATCACATTATATGGATTTCATGCAAATCCGCATATACAATGTCCATGTAGCAGATCTGAGTGTGTTGCTTGAAGCACCACATACTGTAGTTTTTAACAGTAAGTGGTATTTTACATAGGACCTTATTAAAGAAAACCTCAAACGCAAAACAAAATGATGTATAGATAAGTACCAAAAATATTACACTGGCAGACAGGACCTGGAATTGTTAATGACAGTGGAAATGTTGGTGGTCACTTGTCAGCTACAGGATTTAGGCCCCATGCACACAATGGAATCCAGACCCAGATCTTGTCTAGACATCGAACACAATTGTTTGGAGACCCCCCACATCATAGTGATCAATGCACGGGGAGTTCCGGCCTCCTTGTGGCTCCACTGTCCTATAATGTATATAGTATGGGGACAGTAGACCATGATCCGGGGAATCTGGATCTCCAGTTGGAGTTAGGGCCGGGAAATCTGGTCAATGTTTGGATCATTATTTTCCAGTCCGAATTTCATTGTGTGCATGAGGCCATAGTGTCCAGTAATAGTCTGGAAAGAAAATAAAAAAAATTGTAAAAAAATTAAAAGCTTGGAACAGCCATCTCTCCATTTAGTCTCCACCTAGATGCAGCAGTCAATGCTCACCTTATACACACGTGGACAAAATTGTTGGTACCCCTCCTTTAATGAAAGGAAAACCCACAATGGTCACAGAAATAACTTGAATCTGACAAAAGTAATAATATATAAAAATTCTATGAAAATGAAAAAATGAAAGTCAGACATTGCTTTTCAACCATGCTTCAACAGAATTTTAAAAAAGAAAACTCATGAAACAGGCCTGGACAGAAATGATGGTTCCCTTAACGTAATATTTTGTTGCACAACCTTTTGAGGCAATCCCTGCAATCAAACGATTCCTGTAACTGTCAATGAGACTTCTGCACCTCTCAGCAGGTATTTTGGCCACTCCTCATGAGCAAACTTCTCCAGTTGTCTCGGGTGTGAAGGGTGCCTTTTCCAGACGGCATGTTTCAGCTCCTTCCAAAGATGCTCAATAGGATTTAGGTCAGGGCTCATAGAAGGCCACTTCAGAATAGTCCAATGTTTTCCTCTTAGCCATTCTTGGGTGTTTTTAGCTGTGCGTTTTGGGTCATTATCCTGTTGCAAACCCATGACCTGCGACTGAGACCAAGCTTTCTGACACTGGGCAGCACATTTCTCTCTAGAATCCCTTGATAGTCTTGAGATTTCATTGTACCCTACACAGATTCAAGACACCCTGTGCCAGATGCAGCAAAGCAGCCCCAGAACATAACAGAGCCTCCTCCATGTTTCACAGTAGGGACAGTGTTCTTTTCAAGATATGCTTCATTTTTCGGTCTGTGAACATAGAGCGGATGTGCCTTGCCAAAAATTTCGATTTTTGTCTCATCTGTCCATAGGACATTCTCCCAAAAGCTTTGTGGCTTGTCAACATGTAGTTTGGCAAATTACTTTTTTCAGATTCAAGTTATTTCTGTGACCATTGTAGGTTTTTCTTTCATTTAACGAGAAGTACCAACAATTTTGTCCACGTGTGTATGTTGGGAGGATTCGGAGATCCTGGTTCTTCTTATAAGTGGTGGACTCAGAAAACCCCACTTATCAAAAATGTATAGCATATACTGATAATCCTGTTAATGTCCATAATAGGAAACCTTCACCTTGGTGTCCACTTTTGATAACACCTACTTTTTGGATAAATATCTTGACAATAAGTTGATCACAAAGTCTTCACCTCATATGGGAAAACCTGGAAATAAGTGTTCAATTTCCCTGCAGTGCCATAGAAATGTATTAAGAGTTAAAATCATTTTTACTTCCATGTTTAGCTACAGGTTGGTTAAATATCATCTTTAGGCTAAGGCCCCACGCTGGAAAACCTACCCCACCTCTTCATTTTCATTCTGACTTCTAGAACATTGTTATTGTCAGACTTGTCCTGGATTCCACCCCAGTACATTGATCATCAGAGTTTCATATTAGGGCTGATAAGTTAGTTTTCACTCTGTTTTTTTTTTATATTTTGACGTAAAACTTTGCAGCTTCAGTCAACATTGTAAATGACAATGATAAGAAATTCCATTTTTCAGACAATCCCCTGTGAGTGACTTCCCTGCAGTTTACTTTGAGCATTGATTTAGGGCTCTTGAACTTGGGAAAAGCTGACACATTCTGAGCTATTATGGATTGCTTCGAACACGTGGGCCCATAAGTCTTCTTGCCTGGAACTTTCAGATGGTTCATTATTTTCTCATTATCCATGATACAGCTGAACTGATGGCACAAGAGCTTGAAGCAAGAATGCTAAATACATGGGCACGCTGCTCTGGACTAAAGGGCGCTCTTTTTTTTTGAAGATTCCATGTATTATTCTTAGGGTTTTAGGTGATTTAGGAGCTACAGAGACTTGTGTCATGCAATTTAAGTTCTATTACATTGCAAAAAAAAAAGTTCTAAAAAGGCTATTTTTTTGGCTGCATTACAAAGATCTTTCAAGGCTGTGACAGTCTTTCTTTTTGAGATAAAATGTCAAGAACTTCCTTAGGATAAAACACATTGGAAAGCAGGAGATAAGGTATGACCAAGACGAGAAGTATAGAATGAAATGTGTGGATATGGTTAAAGTGGATCTCCTCTGGATTTACTGGAAGAGTTCCTTGATAATAAGCAGGTCACAAAGTGTCCTCCTGCTGGGACCTCCAGTGATCAGCTTGGTAATAAGTGCTGAAATTCCCTGCAGCACCACCACGGTGTCCATTCAACCATCAATGAGTTGTCTTTATAATGGAGCACCGGACAGGTCCTTCAGAGAACAGATACCCTACGTCACCAGTCTTCACCCTGACCAAGTGGTGAGGATCCTGAACATATTACTTCCCTCTATTACTACAGAATTCCTTTGCTCGGTATATGAAAATGGGTCTTCTAAACTAAACATCCATTGTAATGGATGTGTAAAGAATTCACCATTTACTTAAATGGCCTTCACAGACCTGTGTACAGCCGCTATATACCAGTATATGTTCACCTGCCCCAAATTTGCTGTTAGCGTTTTACCTTGCTGGCATTGTGCGTGTGGTCCCTGTTCGGCCTTGGAGTGGTGATGGGTAGGTGCAGCCCCTAGCTGTGGCCATTGTGAGAAATGTTCTGACATTACCATGGGTGTATAGTCATATGGGGGCGTAACTAACGGGATAGCAGCGGTAGTGGCTGCCACACCGATGCTTTTTTTTTTTTTTTTTTTAAATAGGTCATTACCTGCTGGAGTAACCCCAGCAGGTAACGGGCCCTATTTACTTACCGTTCCCTGCTCCTGCCCATGGCCGCCTGTGTTTCCTATTCTGTGGAGGTGGTAGTAGTATTTCATAATACTGTGTGCAGGAGCCACTATGGGGCATAATACTGAGTGCAGGGGCCACTATGGGGTATAATACTGTGTGTAGGGGTCACTACTGTATGGGGCATAATAGTGTGTTTAGGGGCCACTATGGGGCATAATAGTGTGTGCAGGAATGCTGTTTGTGCAGGGGGGGTTGGAGGAGGTGGTCTGGGGGGGATTTTAGGGTCGCTGTTAGGGGGGGGCATTTCATATGTTCGCCTTGGGCTCAGCCATTCCTAGTTATGCCACTGCATGGGGGTATATTCGCATGGGGGTATATTAGTGAGTGTCCTTTGTGGCCAAAAGTTTGTTGGACATTCCTGTTAGGATTCCTGAGTGAGAAGAGGTTGATGTGGACAGGTAGCCTGAAACAGTGTTGAAGTGTTTGAGAAGGCTAAGACTGAGACCGCCATTACAATGGAAGCAGTGACTGGCGGCCTGGAGCCTTTGGGGAGAACCCAGACAAGGAAACTTGCATATAACCTGTATATAAGTTGCGCTGATAGACTGTTTGCCTGTAACTCTTCTGATATTGTGCCTCCTTATGGTAAGATTCAAGACCATTAGTAAAGTTACAGATGTGTTATTTCTGAAAGTGGATTTCAGGCTAGGGATAGGTCATCAATATCAGACAGGTAAGGGTCTGATACCCAGTACCCCAACTGATCAGCAGCTGATATACAGAAACTAGAGCTGGAAGCAGACAGCTCCATTCTCTGAGAAGCGACTAGACTGGGTTACTGCAGATCAGCTTCCATTTACTTGAATGGGACCTAAGCTGCAGTGACTGTGACGCTGTCACTGCACAGAAAACAGAGCTGTCTGCTTCCTGCTCCTTTGTCTGTATATCAGCTGCTGATCAGTGAGGGTACCAGGTGTCAGACCCCCATCAATCTGATATTGATACGGATATTGCTGAACTTTCCTTACATCATTAATATTTTTAGGCCACAAAACCCCTTTAACTTTCCTCTTAGCTGGACAGGTTCAGATATGTGTGTCATGAAATGAGCAGACAAAGTGATACTGTATGTTAGTGTACTGTCTATTCTATAGGTTGTGTTGTGGATTACAGCCTGTTGAGGGTTAGATATTGCAGTATTTTATTGAATTGTGGACACATCTCTAACCTGCTGACCCTGAATTTTTTGTACTGTACATATTCAACTACTCTGATTTTTTGAAAAATAAAGATATTTCAATGGAACCTATCAGGGTGATGTAAGACGCTAAACCACTCACAGGTCCTTATGTACCAAGGGGTTTAGTGTCCCAAATCGCCATACTATGACACAATCCATTGGCCATATTAGAAATAAAAAAGTTTTATACTTACCTAGAGATGAGTCCTATCAGTCTCAGCAGACACATCTCTGGTGCTCCTGGCACCTGTGTTGTCATTCAGTGAAACCAGAGATGGATACCCTGGCTTCACTGCGCATGCGCCTGAGGTCTGGCGCATGCGCACTGAAGCAGGAGTGTACTCCTCTTTCAGTGAAGAACTGCATTGCAGTGAGTACATATAATAGATGAGTATAAAGCTGGTTTAATGGATTGCATTATAACAGGACCTGTGGGTGGTTTAGACCCCCAAATCACCCTGACAAGGTCCCCTTAACTCCCTCCCCTGGTCCAACCCCCAGGCTGCCCAGATCTGCCCTTAAACTAAATGGACCCGCCAAGAATTCCATAAGCCATCTCCTGTTTTTACAGCAGGGACAAATTTACCAGGACTGTTTCCGAAAATTAAGGACCCCCCCCCCTAGTAAATTCGTAATAGTTGTCTACTACATTTTGTGATGTCTCTGCCATTGGCTACCTGTCGTTTTTGGCCATCACATGTCCCTTCCATTTCAGTCCATTGTACAAGCTCCACAACTTGTTCCTGATACATTTTGACTATTTAGTGAAAAGTATCCGGCGAGTTGTCCCATTTCTGGAGCTGGACGCCTTCCCACCGCTGTGTCCCTAGCAGCGACTATGTTTTCTCTCTTTATAAAGCACATTTCAGCAGTTCTTTGAAGCCGGGCTTGGTTTCTCCAGTCAAGACTGTGTGTTTGAGAGGACAAATATTTGGCAGAACATTTCAGATCACTCAGGTCCTTTGTTTTTATCCCTTGCAAAATAAAAAAAAAAAGCATCATTTTGATCAGCGTCTGGCGGGGAACTAATTGAGAATGTATCAGTTCACAGCACTTTTGTGAATGAACTATTACCGCTTTACCATAGTGATGTCTGCTTTATTCTAAGGAGAAGCTTCCCTGAGTGCCGCAGACAATAGCCGGTGGGAGACTTTAATTAACCTAGAGAAAGTGACCCGACTATTGCGCGCCCTATATTCCTCTCCGACTAATAATGGAAAATTCTGTAACAATACCACCTCCCTTTGTGCCCGCAAACTTAAATGGAACAGAAAAGAATAAATGGCATAATAGATTTACAAGGAACCTATTTGAATATAACGCCAGATAGGAGGCCAATTTTTTTTTTCTACAGCCCTTTACATAAAGCATATAATAAACACTTGAAATAATGAGAATATTGTTATATAAGGGGGGTTGTATTAGATTCCATTTATTTTTTTTTCAATACAGTGCTCCCTTGGGTACAGGCTGTGACTGATACTGCAGCCCAGTCCTATGCAAGAGATTGTGGTCAAACTGCAGTACCAGACACAGCCTATAGACAAGTGTGGCGCTGTTTATGGAAAAGGAAAACTCCAGTCCAGGGGCAGTAAAATCATAGGTTAGGGTCCTAGAATAATAATATTGTAATCTGTATTACTTTACATTTTATTTAGATATTTGCTGACTGTAAAAGAAGTTATTACACTAAGACATTCATCTATGTCCCACAATGCGGTATATAGATTTACTGAATTAAAAAGGGTGTTTCTGGGCCTTTTGGGGGCATTCCTTGGTGGAAAGTGGGTGGAGCTTAAATTGACTACAATTTTAGACTGAGATGTTGGCAAGTAGCAAGTTTTGGATTTTCCATAAAGGATACTACTGCCTCTAACCGTATGTCTGTAATGTGATTATTACCGCTGGAATATTATGATTATTATTACTTCCTGCCAGTGGTGTGTAAGTAGGCTGTGTCCTAAACAAGGGGTTGTGCGGCTATGGACACTAATCCGCTATCCACAGAATAGGCACTCCATTCACTTCTGTGGGGCTTCCGAGACTATAATGCACCCGCAGCCCCATAGAAGTGAATGGAGCACTGGTTACACAAGTGCACTGGAACTCCATACACAAGGAGGCCTTAGGAGGACCTTTGGTCCCCCATCCTTCTGATCACTGGGGACCCTACAATTGGGCCCCCCGCGATCAGACTCTTATCCCCTGTTCTGTGGATAGGGAATAAGTTTCCATAGCGACAGAGCCCCTTTAAGTATTTATGCAGTGCCCATAATCTCATGCACCTGTCTGGCATTACAATGGCCTAAAAGCTCTTGAACATTTTTTTTAACCCTTTTTCATAGTGCTTAGAGCTCTGGCCACCACGGGCATGATTCTTCCAGGGAACCCTAGAATAAGGGTGTCAGAGCCCCATCGATCTGACACTGAGGGGCAGAGCTGCAGTTCCCTAGGGTCTCCGCTATAGCTTGCGACTCCCTACACTTTAGTGGTGGCACCAGGGAACTGCAGCTCTGCTCCCATTCACTTTAATAGGAGTGGAGCTTCTTCCAGCCACATACCTTGTATACAGCTTCCGACAGCCGAATCGAACATTCAGGGCAGGGTTGAAACCCTACTGATCTGATCCTGTGGATAGGTCATTGGTATCCATAATGTCTGTGTCTGGGACAACCCCTTTACTATTGTAAGTCTACTATAATTTATAAGTATCATCAAAGTGAATGAGATTTTATTTAATGTCATCCCCACATTGTGGAGAAAAAAAAAGCTGTAACTTAAAAAACGCCGCATGTTAGTTTTAAGCGTTTTTAAGCTTCTTTTCGCTACGTGGGGCCTTAGCCTAAATTTCATTTCTGAATTTAGTGCTTTGTTTTCTCTCCTTTCAAGAAGCAATAAAAGATATGAATATCTATGTATTCGGCGTCTCCGGCTATAGGTATAGATCTGCACAAGCTCCATCCGCCTGCACTTAGCTCTCTGCCCCTTTATAAGCTGATCTGTCATGTCGTGTTTATTGCAGGATATTTGCTGAATTCACCTGTTTATCCCAACCCAGCTCCCAAGTTTATTACTAAATAAATGGCTCTATGAACCTGATTTTATTAGCCAGTGTAAACTATCCCTGACGTGTGTAAAATATATTGATTTTTCACTCTGTGACAGGGAAATAAAACCCTTTATGCAATGAGATATGGCATTTCTAATGTGTGCTGGGATGGCACATCGCCTAATGGTGTTGTGTGTACCATAATGGTGCCTGGTAAGTATGTGTGTGACATGGAAAGAGGGGACTGTTTGGTAGTAATACTGTCACAGCACACAATGGCTTTATATAAGCAGGACATCCCCTTTATTGATTTAGGTAGGTGGTGATAAAATTTACCATGTATGCATTATAATGGGATACCGCAATCCCAATACCAAGAAAATTTATTGCAACTCCATTGACGTCTATAGCTTACAATCTGTTTTTTATCAACTTCAAACCCGATATAGCAATGTATGACCAGATAATAATATAATTATATATAATATATATATATAATAATTATAGTAATAATACAACAAATCAACATTTCACCCTATGTATCTATAATTCATCTGTAATTTAACCTTTCAAGGACTAAGCCATTTTTGGCCTTAGGGACCATGGCAGTATTTTTGTTTCCGTCTCCTTGCATTCTATCCACCATAACGTTTTATTATTAGAGTGACGCTAGGTTCACACTAGCATTCATGTCTCCATGCGGACCCAAAAGACGGAGACCCTGTCTGCTTAAAAAGTGGTTACCTGCCTGACGGACCCTCCTACGGAGACTGCTCCGCAGATGTGAATCCAGCCTGAACCTGTCACATTGAACATGCCAGCAGCTTGTTATAGAGCAGGAGGAGCTGAGCAGATTGATATATAGGTTGTTGGAAAAGATTCACACTACCTTTATTTATTGTTCGTTGCTCTCATCCATCCCAGGATGAGAGCAACGGACATTTAATGACAGATGAAGATAGAGCAATTTACCACTATGTAAAAATACATGACAGAAACTTTCTTCCATCATGTTTTTTACTTTTTTCATAAAAAGAAAAAGTCATGCATACAAGACTTTTCCCCCTGTCCATAAAGGCCTGTAAGTTTAGTGGTTTAGTGTCTCAAATCGCCATGACAGATTCCCTTTAATTTTATATTTAGTGTGAATGTAGCCTAACTTGTCATTTATTGATCTAAGGCCGGTAGCAGACGACCGTGCCCTGGCCGTGCTTCCGCAGCTCCTTTCAGGAATAGGGCCTGTTCTATATTTTGCAGCCTGGACTGTCGACCCGCACATGGACTGTGAAATTCACAGTTGTGTGTACGGGCCCATAGAAAAGAATGGGTCAGTGTGCTATCTGTGAAATATATGGATAGTACACTGACCACGGCCACAGTCGTCTGCAAGGGGCTTTAATCCCCGCTTCTTATACTCAGGAGTCCAGTGGGCGGATATTTTAGCTGCCATAAATTTGAGTTTTTGGCAGAGAAAGTGCAGGAGATGCACCAAATTCATTAAGAGGCGTTTGCCTCTAAGATAGCTAGGTAGGTACATCTTCACTCTGGCGCCAAGAGGATCAAGACAAGGGTGTGAAGAGTAAACGTTATGGCTAGTCATATTAGTAGTCACCCAGCTTTCCTAGGAGCAGATGTAGTAGATGAATTTACTCTTCTTGACTTTAGGTATCAATCTACATTTGTGAAGATTGCTCAGTATGGATTCCATGACCTACTGGTCTCCAGTCATGTATAACCTGAAAATACGCAAACTTTTTATGTACCAGATTTACTAGAAGTACGTCCAGGGGGAGATTTAGGCTTTAGAAACAAATCCATTGCTCCTGGTGAGGCTTTAGCGGTGATCTATGGTGACCTTGCTTCTCTTTCTTTCTCAGTACTTCTCCCCATAGATCTTTCTTCGTTCCTCCACTGGTTCTTTGAAGTCTTTGACTGTAATGACTTCCAAGCATCCATTCGGCCTACAAGTCTCCATAGCTATATATAATCCCCCATAGTCTGTGATCATTGACTTCTTACAGTAGACGCACATACCCATACCACGCACACAGATCTGCATGGACATGGTGGAAACCATCAGCCTGATATAATATATAATAACCTGTAATGAATCGTCTTTGCTCCAGGACCCAATAAAGACACCAGAAGACCCTTGAACTCAATCACATGTGAAAAGAAAGCCGCAGACATCTGGAAATGGTTATTCCACCTGGAGCAAAGCAAACAACATACAAATGCAGAACATCGCACCAGGGCAGGACATCAATGGGGACTTTATTATAGTATTAGGTTAC
Organism: Leptodactylus fallax; assembly: GCA_947044405.1. Classification (NCBI taxonomy): domain Eukaryota; kingdom Metazoa; phylum Chordata; class Amphibia; order Anura; family Leptodactylidae; genus Leptodactylus; species Leptodactylus fallax. The sequence continues at coordinate 278,082 of CAMRHE010000542.1, forward strand.
ACCATTTACATTGAAATTGCCATAGGCCGCAACAAACATAACAAGGTAATGGCCTGCTGGAAACTGCAATTCACCCAGTGCAAGTGGATTCAATTAGATTATCTCGATGGTTTAACCCTTTATATTTGAAGGTTATAGAGGAGTTTACGATTAGGTCACTGGGAAAATGTATTATACTGTATACATATATACTGTATTATAAGACACGGGATGAACCATGTCCATATTGGCTATCAGGACATATGAATATCATACAGGATCCCTGAATTTTCTTCTATTAGTCAGAGTGGTTACAAAATAGTGTCTCCTATTCTGCCAGATTTGATCCAGAATTGCCCAGGGCGAGTTACGTCCAAATCTACCACCCCCAAAATCACTTCTAAACTAGTTATATACTGTTGTAGGGTCGGTTAGTGACATAGTGAACACACCTTTCTTGTGTCAAAGTGCAATCTTGCTGCCTATCCGTAAATTTAGGATAGGACATAAATATATGATCTGTGAGGGTCCAACCGGAGGCCCCCACGTGGATCAGATGTTTGGAGGTGCATCCGGATTGGTGCATCCCAAAGCAGATAGCTCCATGCCCTGTATAGTGACCAGGCACCATTACTGCTCCTCAGCACTCATTGACTTCAATAGATGTTGTAGTGAATGTGTCTGTCCACTATACAGTGTACAGATCTATCTGCTTTTGGCTCCATGCACTGTATAGTACACAGACCAGACACACCTCCAAACAGCTGATCCGTGCAGGAGCCAGCTGCCTGCTTCCCACCGATCAGATAGTTGTGACTTATATACTAAGGACAGGCCATAAAAAATCATGTACAACCCTTTAAACATCAAATAACAAAAAACTTTTGAAGCTTTTTTGTGTTTCCATTACTTTACTATTATCAAAATCTATGCTATCAGTGAATAAGAACATCTTGAGACTGAAAACAGTCCCTGAACTGATAATTCTTAAAGATCAGAGGGGATACAATTGTATCATTGCAGAAGTAGCAATCGTTACTGGGCCCCAGAGCCTAAAGGGGCCCAAAGGCCTCTTTATAATATAAGAAGACACCAGTTTTATTATACATAGCACAAATTTTGCATTGGGGCCCAGGAACTTCAAAGTATGCTTCTGAGTAAAAACATGGCTGCTTTGCTTGTGTCCGTCATGCTGTTTACATTAGTGTGAATGAGAACGGACACAGAATCAATCTGTGACCGTTCTCTGTGACAGTTTAATGTCCGTTGCTGTCAATCTATGACTGAAGACAGCAACGGACATTAGTCTGTAATTTATCCACATGTTGCATTTTTCCATGATTTTTCCATAACTGCTGCAAAATACTTTGTATTTGCTGCAGTTTTGGAAAAATTGCTGCAAAATATGTAATATTTCATCTTACCTACATTGATATATTGTTGCAGCTAATCAGGATAGAAGAAGGATTTGTGCCACAAGGATTTCATTGCCTGGATACAAGCGCTGCAAAGCCGCCATATTAGCCCCGTACAGGTTGGATGTTAACAAGAATGTTTTCAGTCACTGACAACAAGCAGAGATCATAGAAATGATGACAAATAGAAGCACAGAGTGTCATCTTTTTCCTCTTATTGAGGCGTCTGCTGTACTACATGTAGAACTTCCTAGATATGTCTAGTGATATGATTCCTGAAGCCAGTCATGAAGCATATGGCAGCATGAATCATTCACATGGGATAAAGGGCTCGGTGCAGCCGCTAGAATTCATTAATCCTTTGATGGGAGACATATGCACCCAGGTCTTTTAAGGTGCAGAAAATGTGACAGTCTCTCAGAAATGAGATACCATCAAAGTCAGGCGAATGAAATATTTAACAATGCAGCTGTATGTGAGGAGCCCCTTGAAGTCCTGCGGTGATTGTTAGCAGATCCCGGCCGTCACTTCTCCTTTACCAGCAAATTTTAATTAAACAGACTTGGAAACATTTTATTATAGAAGCTGCAAGATATGGAATGAAGGGCGATTGTCAGAACTTTACTTAGGATTGGTCTAGAACTACAAAGACCATCATGGTAGGAGTAGTTGTGCTACAGCTCGGAGACACCACTGACAATGGCATACATATAAGAGACGACCCATATCGTGATGCCAGGTCTGGCCAACCAGGACAGAAGGGTCTAGTATCTGTTTCCTTCTACACCCCATTTCTATGATTTTTAGGCCATCTCCCCAGAGAAGGGAGGCCTTCCTAGGCTACCACCACCTATAAAAAAAAAGAAAAAGGATGGGGCCAGGGGTGGACTGTCTCTCTACAAGTACCGGATCACACGGTCAAACTTTTTGGTACTTTTTGGTCTCGCAAATGCCACTTATTGTACAATAAATAGGTTATCCCATTAGAAATGCATTACTAAATTTTAGCAGTGATAATCATAAAGCCTTATGGGTAAATTATTTAATTAAAATTGCACAAAAATTGCATATTTTGATAATCCCACTCACACAGCTGCGGGGTTTGCTACAATGTGTATGAGAAGAGAAAAGCTATTACCCTGATTATTTGACCTGTGCTGGGTAGGAAGGGAAGCTGAACGTGCACATTGCAGTCAGCTTCTTGTCATACAGGACACTTGGATGGATCCTAGGGAGCTGAGTAAACCACCACATCACTAAGTATTAATACTCTTGTCTAGCCTAGGCCACCGGGGAATTAATATTAATCCCACTAACACTACCAGGTATTGACCTCATCTTCTAGCCTAGAATATCAGGAAATGTGATACTAATGCCTCTTTTATCCTAAACCATCAAGAAATAAAATATTAAAACCTCTTCTACCCTAGACCACCAGGGAATATAATATTAATACCTCTTATACCTTAGACCATCAGAGAATAAAATTGTAATACCTCTTCCATCCTAGACCACCAGGGAATATAATATTAACGCTTCTTATACCCTAGACCACTAGGACATATACTATTAATACCTCTTCCATCCTAGACCACCAGGGAATATAATATTAACGCTTCTTATACCCTAGAGCACCAGGGAATATAATATTAACACTTCTTCTACCCTAGACCACTAGGACATATACTATTAATACCTCTTCTACCTTAGACCACTAGGGAACATAATATTAACACTTCTTATACCCTGGCCTAGATCATCAGTAAATATAATATTTATACCTCTTCTAGCTCAGACCACCATAAAATATTAACAACTCTTTTAACCTGGAAATAAAATGTTAACACTTATTTTACCTTAAACCACCAGGAAATAATTCCTCTTCTACCTTGGAGTACTGGAAAATAAAATATTTACCCCTCTTTTACCCAAGACCACCAGGGAATAGAATATTAACACTTCCTCTACCCTGAACCACTGATAAATAAAATATTAAACCCTCTTTTACCTTAAACCACCAAGAAGGGATCACCGTGGACCACTATAGAATCAATCATTAACCCCTCCATTACTCTAGGCCACCAGGGAAATCTTAGAAGGGATATATTAGCTGCATTTTTTTTTTTCATTAAAACACATAGTGAAACATATTACTTTTTTCTATTCAGTTTTTTTTACTTTGTAATTGTAATTAATTTATCATTGATTTCTTTCTGTACATTATCATGGGGTGGGAGAGTTACTGTTAACAGAATTTAGAGAGATACTTTACAGCAGCCACATGGACAGTAGATACAGCAATCTGGCAATGTCATTGAGGTCTTGTTTTCTAGACATGCTGTGCACAGTGAAGAGGAGTAGATAAGCTGTGACATCTGCTATTGTGAATAGTGTTATCTATATATAGATATCCATTACTGGAAAGCAATAATGATACCGCCCATTCATTGCAATGGGAGCCAGACACTTCATTTTCTCTCCAGCTCGATCTCCACGTGAATTCCACTTAGAACTCCCAGTGAGATGAATGGGTGCAGGAAATCTTTCTGCTACCGGCAGTAGTATATCTCTGCAGATTTTGCATGGTGGGTTCCATGTGTGAATTTACCCTAACCCTGCCTGTGCTAATAATGAATGCAATGACTGCTGCAAAGAAATCTCCTACAGAGCAGGAAGTCTCAGACTATTATTAGGCTTAGTGGTTTGAGAGAAAATTGCAGGAGTTTTGGATTTTTTTTTTAACTGTAGATATTGACATAAAATAAAAAAAGAAATAAAAAAAAATTCTTAAAAATATATGTTTAACATAAATACTTGATTTATTTATTTATATTTTGTATGATTATGCGACCATGCTTGGATCAGTCTTTTAGGATTTATCTAATAAAAGTTATATTTTATTTTCTTCCTACACTGTGATTTACAAATGGGTACTTTTCTGATGACATTCCCTTTAATTTCCTTAAAATAAAATAAAAAAAACTCTAAAAAAAGATTTAAAAAGATATGTTTAACATAAAAACTTGATTTAAAAATAGGTACTTTTCTGATGATTTCCTTATTTTCTGTTTGCACCATACAATTATTTGCTATACAATGTATATATAAAAAAACAACAACAAAAAACAATACAAATATTATAATCTAGAAGCCTAGGTATTAAATCTGTGCAATATTCTACTAACCCCGTCATGCATTAATGACTTTTCCTTGCACTTTGATGTGTTGCTTTTGGCGATGTTTATACAGAAGATAAATAAGATTTTTTTTTTCTCTGTCTTTATATTCCTGGGCAAGTTTCATTTTGTGAGTGAGAGATTGTCTGTTGTAGCATTGGTGATCTAATCTTGTATTCATTATGCAGCATTAATTACACATTGCTGGGCTTTATTCTAGGCTCAGTATGGGTTTGTATTCTTGACTTGATAAATTGGCTTAAAGTACAGGAAACCAAAGATTGTGGAATACATTTCACTAGGCTGGGTATTAAAATAATTACTTTCTGCTGTGCCTTATTATTGAGACTTTACCAGCAATTGCTCCCTCTGAAGAAAGAACATTTGGTGTTTTTCAAGCTTTGAAGTCTCGAAACAACACTCGCTTATGGATGAGCGTCAGCTCTGCAGCACTAAGTGGACGTGTAATCTCCAGGACTGGAATATTTCGCTATGAAATGAATACACGGCAAATTGGGTCTCACTGTGTAGATGGTTCTAAAGTCATCATTACTGTTATTATGTAAATATAGCGTAATAATACTAATAATGCTGATTCTAATTAGTCAGAATACCAGGACTGCTAGACATTATTCTACATGGATCATTATATCGCTCATGTAGGACTTCCTGGGCAAATTGGATCTAATTCTAAAGATCAAAGGATAACTACAAGGAAGGTTTACTTACAGCATAGTTTTATCTCTGTTGTTCTATAATTCTATTTATCAGTTTATCTATTATCTATCTATCCATTTGTCTATCTATTATCTATCTATCTAATAATAATAATAATAATAATAATAATAATAGTCCTTTAATAGTCCCACAGTGGGGAAATTCAGTATCTATCTATCTATCCATGTATTTATGAGTAATATCTAATCTTATCTATCTATCTATCGATCGATCGATCTATCCATCCACCCATCTATCTATGCTATTCTATCCATCTATCTATATTATCTAGTGCCATTTATCTACTGTATCTCTATCTTATTTCTCTGGTATCCTATGTGTTTATCTTATCTATCTAGATATTGTATCCTAGCAATCTGTTTACCTGTATTATCAAATGTATATTTCCATGTTCACTCCGCCGTTACGCTAGGTTCACACCTGCATTGGCGTTTCCATTTTTCAAGTTCGCTTAGAGACTATAGTGGACTATAATAGGATCCACTGGATTTCCGCCCGGTTTCTGGGCGAAAAATGAGGAGAAAAAAGTCCTCCAAAGTCTCCACATTTTTCAAGTGGAATGGGGGGACGGAATCCCCGAATGGTCACCCAACGCAGGTGTGACAGTAGCCTTAATGAGATTGCTGGGGGAGGGGATCTTCCACTTGTTTAAAGATTTATTCTATGTATTTTTCCATTAGGTGTGATCTAGGGTTCGATCAGAGGATCACACCTAATGATGATGGTATGCATGGGTAGTCATTCTACTTCTTGACTCGCAGTGAGTTTTTTTCACTTGCCAAGCTTCAGTAGTAAGCATACAATGTTGAAGTTTGGTAAGAGAAAACGTCACACTGAAAATAGAGGAGGCAGCGCCTGAAGTAGTAGAGTGACACACTTGTATATGTCATTGTTTTGAACCCAAAATCAAATCTAATGAAAAATTACATAAAATGGGGTTTCACCTTGTTAATTTAAGTTTTAGTATTTTTTTAATTGATTTATATATACATTAAATTAAGGAAAGTAAAGTAAATTACAATAAACCCATTTTAATAATACATTTTATTAAATCATCATTGCAAAACCTAGGAAGTAGCACACTCATATTTGGAATCGGCATAACCGTTATGAACTACGCAATGAAATTAACACAATATTTATCCTGATCACTATATGCAGTAGCGTAACTAGGAATGGCTGTGCCCTAAGGCGAACATTTGACATGCCCCTTCCCCCCGCACAAACCGCTTTCCCCTTACTCCTGCACACACTATTATGTGCCATAGTGGCCCCTGCACACATTATTATGTGCCATAGCGGCCCCTGCACACAGTATTATGCCCCATAGTGGCCCCTGCACACAGTATTATGTGCCATAGTGCCCCTGCACACAGTATTATGCCTCATAGTGGCCCTGTACACAGTATTATGTGCCATAGTGGCCCCTGCACACAGTATTATGTGCCATATTCGCCCCTGCACACAATATTATGCCCCATAGTGGCCCCTGCACACAGTATTATGCCCCATAGTGGCCCCTGCACACAGTATTATGCCCCATAGTGGCCCCTGCACACAGTATTATGCCCCATAGCGGCCCCTGCACACAGTATTATGCTCCATAGTGGCCCCTGCACACAGTATTATGCCCCATAGTGGCCCCTGCACAAAGTATTATGCCCCATAGTGGACCACCCATAAACAATTATTATATTCTAGGGTCTTTTCAGACCCCAGAGTATAATGATCAAAGACCCAGGGGAGGATACAAACATAAAAAACTGTGTTACTTACCTGTCCCTGGCTCCCGCGTGCTCCCGACTTCTTCAGCATTTGACCAGACTTCACGGCCGGTGTCGTGACGCATAATGATTTTGGCCTGGACGTCACCAAGGAGGCCTGAAGCCTGCTGGAGCGCAGGAGAGGTAAGTAACAGTGTTTTTATGTTTCCTCATCTCCCCTGGGCCTCCGATCATTATACTCTGGGGTCTGAAAAGACCCCAGAGTATAATGATAGCAGGGTTCGCAGGCCCGCAGCCTTACTTACCGATCCCCGCTCCTGCTCACAGCCACCTCCGCTTCCGCAGAGGTCTACCTTACTAGGACATTATAGTCGTGTAGTGATAAATGTAACTACTGGTAGTAACATTACTCTGACTTTATTCACATCACTAGGTGGGGTCATAGTTTATCCTGGTTCTTGAACTTCATGTCTTTTATATTTCCTAAAACAGGTGCATTAATATAGGGGATTTACATTGCTTTTTTGTGTATTTGCAGGTCTGTTGCTGGAGTAGATACCGATCCACATCTGGTCCACATGGAGATACAAGATTCAGATGGAGGTGAGTTAATTTGGCTATATAAATTAAGTCATTTTCCCATGTGACGCCCTCTTGTGGTTCAACTGATGTCCTCCTTTGTGTATCTGTCAATCAATATTCTGGTTCCAGTTATAGGAGATCTGGTTCCAGATTATTGTTTCAGATTATTCCATTCTATGGTTTATGCCATGTAGGATTTATAGAATTTTTCTGTATTTTTATTGCTTTTGTGAAAAGGTAGCCGGTATTATGTAGAGTCTTCACCATTCAATATCATTGTAGATCTACCATTCTGTGCCAATAGCACTTATAATGTATTTTTTCTGGCTACCTGCAGCCACTATTACTGGCAATTTAGAATTTACTGCAGTGAGCGCCCCCTAATGGTGACTTAGGTGGCTGTGATATTTGAAAACTGTGTCAAACTGTGCAGAGGATTTGGATCACTGTGCCAGAAAAACAAAGCTGTGACCACTATAAAGATCTATAAAGAAATCTATCACCATAGACATATTTAAATTTTAGAAAATGCTATCTAAAATTTGGGAAAATTTTGTTGCAATTTTGTGGTAATGGGTTCCAAAGCTGATAAGCTAAAATAATAATAATAATGAAAAATATTTTATTCACTCTAACAATTTATTGCTGCTCCCATGCCAAGGCTTCACTGGTTCCCTGGCCGGTGTCTGTTCTTTCAACTCCAGCGATGACATGTCGACAGATGTGACCACTGCTGCAGTCACTTGTCTACACATGTCAGAGCTGAAAGAACAGATTATGCCAGGGGACCAAGAAATCCACAGCACATTAGCAGCAGAGGATCGGTAAGGTAAGTATACTGAGTTTTGTTATTTTACATGATTATCCATACCGCAGCTAATCTATTTGTTAAAGGGGCAGACAGCTCTGTTCTCTGTGCAGTGGTCAGATTAGGTACTGCAGATCAGATCCCATTCACTTGAATGAGAGCTAAATTGCAGTGACTTAGTTCAGCCACTACACAGAGAGCAGCGCTGTCTGCTTCCTGCTCCATTTTCTGTATATTAGCTGCTGAGAAAGAGCTAGTCGATGGGGTGGCGGGTATCAGACCCTCCAGATCTTTCTAATTGGTCATCAATATATTTAGCCAGGTAAACCCCATTAAAATCTTATGCACTTGATGCTCTAACATTCATGAAAAATTTGGTGCATTTCTGTCCTGTGTGAACCTTCCCTAATAATCCAGATCATGTAATAAACCAGCAGGTGTTATTATTGACAAATTGTGGTTTAGTGGAGCCTATTGGGAATGTAGAGTGAATGAATAAAACACTTGTATGCATAAAGAAGATAAATAGTGCATTTCCAGACATCTGCCAGAGAGCCGTAACGCCGCTGCATGTAGCATAATTATTACTGCATATTAGCATCCATATTACAGCTGCAAGACCCAGACATCCCTGCGGTTCAAATGGACTGAACTCAGATCACCAGTGTTCTATGGCAATCGTAGATTGGTTCACTTGACTCTGGGGGTCGCAGTCTTGCATTCATGATACAAATGCTAAAATGTGTTACATTACAGCCCCTGAATGAAGCCTGAAACAACTTATATATTACCACGTATTAGTTAGAAAGCTGTTTTTATCCTAAGACCCATTTACTCTGCTCCATCTCATACACATATTTAGGGATTTATATCTTCTTCATGGTCGTATTTAATCACAGCACCGGTAGAAGTCGCCTCCTGAGGTTTTGTGAGATACACCGCACTCATATCTTAATACATTTGTCTCACAGTGGTTGGCTGCTGGCTCGGTACACCGCATCTCACCCTATCTGCAGATACAAGTGGTCAATATTTATACTGTGGAAAACGCCATTCTTCACTTCAGCGGCCTCTTCCAGATACTTAATGTTTCCACTATTGATTCTGCTCCGCAGGTTATCGATATGTGACATGCCAGATTCAGAACTGCTCTGACAAAACACTAGCATTTCACTTCAATGGGAACATCGATCGCAGTTCTTTAACTGTACAGGATGATTACATCTTTCTTAAGGTACGTGGCCTCATATTACTACAGCGCTCAGCATCTGAATTATGCTTTATTAAATGACACAAGTATAGCTTCAAAGGGAATGCCAGCTCCATGCAAGGATTACCTTGATATCATATCAGTACAGTGAAGTAGCAGAGCTGTTACTAAATGTGCTGCTATACATTTCCAAAATAAGCAAATTACAGCTGTGTCCTTCCTTACCTTTGCTCTTGGCCGGATAGCTATGTCACGAGATGACCAGCTTTTCAAAGCAATGTGATTTTGTGATATTCTGTCAAGGGATACCTACTCTACTGTATTATATGGATCTATCTGTGGCCACCCAGTGGCTGTGTTATGAATTGCAGCCTGTGAATGGTTTCCTAGCAGGTTGCAATATTGTATATTGAGAAACTATCCTTGACCATATTTGGTAAAACTGGACCTTGAAATATAAGCCCCTCAGGTTGGTCATATCAATAATGTCCTATTTATAGGAGTTGACCAGGATTGGAGAAACATGGCTGTGGAATTTAACCTTAAACAGCACCACACCTATGCACAGGTTTTGTGTGGTATTGCAGCTCAGTTCCATTGACTTCAAAAGAGCTACAATACCAGACACAACCCAAGGAGCTTTTGAAAGAAAGTAGTCATGTTTTTCTAATCCTGGACAACTCCTTTAAAAGCATGTGAACCCAACCAGGCAGATAGATAGGTTAGGGTCACCTGAATCAAGCAGTGCTTTCCCCTTGTGAATTGGTGCCTCCGATGGCGAGATATTGTTGGTTTTGTCTATATACAAATGGGCTCTTTGGAGCATCCGGGGTGTTATCATTGCTCCAAAAAAAAAAAAATGACAATGCCCTCATTGCTACACAAGCTAATTTGCATATTGACAAAAAGGGGTGATATCCTGGCTGTGGAGAAGATTGATTCAGGTGACCCTAACCTATATATCTGCAAGGCTGGATTCATATTGTGAGTTATGGTAAGAGACTCCCTTTAAGATAGGCATATTATAGTGACAGGTTGTCTGGGCTACTATACCAATTGACATTTAAAAAGATTATAAAATTAAAATAAATTAAAAAAAAAAATTGCTGTTTGTATAGAATATACCCTGTTTCCCCGAAAATAAGACAGCGTCTTATATTAATTTTTTCTCCCAAAGATGTGCTGTGTCTTATTTTCAGGGGATGTCTTATTTTTTTTTTCAATGAAGAAGAATTCACATTTATTGCTGAACAAAAAAATGAACATTTATTATATACGGTACTGTACAGTAGTTGTCATCACAAACCAGCATAACCAGACAAACTGTGAATCCTAGCAAGAATTTCTTTCTACTACCGTACCATTATTTCCATGTACAACAATTAACAGTATGGTACATTTACCAATATTTACGGTACGAATAGAAAGTAAAATTTATTCAATGACAGCTATGTCATCATCTTCTAGGACATCATCATAACAATCCAAACCATTAATTTCCCTGCACACAGTATCATTCCCCATAGTGGCCCCTGCACACAGTATCATGTCCCATAGTGGCCCCTGCACACAGTATCATGTCCCATAGTGGCCCCTGCACACAGTATCATGCCCCATAGTGGCCCCTGCACACAGTATCATTCGCCATAGTGGCCCCTGCACACAGTATCATTCCCCATAGTGGCCCCTGCACACAGTAGTTTGCCCCATAGTGGACCACCCATGAACAATTATTATACTGTGGGGTCTTTTCAGACCCCAGAGTATAATGATCGGAGACCCAGGAGAGGATAGAAACATAAAAAAACAACGTTGCTTACCTGTTCCTCGCTCCGGTGCATGCCCGTGCGCTACTCCGGCCTTCTTCAATGTTAGACCAGGCCGCATCACGTGATCCGGCCGGCGTCGCGACGCAAAATGACGTCCGCTGACGTCTGCGACGTCACCAAACAGGCCCGAAGCCTGGAGAAGCGTAGGACAGGTAAGCACATAGTTTTTTTATGTTCGCTCACCTCCCCTGGGCCGCCGATTATTATACTCCGGGGTCTGAAAAGACCCCGGAGTATAATGATAGCAGAGATTGTGGGGTTCTCCCGCGGCCTCACATATCGTATATACCGTATGTTCTGTTCGGGAACATACGTCTTACTTTCGGGGGATGCCTTATATTGGGCAATTCTCCGAAACCTCTCCTATGCCTTACTTTCGGGGGTGTCTTATGTTCGGGGAAACACGGTATTATTGCACTGTATTCATGACCATTGCTAGTGTACAAGCATGTACTTGGCAGCTGTCAATCATTGGTGAGGGGCTGCCGAAAGGTGCTGGTGGGCTTCAGTGCAGCAAACTCATTTCTTGCTGCCCGTGAATGAAAATCTGTTCTGATGTAGTCCTGGTCACAAATGATCATTGATCAGAATGAACATGACCGATGAACATGTCGGTTCAGGCATCTAAAGAGTTAAGAATCATACTAATGCTTATTTAACAGCCTTATACTGTCTAACAAAATCAATAAGAATGTCTTCTGCTGGGCTGGTGAACTTAATGGATTCTTGCAAGGTTACATAGACTCTCACATCTAACTTGCCAGTTTTAATCAGAAATGGCTTCTGTTAGAAAATGAGAATCTTGGCCTGCTGAAATCCATAGGCGTCATACTTAAGGTAATCATGTTTCGCGGTTCAGCTATCAGCGCACCATCTCCATTATTACGAGACGACGATCTTAGCAGGTGCCATAATTGGCTAAAAGGGTTTCGATAGAGCCAGCAGCAAGCTAAACTACTCCTAGAGCTTCTGTTGTGTTACTAGTAATGGTCACAGGATAACCCGCTAAATAAATGTATATATTTATATATACCAGCCTGTGCTCATTTATATTTAAAGGGAGAATAAACCATTGACGCCCATCAATGTTGATCAGTGGAACACCCTTAACAGTCAACAGAATGAAGGGGCCATGGTGTTTAGGACTAAGCTTAGTGACGGTCAGACCACCACTGTTCAATATTTTATGGCCTATCCTAATGTTAGGCCATCAAGGTTCTACTACAAAAAGTGTCGATCTGCTTACCAGAAACTGCAGCAGTGTCTCCCCTGATTTCTTACAGGAAGCCTCAGAGGTGTGCCCCTGCTTACTAGAAACATTTAGCAATAAGTTTCCAAGGTATATCTACACCCTGCTTACAAGGAAACTACAGGGATATGATCCCTGCAAATAACACGTCTCAGAATAATGTTCCCTGCTTACAATAAGCCACAGAGATATGTCCCTGCTTACCTGAAGCCTCAGAGATGTGACTGCTACTTACTAGACGCCTCAGAAGTACACCTCTGATTACAAGAAGCTTCAGAAGTGTACACCCTACTTACCAGAATCCTTCTAAGTGTGTCCTCTACTTACCAGAATCCTCATGGGTATGCCCCCTGCTAAGCAGATTCATCAGAGGTATGCTTCCTGCTTAGCAGAATCCCCCATGGTGGTGGACAGACAGGAAGGAGCATTTTCACCTCTGCCCCCCCTCCTTTGTACACACACATACCGCTGAGGTAGACTGATAACACATGCATAAACAATACATTTACGAAGGATATCCTTATGAAAATCATGATTCGGTAATAACACACACAAATAAGTTCCCTTCATCACACCCCTGTTTACCAGAATCCTTAAAGATGTGCCTCCTACTTACCAGAATTCTCAGAAGTATGTCCCCTGTTTATTAGAATCTGGAGAGACCTCCAACAGAATCTTCAAGGGTATCAGAATCCGTAGAGGTGTGCTCCCCACTTACCAGAATTTTCAAACGTGTGCCTCCTGCTTATCAGAATCATCAGAGGTTTGTCCCTTGCTTACTAGAATCATCAAAAGTGTGCACCCTGCTTACCGGAATCCTCAGAGGTGTGCCCCCTGCTTACCGGAATCTTTAGAGGTGTACTCCCTGCTTAAAAGAATCCTGATAGGTGTACCACCTGTGTACCAGAATCCACAGAGGTGTGCCCCTGCTTACCAGTATCCTCAGAACTATGTCTCCCGCTTACCAGAATCTTCAAAGGTTTTTCCCCTGCTTACCAAAATCCTCAGAGGTATGCACCCTGCTTACCAGAATCCTCAGAGGTATGCACCCTGCTTACCAGAATCCTCAGAGGTATGCACCCTGCTTACCAGAATCCTCAGAGGTATGCACCCTGCTTACCAGAATCCTCAGAGGTATGCACTCTGCTTACCAGAATCCTCAGAGGTATGCACCCTGCTTACCAGAATCCTCAGAGGTGTTCCCCCTGCTTACCAGAATCCTCAGAGGTATATCCCCTGTTTATCAGAATCCTGGAGAGGCGTGCCATATACTTACCAGAATCCTCAAAGGTGTGCCCCTTGCATATCAAAATCCTTAGGGGTGAGCTCCTTACTTACCATAATCTTCAGAGGTGTGCCCCCTGCTTATCAGAATCCTCAGAGGTGTGTCTTCTGCTTACCAGAATGAGGTATGCCCCCCCTTACCAGAATTTCTAAAGAGGTGCCCTCTGCTTATCAGAATTTTCAGGGGCTTGTCCTCTGCTTAGGGTGGGTTCACACTTGCGCTTCAGTCCGTCCGTTGCCAATCCAGTGAAAATCTCGGCGAACTGGATTGGCATCGGATACAGACCGGTCAGCGACGCATTGGTTAAAAACCCATTCATTTGAATGGGTTTTTAAAGCAATGCGCGGGTGTGCGCTTACACCCTCTGCGCTGCGAATCCTTTTTTTTCGTCGGAAACAAAGTCGGACACGCAGGACTTCGTGTCCGACGAAAAAAAACTGCACACTGCTTACTGGAATCCTCATTGAACTGCCCCCCTGCTTATCGAAATCATCAGAGATGTGCTCCCTGCTTAACAGAATTCTCAGAGGTATGCCCCTTGCTTACCTTAATCTTCAGAGGTGTATTCCCGCCTAACAAAATCCTCAGAGGTATGCCCTCTGCATACCAATAATCCTAACAGGTGTGCTTCCTTCTTACCAGAATCCTGAGAGGTGTGCTTTCTGCTCACTAGAATTCTGAGAGGTGTACCCCTGCTTACCGGAATTCTCAGAGGTATGCCACCTGCTTACAGGAATCATCAGAGGTATGACCCCTGCTTTCCGAAGTTCTCAGAGGTATGCCCTTTGCTTATCAGAATCCTCAGAGGTTTGACCTTCGCTTACCAAAATCCTCAGAGGTGTGCTTCCTGCTTATTAGAATTCTGAGAGGTGTGCCCCCTGCTTATCAGTATCCTCAGAGGTATGCCCCCTGCTTACCGGAATCACCAGACGTATGCCCTTTGCTTATCAGAAACCTCAGAGGTATGCCCTTTGCTTTCCGGGAAGCCTCAGTGGTGTGCCCCCTGCTTACTAGAATCCTCAGAGGTGTGTCCCCTGCTTACCGGAACCCTCATATGTATGTCCCTTGCTTACCAGAATCCTCAGAGCTGTGCCCCTCCTTGCCGGAATCACCAGACATATGCCCTTTGCTTACTGGAATCACCAGACGTATGCCCTTTGCTTATCAGAAACCTCAGAGGTATGCCCTTTGCTTTCCGGGAATCCTCAGTGGTGTGCCCCCTGCTTTCCGGGAAGCCTCATTGGCGTGCCCCCTGCTTACTAGAATCCTCAGAGGTATGCCCCCTGTTTACCGGAATCATCAGAGGTTTGTCCCCTGCTTAAAAGAATCCTCATATGTATGTCCCTTGCTTACCAGAATCCTCAGAGCTGTGCCCCTGCTTGCCGGAATCATCAAAGGTGTTCCCCCTTCTATTCCACAAGTATGAAAATGACCATGTGGCTTTGATGTTATATTTTATCTTTCTGTAACTTTATTTGAAGAGATAACTGTTTCAGCTTGCAATATATTAGCAGAAGCCAAGCATGGCGGGTTGTATTATAAAAAGTCTTTGATCCATAAATCTATGTAATATAATTAAATTTGGCGCTGTCCGACCACTTTACTGTTACCTCCTGAATCTTTGCTTGTGTCAAAATAAAGAATTTAAATCAAAAGTGCCGGCGGCAGCAGATAAGGGTAATTCATTTTACTTGATGGCCATGCGGCAGTGATGAGGACGGACAGTGATTGATGGTATAAATGGCTTCTCCCTTTATGAACTGCACATTGTCGAGATATGATGCCAGGTTGAGTGATTTATGAAAATGGAAGCTAAACATAGGTTCTGCTGCTACATGCGAATTTACAATCACCGCGACTTCTAGGAACATCAGGTCCTGAAAACCCTTTAAGTTCCACAAGAATCCCTTTATCAGATACATGGACAGATTTTATATACGTTCACCAGTAAAGGTCCAATAAAGGAAATAATATAGATTAGTAATTAGATCGTAGAATCCTGTGTCACCCATAGACATTATGTCGGAGGGTCCCAACCACCATCACAATACAATGGGCGACACAAGTCAAAATTTAATCACAAATTTGCAAAAATTTGGTCATATGTAACATAATAAATTAAATAGATACACTGTATCATCAGTACTGGGTTATAGTCTGTATTAGGGAGTATTATTACCTTGGATACAGTGCTGCACATCCACTTGCAACTAGAAACTACTGGAGTAGCGAGGAAATTATCAGTAGTCCATGTGTGGTTACTGTGGCTCAGCTATAAATACAGTATATACTAGTAGTACCCTTAGGCTAGGTATAAACTTGCGTCATGCTCTCCGTCGTTTGTATCCACTGTGGGACCCGAATGACGGAAACCCCGGCCGCTAAAACCGCGATTACCCACGGACACCCACGGACCCCATAAACTATAATGTATAATATTTTATACTGAAACTGGTGGAGAGAAAAGTCCTCTGTGTAGGACTTTTCTCTCTGCTGATTTTCGGCGGAATCTTCAATGGAGTCTTTTGCAAAGACTCCGATGCAGATGTGGACAAAGCCTTAGGCTGGGGCTACACAGCGACTTTGGCTGTGACACCTGCCGCATGGCCAAGGAGCATCCTGCAAATCCTTCACTAATGTAAGGAAATGGAGTTGCACTGCGACCTGAGAGTACTGCAACTTGGAGTTGCAGAAAAAAAACATTGCTCAATTTTTTTGTGGCCAGAGAAGCCCTGTAGCTCCAGTCAAGAGCTGCATTCACAGTTCTGCCTGTGAAAGGAAACAAGCTTGTCATCTGATGCATCCCGAGCCTATCACCAAAAACCCAGCTTAGCCAGGTTAGGGTCACCTGCCTCCATTGCCTTTTTGTCAATATGCAAATGAGCTCTTTGAAGCTATAAAGGTGTTGTCATTTAACTCTTTGGAGTCATGGCAGCATCCTCATTGCTCTAATGTGATATCTCAGCAATGGGAGGCAGTGATTCACAAGGGGTAAACACAGTTTGATTCAGGTGACCCTAACTTATCTATCTGCGGGGCTGGGTTAATATACTGGGTTCTGGTGACAGACTCCCTTTAAAGTTATAGCTCAGTTCCTATAAAGGCTAGACCAGTGATGGCGAACCTTTTAGAGACCGAATGTCCAAACTGCAACCCAAAACCCACTAAATTATCGCAAAGTGCCAACACGGCAATTTAACCTTAAATTAAATAGTATCTGTTTTATAGTGACGGTGCAATGTTAATACAGCCGGTAATAATATCACATGTCTGCTATAAAACAGATACTGTGTGATACAAATAGTGAAGGGCCCCCACACAGTACAATGTGCTCCACAGTGGCCCCCAGATAGTACAATGCACTCCAAAGTGTCCCCCAGACAGTATTATATGCCCCACAGTGGCCCCCACACAGTATTATATGCTTCAGAGTGGCCCCCACTCAGTATTATATACTTCAGAGTTGCCCCCACACAGTATTATATGCACACAGTAGCCCCCCCACAATATTATACGCTCCACAGTGGCCCCTGCACAGTATTATATGCTTCACAGTGGTCCCCACTCAGTATTATATGCTCCACAGTGGCCCCCAGACAGTATTATATGCTCCACAGTTGTCCCCGCACAGTATTATATGCTCCACAGTGGCTGCCACACGGTATTATTTGCCCACAGTAGGCCCTCCACACAGTATTATAAGCGTCACTTTGGGCCACCACAAGGTATTATATGCTCCACAGTAGGCCCCCCACACAGTATTATATGCTCCACAGTAGGCCCCCCACACACAGTATTATATGAAGGCATCCTCCTTCTTCTGACTGTAGGTGCTAATGACTTACGTCATCGCACCTGCGTCAGGACAGAGCTCACACTCTGCAGTCAATGTAAGCTGCAATCCCGCGGCTAGACTTCCCAGAACATGAAGTACAGCTCCGAATCTGATTTGTAATACAGGCTATAATTCTGGATCAGTACAAGATAAGTAATGCATTTACAAAGTAACTCAATAAAGCAGATTACTTCTAACTATAAACTGTCTATATACTGTATAGCGCTTGTATCAGTAGCGGAAAAAGTGCACAAAAGAGAATATATATACAGATGTAGCAGAGTTAATCCAAAATTCTACTACTGGTTAAACTGCTGCAGAGTGATATCTTATAACAAAAAGCAATGAAAAATCATTAAAAAATGTTTTTCCAATGACTTTTCATTGGTTTTTGTTGTCTTGTGTGATACGATATCACGCTGCAGCAGTTTAACCTATTGCAGAAGTTCGGGTTAACTCTGCTACATATGTACAGTCATGGCCAAAAGTTTTGAGAATGATACAAATATTAATTTTTACAAAGTCTACTGCTTCAGTTTTTCTAATGGCAATTTGCATATACTCCAGAATGTTATAAAGAGTGATCAGCTTAACAGCTATTACTTGCAAAGTCAATATTTGCCTAGAAAATGAACTTTATCCCCCAAAACACATTTCAACATCATTGCAGCCCTGCCTTAAAAGGACCACCTAACATCGTTTCAGTGATTGCTCCATTAACACAGGTGTGGGTGTTGATGAGGACAGGGCTGAAGATCAATCTGTCATGATTAAGTAAGAATGACACCACTGGACACTTTAAAAGGAGGCTGGTGCTTGCCATCATTGTTTCTCTTCTGTTAACCATGGTTATCTTTAAAGAAACACGTGCAGTCATCATTGCACTGCACAAAAATGGCCTAACTGGGAAGAGTATTGCAGCTAGAAAGATTGCACCTCAGTCAACAATCTATCGCATCATCAAGAACTTCAAGGAGAGAGGTTCCATTGGTGCCAAAAAGGCTCCAGGGCGCCCAAGAAAGACCAGCAAGCGGCAGGACCGTCTCTTAAAAGTGTTTCAGCTGCGGGATCGGGCTACCAGCAGTGCAGAGCTTGCTGAGGAATGGCAGCAGGCAGGTGTGAGTGCATCTGCACGCACTGTGAGGCGGAGACTCTTGGAGCAAGGCCTGGTCTCAAGGAGGGCAGCAAAGAAGCCACTTCTCTCCAGAAAAAACATCAGGGACAGACTGATATTCTGCAAAAGGTACAGGGAGTGGACTGCTGAGGACTGGGGTAAAGTCATTTTCTCTGATGAATCCCCTTTTCGATTGTTTGGAACATCTGAAAAACAGCTTATTCGGAGAAGAAGAGGTGAGCGCTACCACCAGTCTTGTCTCATGCCAACTGTAAAGCATCTTGAAACCATTCATGTGTGGGGTTGCTTCTCAGCCAAGGGAATCGGCTCTCTCACAGTCTTGCCTAAAAACACAGCCATGAATAAAGAATGGTACCAGAATGTCCTCCAAGAGCAACTTCTCCCAACCGTCCAAGAGCATTTTGGCGCTCAACAATGCCTTTTCCAGCATGATGGCGCACCTTGCCATAAAGCAAAGGTGATAACTAAATGGCTCAGGGAACAAAACATAGAGATTTTGGGTCCATGGCCTGGAAACTCCCCAGATCTTAATCCCATTGAGAACTTGTGGTCAATCATCAAGAGACGGGTGGACAAACAAAAACCAACAAATTCAGACAAAATTAAAGCATTGATTCTGCAAGAATGGACTGCTATCAGTCAGGATTTGGTCCAGAAGTTGATTGAGAGCATGCCAGGGAGAATTGCAGAGGTCCTGAAGAAGAAGGGTCAACACTGCAAATATTGACTTGCTGCATTAACTCATTCTAACTGTCAATATAAGCTTCTGTTACTCATAATATGAATGCAATTCTATTTCTGTATGTGATAAAAACATCTGACAAACACACATAAAAACCAGAGGGCAGCAGATCATGTGAAAATATAATATTTGTGTCATTCTCAAAACTTTTGGCCATGACTGTATGTACAGATGTATCAAAGAGTACATTGACACTGACGCTGCAGCCATTGACAAGTTATTGACAATGGCTGCAGTTAAGGGTCAAGTTAAACTTTGCTACATCAGTATGCTGAGTTCCCATTCATCTGATATCACCTCCCTGATGTTTTAATGGTTGGATGCCATAAAAAACTCAATTATTATTTATGTAATTTTTTAAAATTCTTTATGGATAACATTGCTCTAATATTTCACATCATGGTTGTGATTTTGCAGACGACGGCAGGAAACCAGAGTAAATACTATGTCTCATACCGACGGAACAAATTTGTGCAGATGAAGCTTCCAAAATATGCGTTGCCCAAGGTAAGTGAAGCAATTCGGAGGTACAGCACAGGACCAACAGTATGTTTAGTAACACAAACTAGTCTTAAAATGTATGTAATATACCACATCGACATGTATGACATGTATCAAGAACACATTCTCATATCTACCCTGCTTATCTCTTGCTGTAGAAGTTGTCTGTTGTAGATCTCTTTATATAGGAAGTTTCTTTTCCTTTGTCACTGCCAACCACTGACTAACTTTCTCTTTAAGAAGAGGTTCTTCAGCAGCTGAGGTGTAAATAGACAGATAAAGAATTCTAGAAGTCACCTCAAACTTACATGACCTGTATAAATGTCGTTAGCTTTTGCATGCCAAATAGTACTGCTTATATAATAGTGGGTCAGAAGGGGTAATGTCTCTCATTATGGAGAGATGGTACAGGGACTTATTAGACCAGGGGTCGGCAACCCCTGGCACGCGTGCCAAGAGTGGCACGCGAGGCTTATTTCCCTGGCACGGGCAGCCCGAGTCCTCGCCGAAACAAAACTGCTATTATTATACTGTGGGGTCTCTTCAGACCCCACATTGTAATAAGTGGAGCCCCAGGGGAGGTGATGAAACATAAAAAATAATATATAATAATATATAAACATAATAAAATAATAATACTGTGTACAAGGGAGGCTATGGGACATAATAACGTGTGCAAAGGCCGCTATGAGACATAATACCGAGTGCAGGGGCCGCTATGGTACATTATACCGTGTGCAGGTGCCACTATGAGACATAATACCATGTTCAGGGGCCACTAAGAGACATAATACCGTGTGCAGGGGCCGCTATGGGATATAATACCGTGTGCAGAGGCCGCTATGGGATATAATACCGTGTGCAGGGGCTGCTATGGGACATAATACCGTGTGCAGGGGCCACTATGGTTTATAATACCGTGTGCAGGGACCGCTATGGGACATCATTCTGTATAACGGTGTGTTTTTCTGTATAGAGATGTGTTTTTGCACAAAGGCTTTTTTTTTTGTGCAAAATGCACCATGTGAATGCAGTTTTACATCGAAGTAAAAGTTTCAGTGGCCTAAGAAAATAGCAG
The DNA here is from genome assembly GCA_947044405.1 of Leptodactylus fallax. Taxonomy (NCBI): domain Eukaryota; kingdom Metazoa; phylum Chordata; class Amphibia; order Anura; family Leptodactylidae; genus Leptodactylus; species Leptodactylus fallax. The sequence continues at coordinate 299,368 of CAMRHE010000542.1, forward strand.
CATTCAGATACTTAGTGTGATTCCACCATAACGATGCCGCCATACGGTGCTCCTGGACACTTACATTTACCACTAATTGGGGGCTGCACATGGACTTTCATTGCTTCTAATGAAAAAGTACAGGTGCGTCCCAGGAAATAGCAGTAAACGTATGCGTCCTAAAGCATCTGGTGGCAGCACTTCTTTTGTGGTACATGACTTTAGTATAGGGGTCTTACAATTATTGACCAGCACTCCGAGTACCTCATCTTTGATTTTTTTCATTTAAGTCGGCACGCCGAACAAAAAATGTTGCCTGCTCCTGTATTAGACCATGCATGACCTGCTAAGAATTCTGGGCAAGGAATATGCAAATAAGACCTCATTGTTGAAAAAAGAGCAATTTGCTCCTAGTGACCACCTATTGGAAGGTAGCTCACAATAGATCAATGTCTGGACAAATTGGACATAATTTCACACAAAACTCCAAAAATGGGCTGGACAAAATTGTTGGCACTTTTTCAAAATTGTGGGTAAATAACTTTGTTTCACGCATGTGATGCTTGTTCAAACTCACCTATGGCAAGTAACAGGTGTGGGCAATATCAAAATCACACCTAAAACCAGTGTCTGTGTCTAAGCATGGAGAACAGAAAGAAGAGAAGAGAAGTCTGAGGACTTGAAAACCAAAATTGCGGAAAAATATCAACAATCTCAAGGTTACAAGTCCATCTCCAAAGATCTTGATGTTCCTTTGTCCACAGTGCGCAACATAATCAAGAAGTTTACAACCCATGGCGCTGTAGCTAATCTACCTGGACGTGGATGGAAGAGAAAAATCAATGAAAGGTTACACCGCAGGATAGTGCAGATGTTGGATAATCAGCCCCAATTAAGTTCCAAAGAAATTCAAGCTGTCCTGCACACTCAGGGTGCATCAGTGTCAGCGCCAACTATCCGTCAGGAGGACCCCACTGCTGACACAGAGACATCAAAAGCTAGACTGCAGTTTGCCAAAATGTACTTGAGTAAGCCAAAATTCTTCTGGGAAAACGTCTTGTTGACAGATGAGACCAAAATAGAGCTTTTTGGTAAAGGACATCATTCTACTGTTTGCCGAAAATGGAATGAGGCCTACAAAGAAAAGAACACAGTACCAATAGTAACATATGGTGCAAGGTCAAAGATGTTTTGGGGTTGTTTTGCTGCCTCTGGCACTGGGCGCCTTCACTGTGTACAAGGCATCATGAAATCTGAAGATTACCAAAGGATTTTGGGTTTGCATCCTAAGTCATGGGTCTTCCAGCAGGACAATGACCCCAAAAATACTTCAAAAACCACCCAGAAATGGATGGAAACAAAGTGCTGGAGAATTTTGAAGTGGCCAACAATGAGTGCGGATCTAAATCCTATCGAACACCTGTGGAGAGATCTTACAATTGCTGTTGGGAGAAGAGAAGGCACCCTTCAGATATGAGAGACCTGGAGCAGTTTGCAGAAGAAAAGGTGTTCAAAATTCCAGTTGAGAGGTGTAAGAAGCTTGTTGGTGGTTATAGGAACCGATTGAATCCAGTTATTTTTTCCAAAGTATGTGCAACCAAATATTAAGTTGAGGTTGCCAGTAATTTTGTCCGGCCCATTTTTGGAGTTTTGCGTGAAATTATATCATGTTTGGCTTTTTTTTTTCTGTGTTTTTCAATACACACATAGGAAATAAACATGTGTATAGCAAAACATGTAACTGCAATAATTTTCTGGGAGAAATACTTCATTTTCTGGAAAAATTTCAGGGGTGCCAGCACTTACGGCCATGAGTGTATAAGGCTGGTATGAATCCTTCTTTCCAGAGTCTCCATTTTGCTGCATACTGTAAGTATTATTAGGGTACTTTTTCTATAGTACCGCACTGAGACGCTCTATTTTACAGTAGTAGGATAAAATTACTAGTCGCCCGTAGGAATAGCAGATCATTCATCATGGCACGACTTATCTTGCTCTCGCAGTGCCATCAATTGTTCAGTGTTGTATGGAAGCAGTAATTTCCTAGTGCAGTTTGCTTCTAAGGAAAACTTCAATACAAAGAGAATAAAATGAAACGCTTTACCTGTACTGTATTACAACTCTCCATACTCAAGCTGCATTGGGTCAGTAAGGGGTTGTCCACTTTCAAAAACCCATTGTCATACACCCTATTAGAGAATTCTGAGTTAATAGAGGGGTTCCTTTGTCTAGGAGCCTCATCTCTTGGCAGAGGGGAAAGCTGTTATAAGGCTCTTGTCTTGTTCTGGAGGACTTGTCCTGTCCTGGATTACACAGACAGCGCATTGATTCAAATGGACACTGTGTAATACTTCATTTCCCCTGTGGTGGCACTGCAGGGAAATTTAGTACTTACTGCCAGCTTTCCCTAAAAAATAACAGATGATTGTTGCAGGTTCTAGTAGAAGAATTTTTAGATTATTGTCAAGGGATATTTTAGCAAGAAGGGATTGTCAAAAGTGGAGAGCCCCTTTAAATTGGGAGGGAACATTAACTAAACAAATGTCTTAATATATAAAATTATAAAGTTATGATGCTGAACAATTGTAATGCATATTGTTAAATAATATCATTAAATGTATATTCATACCAATAAAGCTAATTAACTTTAATGATATGCATAAATGCAAATTAATCCATCAAAAGTAGCGTCAAGTGAACCTCGTGAGATTTGTTTCACCAAATATTCGTGGATTCACCCGGCCAAACTTGTTCCTTCCGAACTGGAACTGCTATTATTATACTGTGGGGTCTGTGTCCCCAGTCCCCAGTGCATAATAAGCAGAGACCAGTGGCGTAACTAGGAATGGCTGGGCCCCAAGGCGAACATTTGACATGGGCCCCCCCCCCCGAACCGCCGCCCCCCGACCCCTCCCCCCCGGACCGCCCCCTCCACCCGACCCCTCCCCCCGACCCCTCCCCCCGGACCGCCCACTCCAACCCCCCCCCCCAAAAAAACGCATTCCTGCGCACACTATTATGTGCCATAGTGGCCCCTGCACACAGTATCATGCCCCATAGTGGCCCCTGCACACAGTATCATGCCCCATAGTGGCCCCTGCACACAGTATCATGCCCCATAGTGGCCCCTGCACACAGTATCATGCCCCATAGTGGCCCCTGCATACAGTATCATGCCCCATAGTGGCCCCTGCACACAGTATCATGCCCCATAGTGGCCCCTGCACACAATATCATGCCCCATAGTGGCCCCTGCACACAGTATCATGCCCCATAGTGGCCCCTGCACACAGTATCATCTCCCATAGGGGCCCCTGCACACAGTATCATGTCACATAGTGGCCCCTGCACACAGTATCATTCCCCATAGTGGCCCCTGCACACAGTATCATGTCACATAGTGGCCCCTGCACACAGTATCATGCCCCATAGTGGCCCCTGCACACAGTATCATGTCCCATAGGGGCCCCTGCACACAGTATCATGTCCCATAGGGGCCCCTGCACACAGTATCATTCGCCATAGTGGCCCCTGCACACAGTATTTCCCCCATAGTGGCCCCTGCACACAGTATCATTCCCCATAGTGGCCCCTGCACACAGTATCATTCCCCATAGTGACCCCTGCACACAGTATCATTCCCCATAGTGGCCCCTGCACACACTATTATTCCCCATAGTAGCCCCTGCACACAGTATCATTCCCCATAGTGGCCCCTGCACACACTATTATTCCCCATAGTGGCCCCTGCACTGAGTATTTTGCCCCATAGTGGCCCCTGCACACACTATTATATGTCCCATTGTGGACCACCCATGAACAATTATTATACTATGGGGTCTTTTCAGACCCCAGAGTATAATGATCGGAGACCCAGGGGAGGATAGAAACATAAAAAAACAACGTTGCTTACCTGTGCCTCGCTCCAGCGCATGCCCGTGCGCTACTCTGGCCTTCTTCAATGTTGGACCAGGCCGGCGTCACGTGACGCGGGCCTGCGTCGCGACGCAAAATGACGTCGGCTGACGTCTGGGACGTCACCAAACAGGCCCGAAGCCTGGAGAAGCGTAGGACAGGTAAGTACATTGTTTTTTATGTTCCCTCACCAACTCTGGGCCTCTGATTATTATACTCCGGGGTCTGAAAAGACCCCTGAGTATAATGATAGCAGATATTGTGATGTTCGGGCCGTGGCCTCACATACCGATCCCCGCTCCTGCTCACAGCCGCCTCTGCAGAATCGGAAGCGCAGGTGGCTGTGAGCGGGACCCCAGGGAACAGTAAGTATATAGGGCCCGGTACCTGCTGGGGTTACTCCAGCAGATAACGGACTATAAAAAAAAAAAAAAAAACGCATCAGGGGCCCGCCGGGCCCCGTAATGTCCCGGGCCCTATGGCAGCTGCTACCGCTGCTACCTCGGTAGTTACGCCCCTGGCAGAGACCCAGGGGACTGAAGACAAAAGTGTAAAGGTGGCCATAATTTCGAGGAGAAATAACAGAGGAACGACAGTGCAAAAAGTTGCAAAAAATTATGTTAATATATGTATTTAGTAAAGTAGACTGCAGTAATGCACTTCAAAACATGAAAATAGTTAAAACACAGGATAGCAGTGTGTTGATTTTGTGGGAGGAAGTGACCTGTCCATACTTGTTTTTGTGTTACATTATTAAGGATAGGGCTTCGAGTAGAGATGATAGAGTTATGAAATGGATGGCAATAGAGTATTCTGTATATAATGTGATGGTCTTGTTGAAGGCAGTGAGCTGTTGACATTTGTTTTTATGAAGACATTGGGTCATACGAAATCATAAAGTAGATACGGATAGAACATCAACATCCTGTAGCAACAGCAGATTACAGGATTAATTACAACAGCAGCAGAGGAGTTTACTGTTGATGTGGGAGGCAGTGACCTGTTTATTCATGTTATTTTAGTGAAGACAAGGCTTCGTTTGATGGAGCATAAAATAGTCAGGGTAGGAAATCTTATAGCCAGGGTAGGAAATCTTATATATGTGTGCTGATCTTGAGGGAGCTAGTGGCCTGTTTACTATTACTATGAAGACAGGAAGTTATGTGACAATGGCAGAATTAGGCCCGGTTCACATCTGTGTTCGGCTTTCTGTTCGGGGAGTTTGCTTGGGGACCGCCCAAATGGAAACCTATACGCATAGAAAAGCGGTTACCTAAGGAAACCCATAGATTATAATTGGGTCTGTGTGGTTTCCACTTGGTTTCCGCACGAAGCAAGCGGACGGGGAGAGGACTTCCCGAATGGAAAGCCAAACGCAGATGTGAACCGGCCCTTACTGTACAAAATTAAGGGCAGTGGGACTTTCTGAATCTAGTTAGATCACTGGACTCAATACAACCATAAGAGAGGGGGGTGCTGATTTTGTTGGGAGCAGCAACATGCCAACTCTTGGTCTTAAGATAACATGTCTTTATGTGATGGGACAAAGCCATAAAGTGGCTACTTAGATCACTATGTTTATTGCAACCACATAAGAGGGGTGTGCTGATCTTGTTGGAAGCAGTAACATGCCAAATCTTGTTGTCTTCTTTTTGCCCCATCATATGGTTTTATGTTATGAGGCAGGATCATAAAATGACCATTTAGGTCACTGCTACTGCAGGAAAGGGGTGTGCTCAATTTTTTGGAGGCAGTATTATTTCAACTCTAGTTATTATGAAGACGTGACTTCATGGGGCAGGGACAGAGTCATAAAGTGCCCAATCAAATCACCACATTGATTACAGCAGCAGGAGAGGATTTTGCTGATCTTGAGGGAGGCAGTGACCTATCCACTCATGTTATTATAAAGAGTAGAATCATGAAATGGGCAGGTTATACCATCCTGTAGTCAAGCAGACATCACTGGACCAATTGCAGCAGCAGAAGAGGAGTGTGTTGCCTTTGAAGCAAGATCTGAAAAATGAAATTTTGCCTTTTACTTCATGTTGCCAGTATCAAGAAGTAGAATAATGCCAGAGGCATCCGTTTTGGCTCTGTACTCCATTCCATAAACAACATTACATATGCATGTTCCATATCTGATTTATTTTGGAAAGACTGGGCGCATTTAATTTTGTAACATTTTCACATCATGTGCAAGGTGGATTTACAGGCTGCATCTGGCGTCATGAAAACAGATGCTTGTTAGTATGCAAGAGGTTACCTAAATTAAGTACTTTGCTAAATTGACGTTGATATCAGTGTATATTTGACGGGTAAATGAAGTAAATTACGCCGCATTTCATTAGAAGAAGAACATTCCTTTAAATTATCATTGATATTTATGCCATACTCGCCAAGCGCCTAATGACCATTTTTCACTTGTGCGAATTTTGATTAAGTAAACGCCTGCAGAGCAAGTGGGAGGCCGCTCCGAATCACGCGCTATCATATATCACTAGTAAGTTATACTGCTTGCATAGGCATCACTGTTTTATTAGGCTATGTTAATTACTCCTTCCAGACATTCAGAAAATACATCCATAGTAATAGACCCTACACTTTAAATGTATTAACAGCTCGCAAAATATATTACCGCGCCGACTCCTATAATGCCGCTTCTCCCCTTTGGAGACACATATTTTGTCTGAACTAATTCCGGTGATAAATACCAAATAAGAGGAATGTAGCTGCATGGAAATGAATTGTCGCCAGAAAAGTTAGACGTGATTTAGAGGCCATTAGCAAGGAGGGTTTGTGTCTTACCATAGCAGTGATATAACTAAAGATTATTATCTGTGTTTGCCATAAATATAAATTATACAGGGAAATTGATTTTATTTAACCATCATATTTTTTTATTCAAAGGGGGTTGTCTATGATTTGGAGGAAAAATTAAAAAATAGTGCCACTATTATCTATCGGTTGTTGCAACTCAGTCCTGTCCACTTGAATGGGGCTGAGCTGCCATACTAGACACAGCTCATGTTCAAGAGAGTCTGTTTTTGTTGAAAAGCAGATCTTTTTTTTTTCTAATTCTTCACAATTTCTATTTTTGTTGTTTTATTACTATAGGCATAGTTGCTAGTACTCCCGGGAAATTTTTTTGGGAAACCAAGGGGCAGGATTTGGATAAACTAACATGATCTTCTCTCTCTTCTTCTCATCTATCTTTTAAGATGCCCATAAACAGTGAAATCAGACAAAATGGATGATTTCAGATTTTTCTAACAACAGATGTTGGAGAGAAGAAGGATCGGTCATGTTAGATTTCAATATGCCTGATCATTTGTTCGCATGGTATAAAAACCACTGCCAGAGGTGTCTGACAGTGATTTTTCTTCTTTCTCCATTGAGAAAACATGCACACTTTGCCAAACTCTGTATGCATGTGCACAGGGAATGAGGAATAAGAGATGATGGTTGACGATACTAAAGGTGTATGTGCACCTTCGAATAAGTCATTAGAGCTGATGTATTAAGATTGGAGTTTAGTATGTCTGTCTTAGGCCTGATTCACATCTGCGTTCGGGTTTCCGTTCGGGGAGTCCGCTTTGGGACCCCCCCAAATGGAAACCTATACACATAAAAAAGCGGTTTATCTGGGAAACCGGCGGACCTTAATGGGGTCCGTGTGGTTTCCACTCGGTTTCCGCACGAAGCAAGCAGCACTTTCCTCTCCGCATGTTTCCGCATGTTTTGTGTGGAAACTGAGCGGAAACCACACGGACCCCATTATAGTCTATTTGGTCCGCGGGTTTCCCAGGTAAACCGCTTTTTTATGCGTAAAGGTTTCCGTTCGGGGTGATCCCCAAGCGGACTCCCCAAACGGAAACCCCATCGCAGATGTGAACCGGGCCTTAATCATCTGCATATTCCTCTTTGGTGCATCTTGAGGTGTCCATGAGCTGGGAGCTTACATAGACGTGAGCTGTTACGATTGCCAATATTCCGATACACATAACAGACTGCCTCTTCCCATCCCATGCTCTGATCACTTTTTAATAAAGTGGCAATAAGGAAAACCAGGAAAAGGTGCAAATTTTGTACTAAAAACCAGGCCCAAACCACTGACTACGACTACAACTCCTCTGTCTCCCACAGCCTGATTCCGGCTCCAACTCAACTTCATAAACAAGCCAATGATTACATTTTTATTACAGTAACTATGTAACAACCTATAAATCTAATTAATTACCATATCAATCATTGTATAATATAATATCTAATAATTAATCATTTTATTTTAAAGTCAGTCACTTTTTTTCTGACTACGGCTCCACCCAAAACTGGCCCCATCTCCAACTCTATGACTCCAACTCTGACTCCACAGCCCTGATAAATAGTGTGTGCCAAAAATCCCATCTCTTTACTGGCATAGCTAGCATGATATATTCCACCCATGTAGTTATGTCATGGAAAACTGGGTGACAACAGCTTAGGTAGCCAGTACCTTATCACTTAGATTCCTAATTTATGCCATGATGCATAATAGATTGACTTATTATTCAGGAACTTAGGTAAGACAGGTCACAACGCCGACAGAGGCCGCAACAGCCACCATATAACACAAAAGTTCAGAAATTTCAAGCAAACATTGTTATTACAGTTGTATGGGGCCATCAATAAGTTTACACTTACAGTAGAGCTGACACAGCTGAAAGCAGCGGGCGGACTAGGGCTTATTTTAAAAAAAAAAAAAAAAAATATGGAGTTTTATTTGAATTCAGCAATTTTGAGATTACATTGTCATAGACTGAAGAACTTAAGTACATTTTAGTGCTATCAAAACCGGCACACATTGACGTTCATCTTAAAGCCATCATTAAAATTCCAAAGCTGCTTACAATGTGCTTGTTCTGCCTTCACAGCCCAGAATTACCCGAGAAGTGAAGATGTTTTCTCCAATAAAGAAGTCGTTTAATCCAAAGTTTATGTCACTTTGAGTGGAATTTCTTTATGTAATTGAGGTCCTGCTCCTTTATCTTATTAATGGTTTCTACACTAGACTTGTCACCGGACCGAAGTTGCTTCCCGAACATTGATTAAAATTTAGCTTAATTGGTCGTAATTGGATGAATTTATATAAATTGGAACAAATGTATCACCCGTTCTATATATTGTCCTATATCAGCCCCTTCCCCACCACAGCACGCAATGCACAGTGATAGTTGTGGCACCCGATGCCCTATCATAACAATGGGCGTACAATATATATAATATTGAAATCAAGGATATAGAATTTCTTTCTAAATGTCTATGTATCTCCATATTCTCCCTCCTGTAACTTTAATATTTCTATGGAAGGGGTATTGCTGGTGGGGCAAGTTGTAGTTTTTATTGATATCATTTTTGGGAATGTATAAAAATTTGATCATTTTTTATAAAATTGTTCGGAAAAGGGAAAAAGTTTAAATTCGTGCATTTACATTTTTTTTTTAAATTCCTCTATTATGGGCTTCACCAAATGGACATGTCAGACAAAATACCTAATATGTTTAATTCTTTTATTTACTTTTATACATAATCTAGGGAAGGGGGTGATTTGTATTTCATATTTTTGGTGTTTTTTATAAACTTTTTCCTATTTTTTAGCTATTTTTATTTTTAACATACACTCACCAGACCATTGATACCATAGACTGCAATAAAATAGTATTGCAGTCTATGGGAAATTGGCTATGTTCATATTAAGCCCTGCCGCATACAGAACTCAATACTTACATAGCAGTGACCATAGCAACCGAACGCCTCCTGCAATCTCACTGCAAAGGAGCCGTTTGGTTCCTAGAAGAGGAAGTTATAGTTACAAAAACTGTCAGATACTGTGGTCACAATGGGACATTGGGGCCTAGGACTCATAAATCCTCAGGATAGTTCACCAGTATTTGATCTGTGGGGGTCTGACTTCCAGACCCCGCACAGATCAGCAGTTCATGCAGGTTGCTTCTACTCAAGTAATAGGAGCAGTTCTCCAGCTCCATCCACAGTGGTTCCAAGGAATTGCAGACCTGCTTCTATTACTTGCATACACTCCCCCGTGCATTGGCACTTGGATGCTGCAGGAAAAGCTGATCTGTGCAGGGTTCAGCTGTCGGACTCCGACATATCACCGTGGATAGGTCATCAGTATAAAAAATCCATTTGGGTCCAGAAAAACCCTTTAATAACTGGACACCAGAAATTGTAGACCAAAACTACTGGCGGCCAGGGACTGACGCAGTAGCACCAAACACCAAACCATTTGACACAAAGAACTATAAAGTTAAAGAGGTTGCTTAGTTTAGAAGACACATTTTCATATCCCCTATTAGGGTTTTCCAACTTTTTCATAAATTCCAATAAAGTTTTTTTTTCCCAGGTGATTGGCTTACAATTGGTAAATCCGGCCAATTGTCTACAAATCCTTCATCTTTGTATTTTGTTTTTACTCCAGACTTCCTTGTCCATATCTTTGAGGTCATGTCTGCCAGTAACATTCTCCATTAGCTAAATCCACATCTGGTCTTCACAACACTCCCCCACAACAGAAAACACACACAGCGGGGCTGGAAGGCCATGTGTATACTACAGCCAACTCAGGAATGGAATATATCAGACATTGAACCAAATGATCTGCGTTCCTCTCTAGGAAGCCATTCATCATTTCTAAAGCTGCATAGATCCGTTGTGATTGGTTATTGGCCTTTCTAATAATGCTGCCGAGGATTTTATTAGTTAATAATGGTAAAAAATTGGCTGCTTAAGTATTCATATTTCATGAAAATTGCTATGCAAGCTGACCTAATTGCTTTCTAGAGGACGCTGAATTAGGAAACCTTTTAACCACAGCAGCTATGCACGGTAAGTTTTAATATTGCGCCGAGCAATTGAATATATATGTCCGATTAATCAAGTGAAATCTAGTGAGGATAGTCCATATATTTTACACATAATGTCCCCATATATCTTCTCATTAATTAGATAATAAATGCTTCATTCCCTTCCATGATTGATGCTTCATTATCCATTGATATCCTGTATATATTCTCGATTCATCAAGACTTCCAAAAGTCTAGAACTTTAAGGGAGAAGTTTTTTTGTTAGAAGAGTTTTTCAGGCGTAATCTACATTAATGTAGTAATAGTTACAAAACGAAGTGAATGAAGAAAAGAGAACTCTAAATCCCATCAATATTTGGTGTGACCCTCTTTTGCCTTCCACAAATTCTTCTCGGCACTTGCAGACAGTTTTTGTAAGAACTCGGCAGGGAGGTTGTTCCCGCCATCTTGGAGAACTAAGCACAGATCTGTGGATGTAGGCTTCCTCCAATCCTTCTGTCTCTTCATGTAACCCCAGACAGACTGGATGACGTTGAGATCAGAGCTCTGTGGGGCCATATAATAACTGAGCATTACGTTATTCAATTGAAAACAATGGACTGTTTATGTAATGCTTGGACATGGCTGGTTCTCCAGAGCGAGAGACACTCCTCCTAGTCACTCTCTGTTGTAGGTAATAGATGAGGATTCTGAATGGAGTACCTCCCTATGTTATTTATTTCTGTACTTCTCTTGCTTAGATAGCACCAACATACTCCACAACACATTGCAGACATGACATGCAAAATTGTCTAGATACGCTATGACCTGGCCCCAACCTACCTCTTTTCACTCAATTCCCTAAGAAGACTCGCACACCAGGTTGGAAGTAAAGGCCACAGTGGCATTTTATTATTTATTAATTTTAACATCCTCATGTGAAAAAACCGTCACAAAACAGAACAACCATAAATATCAAGTGAATCACATTAGACATGCATGTACATAGCATTTAAACAACACCAGCATAAATATCCTAGCAACCCGTATATAAGGAGGGGGCCCTGAAGGCACTAACCAACACCACGTCTCCAAACTTCCTAGCCGTAGTCCACATGGCCCAGGGGCAACAGTATCGGAGGGTAATTCCATCCTGGGTACCCTGACCTCAGGACATGTCCAACCACTCTGGTTCCCAAACCAGCCTCCAAACATCCATCCAACCAATTGGGTGGAGATGACCCCTTAGTAATCCACACCCCCATTGAAAATTAATTTTTCCACTTATGCCTCCAAAGACCCGTCCTGTGCACGCCGTCATGACAAAAGAAATACTTACAAATAGGGAGGGAGGGAGGGAAAATTGACCTATTCTGTATAACTCCTGATCTGTAATGTGCCCCCCCGTACCTTCCCTCTATATATATATATATATATATATATATATATACACAATAAACAACCCCCACCTCCTGCCCTTTATTTCACCTCTTAAACTTAACCTGACCTAGCACTAACTCCTCATACATTTTCTTGTCATGAGCCCCTTCCACTACCCCTTTGGGTCCATTATGTGAGGCTTTCTTTATCATCACTCAAGTAGGGCTCGGAGTCTACATTCCCTATCAGTATGTTTTTGGAGTGAAGGCAAAAAAACCACTGAGGAAACCCATGGAGACATAGGGACAACATGCAGACTTAATACAGATGCTGTCCTTGCTCAGATTCGAAGCAAGGCCTAAAATTCTATAAAGGGGTACATAAAAGGTTTTCTCAACCAGACATCCTTTTTACCCTTTCACTGCTAAGGATGTACTTCATGACCTCAAAGTCGCCTAAATTTAGACATCAGGAAGAAACTTCACAGTCTGTCATCTCTTCCATTGCACAGCCTCCAGTGACCCAAGGAAAGTCATACTTTTTTCATGCTATCACCCCTATTACCAATGAGTTTTTAGTATATTCACATTTATGGGGCGGTCGTTTTCTTCCTACCAAATGAGGAGGAAATGAGCAGTTTTGGATTATTGATGCATTTGTCTGTTGGGTTTTGGTGACTATATGATGATATATGTATGTAGACATAGACATAAGTGGCATGAACTCTGCCCATGCTATGCTTCCATTTTTTAGAAGTTATTGTACATCTCAGGTCATGACTTTCTATGAATATTTTCCAAAATATTGCCCTTGAGTGTAAAGTGCTGGTTGTTCTTTCCACAATGTGCCAAGTGTCCCGTTCCAAAAAACTATCAAATTGGAGTATAATATAATTCTTTATTATTGGCTTTCATTTGCTAGAAAAACTAAAATTGCACATTTTGTTTCTAGGACTTACAAATCATCAGCACAGATGAGAATCAGGTGTTCATTGCCGTTCAAGAATGGTATCAGACAGACACTTACAACCTGTACCAGTCGGATCCACAAGGAGTTTATTACTCCATTGTACTGGAGAATGTGAGGAGCGCTAAGCAACCGGAGGAGAACGTCCTGATAGATATTCTAGAGGTGAGAAGATATCGCAGCACGATGAGTAGAATAACATGACATTTGATACTGCTTTATTCTTTCAGGCGAATTCACACATGGCATAATAGCAACATATTTTTGTTGCAGAAAAATCCACTGTAGAAATTTACACTGTGTAAACCTATGGTGTGTGGCGGAATTACAACTCATGCATAGAGTAATTTTCCATGTGCAATTTTTCCACTGTGGAAATGTATTGCAGATTTGGGATGAGGAATTTCTTCATAGACTTCTATATTATTTGCACATAATTCTGCAGCACAAAAAATGCCACAAAATCCATATATCTTTTTGTCTTGTATTTTTAATGTACATGGTAATTCACCTTAAAATTTGCATTGGCAAAATGGAAGATTCAGCTGATCCAAGGGGTCATCTAGATTACATAGGGCATTTTTTGTATCTGACTATTATGGGGCTTGGTCTTGGTTGGTTCTGGGTGGCAGGAGCCTGTGCCCTATCCCTTTCTTGGCAACTGCAAATCTCTTGTGCTACCTGAAAAGCAGCCACTCATGTGGTTGGTCATGTCACAAAAGGGGGCTTGTCCAGCATATTAAGTGCCCATGTCACAAGAAAGGTGACATGGTCACACCCATAGGGGACATTACTTTTGTGGTTTGATAAACATACCATTTTCCCAAATGGGCTCAGGCAAATGTTGATATGTATGCATTTTGTTCTTTGCTCTGGGTTCTATATATATATATATATATATATATATACACACACGTGGAAAAATTGTTGGTACCCCTCGTTTAATGAAAGAAAAACCCACAATGGTCACAGAAATAACTTTAGACTTTAGAAATAACCTTGCTTTGACTTGTAAACCTGTGATACACAATCTTAACGTTCTCCAAAACATTGTCGTCGCACCTTGTCTGGCCTACCATATGTACCCAACCTTTTTTTTTTTTTTGCCTTTTCTTCAATATAGCTCCAGTTTGTCTCCCACTTGTCCCTATGAGAGGTCCTCTAAGGGACATAACTTGAGTACCCCTATAGCTCCATCCAAACCACCTTTCAGGTTTTTCTAATGGAGATCATGGACTTTTCAGAAACCCCAAATCCTTCACGTCCTCCATTTGAGTTTCAGCGTCAAGAGCCTTTAAAACTTACCCAGGAAGTCTTGTCTAAGAAGTCTAAAATTACAACCACAACACATTTTTGTAAGATCTTCAATAGCTCTTTTATCAAATCCTGTTATTTTTATTACTGTTTATGCAAATTGCTCCGACCCGTTTGGCTGCACTGTACATTAACATGGAAGTTTATGGTTCCGTATAGTCCAGTTATTGCTCCGGGAACATTTTGTAATCTAATTCATTATATAGAATCATTGTTTTTGTGAACTTTGTTTCACATGGTGGAATAATGTAAGGTAAATAGGTCTTTGTCTATAGAAAGGGATTAAACATCTGTTTGGCCATTTGCACAAATTCTCTCAGCTTGGATTACTGCTTTGCCAAACAACTATATAAAATAACTCTGCAGTAAAAAGGATTATAATGTGCATCTGTGCATGGAAGCCCTCCTACAATAGAAGTGTGTATTGATCTTGCAGCATGTGATCCTAGTTATGAGAAGTACTTGTAGTAAAATTAATGATCCAAGCGGCAAAGAAAAACAGCGAATCTGCAAAGAGCCACCACCGAGATAGAGATGATAAACTCCGAACTTGTTTACATCAGTCACTGTAGGCATCTCAAATCACTGAGCCAGAGCATGACCAAACCACATTCCAGGGAAAAAGTTAGAGGCCCCCCACCTGCAATCTTATACATGCATGACAAAATATCAAAATGTACCCAGTTTATAGCTGGAGTTCCCATGTCATTTCGAGAGTAATTCAGTTTTATCCACTATACATAAAAATCCATAATCATAATGCAGCTTTCTACAAGGAACTAGCACAGCTGTGTAGTGGCTGACACGTGTAGTGCACACTCAGTCCCATTTACCTGCTCATAAACCAAGAGCAGATCACACATAACTCCATGTCATAATGTCCTAAGTGTTATGGGGGTCAGTCTCTGTGATGGGGACAATATAGATGTACATGGGATTCTCTGGCTGTTTATAAATCTACCACATTTATGTAGAGTCCTGCACCTTTTAATACATTTCTTTCAAGTCACTCTAAAAATCTCGTAAGATCTACCAGTTTTAGTAAATATGGCCACTGTCTGGTTATAGTAGCCCAAGTTTTATTATGGGGCCCGATGGCGACTTGTTGCACCTTTGTGTTTGACACCTCTTTAGTTTGATTCCTATTTTCATACAAGGCCCCGGGGTCTACTGTATTCCGCGGCTCTTGGTGACCCAGTCTTCAGTCGTCTTTGTTGTGTGGAAGTGAGGACACGCAATGTGATTGTCCCCATCACAGAGACTGACCCCCATAACACTTAGCACATTATGACATGGAGTTATGTGTGATCTGCTCTTGGTATATGGTGCCCTCCATAGTCCCCGATCCTGCAGCAGCTGCCACCATGTATGTAGGAGATGATACACTTTATTATATACTGGATCAGCAGCCGAGTCTAGTTCTGGATTACTGAGCGGCAGCGATCACTCTCATCATGGCCAGTATGTAAGGAAGATCCAGACAAAAGACAAAAAACACAATATAGATTTATTTATTTATTTTATTTAATAGCAATAAGCAACATTGTAATAAAACTATTACTGGCCCTTTAATATATTATAACATGGGTGACAGTGACTCTCAGGTCAGCACGGGGGAGATCACAGAGCTCGCTGCAATCTGACCACCATGTCCTGAGATTAGAGCCACCCGAGCCAAAGATCCAGAGGAAGGCGAAACAAACTCCCCGGAGACTTATACCTCAGGGGGGCAAAAAATTCCTTCCTGACCCCAGATGTGGCGATCGGAAATCACCCTGGATCCCAACTGTCCTGCTGCATATTGCTGTATATTTGTATATTCTTATACTCTCCTGTAAGGAAAGAAAGAGACATCTACATCGTGCCCCTAAGAGCTTACAATCTAATCTAATACATGTCCTGCCCCCAAGAGCTTACAATCTAATGTACAAGTATGCAATAAATACAATGTAATACAACAGATACTCTACTACTTAGGCTATGTTCACAAAGTGAAAATTTCTCATGAATTTTGGGGCATATTTTGTGCCAAAATCCATGTGAAAATTGTGCAGAAACCAGGCCAGGTAGCCATGTGCGGATTAACTCCATTAGCTATTCCCTGTGCAGACCTGCAGCAGATCAAAATGTAAATTTGTTCTGCATATTCTACTACAGATACAAGAAAACTTTACTGTGTGTGAACATACCCTAAGATTGTCCATACAACTTAGTTATCGGCTGAACACACTCAATCAGCCGACAGCTATTCCTCCTGACTGCTACACCTGCTATACACATGCACACTCGGCTGAGTATGCAAGTGTTTTTTCAGTGTAAGCAATGATAAGCTGCTTGTAGACCCTCTGGCAGTGACTTATTACCCACTAGAAATTCAACATTTCTCATCCCTCCCCCTGATGTCTTCTGTCAGGGGAAAGTTGGATACGCGTCATACACACTAGGTCAGGTTTGACTGACTTTTAACTAATGTGTATGGGGAACTGAAAGGCCAGGATGACCAGTATTGCATGGCGTCTTACCATATGTAACAAGATCCATGTACAGGGGTGATGAGGATGCAGCAGTGATCCGCACCATAAACCCTCATGTACATGACACCACCACAGATCACACTGATCTCCCCACAATTTCTGTGTTAGTATCAGCATGAAATAAAGCTTGCTACTGCCCCCCATGGTTACCAATAGGAAACCATGGTGAAGATCATACGGTGTAAATTTTACCTTGCACGTAATTCATTTCCTGTGTCACAGGAAAAAAGCAGCCGGTTCTATCATCATATGGATTCAGCAACAAAAATAGCGCTGAAACCGCGGCGGGAGATCGCACACAACTTAGCCCAGATGTCAGGTCAAAACTACAAATTGCGGAAGAAACCCAAAGATTAGACTCAGATTTCTGCTGCCGGTTTCATGGCAAAAATACATGTTGAGTATGAACTTACCCTAACAAAATGAAAAAGCAAAAGGAAATTGTTTAGCCTCCATTTAACGTTTACATTGGGAAAAGTTCCCAGATATATCTCCAATGGAAGACCATGATGCATGATGTATCCCACTGTATAGTCATACAATGTGACAAATCGTCTATAGGATTCTACTGTAAAAAATGTAGACCATATATACAAAATATTTACTGTATACCATTTTCTACTTACTATTACATACCACAAAAATGGTATACTGGTATGTACCGGTCTGATAGAGACAAAGGCCACTCATTTGGCCTCCATAGAGTGAAAGAAGAGGCCGGACTGAGGACGCAGGCTAGGGGAAGGCCTCACATGACGTGGGCCCGAGCGGACTGCAGCCATTGGCAGAGCAGAGGAGAAGTAGGGTAGGGGGGTACTAGGGGCGGTGATCCGCGGGGGTTTAAAAGGAGAAGCCCGCGAAAATGAAGCAGTCGCGTGGGGAGAAGAGTGGGACAGTAGATCTCCGCACGTTACCTTTGTGGGATCTCCAGCGCGATGTCGTCAATTGAGGGTCTGATCGATCAGCTGCGGGCTTCTGCGGAGGTCCAGGGAGCGGAGTGGCTGCAGGCACAGCTGCAGCGCATGTTGCGGGGGCCGGAGGAGTCGCCCGCGGTGTCTCCTCCTGAAGACCGAAGACGGCCGCGGAGGACCAGGCCTCCGGCGCGCCTTAGTCCCGATGAGGCCCCGCGAGCCCAGCGCCGCAGAAGGAGCCCCTCTAGGGACCCTCCGACCTGGGATGCCGGTAGGTCCGCTGCCGCCAGGCAGTCCCGGGGAGGGAGGAATCCAGGCGGGCGGCGGGGCTCGCAGCGGGGGCGGCAGGCCGCGCCCCCTCCTTTCCAGGACGGCGACCGGGTGGCAGGAGCGGGATCGGCGGCCTCTCAAGGGGGTATCGATACCTTGGAGGCTGCTCGGCAGGAAGCGCTACCTCGGGGAGACGGGGCTGCTGTCGGCAGGTCCTCAGCGGTTGGCGGACGCCGGGCCGGGTTCCTCGGGCCTTGTCGGCAGCGTGTGGGAGGCGGCACAGTCACCTGCTTCGTCGGCCTCCTCCTCCAGGGGGGGGGGAGGGCCTGCACCACGTGTGTCTTCAGCATTAGTGTTCCCGGATTTGGACCACGCAGACGGCGGCGGGATTTCGATTCGTCCGGATACAGGCCTGGCGACTGCGGGGCCCACAGCACCCAGGCAGTCAGGTGAGTGTACGTCCATCTTGTCTCCCTTGCTACCGCCCCTGGGTGTGGTGAGTCACCCGGGGGAGGTGGGCAGGGGGTTTATGGAGGTATTAAGTTTATTAGGGCAGGTGGTTAGGGGTTGGCAGGCTCCGCTGACACCGTCCCCGGTGTCGGCATGGGTTTCGCAGGTGGGGGGTAGTGTGGGGGCCGGGGGGTGGTATCGGGGGGGTCGTTGGGTAGTGGGGTTGGGTTGTCAGCGGTGTCCACGGTAGTTGAGGCCGGGGGGGCCGCGACTAGTGTAGGTCAGGGGGCGGAGAAGGCGGCTGAGGCGCCTGGGAAGGAAAAAGGGGAGGAAGCGCCGAGGTTGGATGATTCAGCCAAAGGCGAGGTATATGTCTGTTTCGAGGGGCCGCTGGGGGCCCATTTGAAGCAGGAAGTGAGGGATAGGATCTGGAAAGGGGAGTATGTGGAAATTTTTTCCTTACTCCCGCTAGAAAGGTTTAATCTGGACAGGGCCAAAAAGGATGAGTCTAAGAAGGAGGAGGAGGAGAAGAGGCGGTACAGGTTGATCCCCCGTACATTCGCGAATTGGTTGCAAGCGTTTGCAATTTTAGCGAGCGTTATTGGTGAAAAGGCGCCGGAGAATTGTTCCGCGCTTTTTTGCTACATGGACGCCATAGGGGAGGCATATAGAGTTTATGGGGGTCAGGCGTGGTTACGATATGACGAGCAATTTCGTCAACGTAAAGCGGTGCGGCCCAGCATACGCTGGGACCACAAAGATATCGGACTGTGGTTACGGGTGACAGCTCCAGTTCGGTCAGGGCAGTCCTTTCAGGCGGGAGCCGGGAGTCCTGATGCGTCGGGGCGCTCGGCTGCATCGCAGAAGGGACTCTGTTTTGCCTTTAATGAGGGTTCGTGCAAGTTTGGGGCAAAGTGCAAATTTAAGCACGAATGCTCCTCCTGTGGAGGGAGTCACGGGGCGTCGCGCTGTTTTAAAGGGGGAAAATCCAAGGGGGGGACGGTGCTGGAAAAGGGGCAGACTCCGGTAGTGCTGGACGCGATGCGTCCTCAGCTAAGTGAGTACCCAGAGGCTGCGGCGGCACGATTGTTGTTAGAAGGTTTTTCGGTTGGGTTTAGGATTCCGTTTGTTGAAGGGGGGTTGGGTGTGTCCAGAAGGAATTTGAGGTCAGCGTACCAGCATCCTCGGGTGGTAGCGGATAAGTTGGGGAAAGAGGTCTCATTAGGGCGTATGGCGGGTCCGTTTAGGGAGGTTCCTATTCCCAATTTGCGGGTATCACCACTGGGGGTAGTCCCAAAAAAGGATCCTGGAAAATTTAGGCTCATTCACCACTTGTCGTTCCCCAAGGGAACGTCGGTGAATGATGGTATTGACCCTAGCCTATGTGCAGTGGTCTACACTTCATTCGATGCTGCGGTTAAGTGGGTCAGGGAATGCGGACGGGGGGCGTTATTGGCGAAGGCGGATGTGGAATCCGCCTTTCGCCTGTTACCGGTCCACCCAGATAGTTTACATTTATTAGGTTGTTTCTGGGAAGGGAATTATTTTGTGGACCGGTGTTTGCCCATGGGTTGTTCTATTTCTTGCGCCTATTTTGAAACATTTAGTACGTTTGTGGAATGGGTGGTCCGTAGGGAGGCGGGATGGTCATCAGTCATTCACTACTTGGATGATTTTTTATGTATAGGGCCGGCGGGGTCGAGGGCGTGTTCGGTCTTGCTCCGCACATTAGAGGGCGTAGCGAGGCGGTATGGGATCCCTTTGGCGGCGGAAAAGACGGAGGGGCCGGCTACGGCCTTGACATTTTTAGGGATATTGATCGACACCGAGGCAATGGAATGCCGTTTGCCTCCGGACAAGTTAGGGCAGCTTCGTTTGGAGGTGCAAGGGGCTAGGCGGCGGAAGAAGTTGACCTTGAGGGAGTTGCAATCCCTGTTGGGAAAACTGAATTTCGCATGCCGGATTTTACCCATGGGGAGGGTTTTTTGTAGGAAATTGGCGGCGGCGACTGCTGGGGTTACGGTACCCCATCATTACGTGCGCCTGGGGAGGGAGCTTCGGGACGATCTGGCAGTATGGGATGCGTTCTTGGCCAAATACAATGGCCGGTCGCTGGTAATAGAAGAAGTGGTGGATTCCAGGGGGATGGAGTTGTTTACCGATGCATCGGGAAGGGTAGGTTTTGGGGCGTATTGTCAGGGACGCTGGTGTGTGGGTTCCTGGCCGGATTCGTGGAGAGCCGAGGGATGGGGTAGGAACTTAGCATTATTGGAGTTATTCCCCATAGTGGTGGCTTTGGCCACGTGGGGGCACCGGTTTGAGAATAAGAAGGTGCGCCTGTTTTGTGATAATATGGGGGTGGTGCAGGCTATTAACAGACTGACAGCATCATCACCGCCGGTAGTTTGTTTATTGCAGCGGTTAGTGTTATTATGTTTATCATTGAATGCCTGGGTTGTGGCGGAGCACGTCCCGGGCATTGATAACGGTATTGCTGACGCGTTGTCTCGTCTGCAGTGGGAGCGTTTTCGTCAACTGGCGCCAGAGGCGGAGATGGAGGGGGACGCGTGGCCTGCGGATCTCTGGGAGCTGCCGTTCGGGCGGCATGTGGTTTGATTCACTCTTCTCTGGCTGAGGGCACATGGGTGGCCTATGGGGCGGCTTGGGAGCGGTGGGAGGAATGGAAAGGCTGGTTTGAATCTCAGGTGAGGGGTCAGGATGTGTTGCTTTTTCTATTGGTGGGTCAGTGTAAGGAGGAAGGTTGGTCGGTATCTCGGGTAAATAGACTGATGGCGGGATTGGCTTTTGGTTTCCGGGCTCGGGGACTGTTGGATGTGACAAAGGCCTTCATAGTGAGGCAGGCGCTCAAGGGGTGGCGGCGAGGATGGTCGTCTAGAGATCAAAGGAGGCCGGTGTCATTCCAGTTGTTACAGGAATTGGGGCGTTCGGTGGAGCAGGTGTGTCGCTCACCGGGCGAGGTTCGTTTGTTTCAATTGGCATTCTCGTTGGCATTCTTTGGGGCGCTCAGACTGGGAGAGTTGGTGAGCCCGTCGGTTCGGAGGGTGGGAGGGTTGTTAGCGGAGGATGTAGACCTTTACGAGGATAGGGTGGAGTTCAGAATTCGGCGGTCAAAGACGGACCAGACGGGTAAGGGGGCAAAGGTAGTGTTGTTTGCGGTCCCGGGAGTAGAGATGTGCCCGGTCAGGTGTTTGGGGGCGTTTTTACCTGAAATGCGAGTGGCAGGGGAGCCGTTGTTGCGGCACGGGGATGGGACGTTCCTGTCTCGGTTTCAATTCCTGGCAATGTTTAAGAAGTGTTTAAGGGAGTGCGGCCGTCAGCCGGGGGATTTCGGAGGGCACTCCTTCCGGATCGGAGCGGCGACAGAGGCGGCACGCAGGGGTCTGGGCGATGAGGTGGTGCAACGCATTGGGCGGTGGGAATCCGTTCGGTTCAGGTCATATGTTAGGCCGGCATGGTTGTAAGGCAGGCAGGTTTGGGGGAGGGAAAAGGGGAGGTTACCCACGGGGGAGGGGGGGCATGGTTCTTATTGTTATTTGTGTCTGTTTTCTTTTAGGTGAAGGAGTGCGGGAACTGGTGTGGATCCTGGGTCACTCCTACGTGTTCTGGGGGGCGCTGCGGGCCGCCGTCCGCCCGGAAGGTCGGCAACTGGGGTTTCCGAGGGAGCGTGTAGTGGTTAGGTGGCTGGGATTCCGGGGGATGTCTTGGTCCAGGGTTTTGCCCGAGTTCCACAGGTTCTCGAGACTGGATAGGTCACCGGATGTCTTGGTATTACACGTTGGAGGGAATGATTTGGGGGCCAGGCCGTTCAGGGAGCTCATCAGAGATATCAAGTTTGATATGTTGCGTTTGTGGGCGCTGGCTCCAGGGTTAGTGACGGTGTGGTCAGATGTGGTGTATCGGCATACCTGGAGAGGGGCCAGGTGTGTGGAAAGTATCAACAGAGCTAGGATTAAGGTAAACAGGGCGGTGGCGCGGTTTTTCAAACGCAACGGCTGTGTGGCAGTTAGGCACAGGGAGCTGGAGGGTGGTGAAGGGGGTTTTTGGAGGAGAGATGGGGTGCATCTTAATGCCGTTGGTACAGATTTGTGGTGCCTAGCCATTCAGGAAGGGATCGAAACAGCTCTAGGGGTGTGGAGGGACGCCAAGTCTTAAGGTGTCAAGACTTGACGTTGTTGGCGGGGGGGTCCTCGGAGTTGGAGACAAAGGATGTGGCTGGTTGGTTGGGGGGGGAGCTCATAAGGCTCTGGACTCCCCAAAAGGAATAGCTTGGCTATGTGCGGTTTTAGCTGGCCTGAGAGCGGGGATCTTGTAAGTTGAAGATCCTTCACCCTGGTGGGGTGATTTGGTGCCTCCGAGCTGGGCTTACGGCTGGAGGTAAACAATTTAACGGGATATAAAGGTTAGGCCAGAATGTGGGCTCCGAGGACCTCCTTGTCAAAAGAGTTAGAGTGGGGAACTGGCGATTGGTTTATATATGGTTTACAATGTTTATATGTATGTTTGTTAATAAAATGGCTGCTGTGGCCAATTCATTCCAACTACGGTGTCAAGTCTCATTTTTACAGGTGAAGTGGTTGGGAGATTGGTGGAAGGACTGAGCGATACCGCGTCAAGAAGAGGCCGGACTGAGGACGCAGGCTAGGGGAAGGCCTCACATGACGTGGGCCCGAGCGGACTGCAGCCATTGGCAGAGCAGAGGAGAAGTAGGGTAGGGGGGTACTAGGGGCGGTGATCCGCGGGGGTTTAAAAGGAGAAGCCCGCGAAAATGAAGCAGTCGCGTGGGGAGAAGAGTGGGACAGTAGATCTCCCGCCCTCCCTCCCCTTTTATTACGGCTGTGGGGGGTTTTACGGTCAGAGCAGGGGGCAGGGAAAGTCACGGCAGCGTGGCGGGGGGTCCTCGGAGTTGGCGACAAAGGATGTGGCTGGTTGGTTGGGGGGGGGAGCTCATAAGGCTCTGGACTCCCCAAAAGGAATAGCTTGGCTATGTGCGGTTTTAGCTGGCCTGAGAGCGGGGATCTTGTAAGTTGAAGATCCTTCACCCTGGTGGGGTGATTTGGTGCCTCCGAGCTGGGCTTACGGCTGGAGGTAAACAATTTAACGGGATATAAAGGTTAGGCCAGAATGTGGGCTCCGAGGACCTCCTTGTCAAAAGAGTTAGAGTGGGGAACTGGCGATTGGTTTATATATGGTTTACAATGTTTATATGTATGTTTGTTAATAAAATGGCTGCTGTGGCCAATTCATTCCAACTACGGTGTCAAGTCTCATTTTTACAGGTGAAGTGGTTGGGAGATTGGTGGAAGGACTGAGCGATACCGCGTCATGAAGTCTTATGGATATGCCTGGATGATAACAGAGAATAACAGCATTTTGCAGCCACGTTTCGATTATAGAATGCTTTGTTTTTTTTTTTTTTTTTGTTTTTTTCTCTGTTATAGTAAAAACTACCTAATAAGAGACCCATTAAAGGGGTGGTACAACCTGAACCACCCCCATGTCCATATGCCCTATTAGGGCACATAGATGTCACAGAAGGGAGGTCTCAGTTTGTGACCCCCCCCCCCCCAAAAGCCAGAGCAGAGACTCCTGCTAAAAGTAGTCCACACACTGGAGGAGTCAGAGTGACCTTGTATTACATAGTCACCCATTCTATTAAAATGTAATACTTCATGTGTCCTGGAGAGGGTACAACTTCTCCAGTGATAACAGCTGGGGTTCAGTGGTAGACCCGTGACCATCAGTAGATTACCAGTGGGTCCCCATTTAGAGTAGGGGTTGTCCAGTTAGGACAGTTAGGACAATCCCTGTAAAGCCAGGTTCACACATAGAAGGTTTTCTGTTTTTTGGAGAGGTAAAAATACAGAGCCCAGATGTGCACATTTTACATATCAGGTCAAGTAACATTTCTTAGAAATGCTTTTGTTGTAAAGAATCATCCTGACAATCTCTGAACAAAAGAAGGAAAGCATCTTATCCAGATTTCTAGGGGCTAATGGTTCAGTTCTGTACTTCACCTCACACCCCCTGCCATACCATGTGTGAACGAAGCCCCAGCATGGAGAGCAGAGCCACCTACCTGGACATACTGTCCTCTTCAAGCTATCAAGCTGAAGTGACCCAAGATGGCGCCAGTGTACAACTTTACACATTCTATACCAATTGTGATGTCATGTGGAATCTGTGATGTCAGGTGCCTTGTGATGTCACCATAACTGACACTGTTGTGTTATCTATCAAGTTCACCACATTAAGGTTGTATTGATAAAATGAAAGGGAGAGGGTTAATGAAAGCCACTGACTCCTTTATAACCCTCCTGTCCTGGGTTTAGTGTCTATTTTATTGGGCTGCATTCACACTACTGTTGTGTGTCCATTGCCCATAATGTGGGTGAATTTCCTGTATACATTATACATTAAACCCTATGGAGCAGTTTTATTAAAATGGTCTAAAAGCAAAACTGTCTTAGTTGCTCATAGCAACCAATCACAGCGCTGCTTTCATTTTGTATTCTGCCTCTGAAACATGAAAGCTGCGCTGTGATTGGTTGCTTTGCCAGCTAAGACAGTTTTGCTTTTAGACCATTTTAATAAATCTGTCCCTATATGTATAATAGTCAATAAATCATATATACAGCTATATACATAAAGCCGACTGATCAATCCATTTGAAAGAAAAACTGTCTTTGTTGTCTATAGCAACCAATCACAACACAGCTTTCTTTTTTAAGGCACAGGATGCAAAATGAAAGCTGAGCTGTAAATGGTTGCTATGGGCAACAAAAACAATTTCCTATTAGGCCAGGGCTACACTGTGCAACAAATCCTGAAACCAAAAATATTTGTGTGTGTTTTCTGAGCCCTTCTGGATCATAGTACTTTTTGTCCTACAAATAACTCCCTGGTTTCTTTGGCAGGTGATGTTGGTTCCTTGCCTGCCAATCTACATGTAGGCTAAGGCTACACGGCGACACTTGTCATGTGACAAAAAGTTACACCAACGTCATGCAACAAAAATTTCCATGTATCCCTATGGTGTCGCACTGCGATATACAACACTATGCAATACCATGTGACATTTGCCGATAATCCAAACCTATTGGATTTTGGTCACCGGTCTCATGTGATTTTTTTTTTACCATACACTTTAATGGGAGTCGCATGTGATATGTCTATGCAGGGCCAGCTCCAGATTTATGCAGGTCCTTGCACAATGCTGTGACCCTTGTAGGAGCCCTGATACAGTATCCACAGCTTGTTTTACTTCCATTCTATTATTTCTGTATTATTTGCCTCCAGTGACCTTTTCTGCCTCCCCCCCCCCCCCATATTACATTACTAATTATTCAGACATTATATAAGATGTTTCTATGTTGCTTTTTAATCTTCTACACTTTGCTTATGATATTATTTTTTCATTTACAGATGATAAATTTCTAATTCACAGCAGATCTCATCCCTGTATTCTCTTATACTGCATGTTTTGCTTGTAGAGAATTTTTGGCCGAATTGTCGGTGCCCGCAATTTTGCAGAGCACAGATGTTCACAATATACATCAAGGCTAATTGCTTAATATGATGATGATAATTGACTGCTAATTTCAGCCTGTCACATGAGGAAGTGTTATAGAGCAGGGCTTTTCACAGAGTACGATGGATAATGTATGAGGCTGGAATATTGCAGTTAGTGCTCGAAAAATAAAGACAAATGAGAAAATCCTGGACTGTAATAGTTTATAACGGGAAAGGAGACACTCAAGCAAAGCAAACATTATATCAATGATATCATCATTCTGCTCTATTACTAGATCCAAGGGCCCTGTAGAAAGCCACTGGCACCACTAATATGTAAAATTAGCATATATATGGAGTGTGCAATGAGCCTTTATTCCATTGGGGGCGCAGTTGAACTGCAAACTATGTGGAGGATTGCAGGGACAACATCACAGTATGGTTAGCATTGTTATCTTATAGCCTGAAAGACTATGGGCATGAATCCAGCTTGGTTTACATGCGCTTAGAAGTTAAAAAAATTCTCCCCATCCTTATGCGGCCTTCTGGTGGGCACTCGCGTTCCCAGGTACAAAATAATTTTCTTACTCTTAAATATGTGCAGTCACACAGGCTGCATCATCTGTCACTAAAGGCTTACCAGGGACTATGATATTGAGCTTCACTTCCTCTTCTAAGGGAAGTGACATCACATCTGTTGGTCACAAGGCCATGTCACCTAGACATGATGTCACTTCCTGAAACGATAAAGTGAAGCTCAGTATCATAGTGCGTTGTAACCCCTTCAATGATATTATACTGCTGGCAGTAATGACGTAGGTACTTGGCATTTGTACACCCAATCCCACACTTGGTTCCCAGGCTCAACAAGTTTTAGTAAAGGTCTGCTTACTTTAGTTTGGTGAAGGTCACATCAGAATTGTTAAAGGGATTTTCTTTTATTGATGATCTATCCTTATAGGATAAGTCATCAATATGTAATTGGCGGAGGTCTGACATCCAGAGCCCCCACCCATCAGCTGGTTGAGACCACAGCATTCAGGTAAACACTATGGTCTCTTCTTTCAGTACCAAGTGCAACGCTGTACATATTGTAGGGGCTGTGCTTGGTATTTTTAGTTCTGCCCCATTCACTTGAATGGGACTGAGTTGCTGCTGTACCATATGACCAATGAATGTGATGTCATCAACACCGGGAAGAGGCCAATGCACTTGTGAGTGTTGTAGCCTCTTCAGATAAGTGATGGGCCCCCCACCAATCACATGTTGATGACCTATCCTAAGTATAGATAATCAACTTATAAGTCCCAGAAAACCCTTTTAACATCAAGATTTATTATTATTTGCTATAGGGAGCACCAGATCCCAAAAAGTATTAAGAACTCAGACCAGAACTCATTCAGACCCCAAGCTAGTCCTTAGAATCATGCATACACCAGACTAGGAACCTAAAATGAATTGAGACCCCAGATTAGAAAATGAATTCAGTCCCCTAAAATTAATTCAGTTTGTGTTCCTGGTCTGGAGTTGGACTAAGTTCCACCAGGTCCACTATTTTATGGGTTGGGCAGTGTTGTGTGGGCAATAATATGGTACAGCATAAGGACTGGAGGGCATCAGTAGAAAGTACAGTACTGCACATGGCACCCTCCAACCTGTGGCCAGCTGTGTATATCATAACACAATATGACTCTAGTAGGTCATGGACATTAGAACTAAAGGGGTTGAATCCCATCTTGTAAGATCAGAAAGGTCTTTCCTAAAGCCTGCTTGTTATTCTGATCAAACAGGATGGGTTCCATTGTTATCCTTGGCTCTAGGTAGCACGGTCATGTGTATGAGCTTGAAGGGTTGCCAAAAAATTGGATGAAGCCCAGGATAACTGGTTTAGTTCCATCTTCACTCTCCCTCTGATTCATAGGTAGCTATCAAGATTTCTTCACACTCTTTCACACAAGCAGCTACTAGAATAGGTTATATAAATACGACTTTCGTAAATGCCAAATCATTTCATGGTTCATTGTACGCTCGGTAGACCATATTAATGCATCAGAATGTAAATTTGGGTTACAGCTCATAACAAACAATGTTCACAGGAGAAGTGCTGAAAGAGACTCATGGTTACTAGACATGTCATGTCAGAAGAATGTTGTAATCTCTCCGCTGAATAGTCGTTTCCAAGCTAGCTGAACATTTATGGTGGTAATTTTGCCCGTACACACTGAAGACAGCCAATCGATAAGAATCAGCCCATCACTAGACTATTGTTCCATTGCAGTGGTGAAGTTCTTCAGTTATGAAAAGGGCACTATTTTTTTACATTAATCTGTAGTATGTGTGAATGTATGAAATCAGCATCCTCCTGTCTACTGGACATACAGTATGTTAGGGTAAGTTCACACAGCGGAATTTGCCACAGATTTCGCCCCTGGGGCAGATTCTGCCCAGAATCCACCTCCCATTGTTTTCAATAGGAGGCAGAGATCGCAGCAGGACACAAAAAAAAGAAGCAGAGTCTGCGGCTCATGACTACCTGCTGATTAGGCCCATTCATCTGAGCCTAATCAGCACTGGAGAGCCGCAACGGAATGCCGATGCACTGCATCAGCATCCGGTCTCGGCCGACCGCAGGTGAAAATACTGGCGGCGGAAAATGAAGAGGATTTTCTCTTCATTTTCCGCTGTGTAAACATACCCTAAATGTTCACAAAACTCCCCAGTCAACAAAAACGGTGTAGTAACTACAAGGCAGTGTGGAAGGGGAGAGAAGGGGATGTAGCTGCAATATCTCTGCCTCTGTGTGTGCTTGACTTTATGCTGTGAGAGGGGAGCGGGTGCTGCAGGAGGAAACATCCAAAGGGCTCAGAACTTCAGAAGTGCTTTTTTAACCAAATTCTAGGTAAATTAACGGAAGTCTGTCACCAGAACCCAGCATATTAACCCAACCCTTCAGAATTGATTCATGTGAACCTAACTCACTTGTGGGGATGCAATAGGGTATAGCTATAGGGGGTGCAGAGGTAGCAATCGGTGCTGGGCCCTGCAGCCTCAAGGGCGCAAAGACATCTCTAAAATATAAGAAGACACCAATATCATAGAAAGTACATGGTAAGTGAGGTCCCTATTAAAAAATTTTGCATTGGCGCCCAGGGGCTTCAAGTTACGCCTTTGGCTGGACACATCTGTAATGCTGTAATATGGAAAACCCTCTATAGTACATGTACCCCTGCCTGAATAGAGGGAAGCCTCTAAATATCATTCAATAGCATATTTGATGTGCTTCTTTGTGGCCGTCCATCCATTTCACACTTTGGGATCATCAACCCTAAACTGAAAAACTTAGTATTAGCACAGTAAATGCAATACGACCTTATCATACAGTATACAAATATCATAAAACAAACCATAACCAATACTTTTAGAATTAACAACAAAAAAGTAAAAATAAAATGGCAAAATATAAAATGGAACTGCATAGTGGGAAGCAGTTTATAGCTTACAGTATACACAGCCTCTTATAATAGGAATCCCGTTCCATGCTGCTCGGAGTAATTAGACCTAGAACATCTATAAAATCCCAGCTGCCCCGAGCTCACACCTCAGCCCATAAATATAATTGAAATCCACATGTAAAATAACCACAGCTATGATATGCTGATTTTATATGTCACCTGCCCCTGCTTCAGAAACAGCTGCACGTCCTTCAGTACCATGCAGATGATACGTGTACAACTCAGAGTCCTGCTCCAGACTGCTTCTCAATAGAAGGAATCAGATCCTCCAAGGATGTGTTCAGATGTGGCATATTTTAGGTTAAAATTTTGATGCAGAGATATTTTAGGGGAGTCTGTCACCAGAACCCAGCATATCAACCCAGGCCCATAGATAGATAGGTTAGGATCACTAGAACCAGCATATCAACCCAGCCCTGGAGATAGATAGGTTAGTGTCACCAGAACCCAGCATATCAATCCAGATCCACAGATAGATATGTTAGGGTCACCAGAACCCAGCATATCAACCCAGCTCCACAGATAGATAGGTTAGGGTCACCAGAACCAGCATATCAACCCAGCCCCACAGATAGATAGGTTAGGGTCACCAGACCCCAGCATATCAGCCCAGCCCCACAGATAGATAGGTTAGGGTCACCAGAACCCAGCATATCAACCCAGCTCCACAGATAGATAGGTTAGGGTCACCAGAACCAAGCATATCAGCCCAGCCCCACAGATAGATAGGTTAGGGTCACCAGAACCCAGCATATCAACCCAGGCCCATAGATAGATAGGTTAGGTTCACCAGAACCCAGCATATCAACCCAGCCCCACAGATAGATAGGTTAGGGTCACCAGAACCCAGCATATCAACCCAGCTCCGCAGATAGATAGGTTAAGGTCATCTAAATCAAACAGTGTTTTCCCCATGGGAATCTCCATTGACTAAATATCGCCATTTTTAACAATATGCAAATAAGCTTTTTGGAATAATGAGGGTGTTGCCACTTATCTCTTTCAAGCAACAGCAATGCCCTCATTGCTCCAAAGAACTCGTTAGAATATTGACAAAAATAGGGATATCTTGGCAACGGAGTCAGGTGACCCTAACCTATCTATCTGTGGGGCTGGGTTGATATACTGGGTTCTGGTTACAGATTCCCTTTAACAAGAAAACTTATGGCAGATATTATAGAACTGTATAATGTCAGGGCTTTACGTTCAGGACACATACAGGTGTAGCAGAGTTAACTGAACTTATACAATTGGTTAAACTGCTGCAACGTAGCGTAATATCTTATTTATTTATTTATTTATTTATTTAGCTTAGGCTAAGTTCACATCTGCACTTAGCTGTCGGACCGCTAAAACAAGAGTTACCCGCAGACACCGGCGGCCCCCATTGACTATAATGGGTTCGCCGGATGTCCACCGTTATCATACTGAAAGCAACAGACAGAAAAGTCCTCCATTCATTTCTGGAGGTTTCCTCGGTGGAGTATCCGGCACAGATGTGAACTTAGCCTTACATGTATAGTGCCATCGTATTCTACAGCGTTTTACAGACTTTAGTGGAAGAGTGAAGAAATCAGACATGGTGTAAGAAGAGAGCTAGACTCTCGAAAGCTTACTTATCAAATATACTCAGTTAGCCTCTAAAAGGTATCGCCTGATTTCTTCACTCTTCCACTACTTTCTATGGCTAACACGGTAAAACATTACATTACAGACTTTGTCAGTCACTGTCCCATATAGTGGTAAGGATATTCACGGCACTCCAAGAAAGTTCAGGTGCTCTTGGAAGGGTTTCACCCCACAATTATCCAAAAGAGAATCCAGGCACTCAAAAGGGATTATCATGTGCAATTCTTTTATTAAATAGAAAGTGCAATCCAAAACAGTGTGAAACGTTTTTCGGTCCTATATTGGACCTTCAGCAGACCCGGATTGCCTAGGAATACTGCTGAGAAATATGAAGCAGAGCTTTAGAGAAAAAACAGCAGCAGCATGGAAATCGCAGCATGTCAATTATACCTATGGAAGCGTTGGCGGTTTCCCTATAGGTGTAACTGAAGCAGAAAGTCCGCAGAGGAAACCTCTGCGGACTTTCTGTGAAAAACGCTGTTGTAAAAACAGCGATGTATTTTTTCGCAAGCGCTTTTTTGCTGTGGCGTGCTACATGGGGCCTTAGCCTAAGGAAGATTCAGTGACAACATTGTTACTATAGGAAGAAGTTCACACAGGAAGGTCTTCACTGAAGTTTTCTTTTTATCTACAATTGCACCCTGGATTTTACTAGTATCTCAGCACTCGTTTTTGTTTTTTTTTTTCATTTGTCTTTTTCATGTCCCTTGTATATTAGTTAGAACTTTGCAAAGATCCGTTTTTTCAGTTTGTTCTGAAAATTGCCGGATAAATACATAATGGTGTATGTAATAAATAACAGCAGTCAAGTATCATTTACTGAAATCCACTTAATTACACGCATTGCAATAATAGGTCTGCACTTACTACAATTTGGTGAACTATGAACAGGCAGCTGAGAATTGATATCACAGAGACACAGCCCAGGGTCTCGGGTCTCCTAGATACAGCCAGCTATTCATTTCTTGAAATCCAGGTTGCATTTGCAATAGGCAATTATAGTCTATGTAAAGGACAATACTACATATAATATACTATATATAATAGATAAAGTAAAAGGAAATCCTTGATAATGATCACAGCAGTGTGATCCCAGTCCCATGGGTCCGTTGCCTTGAGATAACCTTGGACTCTGATCTATCCCTCAAGTCGCACATCCAAACCCTTAACACCTCCTGCCGCCTTAAACTGTGCTGCTTGCTTAATACACCTCTCCCCCCGTTCTTCATTGGCCGCTCCCCTCTGCCAATCCCTTCACTGGCTACCCGTTGCCCAGCGAATAGAGTTCAAAATACTAACGCTGACATACAAAGCCATCTACAACCTGTCCCCTCCATACATCTCTGACCTAATCTCCCGCTACCTGCCCGCATGTAACCTCCGATCCTCCAAAGACCTCCTACTCTGCTCTGCTCTTATCCACTCTTCGCACAACCGTCTCCAAGACTTCTTCCGTGCATCCCCCATACTCTGGAACTCATTACCAAGACACATCAGACTGTCCCCCACAATCACAAGCTTCAAGAAGGCCCTGAAGACTCACCTATTCAGGAAGGCCTACAACCTCCAATAACACTACTGTCACCACACCACCACCTGTACAGCCTCTCCCCCACCTTCTGTCTCTATCCCTCTTCCCTCATAGATTGTAAGCCCATGTGGGCAGGGCCCTCTATCTCACTGTGCTAGTTGGTCACTGTTAGTATTGTATTAGTTTTGTATATTTTGTGTACCATATGTAAACCCTCAAATGTAAAGCACCATGGAATTAATGGTGCTATATAAATAAACAATAATAATAATAATAATAATAAATACTATAGATATTGTGTTATAACAGCTGGCCTAAGCCGGCGGCTGTGATAACACAACTTCTGATCTACATTACCAGGTAAGGATTCTAACCAAAAGGTGGCTCCACCATCACAGGAACAGCATAGAATTTCTAAGGCATGTATTTTATGATGTTGGGGTTCAGATTTTATCCTATTAGCCCTTGTAAGTGGCAGAGGGACCATTGGGAACCTCAGGTGCCAGGATGCAACTGCAGTCTTAGCAGCATTGCATCTCTTCAGATAGCTCCTTCTCTTGTAATTCAATGCAAAACTGACATCTTGACCCTTGTATTAAACCAAGGTCACCATATGTGCCAAGGCATAATACACAGATGCAATATACTTTAAAAGGGTTGTCACAGAATTAGGATAGGCTATAAATATCTAATCGCGGGCCCCACACCGACCACCTCTGACACCCATACTTTATACATGTAGAAAGAAACTTCTGCACAGTCCTCAAGGTTGCTGGTGTAATAAAGACTTTTATTAACAAGTCAGGTATATACTATATACCAGGGGTCGGCAACCCCCGGCACGCGTGCCAAGGCTTCTTTCCCTGGTACGGCAGCGGTGTGTTCACATATGTCCGGCGCAGCTATCTGTTTCCCTCTGGCGTGGTGCACACAAGCTGGAGGGAAACTGATGCCAGGACGGATCCCATAGTTTTCTATGGGATCGGTTCTGGCACAAGAGGCATCAGTTCTGGCGCCGTATTTGTGCCTCAGCCGGATGGAAAAACATTACCTGCAGCGTTTTTCCATCCGGCTTCCGTAAAATTTCATTAACGCCCGGTGAAGATGGATGCGGCATCACCCGGCGTCTGCACAGTCTATGTACAGTAGTGAAGCCGGTAACTGCCGGCTTCACTACTGTACCTGAGCGAATTGCTCAGGATTGGTTAAAGCTATAAAGAAACACTTGGATTCATTTTAAAGATGAGAATCTCCTCTTTAAAATGATACCAAGATCACCATGATCGTCCTTAAACGTTCTGAGCAATTCGCTGGTGAAAACGATGTTCGGCATTGAAATCCCAATGCAGATCTCAATTCCCGACATCGTTTTAACAGTGAATCGCTCTGAATGTGTACGGTCCGTCATGGAGATTCTCATCTTTAAAATGAATCCAGTTGCATCTTTGTGGCCCTAATAGATCCTTAGAAATGGGGCTCTAAAAGTGTCCCCCCCTCCTGTGTCAGGCAGCATCTTAGAGCTAAGGAAGGAGGGGGAGGAGGAGCTGCAGAGACAATGTTAACTCATCATTGTCTGTGCATAAGCTGTATGTGACCCCAGGTGGGGTAGCAGAGACTTCCATCCATGTTATCCCCTCTCCTATCAATCAGAGAGCATACTGTACTTTTGCTCTCTGATAGTCACATAGAGGGATAATGTAACACCCCTCTGAGCCTAATCACATAACCAGGAAGTTATTGGCGCTGTGACCCAGACATTTACCATCCTCCAGGTCGCAGCGCCAAAAGTGTCGCACCAAACACTTAAACAACACATGCACAAAGTCACCAATAAAGTTTACATTTTTTCACTGTCTCTGTCCTGTCCATACCGGATCTTTATAGAGTAAAATACGCCGCCCACCTCTAGTGATATCTGTTACACGCTAAAATAATAGTAATAGCAATTATCATTAGTATTATCACCATAATACCGTGTGCAGGGGCCGCTATGTGACATAATACCGTGTGCAGGGGTCGTCAGACTTACAATTATTGACCGACACTCCGAGTACCTCAACTTTGATTTTTTTAATCGAAATCGGCACGCCGAACAAAAAAGGTTGCCTACCCCTGTTATATACAACTCAGGGCCAGAAGCAATTGGGCCATATATTAAAAATTCCTGGACAACCCCTTTAAATGCAACCTGCCAGGTCTATTTCTGACACTAAACCACCCACAGGTCCTTATGCACTGGTGGTTTAGTGTCCTAAATATCCCTTTCCTCTCTTATGCTGTACACAGCTGCAATTTTAAAGAAACACTTTTGTACTTACTCGGCTCCTGGTGACTGGTGAACTTCAGCTTCAATTTCCATGCGCTGAACATTTTAAGCATGTGCAGTGAAGCCGAGATGTACTAAGAGTCTTTTTCAACATGGTTCTGAAAGAGCCAGGGGTATACCTAATATCTCCCGGGATCTGGGGCAAAAGCTCAGCTTGGGCCCCCGGCCATCTGCAGCGTCTCAGCCATACATTTTAGCAGCATTTAATTTCCTTTCCTATTGGGCTCAGACCACCTTGGGCCAGGGCCATTTTAACACATTGGTGAGCCCAGTGCAAAGCTTTCCTAAGTGTCCCCCCCACCACCATACCTGACTTGAACAAATTATAATGCTACCTCAATGGCCCTCACATAGTATAATACCCCTTAGTGGCCCTCACATAATGTCTCTCAGTGGCTCAGTGACTTCCCAAGTTTCAAAGGCCAAAAAGAGGGATAGAATGTGCCATATGCTGTGCATGCAGCAGCAAGTTTAGCCCCACCCACTTATACTTTGATGACGCCCATTTAATTATTTTTGTGCCCTCACAAAGTATAACACACCTAAAGTCACCCTAACATGGTATGTCCCCACATTATAATGTCCCCTCCAGTTGCCCTCACAGGATAATGCCCCATTAATCTGCCCCCACAGCATAATGTGCCACCCAAGTGAACCCACAGTTTAATGTCCCCCTCCAGCTACCCCCACAGTTTAATGTTCCCCTCCAGCTACCCCCCCAATATAATGTCCACCTCAAGCTGCCCCCAAAGTTTAAAGTCACCTCCAGTTGCCACCTGTTTAATGTTCCCCTCCAGCTACCCCCACAGTTCAGTGTCCCCCTGCAGTAGCCCCCACAATATTATGTCCCTCTCCTATCAAACAAACATAAAAAACACTAATACTCACCTCTCCTCACTCCCCTGCTGTCTCTTGTCTGGAGTCTTCAGGGAGCTGCAGGCGCGATGTAAGTGACATCATCACATCATGCCTGCAGCTCCTGAAGCAGAGACGGGATGAATGGTGAAGCAGGTCTTCATCCTTGTCTTCAACTCATCAGCATTCTGAGGACACTGATGAGTTGAAGTTGGGGCAGGATTGGACCCACTGTCTGGACTATCGGGACAGCAAATGCAGAACTCTTCCGCTGTCCTAAGGGGGCCCCTGTTAAAGCAGCCCTGCAATGGGCGAAAATGGGATAACTATTTTGGGCCAACAAGTCGCAATGCATCATTTCCATCCTCCCTTTTGTGCCACAGCCTACCTATAAGAATTCCTCCTTGACTATATGCTGCTGGACAGCTGCTATTATTTGTAATGCAAGGGTTGATTTTCACATTTCTGACAGGGGAAGGCTGTGTATCATCTCATTACAGTGCACCAGAGGGCAGGGGTAATTAATTTGCCATGTACAGTCTGCCAACCATCAAAGGATATCAGAAAGGAGATAAAATTATTTTATCCAGCCCTAGTGTGTTGTGGGTGACCTGTGGGCCCCCTTGGCTTCTGGGCCTGGTTGTAGCTGTGAACACAGTGACCCCTTTAGTTACACCAGTGCACAGATCACCATATTGGTAAGCAGATCACTAGATTGGCTATAGCAGAAGGAGAAGAGTGTGTTGATCTTGTGGGAGGCAGTGACCCTATAGTTTTGGTTTGATTTATCATCCTTCCGTAGAAGGGTTATAGGATATGGTAAAAACATTACCACATCCCATAAAAATAATCTATAAACCATGACTTTGATGGAACATTTTTGAAAATCTCCATAAGCCATGTTTCCACTTACTCAAAAGCCTGGTGAGAACAAAGCTGTAAATGTGTCTCTGTGTCTTCCTTTAAGAATTCATTTTTCCAGTTGCAGCAACATCTCGAATAAGAGTAGCCAAGGATATTTCAATGTAAGAAGCCCTAAATCATATTTGATTATTTTTCCTCAGTGTAAGTAGTGAAGTTCCCGAGCAGTGCCAGACTTCCATGCGAGGCGGTCATTAATTTTCGACATAATCAAAATCCTGCTCTTCTCATTTTTTATTCCAAAGCCACAAATGGCTGAAAAAAAAACATGTTTTAGTATGTGGATGAATGCCAGGCCTGTCCTGTTGTGATCTCAGGCCTTGCACAGGGATAACCCAGAGCAGGGGATGTACAGTGCTGACAATGCACAATGTTGGCCATCGACACTTAATGAGTTCCAGCTTTAATTTGCTATGAACGTACAGTACGGACCCAAAGAGCTGAAAGAATATCAAAAGTGCGATCGCCTGTTTATTTTCCTGTCTATAAAATATCTTCTGCCAGGTGGGAAGATACAACGCTCAATAATCCTGCCGAGGGCCAGCGGACGCAACCAAGAATGTTCCAGTGAAATGCTTGCAAGTAAACAGATATGTGAATCGATCAAAAATAAGTCCTTTTTTCCGACAATAGAACTAGAAATTGTGGGTAGAATGTCCACAGGAATGCCAAAAATTAACAAAATATGCCAGTTTACATTGGCTACAGTTGTGTAGGCAACGAAGGGAAAGTCACTGGTGCCAAGTCCTGATTATCCTTCTATATCCCAGCTATTAAACAATGAACATGTTACATAATCAATAATCTATGGACCAAAAAGTCTACACTAAGACTGGGTGGGGTCCACGGAGACTTGGCTAAACCCAAAAAAGGAGGAATGGGTCCAAGAGTTATAACTTTTTTCACTACTGTAAGGAATGGGGATAAGTGGAAGAAGGAACTATTAAAAGAAATGTATCACCAATTTTTTTTTAATTTATTCATTAAAAAATTTTTTATTTTATTTTCTGTATATGATTATAGGGACGGCCATCTTGCCTGAGCTTTCTCTCTGCTCTGCTAACCCTTTCCCGAAATCTGCTGTAGATTTACTTTTACTCAGGAGCTGAGCGGCCACCATAGCCGCCAGGTCTCCACTGCATTATACAGCAGAGAGCTGGCGGTAATACTCGCTATCTAAGAGGGCTCCGATCATGGGTATTAACACCTTCATTTTGCGATGAGATCGTGAGAACCATGTCCCTTTCCCTGGATCTCCAATAGAGATAAATAGAGATAATCAGAAACAAACTATACATCCCTATGTCCAAAAATGCCTGGTCTACAAGCTCATATGCCGTACTAGGGAAAAGGATCAAAATCACCATTTTTTTTGCCATAGAAATCAATCAAAGCAAGACCTTACCCAAAATGGTATATAATGACTTTTTTTTCCACCTTCCGAGTACATTTTACAGAATATTAAATAGTACCATTATAAAATACAATTAGTCCTGCAAATATTAAGTCCTCATATGTCTCTGTGAATGAAAACATAAAAAAGTTATGGGGTTTGGAAGGCGGGGAGTCAAAAACGAAAATCGAAAAATGCCTGTGGTGGGAAGGGGTTAACAGCATTTAGTGGTATGCTTTACAGCATAGTCATGGCCCTAGGCAGCAATAGTCTGGAGCCGACTCATTGAGGTCTATGAGACAGTTTTCTAGGCATGTTCTGTCCAGGGCAGGGGAATAGATAAGCTGTGACATCACCTATTTCTGTACAGGATGCAATGATGGATGTTATGTGGTATTAGTTATAGAGGCGTTATCTTCTATTGTAATCCTCTCTGTCTTGTCTGTGATGTAAATGAGGTGACTGCTACAAAGCATCAGTCTATTATTAAGCTTAGTGGCCAAAGTGAACATTTCAGGCTATAGTACTTTTTAAAAAAATATAGATAGTGCCCTGGAAAATTAAAAAAATATATAAAAAAAATCTTTAAAAATATGTTTAACATAAAAACATGGTTGAAAAAAAATTGGTCATTTTCTGTTGATGCATTCCCTTTACGTTCTACTTTCTCATGAAGGTAGGGTTTGGTGTCACAAAACAGCACCAGTAAAGCCCCTATTTTGATTTTTGACATTTTCACATCTCTTTGTACACCTCAGAGTGGTGTAGAATTGGGTATTCTTTCTGATATTGAGTGTTCTGGCTTGATATTGGCTCCATTGAGGAGCCGAAACCTGGTTGTTTTTTGCCAAAGGTGAATAAATATATCCTTTTGAGTATTCTGTTATATTGAGCGCTCTCATATATTGAGTACTCTGTTATATTGAGGGCTTTTAATGGCCAAAGGTCTCAATAATCCTATCCCCCTCCCAGAAGTAGCTCCACTGGCAGTTTTGACCAATATGACCAGCTACAAATGTAATTGTGAAATTATATTGTAACATGCTGTGTCCTCATTTGGAAACCTTAGTCTTACGGCACTGGCAAAATCTACCGTGTAGTCAAGTGATGGCTAGCAATGTTGCTAAGACAATGTTGACCTTGGAGTGTTAGTCATGGCGCATTACAGTTCCATTATGCTGTACGGAACAATACATTCAAGTCTATACTCCAAATACAATGTAAAGAATCAGATAACATTAAGTAGAACAGGGTTGGCCCTCTAACTACCCACCTATTGGGAGCAACTCCTTGACACTTTCATGAAAGAGAAATTGGCATGGGAGTTGCGCCACATTTAAGATCATTTATGCCAATTTACTGGTGCAAATGATCACTGAAATCTGTGCCGGTTACAAGCTGGCATAGATTCCAGAATAGGCACTTGGGCCAGCAGGGGACCTTCCAAATTTTTGAAGAGGCGTGCTCATAAATGAGGTGGCTTTTCCATCAGCTCCGAGAATATGTAGACTGGCGTTCCATAAGCAAGTCTTCATAACTATTCCCTAATGTATATAAGGTGTCTCTGCTATATGAAAGTCTGTCAGTAAATATTCATAATTCATCCCAAA
This sequence comes from Leptodactylus fallax, assembly GCA_947044405.1. Lineage (NCBI taxonomy): Eukaryota > Metazoa > Chordata > Amphibia > Anura > Leptodactylidae > Leptodactylus > Leptodactylus fallax. The sequence goes on from CAMRHE010000542.1 coordinate 339,236, forward strand.
ACGTGCTGCTCTTCCATTACATGTTTACGCTGTATGAAGCTAGGGGTTGTTCTTCTTCCATGTTTGGATACCTGGAAACTACAGCTTGACTTCATTGTGCACCCTGGAAGAACCAATAGGTTGGAGTTGGATTATCAGGTCAATTGGACTGTATCTACTGCAGGTCAGCAGACCGATTAACCATATTTAATGGAGCTACTCATTGAGGCTCCAGCAAGTCCCAAGGTCCAAGGTGGAGACATCATGTTGGCGGCAACAGAGGAAGGCAGAGAGCTGGAACTGCAGAACTTCCAGAGAATCGAGCAGGTAATGGCACTGGCCCAGAGTACTACAGATGAAGTGGCCGACGACCGCACCAAATAAAAAGAACTGGATACCTGCTGGTAGTTAGGACGGATTCAACATGGCTAACACAGCAAGCCCTCAAAGATGTGAAAGATGCCTTCTTACCCCGGTCCAGGAAGAATGTTACATCGCATTCCCTGCAGTGCCAGAATAGTGCTCTATTCACCTTGAGTAGGAAAAGGTAGCTCTGTCGTTGTGCTAGTGACTAAGAAGAGACTCTGAGTATTATTCGTGAGCCGATCCTTGCTTCATTGTTTGTAAAGTAATCTTGTTGTGTTTTGTAATACGAGAGACTATATAATTGTGTTTCCAAGTATATCTGTTGCATACTGTTGTCATGCTGTGCAATGAAGAGACATTATGCCATCTGCAGAGACTTACCAAAGTAACCCCAGGATACTATGCCTGGGAGGAGAAGGAGACTTCCTCCCCACTGGCAACATGGTAGCTTTTTGTTATCCTCTCTCTGGTGAATGGGGGTCTAAGGATCCTGATGTCCTGATGGCCCTGCCGAACCCCAACCCTGTCCACTTTCTGAGAAGTGGTGAGGCCAGCGCTGAAATCTAATTTTAGTCTTCAGTGGTATTACTCGCAAATCGTCTATTTGTGACTATTTTATGCCAAAAAAACTTACATAAACACAATAATAAATTCTCCCATGGTGATTTTTGAAACTGGCTAAGAGACAGAGATCTCTATTGCTCATAGCACCTTTCTTTTCGTATAGCGCCCTTAAAAAATGAAGTGATTGGTTGCCACGGGCACTAAAGACAATTTTTTTCTTTTGGATACTTTCTATAAATCTGCCCTATAACTATTAAATATATGATGATTTATAAGGAAATGCCCCCAGCACATAAATCCCCATCCACATATAATGTACTTTTCATGAGGTTTTCAGGTGAACATATTTTCCATTTCCACACTCAGATGCTGTAACATATATTTTACTGCTTGGAACAAGAAATATTGTCTTAAATCTTTGTCTCCCAGAGCTTTAAGCTCCTACGATTTTTAGAAATATAAACTATAATTTTACTTCTAGCGCCTGACGAGAAGAACTTGGATATTTATAGGGAAAATGTTGGCTTTTTCATTTAGAAAACCTTCCCCGTGGCAGACATAATAAAACACTTAATAGTGCGTTACGGGCCGGTATAGGTACAGACGGATCATTGTGCGCATTATTTACATATAAATATTAGTAGAAAAACTGGTCGCTGAAAATCTATAATTATCTGCCGTCTCGGGGGTCTGCGAGCTTGTGGATGACGTCAATGTCATTTCGTACATGAAGTTCCCATGACTCTAAAGATCTAAACGAAATTACTAGCGCCAAAGTTGAGCATAAGCAAAGAAATAAAATGTATGATTTTATTTATTAAAACCATATTAAAAGTGAAATATATTGTTTTTTTTTCTGCTTTTAATTTCTGATTTTAGATTTTTTTTTTTTAATTATTTCCTATAAATGTTTTTGGGGGGCGGCCATCTTCCCTGAGCTTTTCTTCGTTTCTGTTTTAGCATGTAGTAATATGCTTTACAGCATAGTCAGCTATAGGCAGCAAAAACCTGGAGCCGACTCATTAATTCTAGGGTTAAGTTGTGACATCATCTATTGTCAGTAGGAATTTAATGATGGATGTTATATGGTGTTATTTATAGAGGTGTTATCTTACATTGTAATCCGTTTTCTCTTATTTGTGATGTAATTGATATGACACTGCAATGAAAATCCCAAAAGAATTGACAATTTTCACTCTGACTGCCAAGCTTAAAGCTAAGACCCCACGTTGCTGAAAGGCAGCTTTTTTGTTGTAGATTTTGCTGAGGTTTTTTGATCCAAAGCCAGGAGTGGATTAAGCAGAATGTAGAAGTATAAGAGGTTCCAATATATTTCCCATTCCTTTTGTAACTCCTGGCTTTGGCTCAAAAACTGCAGCAAAATCTGCAACAAAAAGAGCTGCGTTTCCGCAACATGGGGCCTCAAATAGATTGTATTTTATGCTTAGTGGGCAGAGTGAAAATTGCAGGATATGGTACTTACTTTTTTTTTTTTTTTTTTTTTAAATAGTGACATATATATCAAAAATTGTTAGAAAAAATATGCGTAACATGAATGCTTGGTTTAAAAAATAGGTATAGTCAATTTCTGGTGACACATTCCCTTTGAGATAATTTCAGGTTATTACACTGAGGCCGCTCATAACATTTTTGTAGAATTAATAACAAGTTTCAATCCATTTATGTGAGTAAACACAATAAAACTTGCTTTTAATATTTTTCTGCATATCACATACCCTTAAATCATTTATTTTGCAGTCAAAAACAACTACCTTCTGGATCATGTTAGATACTGTATTATGTTGCACAGGGTTTTTTTGCCGCCTTAGGCACAGGGTTTTGCATTTAGCTATGCCATTGGAAACCATGAAGGACTGATTTGAGAAAAAAATACTTTTAGAAAAATTTATTTTTTTCGAAAGTCTACTTTTGCTTCATTGCAAAAGTGATTTTTTTTTTTTTTTAATTTTTTTTTTTTACATGGCACCAAACATTTGGGTTGGGGTTGAAAACCCTGACTTAGTGACTGAATTAAAGTATGGAAGTATCAGCCCTTCCTGATATCATATGTAAACAATTTAGTACAATAAAACATTGAAGGTGCAAAAAAATTACAAATTTCAAAAAGTTCTTACTGTATTTCATAAAAGGCCTGTTCCATGTTGTATTTTACAGGTCAGAGGGGTGAAAGGTGTTTTTCTGGCCAATCAAAAGATAGATGGTAAAGTCACCACGCTTATAACGTATAACAAAGGCCGCGATTGGGATTATTTGACTCCACCAAGTGTGGACATGACGGGCAAGCAAACCAACTGCAAACCGGTAAGTTTCAATAATATCTGTAATATAGTATTATGTAACTCACTCCGCTAATTTAAGAATTTTCTATACATAATCACTGTCTAGACGTAACAGCTGCTTTAATGTTAAGAACTTATTTTTTACCAGTGAAAAACAAAAAATATATATTATTAGATGAAAAAATTAACAATTAACGTCAACTATTTCTTTACTTTAAAATACTTTTTGATGCAGAAACCTACGAATTGTATGGATGCCATACTGAGGTATATGGTGGTTTTTGTGTAATTTTCCTAATGTATCTGTATAGTTCAAAAATACTTTTCCCTAAAAGCAATAGTTTTAGGAGAGAAAAATTCCGTAATAAGGAGCGACATATAGAGCGGCACATGGAGTGCCTACAGATGGCCTTATTGAGGGTAGACATTTTACAAGAGCCACTATGTTGCGACCACTGATCTGCACTCTATATTAGGGCTCTTCAGATGCTGTTCTTTTTATCATCTACCCTGAAGGATTAAAAAAAAAAAAATGGACGAGAAGCTTTGGTGTGAATTCTATGAGCCATGATTTAAAAAATGGCTCAAACCTAGACGTGTTCTAAGGAAAAACTGACGTATGGATGGCCCCATTGATTTTAATGGGTCCACAAGCAATCCATCAGAATTGGACTGCACAATGGTCAGTAATATAGAATGTTTGCGCCTTAGTGGTTCCAAGATGGTATAATGTTTTCCACTGAAATAGTTGTATCCTTGCTTAAAGGGAGCCTGTAGAGCCGAATTTAACCCTATAAACTGCTTTCATCCCCATATGGAACTTGAAAAAAAATGTTTCTGAAGTTATAGCATCAGTTGTAGCACCGTATATAGTGAAGACTCAAGTGTCGATGCGTCCGGAACATCTAAGTGTCTTGGCCAATTATTGGTAAACCCACTGATGACCTATTGGTTGGTCTGGATAATGTCTAAAACATCATCCATAACTGCACCAAGTCTGATGCTGGCATGGTACACTTGGAAATTGGTACAATCTTTGCTCCTTGTGTAGGCAGATTTATGGTCTTGATGCCCTGGCAGTAAGCTTGGCACTGGAGCATGTTCACACCAAAACTGATTACTCTTCCCACACAAGGGCAAACACTCGCAGCGGTTCTAAACTCTGTGTCAATCATGAGACCAGGGGTGGACACTTGGATGGTCTACAAATGCCCAGAAGACACTCAAGTCTTTATTTGCATATGACAAGGGAGATTTTCAAAGTACTATTGAATTCTACAATTCGCTAATGGATATTGACTTTAGAAAGATCTTCTCAGGTTACAAATTGCTGACTTGTTCTTGACTTGTTCCTTTTAAGATCTTTAACTTGTTATTAACTGTAGCTCTTATAGCCTACACCTTAAAGGGAGTCTATCACCAGAACGCAGCATATCAACCCAGCCCCGCAGATAGATAGATTAGGGTCACCTTAATCAAATGGTGTTTTCCCCTTGTGAGTTGGTGACTTTGTTGCCGAGATGTCACTGTTTTTGTCACCACGCCAATGAATTCTTTGGAGCAACAAGGGTGTTGCCATTGCTCCAAAGACCTCATTTGCATATTGACAAAAACAGCGATATTTCGGCAAGGGAGGAACCGATTACCAATTGGAAGACACCATTAGATTCAGGTGACCCTAATCTATCAGTGACACTAATCTATCTATCTGCGGGGCTGGGTTGATATTCTGCGTTCTGGTGACAGACTCCCTTTAATTTAATTAGGTGTGTCACGCTTCTTCAGAAGCTACCATCGTTTCCATTTGGGGTTAATCTCCTTGAAGATATATTCATGGAAGTTGTTTGGACCCATTTTAACTTGCGAGACATGCAGAGTTGGATGGAGGCCAATGGAGGTCAATATTTCTATTTATTTTATGTTAGGATACACAAGTTGTACGTTATATTCTCTAAGAACTCCAACTACCGCAATGAACTATGTTTAATGGAATAATTATCTGTGTTTTGATCTCTCTTCTATCCTGAAAGCCTGAATGCCACCTTCACCTTCATCTCCGCTGGGCAGATAATCCTTATGTATCAGGCACCGTCCATACCAAGGACACAGCCCCGGGCCTGATTATGGGAGCTGGTAGGTCTTTTATATTACATTTTATCTGATACGATGTGTTAGTACAGACGCAGGAAGCTGCTTTTTATGTAAGATTCATCAACGGAGACACACTTGAAAAACATCCAAGTCTTCTTCAAGTCACATTGGGAAGTTTTAGAACTTTTTGGCCACTAGTTCTTTTTTATATAGATTAGCATAATTTAAAGCATACCTAAAATATCTAACAACTTTTGATTCTCTAGCAACATTTGTGACATTAATAAATATTTTAATATGCTTTATTAATGGATTTTGGCTCCTTTTTGTAAAATCCAGTGCTGAAACTCACTTCTGTCCCTTCTGTATTCTTTCTAATTTTTCTCACTGGAATATGGGGGTGTGCAGGCCATTGTATAATGCAAGGAAACTGAGGATTAAGGGGTCACATCAAACAGTAATATCTCAGGAATTCTAAAACTTAGAACAGTGCAGTTCTACCTATATTACTTCCAGAGATATCACCAGTTGAAAACCCAGACAGAATTGGCATATTTATATACAGCTGCAGCTGCTCTCAATTGATAATATTTCTGGAAATAATATTGGTAGAACTGTGATCTTGGTGTCATATGAAGTATGAGAATCTAGTCTTTCATATGACACCAAAATTGTTTGACAGTGTTCTAAGTTCTATAATGTTCAATATATAACAGTTTGAAGTGACACCCCCAGTTTCCCTTTATTATAAGCAAGGGACCCATGTGAACAAGGGTCTAGTTTTTACTTTATAAATGGTGATTTATCGTTCTTACTCTGATTATTGTCTTTTTATTGTAGGTAACCTGGGCTCACAATTGGTGGAGTACAAGGAGGAAATGTATATAACATCAGACTGTGGGAAGACATGGAGACAAGTAAGATATTCTTGTTTTCTGTTGGTGTATGAGAATATTGGTTGTAGTCACACAATCTCCAGGACCCCAGTGCAAAATCTGTAACAGGGCCCCCCAATTACTATGGGTCAGACATGTCCTTCAGACACCATGGCCCAGGTGCAATGTTACCTCTTCACTCCCTATAGCTATACTCTTGACTACACTAATAATGCTAGTTATAAACTATATTCTATACTATACTATAAACTATAAACTATTTAAACATCAGAAGCAGCTTTGGATATGAATGGAGCACAAAAAATAGAACTGCTAAAAAAAATCAGCACAAGTTAAAAAAAGCAAAATATCTTTAATATAATTCAATATAATGTGTAAACTGTCACTAGGTCTTATAGTCCTATGACATACCTCATCTGTCACCCTGAACATTTTGGTGTTTTGCTTATGCAAATCTGTTCAGCTATTCCAAAGATATAAGCCCTTTTAGTATTGATGCAAATTAGGGTTTACTAGTCAAGTGGGCAGTGGTTTCTCTAGGGGGTGGAGTCTCTGTTTGCTGTATGACATTCAGTGTTACCACCTACTTGGCTATTATACCCTGATTTGTGTTAACATTAAAAAGGCTTATATCTTTGGAATAGCTGAACGGATTTGGAAAAACAAAACACCAAAATGTTCTGGGTGACGGTGCATCAGATGATGGATGTAATTAGGTTTTTTTAGACATGATGGAAGGTCATTTTTAAAAGGGTTTTTTGGGATCTGGATATTGATGGCCTATATTTAGTTAATGCTATCAATATCAGACTGGTTAGAGGTGGAGCTGAAATACCATTCATCACTTCTACTACATCTTGCAGGACTTGCATGAATGGTGCAGCCTCTACAAACATCGGACCAGAGGGGGCCAAGACTCAGACCCCCAACATTCTGATATTGGTGTCCTTTTCTAAGCATAGGTCATCAATATCCTGATCCCGTACACTACTTTAACACTTGTCTAGCAACCATTGCCAAGCAGGTCAACACTAACTTTCTATTTATTGCCAGCTGTCATTTTAGTTTTTACATAGAACTATTTTTTGGCATTGCCTTTTATAACCGTTGTCCAGATTATTATATTATCCAGCGCAGTATATTCATGTTTACATGTCAGATAACTAGTTCTTAACCTGAATATAAAATGGAACTGAGCCAGAACCTACAGGTAAATCTAGTACGAGATCTCGCCTGTTCCAGCGTCGTATTATCACAGTTTTCATGCCATTGTACAACACTGCATAGAACAAATAAATAGCAATAATCTGCAATGTAAATAATACTCCCATCTATTTGTCAGGCCACTTACTCACCACGCTGCTGTGCAATGACACAAATGAAGCCGTTACGGGGATATAGTAATTACAAGGTGTGAGATGAAGGACACATTGATATGGAAATGCTCCATTCAGTTCAGTTCCATGTCTGATGAATAGCTCAATACAGTTTTATGGAAATGCAGAAACATGACATAATAAAAAGTATGAAGGGTGAGGACATGAGATGTGACCACCAGCACAAAGACCTACCTACATGTGCTAACTAATGATCATATGCTGTTTGGGGGTATAATGGTAACATTTAGGATTTACCAAGAAAAGCGTGAGACCATTGACCACTGTGGTTGGATGGGATTCCATGTGCTAGTTACCGCATTGTCTGCCCCTTGCCCTAAAACTTTCTATTCTACAACAGCTGATCATACACATTAGATAAAAGTTGGCCACAATATTACTTGTCCCCTCGTCCTCTTACCCTAACTCAATTTCCCTGTTGTTGTCCTCCCATGTATTCCTCTGCGTCCTTCCTATCCTTCCCCTCCTTCCATTTTCAACTGTGGTTCTTGTTGTTGTTTTCTTATTGCAAAACTTTAATAAAAACTTTTAATGGTAAAAGTTGACCACAATGGCCTATTTTAGCCATTTCAGCCAAACTTCATTTAAAAAATGACGCAGTGGATGACTTCTGCCTGCCATAAAACAGATACGTTGTGTTGGAAAATGTGGTCTGGAAATATAATGGGGGTAATTTATTAAGACTGGTGTTTGGTACTCTAGTCTTGATCAAGTCGCGGCTGGCGTGAGATGTGCCTGAAATACTAACAGGCTTAAGAATACAGGCATACTACCATGCGCTAGAATTGAAATCTACGTCAGTCAGAGATTTCTAGTATAACTCACACCAGCTTTCTGATGTGGGTTAGGGTATGTTCACACTATCATTGTTAATGTCCGTTGTCATCCGTCATAAGATGACAGCAATAGACTTTAACTGTAGCAGAGTAACGGACACAGACAGATCCCTCTCCGTCTATGTCCGTTACCATTGACTCAACATGGCGGACACTTTCTTCCATCATGAAGAAACAGTCCTGCTTGCAAGACTTTTTCTTCCATCAAAAATGTAATAAGCATGACGGAAGTGAGCCAGCCTCATATTTTCTATATTGGGATAAATTCAGATGGACATCAGATGGAGGGGTCTCCAGCTACATCTGTCATTTAATGTCTGTTGCTCTCAAACTATGATGGATGAGAGCAACGGACATTAACAAACGGTAGTGTGAACCAACCCTTATAGTAAAAATATCAAGCTGAGACATCCCCAGCCCAACTTGGGCTTTTCCTCATGCCTCCCATTTTCATAAAAAGTAGTGAGTGGGGCGCAGAACCAATAATGTGGCACATCTTTGGTGCAAAAAAGGGCCGTGTGCCAAAAATGCGCCACATTTACATCCATTTAGTGTAGATGGGTTAGTAAATTCTCATCAATGTCTTTGGCATGATCAGTAAACTGGACCCATCATTTGCCATTTTGCCCAAACTGAAAATTTTTTTTTTTCCAAAACTGCCCCCTGATCGGACAATCTACTGTAGTTGGATGTTAATAGTGGTATTGATCGGCAGCATCGTGGCAGACATTTATCTCATGTGTATGGCCAGCTTTAGTGCTTGACTGACTTTTATAGAATTTTCTAGATTTATGCCTCATATTACGGAATAGAATCATTCTTGTAGCCAGAGGCGTAGCTATAGAGGGTGCAGAGGTAGCAGTTACTATAGGGCCCTGGACCACAAAGGTCCCTCTGCCCAATAAAAGATACCACTATTCTAAATGGCACAAGGTAGGTAGGGGCCCCATTACAGATTTTGCACTGGGTTACAGGAGTTAGAGGCTGAAGACCAACCCTCATCATGTCAAATTTGGCTTATACAGCTAAATGGAGCTTTGTTTGCTTTTTACAAACCCCATTTAGATGTATGGAACAGTTGTAGGGGTTTCTGCAAAAAATTGCTCCTATACAATGCAACAAAATGTACATATGTATCACTTGAATATGGTTACAACTCATTGGCCTGTGCTTCTATTCACACCTTATGAGTGTGACAGATCTCATGAGCATCCGACACCTGGCACCCTCACCGATCAGCTGATATCTGCACAGAGTACATACAGTACTTATAGCATATTTTACTCCTATGAAATTGTCCCTATTGTATGTTTCAGATAGGAGAATTACATAGTCCTGATGCAAACGACTACAATCCGTGCACAGCTCTGCAGAGTATTTAAGTTTACATAAACAGCAAGAAAAAATATGTGAACACAGCGCTGATTTGAGAAAACACAATTGGTGTCCATTTTTGTTTTTTTTTCCTTAAAGTGCACCCTTCCTTCATACAGCAGCATAAGCATAGGTTGCCTTTCATTCACTGTAATGTAGGTAATCAATTAGCTCCGCGCCGCGCCCCGCTGCTGTGTGAAATGAAGTTTTCAGGACTAAAGACGGATCCCGTGAAGGAGGAGAAATATTTTTCTCCATCACTTTGTTTCCAGCTGTTAATATTAATCTTTACCCTCATATTTGTTTCGCTACCTCTAATGTATTTTATTCTCGGAACAATGGTATAAAATAGAATAGTCTGGGCTGCTGAGGCGCTGCGGTCTTCAGAGCGTTGCCCCGGATTAACTATGCGAAGGGTATGGGATGTTTGACATTCCTGTAACTGGTTTCACAGCTGGACGTTAACAAGAAACCATCGCACATGTCTCCTATAGAGAAGAGCTGCCTTCACCAAACATAGGGTCATGGTTCTCTCAATCGATGGGGGTCCTAGAGGTTTATGCCACAATGTCCTGGGAAACCCCTTTACCCAGATAGGTATATACAGATATAGCAATTGTATCATGGCTTGGCACACTACGCCTATGCTAGCTGCATAGTGGGACGCTCATTCACAGTGAATTAGAGCATCCGCACTAGTATAGCATACAATGGAGCGGGATGAATATTTGGCGCAAAAAACAAAACCACTGTACTGTATATCTAATTGCTACAAACAACTATAGCAGGGGCGTAACTAAAGGCTCAAGGGCCCTGGTGCAAACAATCAGCTTGGGGCCCCCTGCGCTACTTCTCCTGAAGACTTTCAGCTGCTCCTATTTGTACATTTCAGCAGCCTTTTCATTTCCCTTTGCTTCTCTATATAAACTTGTTCATAACATTTCAGTACACACAAGCTTGTCATTATTCCTATCCCCTATCCGTGCCCCCACATGGTAATTGTGCCCCCTTTTGTGCCACAGTCTCCGCCATAGATTCCTTCCTTCACTCTATGCTGCTGACCAACTGTTCCTTTTGGTATTAAAAATGTAATTTTTTTTTCCTTTCTGACAGTGGTAGGCTGTGTATTATAAATCTCTTCAGTACAGCTCACCAGAGGAGGATAAATTAAGGATGTCAGCCATCAAAGAAGATCAAAGAAGTTTATTCAGGCCTAATGTGTTGAGGGAGACCTGTGGGCCCTCCCAGTTTATGGGCCTGTGGTCGTTTCTACCACTGTGACCCCTATAATTATACCAGTCCTATGGGTCCCCTAAGGCTAAGTTTAATGAAGAACTGCAGTTGCCACGTGTACTAATGACCAGTAAACCAGAGGTGTTCAGTTTAGTGAAACGCAGAGTAACCTGTGCTAGGTATTACCGCAATAAAAAAATACATGAAGTTAGCTATTAAAAAAAAGCGCCGTGTAAACCCAACCTAAGACTGCTGGGCCCAAGTGTGACTGTGACCTTTGCCCACCTCCCCCCAGTTTATGTTCCTAAACTGTAAATTACATAAACTCCCAAAACTTCTACGTATAACACCAAGATGTAAGAGGTGCTGGGAATGACGCAAATTTTTTATGTCACAAGGCTCGTCTCCCCCACACAGTGACTCTCGTGAATGCAAATGGAGAATGACCTGTGCAGTGGGAAAAAAATATGTGAACCCCTGGAATACTGCTGTTTTGGAGGTCTTGGTTTACACAGCACCACAAACCTATCATTGGGTCTGACTATATTATAATGAAATAACCCATTTAATGGCAGGATTGCCAGGCCCGGCAGGAGGCCTATGCAGTATTTGGCCATTTAGAGAATTATAGAGATTGTGTGTGTCCAAGGCAAATATTAGTCCACATAGTCTATCATCTGCGCACAATTCATAGCCCTGACCTCGGCTCGGAGACACTTTCATATGATGTCATCGCAGTTATTTAATGACTGAACCTTCTTGCTAGCACATATATATGAGTGTGCTGTCTGTTCCTAAGCTCTGCTATATATCCTGCTTGTGTAATATTACTTCTGCGTATATATCACTGTCAGCCTGTTTTTTCTAAGTCAGGCTGGTTGTTATTATCAGGCCATATATATGAGCTGACCTAAAAGCAGATGCATTATCACTGGATGTCCTCTGCAAGCGGAACAAACTTATCTACAATTCATCTAAGTAGACGACAACCATAAGATTTTATACCGCATATCCCTCGTAATGCAAAGTTACACTGTCCATATCTATATTTTATGTTAAAGCAGTTCTCCGCATTCACAATCTCTACTTATTAGGTTTCTAGCCAGTTGTGATCTGTGCAGAAACCTGGCAGTAACAATATATTGACATGGCAGTGAATATCGGCCTTGTGACGGGGCTAAACACATTTCCAATTATATGACGGGGCCATCAAAAAATGGAACATGTCCTATTTTTGTCTTTTTTCACAAATCTCTCAATACACTGAAAGGCAGTGGCGTAAATACCGGGGGTAGCAGTGGGAGTGGCTGCCACAGGGCCTGGGACATTAGGGGGCCCGGCGGGCCCCTGGTTTTTTTTTTTTTTTTTTTTTAATAGGCCATTACCTGCTGGAGTAACCTAAGCAGGTAGCGGGCCCTATTTACTTACCGATCCCCGCTCCTGCTCACGGCCGTCTGCGCTTCCCATTCTGCGGAGGCAGAGGTGGCTGTGAGCAGCAGCGGGGATTGGTAAGTAAGGCCGTGGGCCCGCGAACCCCACAAACACTGCTATCGTTATACTCTGGGGTCTTTTCAGACCCCAGAGTATAATGATTAGAGGCCCAGGGGAGGTAAGGGAACATAAAAAAACACTGTTAGTTACCTCACCTGCGCTCCGGCATTCTCCGGCAGGCTTCGGGCCTCCTTGGTGACGTCCCAGACGTCACGTGGGCCAGGCCGGCGTCATCATGCGTCGCGACGCATGCCTGGCTCATGTGACGTCTGGTCCAACATTGAAGAAGGCCGAAAGCAGCGGGGAGTGCGCAGGAGCCAGGAAGAGGTAATTAGCATTGTTTTTTATGTTTGTATCCTCCCCTGGGTCTCTGATTATTATACTCTGGGGTCTGAAAAGACCCCAGAGAATAATACTTGTTCATGGGTGGTCCACAATGGGGCATAATACCATGTGAAGGGGCCACTATGGGGCATAATAGTGTGTGCAAGGGCCACTATGGCACATAATAGTGTGTGTAGGGACCACTATGGGGCATAATACTGTGTTCAGGAATGCGGTTTGTGCGGGGGGGGGGGGGAAGTTGCATGTCAAATGTTTGTCTTGGGGCCCAGCCATTCCTGGTTACGCCACTGCCGAAAGGTAAGAAGGAAAGGATCTATGAAAAGGGGCGACCCTTGGTTGCAAAATGGATGTTTTTCATGGCCATTTTGACCATTGGTCATGTGAATATAGCCTAAGTGTTCAGTTTCCCTATAATCACGGGCGGACTTGGCATTTTGCAGTCCACTTTTTGCAGTCAAAATTTTTAGACTGTACCCCTCTTTACCAGAACTGTCCCCATTTGCAAGTCAAAAAAATCTACAGTATGCAGCACTATCTTCTCCAGTAAAATGCCCCCTGTATAATGCCCCCTATACTGATCCACACATAGTATATTGTCCCCTTTATTGGATTGGCCCCCCACACTGTTTATTGCTCTCTTTATTGGCCTCCTTTATTGACCCCCGACATTGTATATTGCCTCCTTTATTGGCCCCCACACTGTATTGCCGCCTATTGTTTCTGTTTTTGGATCCACACTGTATATTGCTCCCCTTTTCAAAGTACATATTGCCAATTTTTTTCACCCCCACATTAGGCCATGATCTACTGTATTATATCCCCTAATCGCTCAAAAAAGAGAGGGTCTATGTAACGTAACTGCACTCTACTCTATACAAGAGAGAATGATCCTGAATAAGGACCCCTTCTATAAGGATTTTCTAAGCTTCCCCGCCTATACGTCTATAAAGGGGTTCTCTTCAGCCCTTTCATTTTGTTGGTGTATTAATAGAATATGTTACGAATGTGCGATCAGTGGAGGTCTAACTGCTGTGGCGCCCACTAGAGATGAGTTATTCAATGCATGATCTGAATTAAATCCAAATTTAGCCCAAATTTGGAATTTTTTTCATACAAATAGCGCAAAATTGTGGCGTTACTCTCGCCCATTTAAAGTAGGTCATTGACCTAGTTTCAGGGAATGACAGTAACTTCCCAGACTGATACTAATACTGTAGTGCACAGTACTCACAGACAGTTGATGCCTTCTGTTTTGGAATATGTGCTCCCCCGTCGTAGTCACAGCCACTGCTGTCTTTTTGGGGAGCTCTGACAACAGCCAAAGACCCAAAACAGAACTACAGAGAGACAACAAGCAGGAAGGGGAGAACACAGGCCAAACAGGACCACAGGGAGCACAGAACAATTGAAAGGCCAGAGCCACCTACAAGGGCCAACACAGACCTGGAGCCAGCCCTGGTTAACCCTCTCCTCCCCTCCCCTATTACATGCACCTTTTATTACTCCTATGTGACATGCTTTGACATAGAGAACTGGTGGTCTCCCCTGTTTATTGCTGGGCAACTTTCCAAAATCAAAAGCAATAGGGAATTTGAAAGACTCCATAATAAATTATTTACAAGAGAACCTCCAAATGTTTCCTGGACTGTCTCTTTAAGAAACATCTTCCTGTAGATGTAGAAGTGCAGCAATTTAGTCTCAAGAAGCTGAGAACTGGAGCAAAGCATCCTATTGACTAAAATCCAGGGATATCATAAAGATGAGGGTTTTATTTTGAGCTGTGAGAAATGTCTCGGTCGTCCTGTGCAGCTAAATAAAGTTGACAGATCATTTCAGGCAGATGATGAACAAGTGCAGAATTGCTGCCAGCCACCAGAAAGAGGCTTCCAATCCAAAATTACTGTAAGAAATCCTCCTTTCCTCAAGAATTTTTCTCTTGGCAGTGAACGCTCGGGGAGGGGGCGCAGGAAAGATTTAGGAACTGGTAGAGCAACTTGGTGAAGATTTAGCCCATTGTCATCACCTTCCAGGGTATTAATCTGTCATTCTTTACGGCCTGAGATAGTGGCAGCTGTTATAGTGCTGTCAAACAAAGTATCCGTCCAAGACACACAAGTGAATAACATAACACTGCACAGAAGACCAAGAAGAAGAAGAAGAAGTAGAAGTGCTGCTCCGGAGGATCACCTTACAGGGATGAGGGATTAGCAGTTACTCTCAGCTATGAGCAAAAATCATCTGAGAAAAAGATCAAAACGTAATAAAACAGACCATGAGATTACACTGATATACCGTACTGTGCAAAAGTTTTAGACAATGCTACTTAGTAAGAATGCTTTCAGAAATAAGTGTTAGTTTATTTTTCTCAAAGAAGTGAATGAATTAAAAAGAAATATAAATCTCATCAATATTTGGTGTGACCTTTGCCCTTTGGAGGAGGAGTCCTGGAAGTGATGATACGGCCCCCACAGATATAGCCCTGATCTCATCATCATCCAGTCTGTCTGGGATCACATGAAGAGACAGAAGGATTGGAGCAAGCCTACATCCACAGAAGAGCTGTGCTTAATTCTCCACGATGGCGGGAACAACCTCCCTGCCGAGTTCTTTCAGAAACTATCTGCCAGTGTATGTAGAAGAATAGGGCAAAGGTCACACCAAATATTAATGGATTTGGATTTCTCTTTTCCTTAATCACTTAATTTTGTTAATTAACAAAAATAAACTATTAACCCTTCTATTTCTGAAAGCATTTTTACTTTATATCATCCCCCCCCCCCCCCACACACACACACATGCACACACATGCACACACACGCACACACATGCCTAAAAGTTTTGAACAGTACTATAAATTAACCAATCATTTATTGTAATGTTCTGGAAAAAAATATAATTCATATATTAATGTAATTCTTTACCTTCCTAGGTATTTGAAGAAGAGCATCACATCTTATATCTGGACCATGGTGGGGTCATTGTGGCCATCAAAGATACATCTATTCCACTGAAAATACTCAAGTAATATATTACATTTTAACTTGTATATACTGTACTGCATCTTCAGAAAATAATCTCTTTGTTTCTTATTGGTGTCGGATAATCACTAATATGTTGCTGTTGACATTGCTTTACAGAAAGAGGAATTAAATTCCAAGTGGGGAAAAATAACTATAATAAAATAATTACTTTAAAAGTTTGTAAAAAAAAAAAAAAGTAATTGTTAAAAAAAACTTTTTGCTGAAAACTAAAACTAAAAAAAAAATATATGTTTTACTCTATTTTATTTTTTTTATTATTGTTTTTATTCTGTTTTCTGTAAATGATTATGGGGGTGGCCATCTTGCCTGAGCTTCTCCTCTGCTCTGTTAACAGCATTAAGTGATATGCTTTACAGCACAGTCATGGGCATAGGCAGCAATAGTCTAATATCTATGGGACAGTTTTCTAGACAGGGAGCGGAGTAGATTAGCTGTGACATGTATTGCCAGTAGTGCATGCATTGATGGGCCAGTGGTGTTATCTATAGAGCTGTTATCCTGTTAAAGGAGACTGCTGCAAAGAAAAGGCTATTTTGAGGCTTAGTGGTCAGAGTGAAAATTGCAGTATATAGTATTTATTTAAAATATAGAGAGTAACATGGAAAATGTAAAAGAAATCAAAAAATAAAATAATGAATATGTTTAACATAAAAACGTATGTTATGTTAAACATATTTTAACATATCATATTAAAAAGTAGGTCATTTTTGGTCACATATTCCCTTCAATGTGTATGTATTTTTTTTTCCCCTGTCATGGTGTACATTCAGCCATGGACCTCACAATTCTTTTACATATTTTATAAACTTTTTTTTCCTAGAAATAGTAGATATAGATACCAGTATAAATCGTAAGACTATATAATGAACCAAACTTGCAGCAAAAGATTAGTTTGAGAGTATTGGAGCAAATACGAGTCTTAATGTTTTATGAACTTTCATGTTTTATTTACTTGTTATGCCAGATTATGCCGAGTTGGTCATTTCTATGAGACTGCTACATTTGTATAATTAACTCATTAATTATTAATATTAATTAAAATGTCTCATACTTATTGAATTGTCCTAATATGCAAGAAGGTTTTAGTCTCGCACACTGTATTATGAGGATTCAATAAATACAAGACAATTTCATTTTTCCTTAACACGTATTTGTAAAAAATGGCTAAAAAAATGATTGATTAGATTTTTTTTTTTATTTTGTTGTTAATTATTCATTTTATTATATTCCTTAGATTCAGTGTCGATGAAGGTTATTCATGGAGTGTACACAATTTCACCAGCACGTCCGTGTTCGTGGATGGACTTCTCAGTGAACCCGGAGATGAGACTTTGGTGATGACGTATGTTATTCTTTGCTTCAGATTATTGTTTTTGTGTTTTTTATATAAAGAGAATGGGGGCATATATTTTGTTTTTTTTCGTATTTTGTCCCTTTTTTAAGTTTTAAGTTGTTTGCGCAAAATTTGTCAGATTCACCACTTTGCCTGGGAAAGCGAGTGTGATTTATCTAGTTGACTTTTTACAATGTAATTATGACATGCGCCTTTTTTAAAAAAAGGCGTAAAAATAGAGCAATTCCTGTACAGGGGCAGCATAAAAAACAAAACTTGACATATCTGACCACATTGGAATTACAATTTCCATTAGGTGAATTTTGTGCAAAATTGATGATGCAGTTCACCTTTATAATAAATTAGGCACACAGAATGCTGAGGCATAAAAAAGGCGCAAGTCAAAAAAAAGGTGCAAAAAATTGTGCAAATATTAAATAACCTTGGCTCATAGTTGATGTCGATTTCAGGCATCATTTACGCCAACGTAAATTATCATAAATCTGACATAGCCCATCCACATCACACACCCTCTTTCAGAAAAGCAGAAAAAAGTTGCAAATTTTTTGTGCTAAAACCTGACATGAGCAAAAATATGCAACTGGAATATGAGGCATAATGAATCTCCCCCATTGTGTCGTGTATTCCAGTTTTCTAAATGCGACCAGCACAGTAAGCAATTGAATTGTCTATTTTTGGTTACCATGGATACTACTATAGACATATAGCGTATTCTACTGTCAATTTTTCTCCTACTTGTATACATAAATATGGACGTATTCCTGTATGTAGCCAAATCTCTAAAAATAACTTTTTTTTTGATAATGTACATCATTTTTGCATTTTTTAGTATAATGTACAACCTTGGCGGGCGATATAAATGTAGCAGAGCTTAGTTTGTCCTCTTGTGCATTATGGTAATTCAGCTAAAGAGGACCTGTCTTGTCCCCAAAATGTGGAGCGGCCATCATACAGTATGTTGCTTCCTACATAGCCCCTGATTGCAGAGCAGAGGTTTTTTTGTCTGTACATATTCCCCATTTCCTTGCAATTTGCCCTGTCAGTTTCTGTGACTAGTATGATGAATATATTGGCAACTGGGCGGTCTCCATTACCCAGCATCAAAGGGGTATGAACGAGATATGGGCGAACATCATGAGAATCGTCTTGAAATCTTTAAATATCTGGTTTTGTCCTCCTTGTCAAATCAAAAGTGCCATTATAATACTCTGCGGTGGAGGCCCAGGAGATGTAGAACATAATAAACACTTATACTCACCTTCCCTCACCTCTCCTCAGCTCTCTTGTAGCATCCAGTGCTTCTTCGGGGTACTCCTCCAGCCTCCTGAATGACCCCCAGGGAGCTGTAATTGAGCAGCCACATGGGGTGTGCCAACATCATGCTTTAAGCCATGCATCATGACACTGTCATCCCCCAGGTGACAGCTGAGGCTGTATCATAGGCCTCAGCAGTTCCCTTGGCGACCATTAACATCACCCAGGAGGCCGGAAGAGGCTAGAAGACCACTGAAGAGTATTCTGAGGAAGTCCAGGAGAGGGAAGGCAAGGTGAGTAACAATGGTTATTATGTTTCTGCACCACATGGGCCTCCACTTATTACACTCTGGGGTCTGAACCACAAAAGTTTCAGATTCGGGGTAAGCCTGAAATTTTGGGAAAATTCAGGTCGAATTCGTTATGGTCTAAACTGCTTTGCTCATTTCTAGGGATTTGTCAGCGCTGTTTTCTCACTTTTCTATTTCTATAATAGGAATTGCAAATATGTAAACTTAGTCTCAGAGCAGCTCCAGCAATATAATCTTGTAAGACTTCCCCATCTCCTGAGATCACACTCCCTTCTGGCAGCATCTTGTGCCGAGGGGATCCAACTGCAGAGCCACGCACATAGCCTGCAAGCAGCAGCACAAGAGATCTGGAGGGGGAAGCAAAAGCTCCCGCGCTATATACAAATCCATATGTAATGTCTGCTCCAGGGATCAGCAATCTTCAGCATTCCAGCTGTTGTGATACTACAATTCCCAGCATGCATACTTGTTTTCCTGTACTTAGAAGTGAATGGAGCATGGTGGGAGTTTTAGTTTTTCAGCAGGTGGAGTGCCAAAGGCTACTGACCCCTGATCTACTCAGTCACATCTATAATTTCAGGGAGTTGACCCACCATGAAAACTCTCTTCACATTAAAGTTGGGCTCACAAAGAGTGGTCCTAAGTGAAAGACCCCACTATTAAGTCCATGGACCCTAATAGAACATACAGAAAGCAGTTGTCGTCATCCCTTTAAAGGAGAGTCTATCACCAGAACCCATTATATCAACCCAGCTCCGCAGATAGATAGGTTAGGGTCACCTGAATCACATGGTGTTTTCTAATTGAGAATCGTTGTTGTCGTCACAGTGAAAATGTGATCCATAGAGTTCAGCCTCCCACTGCTCTGTGCCACCCTCCATTCCTCCCTCCCTTCCTCCTCTGACTGACCTGGCCTGACAGTGTATTCCTAATCTCGCTTAGCCTTGAGTTTTGTCACATTTGCCACTGCTCATAGTCTCAGTTCATGCGCAGTACTGCTGTGATGCTTACCTGGACACATGTACTGCGCATGCGCAGAGACTATAAGCAGTGGTGAGTACGACAGAACTCAGGGCCAAGCGAAATTAGGAATACACTGTCAGGCCAGGTCAATCAGAGGAAGGAGGGAGAGACGGAGGGCAGAACAGATTCCTGGGAGTCTTACCTCTTTGGAGCAATGGCAACTCCCTCATTGCTCCAAAGTGCTCATTTGTAATTGACAAAATCAGCGATATCTCGGCAATGGAGGCAGCGATTCACAAGGGGAAAACAGCGTGTCATTCAGGTGACCCTAACCTATCTATCTATCTGCAGGGTTGGGTTGATATGTTGGATTCCTTTAAAGGGGTTGGTCACTTCATCAAAATATATCCTAAATACCACTATCCATGTGCTGTGTATACAGTGGAGAGCAGCGGACCTGATGCTCATGGGAAATTAGATGATAATGGTCATATGATCTACCTACACTTTCGCTAGGTTCGCACTAGCGTTGGCTTTTCTGTTGTTCTGGTCCGTCAGAGCACTACAACATCGGCCACATATGGAGCCCGATGGACCCCATTAACTATAATAGGATCCATTGGGTATCGATTTTTTTTTTTTTAAAATGAAAGCATCGGAGGAAAAAGTGGCCACTTTCAGGACTTTTTCGTGTAGCGATTTTGGATGCACATTGCAGTGAAGTCTCCTACGCCATGTATATAGGGGTATAGCTATAGGGTATCTGAAGGGACCCCAAGGAAAAGAATTTTTTTTGTATATATCCAGTAGATCTTACGCACTGGAGCTTGTGTAAATGAAGAGTTTCGGTATATGGATGTGAAGAATCTGAGCGTGTTAAATGAAGCGTTGTAACAGGCTTGAAGTGATATCTATTCACCAGCGGAGTTCATATCTACAGTGAGAAAATACACCAAGGATTCTCTTTGACAATTCCCGGAGCCTCAACTTTTATTTAGATGATAAATGTAGCGTGCTTACCTGTAAGACTAACAGATGTGTTTGAAGCGAGGTATTTTATCTGGAGTATTTTTGCAAAGCAACCACAAGTTTTTAATATTCTTCAAAGCTTCGCTATTTCTCAGTGGGCATGAGGATGAGGAGCAGGACTGATATCACAGTGCCACCTAGTGGACAGAAAATAAACTATGGGAGCTTTGATTTATCGGAATTTATTATGAAATATTTATTATATAAAAGTACTAATTAATAATAATAACTGTAATTAATATTATTATATATCTAATTATTGGTTTTGGTCATCCAATCTATAATGTCCCTCTAGAATGTCCTGTCTTCTGCTTGTATCTACTGTATAAGCATTGAATGAAATGTTTGGCTTTATCAGACCAAGGGTCCTCATGTTTGTCTTCTTTAAAGGGGTTGTCCGAGATCCATGGGTAATGGATACTGGTGATCTATCCACAGTATTAAATTGGTGGGGTCCGACACCCGGACCCCGCACCTCTCAGCTGATTCCCACTGCAACCGTATAGGGAGCTGGAAGCTGTATACAGTATACGGAGGCAGGGTGTCGCCATTCCCTTCAATAGGAGCCAAGCTGCTTTCGGCCTTATACCTTGTATATGGCTAATCAGTTGATCGGTGTGGGGTATGGGTGCTGGATCCCCACCAATCTGATGACCCATCCTGTGGATAAGTCACCCATACCCATACCAATGGGTAATGGACAACCCCTTTAACATTCACTGTCCTTGAATGGAACTAAGGTGCAATACCAGACACAGCCTACAGAAAAGAGTGGTACTGTTTCTGGGGAAAAAAAAACAGACTTCTTTTTTCTATTCTGTGATCTAAACTAATCTAATCTGAACTTCTGTAATTGTCCAGCGTTCACATACATCATGTACATGAGATTTTCTCCAGAGGAAGAAATCTGTCTCTCTAGTGCCATCTATAGGTAGCTACCCTGTAAGTCAATGTCTGACCCATTACAGTGCCTTGAAACATGATTAGGCAAGGGCATAACCTGGGTATGTGGCAGAGAGTGCGGTCACATCCAAGACTAAGAGCTTTAGGGAGCCTGTAAGGTGTCTCTTCCCAATATATGGAGGCCCAGGAGCTTCTTGTTATATCTCTGTATGACTAGGGATATCAGGCAGACCAGAGACATTTTGGTTTGGCTGATTTCCCTAGTCACATTTCAAGGACATTGACTTACAGGATAGCTATACGTGGTACTACAGAGACACGTCTCTTCCTTCTGGAGGAGAGCTAATTTCCATATTGCAATGTGGCTTACTGGTGAGTACTGTTGCCTTGCAGCACTGAGGTCGAATCTGACCTATTGTAAGACCACATTGTCATGGAGCTTGTATGTCCTCCCCATATTAGGTGGGTTTCCTTAGTGTTCTTCCTGGAATATGTTGGTGCGGGCCCTCTATCCCACTGTGCCAGTTGGTCACTGTCAGTATTATATTTGTCTTGTATATTTTGTGTACCGTATGTAAACCCTCAAATGTAAAGCACCATGGAATCAATGGTGCTATATAAATAAACAATAATAATAATAATTGGTGCTGTATAATTATGAGAATGCCCCCACAGGGGAAATTAAGCATTACACCTTAACTAATGGACTAATAGTAATACACAGACATGCTGGGTCCTCCAGAGTGCAGGAAACTCAAGTTAGATACAAAGGATCCTGAGCAGAGGATCCTCTCTATTAACTCACAATTTGTTTCTAGTTTTTGTGACATGGAAATTCAAAAGTAAAATCAAAAATTCTTAAAACGTTGGTTTAAAAATAGGTCATTTTTGGTGGCACATTCCTTTTAAGCCGGGCTATAATATCCAATTATATGAAAAAAATAAATAAATCTTCAAAAACTTTGTAGTTGTGTTCAGCACTTCACATTATGCAGTTTGTTCCAAGTTATATTCCCTTATGGCAATTCCCTATTAAGCCCAGCAGCTCGGTTTCCATGCCTGACTGACCACAGTGAAATGTGTTAAGGTTTGTAGAGGATATTGCTGCTGAAATATGGTAGCTGAGCAGATGAGCTGAGGGGCTTATGAGGCATGTTCTATGGGCACGTCAGATGAATCCATGAAGACCACATCCATCAGGTGTAACGTACAGCGTCTGCTCAGCAACCACCAATATACACTGTGAATATGAATCCATGGTGAGAACATAACCTATGACCATTTACATTACAGGGTGTTCGGACATATCAGTTACCGATCAGAATGGGAACTGGTAAAAGTGGATTTTAGACCCTCGTTCGTACGAGAGTGCACTGAGGAGGACTACAACTCCTGGAATGTCTCTAATACACAGGTATTGTATGATGAGGGACAAATTGGGAAAGGGAATCTCCATTTTTTGATCATGTCATTTTAGAGCCAACATTCTGTACTGACCTAGAGTCAAATATTAACCCCTTCCCAACAAAGCCATTTTTTTGTTTTGATGTTTTAGATTTTTACGCTCCACATTCTAAAACCTACAACCTTCCCGGTTCATACAGTTGTGTGAGGCAAATTTTTTGGGGTTAAATAGTACTTCATAGTGATACTATTACTTAGAATCACATAAAACACTATCTCCAGGTGTGTATGACAGATACACGATATACTGGGAAGCTGCAAAAATTCAAAATGGGGTAGATTTGGCAAAAAATGAAATTGTGACATTTTCTTACAGGTTTTGTTTTTACATGGCATGTTACTTATCTGACCAAGACATCTAAAGGTATGAGTACCTGTAATCAGAGATGTCTCCGATAGCAGGCACTTTTGCCAGATCTCTGCTGTATAAAACAGCAAAGCCCCGGTGACTATGGCTCCGCTCAGCTCCTGAATGGATGTCAGGAATAGGTTAATATTCTGGCTGCAAGCAGCCACCACTAGAGGGAGCTTAGAAGCTTACTGCATACTGTGCTATTACTAAGCTGTCCCCTGCCGCTGTCTTGTCCAGTGGCGCTTCGGTTCTTCTTCTGGCGAAAATCCTCACCTCACTTGCTTAAGGAAAGGAACCAGGATGTCACTCACATACGTCTGTATATCCTGGAAATTCCCTTAAATGTATACGTTGTACAGAGGTTTTCTAGGTTGAAGATATTGATGACCATTGCCTTGGATAGGTCATCCATAGCAAATCAGAGGGAGTTCAACACAGAGCACTCACTGGCACAGGAACCGACACAGAGAATCAAATGGGAGGAACACTGTGTTGTGCGGTTCCTTTGTTATTCCTCCCAGAAATTTAAGAAAATAATGTACAACTCCTTGATACCAGTTTGAAATTGTTCCCCTGCACATTGTCACACAGTCTGCACACTGCCAGACTGTGTAGGGACACACCCCTTTGACAAGGAAAATGGTACTATCCAGTACACAACTAATTTATAAATTTCCAGGAAGAATAGCAGAGAAACGGCACAGCGCAGAATTTTTTGAAAAAATGTGCTACATGTTTTTTCATGTGGAATACAAATATTTACTAAAATAGACATGTCAGGAAAGAAGACAGAGCCACAGTATATTTATTATTTTATTGTGAAGCTGGAGAGCGACATAATATTGTCCTCTCCCTCTTCTATCCAATATTAGCTGCTTATCTTTGATCAGGCAGTAGTAATATAGATCTATCATTCTGTTTTACTGTACGCTGTAAAACAAGATTACACTTAACTAGTTTGAAGCCTTTAGTGCTGACATCTAGTGGCCAATGGGAAAACTTACAATCTGACAATGGCTATTTTAATTTGAATAGACAGATGGAAAGTGAAGTTAAAAATGATAACCTTTTGATGATAGCCTCCTTTTACTAAGAAAAGGATCAAATAAAACTCAAGGGTATAATAATCTTTTCTGAATTACAGCTTCCTTGACTAGATAACAAAAACTATATTGGTGGTTAGTACCGTATATCGCTAGCTATATACAGGAGTGACCTTGCTTCTTGGCGGGACATGTCCAGATTTGTGTGTCATGAGATGATCAGCTTTTCAAGACAATATTGTTTCATGACTTTGTGTCACAAAGTGATATCCTATGTTTTCCTTTGTGTGGCCATTCTAGCTAAGTTCAGGTTGGATACATAATGTACATGTTAATCTTTAGCATAGTCTCTAGTCCTGCGCACTGGTCTCAGTAGAGTTCACAGTTCAGTTTCCCCATTTTAGACACAAGCACCCATCTGGGACCAGTTTCATTGGAAACCAACAAACCTGTTTGTTTTTGGACTGTGGCAAGATAGCCAACCAAAAATGCAGAGAGCATATAAGAACATCAAACTGCCCTGGTGGGATCGGAATGTTAGCACTAGTCCTGCAATCCATCAATAATGTATTTACTTTCATATAATTTATATGCAGGGAGACCACTGCATTATGGGTCAGCGGAGGAGCTTCCGTAAGAGGAAGACGTCATCATGGTGCATTAAGGGTAGGAGTTTCACCTCAGCCCTTACATCAAAAATATGCCAGTGTAAAAGCACAGATTATGTATGGTATGTATATTATATGTTTATTAATATATGATACTCGTAGATAGAAATATGGCCAGTGGATGTCTCCATTTACTAAAATAAGTTCAATTTGTAAGGCCTTCTAAATCGGGCATGTTGCTGTAAATGGTGTATAGCTAACATTACCACCCAGGACCTGATATCTGAAGGCACCAATATCTCTCTGCCACATAACTAGACACCAGTATTGTAAATATTAGGTAGCTTGTTGCAGATTTTTGGGCCCAGGAGTATCAAGTTATGTTTCTTAAGTAGGGAACTAATATGGGAATGAAATACATACATTTCGATAAGACCTTACAGAGTTTTCAGTCAGCTTGGAGTTTTATGCAAGATCACAAGAACTGCATGGGTTGAATACTGTTGCACTTCCCCTGCAGAATATTGAAACATAAATGGTGGGAGGGGAATAGGCAGAGGGCAGGAATAGAGGAGGAAGCAGCTAAGGTAATAGGATGAAGAATAATGAGAACAGGGGCAAAGCACAACAGTTGAGAAGTTCATCATATACAGTGCCTTGAGAAAGTATTTGGCCCCCTTGAACTTTTCAACCTTTTGCCACATTTCAGACTTCAAACATAAGGATATAAAATTTTAATTTTTTTGGTGAAGAATCAACAACAAGTGGGACACAATCGTGAAGTGGAACAAAATTTATTGGATATTTTAAACTTTTGTAAAAAATAAAAAACTGAAAAGTGGGGCGTGCCAAATTATTCAGCCCCCTTAAGTTAATACTTTGTAGCGCCACCTTTTGCTGCGATTACAGCTGCAGATCGCTTGGGGTATGTCTCTATCAGTTTTGCACATCGAGAGACTGAAATTCTTGCCCATTCTTCCTTGGAAAACAGCTGGAGCTCAGTGAGGTTGGATGGAGAGCGTTTGTGAACAGCAGTTTTCAGCTCTTTCCACAGATTCTCGATTGGATTCACGTCTGGACTTTGACTTGGCCATTCTAACACCTGGATACGTTTATTTGTGAACCATTCCATTGTAGATTTTGCTTTATGTTTGGGATCATTGTCTTGTTGGAAGATAAATCTCCGTCCCAGTCTCAGGTCTTTTGCAGACTCCAACAGGTTTTCTTCCAGAATAGTCCTGTATTTGGCTCCATTCATCTTCCCATCAATTTTAACCATCTTCCCTGTCCCTGCTGAAGAAAAGCAGGCCCAAACCATGATGCTGCCACCACCATGTTTGACAGTGGGGATGGTGTGTTCAGGGTGATGAGCTGTGTTGCTTTTACGCCAAACATATCGCTTTGCATTGTGGCCAAAAAGTTCGATTTTGGTTTCATCTGACCAGAGCACCTTCTTCCACATGTTTGGTGTCTCCCAGGTGGCTTGTGGCAAACTTTAAAGGAGACTTTTTATGGATATCTTTGAGAAATGGCTTTCTTCTTGCCACTCTTCCATAAAGGCCAGATTTGTGCAGTGTACGACTGATTGTTGTCCTATGGACAGACTCTCCCACCTCAGCTGTAGATCTCTGCAGTTCATCCAGAGTGATCATGGGCCTCTTGGCTGCATCTCTGATCAGTCTTCTCCTTGTTTGAGATGAAAGTTTAGAGGGACGGCCGGGTCTTGGTAGATTTGCAGTGGTCTGATACTCCTTCCATTTCAATATGATCGCTTGCACAGTGCTCCTTGGGATGTAGGTGGATTATATTTATCTTGAACCCTACAAATTGTACAGTGCTGCGGAATATGTTGGCGCTATATAAATAAAATGTATTATTATTATTATTATTTATCATCATCAGTCATTTAGGACAACATTGGCTCATTCAGAGATCCTCACTGAACTTCTGGAGTGAATTTGCTGCACTGAAAGTAAAGGGGCCGAATAATATTGCACGCCCCACTTTTCAGTTTTTTATTTTTTACAAAAGTTTAAAATAACCAATAAATTTCATTCCACTTCACAATTGTGTCCCACTTGTTGTTGATTCTTCACCAAAAAATTTAAATTTTATATCCTTATGTTTGAAGCCTGAAATGTGGCAAAAGGCAATTTCGCAATACTTTCGCAAGGCACTGTATACTAATGTAAAATGGCTGTCCTAAACTAAATTAGCCCTTATAAATATTACCAAGGAGTTTTATGAGTTAATGCATTCTGGGCCATGTGTATATTCCATATACTCTCTAACGTTGTATTTCCCTGTATGAAATGCTGATTCTCATACATGTCCTTTCCTTGCAGTGATTATGGATTCGAGCAGGAGGTCACCCAAAAACAGACTAGCAGATGTTTTGCTGATTTTTGGTTTAACCCAGACTCTCCACCAGAACACTGCACTGTGGGACAAACCTATACAAGTACAACTGGGTAAGGGTTCAGAGTGGTATAGTGAATTCTGTAACAAGTACTGTATGATTCACAAAGACCCTAAAGAAATTAGGAACTTATGGCAGATCCTGGTCCTTATTGCCAGATCAGAGGCAATTGCATATTTGCTCTCAATCTGCAATAGTCTTACTTTTCAGCTCCCTAGTCATTTCAATGGAAAGATGGCATTGCTCACTGACATCAAGGCTGAAAATGTAGATAGGGACCCTGTGCCAATTGCTATACCGCACCGCACATGCGATAAAAGTCAATTGATGTGTCTCCACGGTTATAGACTGCAGACTACAGTCACCTTCTCTGCCTCCTTGTCTACTATAAGTAGGTTAATGAGAAGAAAAGTCAGATGGAGTGGAGTAAGACATGACTGCAAGACCTGACTACACACAGAGTTTACTTGTGGTGTTACCATGGAGACAAATAGATTTGCTTAGGAGCTGTATAGACAACATTTTTAATCAAGACTGTACAAATTTACTTCATTTCAGAAGTATGATGCCAGTTAAAAATGGTAGTAAAAGTGTACATATTCTGCATATTATTTTTAGAGGGGGTAAAGTGGAGTACCAGGACATTATTAGGTTGAATTAATGTAAATATCAAAATATAGTTGTATCTGTTATAGGTATATTAAAGACATTTTCCCACTTTTTCAGATGATGAAATATCACTTGGATAACTGCCAGGACCCTCGCTGACTTTGGCCACCTGCTGTACAGGAAACTTCAATATAGGCCCATTCACCTGAATGGAGCTGAGTCTCAGTTTTCGGCACAGTGGGTGGCTAGCAGCACCAATGTGCAGGGAAAAAGCCAAAAGGTATAGGCAGGGATCCCAGAGGTCAGACTCTTACCACTGATAATGCTATGGTATATCCTAGCAATATTCTGTAAGAGACTATCCCTTTTATGATATTATTATAGATGATTTTATTATATAAGCAGAGGGGTAATAGCATGTTAGCGGCCATTTACCTTTTATGAAGTACGTGGTCGCTCCATCAGAACAGGATGGATTGCAGCATCACTCCCTATGACTGGAGGTCTTGAAGCATGAAATTTAAAACACAGGCGCAGAGTCCACCTCTATAACACCCAAGGAAGCACAATGAGAAATAACCCTGCTGGGAGTAAAAATCATAAGACATATGAGCAAAATGCACCTTATAAAGTCTTACTTCCTGAAGGGCAGCGTGATAAATAGTCTTTGTGTCCTGATTCTCTCCTGCCCCTTACGCCTCTATAATAAATGGACATGATCAGATTTCTGCTTTTGAAGAATGGCCACTTAGATGTATTGAGCTGCTGCTAGGCCCACAGGTATCCCATGTCTACTCAGCGTGCCCACAGCTATTGATATCAAAGAAATCGGTAAAACTTACTGAAAACTCTAGATTTGAGCAAAACTTGGCGGTAAATAAAGATAAGTGTCAGTCAGTGTCTCTTGTACAGTGACCAGGAATTCATAAGGAAATAACAGCAAAATATCCTCAAATACAGTGCCTGCCCTAGTGTGCCCAAATACATTCCCAGCCATAGTGTCCCCAAATACACTGCCAGCCACAGTGTCCACAAATCCACTGCCCGCCGTAGTATCCACAAATACAGTGCCTGCCATAGTGTCCACAAATACAGTGCCTGCCATAGTGTCCCCAAATATAGTTCTAGCCATAGTGTCCCCAAATACAGTGCCTGTCATAGTGTCCCCAAATACACTGCCCGCCGTAGTATCCACAAATACAGTGCCTGCCATATTGTCCCCAAATACAGTGCCTGCCATAGTGTCCCAAAATATAGTTCCAGCCATAGTGTCCCCAAATACACTGCCAGTCATAGTGTC
The DNA here is from genome assembly GCA_947044405.1 of Leptodactylus fallax. Taxonomy (NCBI): domain Eukaryota; kingdom Metazoa; phylum Chordata; class Amphibia; order Anura; family Leptodactylidae; genus Leptodactylus; species Leptodactylus fallax. The sequence continues at coordinate 368,758 of CAMRHE010000542.1, forward strand.
CCAAAATACAGTGCGTGTCATAGTATCCCCAAATACAGTGCCTGTCATAGTGTCCACAAATACACTGCCAGCTATAGTGTCCGCAAATACAATGTCCACCATAGGATCCACAAATACAGTGCCAGCCATATTGTCCCCAAATGCACTTCCAGTCATAGTGTCCCCAAATACACTGCCAATCATAGTGTCCCCAAATACAGTTCCTGCCATAGTGTCCCCAAATACAGTGCCTGCCACAGTGTCCCCAAATACAGTGCCTGTCATAGTGTCCCCAAATACACTGCCAGCTATAGTGTCCGCAAATACAGTGCCCGCCATAGTGTCTTCAAATATAGTGCCAGTCATAGTCTCCCCAAATACAGTGCCTGCCATAGTGTCCACAAATACACTGCCAGCCACAATGTCCCCAAATACAGTAATTTTGCTTCACTAGAAACAGTGCCAGCCACAGGCCCCCCAAATAAAGTGACACTGCCCCCACAAAAAGTGTCATAACAGTACCCTAAATGCAGTGCAAGCCCCAGTGTCTCTAATACACATACTCTCCCAAAATGTCAGCAAAAAGGGTGACCTCCCAAAGTACCAGAAGAGTGGATAAATCTCTTCGGTCCTTTCTTGGTCCAGTTATATGAGACATAGCACTTTTTAGTCCATGCCACAAAAAGGGGATGTTGGTCCCAAAAGGAGTAGGATTTTACTAAAAGGGGTTTGGTGACAGATGGTAACCTTCTCAGGCCAGGGTTCCCAGAGATCCACATGAAAAAGGCAAATATTACAGAAACATGTTCCCAAATATACTGACAGCAAGAGTCTCTACCTATAGTGACAGCCGGCGGCCTCAACATAACACACCTCTTTGTCCAGCTGCCGGATGAAACTTGTGCACAGAAAAGTATGCAGATTAGCTATCTATCAAAAGAAAAGCTGTGCCTCTAGCATCATCTGTTGGAGAACAACATTCCAATAAGTCAATGTCCGACCCTTTATAGGGAGTCCATTACCAGAATCCAGTATATCAACCCAGCCCTGCAGATAAATAAGTTAGGGTTATGTGAATCAACAGTGTTTTCCCCTTGTGAACTGGTGCCACCATTGCCAAAATATCACCATTTATGTGAATATGCAAATTAGCTCTTTGGAGCAGTGAAGGTGTTATCACTTACCAATTTGGAGCAATTGCAACATCATCATTACTGCAAAGAGCTCATTTGTATATTGACAATTATTGCCCCTAACCTATCTATCTCCGTGGCCGGGTTCATATGTTGGGTTCTGGTGACAGACTCCCTGCCTTGGAATATGACTTGGATGTAAGCAAAACCAAACACTCCTCTTCAGAGAGTTTCTGGGTGACTGTCCTTCTTCAGTGCATAGTAGTGCAGTGGTTTGGTGGGACGAGAAACCTTTGTGACCATTTGAGGGGTACTGTTTCTCATTTGGAAAGTGGGCTACTTTGCATACCTTTCCCAGAGGAGCATTACATGGTCTATAAGGGCCCGTTCACACAATGGAATCTGCTGCTGATTTTGAGGCGGATTCTGCCCCAAAATCAGAGGCAGATTCCACCCTGATTCTGCCTCCCATTGTATTCAATTTCTAATTGCTCTTCATTTTTCACCGTCTGAACATACCCTAACCCCACATTCACATGACTGAGTTTCTGAAACTTGGTCCGTGTGTTCTCTGGAATTACCGTGTGAACCGAGAGCAAGGCAGGTGGTTTGGACTCCGCAACCAGAAATGAACGCACACGCGGTAGTTCAAGAAAAAAATATATATTTACTATAAGTTAATAAAGGTTAGTTAAAGGTAAAATGACAGGGCTAAAGACAAGCAAAATATACAATATAGCATGAACAATTTCAAGGCAAATTCTGCAATGGTTTCTACTTTTACTCTGTCCACTTCTGCAGTATGGACACTGAATGAACAATATACTCAAAACTATCCCTAACTGACCCTGACTTCACATTTGGGTGCACCCCCTTTTCCCCAGTGGTCCAGGTGGACCGCTTACAGTCCGTAGAAGCGCGCGGTGGGGCCCAAAGTCGGTCCTTTCTTTTATAGTGAAGCGTCCTCTCCTCACGGTTATCAGGATCTTGGGAGAAATGAAGTCCTCTTTAACAGGGAAACCAAATGAATGCAATGTAATCCAACAGCAGATTCCACTCAGCACACTGACAGTCCTGCCGAATCCATACACTGAGCTGGGATGTAAGCCGGGATTTAGCAGGTGCCGTCCAGTACATCAACAGCACTGCGAGTCTCTATCTGTGGTATCCATATACACAGTCACAATGTCAGTCTCACTGATCAGCCACTGAGCACAGTTCCTTTCACGTGGACTCACTAGTCCTGTTGTCTCTTTACACTCTGTTTGTCTCTGGACCAAGATACAGCTTAGCTGTACAGAAAAACCTCCACACCAGTTCAATACAACACTTGCCAAGATGGCTGCTGCTCTCTGTCTCGTCACTTCCTGCTTCTCTGCTCACACTCTGTCTGCAGAACAGGCAAGCTGACATAAAAGGGGGGGGGTCTCACTCCAGCATCATGTCACAATTACAATGGCTGCTGTCTTAAAGGAACAGAATCACAGAAATACATTCAACATTAACAGTTTATACAGACAAATGAAGCTTAAGACAACATTGGCTGTCTCTTACATATTCCCCCCCACTTTAAGATTGGCAGTCCCTGCCTATGACTGTATATCCAGAGGGTTGTACTTTTATGCACAGGGTGGTAGTATACCGATGTATGGCAGGCCAAACAAACTCATCCTGCGCATACCGAACAGGGGGAATACCAGCATTTGGCCTAGTGGTCCGTCTGAGGACCGGTGGTATATTATGGGGTGCTGCAGCTATGGGCTGAGAAGGACCAGCGGATTCCGCACCAGAGGGGGCACAGGCCGGAGATACAGTAGTCACAGGTGGAACATCCCCAGGAGCAGGGATCGGCCAACAATCATCCTCCTCGTCGGAGGCCCATTCCGCACCTCCATTCTCTGACTGTGGGAGCTCATTCACATTGGCAGGCCCATCGTGATTTGTCCCTTCAGAATGACACAGGCGCAACATATTTCGGTGAAGTACTCGAACACAATCAGTTCCTTCTTTCTGGACCTGGTACACTGGCCCATTCGCATACTTGCGGCCAACAACACGATACGGCAAAGCCTCCCATCTGCTTTCCAATTTCCCTTGGGGTTTCTTGACACGAACTAGCACCAGGTCGCCTGGTTGCAATGGTGCTTCTTGCACTGGGGTCTTATCAGGATGGGGATGTTCTTGCAGGCGCTGCCGCACCAATCGATGGATCGTCTCAAGTCTCTGCCGATGCGCCCGCACCCAAGAGGTTGGATCCCTCGGAGGGAACCCATCCACATCATTCAACTGTAATTCTCCTATACTTCGCCCAGACCGCCCAAAGAGAAGTGTATAAGGAGAGTACCCCGTTGTAGAATGGACCTGATTGTTATAGGCCCACACCATTTCAGACAAGAACTGAGGCCACTGTAACTTCTTGTCTTCCTCCAGAGTCCGCAGCATCTGTAGCAGAGTTCTGTTGAATCTTTCACAGGTCCCATTTCCCTGAGGGTGGTATGGAGTCGTGTGCGACTTCTTTATCCCGTAGATACGTTGAACTTCTTTCATTACGTGTCCCTCAAAGCAGGCGCCCTGGTCGGAGTGGATGCGTTGGGGGCACCCATATACTCGAATGAAATCTTGGCACAGAGCACGAGCTGCTGACTCAGCTGTCTGGTCCTTGGTGGCGGTTACCACCGCAAATTTGGTGAAGTGATCCACCATTACGAGGCAATACTGGTGTCCGCTATTGGATGGGCCCACCATTAGATAGTCTATCATGACGATTTCTAAAGGTTCCTGGGTCACGATGGTTTGCAGGGGAGCTCTCTGTTCTATTGCCTTATGGATCTCACAAGTTCGACAGCTGCGGCATACTTCTTCGACCATTTGACGAAGACCAGGGCAGTAAATCAGTCGCTGTAACCAACGAAAGGTCTTCTCATGACCAAAATGTCCATTCTTATTATGAGCCTCAACTGCCAAGGAGCGAGCCAGTTCACTAGGCACCACAATTTGGTATCGAATGTCGATCTCAGAAGGTAAATAGACCTTTCGGCATAGCACTCCATTTTTCATCTCCAACTTTTCCCACTGACTCAAAACAGATAATATCTCACGTGTCAGTCGTTCTCTTTCCTCTCTACAGGGCTTCTGGCCTTTCTCAACACACTTGATCATCTGCGCCAGCCCCTCATGGGTCTGTTGTATCTGTGCCCATTCCTGTCGTGAGGGACCAAAGAAAGGAGCCATTTCAGTCCCCTCCATCTCAAACTGATTAGTGGCGGTCAAGGCCTGTGAAAATCTGCTGAAATCGGGCACCTCCACATGCTCCAACTCATGATCCACGTCTTCTGTGGGGGTCTGGGCAGTTACCCTAGAAAGTCCGTCAGCATTCTGGTTCTCTGTCTTGGACCGATACTTAATGCGGTAATTGAATGTAGACATTCGGGCTATCCACCTCTGCTCTAACGCCCCGAGCTTGGCATTTTCCAGGTGAGCTAGTGGGTTGTTGTCAGTCAGTACTAAAACTTCAGCACCGGTCAAATATTCAGAGAATTTCTCGGTCATGGCCCATACCAGTGCCAACAGCTCCAATTTAAATGAACTATAATTCTCGGGGTTTCTTTCAGAATCTCTCAAAGACCGGCTGCCGTACGCTATGACCCTCTCCTGGCCATCCTGAAGCTGGGAAAGCACTGCTCCAAGACCATACAGGCTTGCATCTGTATATAGCTGGAACGGCAAGTGGTAATCAGCATATGCCAAGATTGGGGCTGTTGTCAGTGCATCCTTCAATGCCTGGAAGGCTTGTTCCTGTTCAGGTCCCCACTTCACGGACCGGTTCTTTGGACCACCGGATGTGCCTCGTAGGAGAGCATTAAGTGGTGCTGCTACCTTGGCGAAATCCTTAATAAACCGTCGATAGTAACCGGCTACTCCAAGGAACGCCCTCACTTCTCGCAGGGTAGTCGGTATCAGCCAATCTTGAACAGCCGCTATCTTGTCTCTTGATGGTCTCACCCCTTCTCCTGATACGCGGTGACCCAAGTAATCAATTTCAGATTGGAACAACCGACATTTACTGGGTTTCAATTTGAGCCCATGTTCCCGCAATCTTCGAAATACTTGCCCCAACTGGTGGAGATGGTCTTCAAAGGTCGCAGAATACACTATAATGTCATCCAAGTAGATGAGAGTGAACTCAAAGTTGAAGTCACCGAGACATTTCTCCATCAACCGCTGAAACGTTCCGGGTGCATTTGTCAACCCGAAGGGCATCCGGTTAAATTCGTATAGTCCCATGGGCAAGATGAATGCCGTCTTCTCCTTGTCTTTTGTGGCCATCGGCACCTGCCAATACCCACTAGCCAGATCTAGTGAGGAGAAGTACCGGGCTCTCCCTAGCGCTGAGAGGGACTCCTCAATCCGTGGCAAGGGGTAGGAATCTCGTACGGTGCAAGCGTTTAACTTCCGATAGTCTACGCAAAATCGGATGGACCCATCTTTTTTTCTTACTAACACCACAGGAGCCGCCCAGGGACTCTGGCTTTCTTGGATGATCCCACCCTGTAGCATCTTAGCTAACAGTTCTTTCACTTCCTGATACAACTGTGGAGGAATTTGTCGGTAGCGCTCTCTAATTGGAGGGGTGTCTCCTGTGGGAATCTCATGGTAGATCCCTGTGGTACATCCAAAATCTTCAGCATACCGTGCAAAGGTGGCTTGGTTCTCCCACAACAGCTCATCTACCTTCTGCACCCATTCCAGAGAACATGAACTTACATCCATCTTCATCTGTTCTCGAATTGCACAGCCATTCCATTCAGAGGTGGGTTCCTCATCTTCTCCCATGGACACAGTTACGGTCCACTCATCCCTTTCAGTCGGCTTCAGCTGCATTGGAGTTACTTTCCTTACTTCCTCCGGAGTCACATAGATGTTAGCCAGCAGCCTCCCTGGGGTCAGGTCCACACTCTGGTCCTGAGTGTTTACACATCGAAGTGGTACTCTTCCATTGCGAACTATTGCCAAGGAACGGGCCACTAGCGGATCAACACCTCCTTCGGCTGCCTGCAGTGGTTCTACCAACACAGCTATGCCCTCTAGTTTCCGACAGGTGCCTACGGGCATGGACACTATTGTCTCCCGACTGGGTGGCAGTGTAACTTTTGTATGCAAAGGAACTGAAATTCGAGCCAGAGGACGCTGTGCATCTGAACTTTTCTGTAAGCCACATGTCCGGATCAGCCGCTGGAAAGCTGTTTGAGTAGGCCGATGGGTGGTGGTTTCTTTCCAATAACCGTGACCTTTCTTTTCAAAGAGGATCTGATCTAATTCTTTTAACACATTCATCCCCAAAATGACAGGGACCTTTACTTCATGTGACTCCTGTACCACCACAATGCCTTTCCTACCTAGATCTTGGCCACATACCCGGACATTCATCCAGGCCACTCCCACGACCGGAACTGGTAACTGGTTAGCTGCGACCACTCGTACGAATGTATGGGGATCATATTTCACATGTTGCCGGAAGTACCGTTCATAACAGTCTCTACTCAAGGTCGTTACTTGGGAACCCGTGTCAATCATCCCGGTAACCGGAATACCCTCCATTTCCACCTGTATGACAGGACTTGCAGCGATCAGGTCATCATCAGGGCATTCTCCCCACATAGTCTCCTTGTCAGTCTCCCCTACTACACGCCCTTCAGCAGCAGGGGACTTCAGTTTAACGGCGGTCTCTCATAAGTTTGTCGCTGCTCTGGACATCTAGCAGCAACGTGGCCCATCCGTCCACACTCCCAGCAGCGTATCCCCCGTCGTTCTGGCCATCTGTTTGGGCCCCTTCGGTAAGCCCCTTCGATTTCTCCTGAGCACTGCACTAAATGATTTGGACCCCTTCGGTAGGTCCTATCCTCACCCCTCCAGCGGGGTGGTGGGTGATTCTGACTTGCTGGGTGTGGATGGCTCACCCTTTCATCTCCAGTCTTCTGGAAGTCTGCAATTTTCATAGACTGCTCATCACAACGAGTGTGCAAGTGTTCCATTTGTTCTTGCAGTTTCTGCATTACTGTGAGAATTTCTTTAACCGTCCGTTTTTCTACTGTCTCTGAGCCAGAACTAGCCCCCTGTGACAAAGTAACTCCAACTGCGGTCTGCGGCCTCGGGACCATACTATTGGCACGGGAGATGGCCTCTACCTGTACATCATGGAATTTAGCATCAGTCTCTCGTCGTATAAAATCCTGCATAGTCACAGTTAAACTGCCGTCACGTATCCCCAGGACAAACTGGTCACGGAGAGTCCGATCAGGGTTACAGAAGGCTGGCGAGCCCCCTCTTTCCTTCCTTTGAATATCTCGGAGCAGTTCTTGTAGGGCATTTGCATATTGGGGAAGGCTTTCATTCTCCTGTTGTACCCTCTGGAAGAACCGAGCCTGCAGAGACCCCAGCAATGCAGTTTCTCCATAGATGGTTTCTAGAATCTGGACTACTTGCTCAAATGTCTGCCTTTGTTCAAATGGCCTCAGTATCACCGTGGTCTTAGCATCCCCTTGTAATGTCAATATTGCTAGCTCTACTAGTACTTCTGGTGCGGTCTGGTACATTCGCTGTATCATTCGTATCTGTTCCACCCACATACTCACTGACATATTATTGCCATCAAATTTAGCTAACTGACTCATTATAGCCCCTGCTGGCATTCTTCCTCCAGCACCATTCTCCCGAACGGGTGCGTCACCGTCCATTCTGGTAAGCGGATCCTGCCGACTACGCCAATTTGTGAACCGAGAGCAAGGCAGGTGGTTTGGACTCCGCAACCAGAAATGAACGCACACGCGGTAGTTCAAGAAAAAAATATATATTTACTATAAGTTAATAAAGGTTAGTTAAAGGTAAAATGACAGGGCTAAAGACAAGCAAAATATACAATATAGCATGAACAATTTCAAGGCAAATTCTGAAATGGTTTCTACTTTTACTCTGTCCACTTCTGCAGTATGGACACTGAATGAACAATATACTCAAAACTATCCCTAACTGACCCTGACTTCACATTTGGGTGCACCCCCTTTTCCCCAGTGGTCCAGGTGGACCGCTTACAGTCCGTAGAAGCACGCGGTGGGGCCCAAAGTCGGTCCTTTCTTTTATAGTGAAGCGTCCTCTCCTCACGGTTATCAGGATCTTGGGAGAAATGAAGTCCTCTTTAACAGGGAAACCAAATGAATGCAATGTAATCCAACAGCAGATTCCACTCAGCACACTGACAGTCCTGCCGAATCCATACACTGAGCTGGGATGTAAGCCGGGATTTAGCAGGTGCCGTCCAGTACATCAACAGCACTGCGAGTCTCTATCTGTGGTATCCATATACACAGTCACAATGTCAGTCTCACTGATCAGCCACTGAGCACAGTTCCTTTCACGTGGACTCACTAGTCCTGTTGTCTCTTTACACTCTGTTTGTCTCTGGACCAAGATACAGCTTAGCTGTACAGAAAAACCTCCACACCAGTTCAATACAACACTTGCCAAGATGGCTGCTGCTCTCTGTCTCGTCACTTCCTGCTTCTCTGCTCACACTCTGTCTGCAGAACAGGCAAGCTGACATAAAAGGGGGGGGGTCTCACTCCAGCATCATGTCACAATTACAATGGCTGCTGTCTTAAAGGAACAGAATCACAGAAATACATTCAACATTAACAGTTTATACAGACAAATGAAGCTTAAGACAACATTGGCTGTCTCTTACAACCGGCCTGAACATGATGCCGGGGGAGGGAATCCTAGCATCAGTGACATACTGTAGTGATTATAGTACAGGACAGTATGTGACTGGGAGGCTGGGACTCCCAGCAGCATCGGTAACTAGAATGCTAGGAGTCCATCTCCGGAATGATGTTCAGACCGGTAAATTCGGCCATCACATGGACCGAGTTTCATGGATGAAACTCGGCGGTGTGAATACAAAGTAAGACTCTTTACCCTCCCTAAGGAGAAACTGTTCACTGAAAAAAAAAATGCTCAAAAATCCTATCTATAGCCAAGCAAATAAAAAGTTACCAACAAACTAACACTACTAATACTAAAAAGTATTAAACAATGGACGCAAATACCCTGGACCTGAACCGGTAAAATTTTGTATTGTTAATATAGTGACTCCATCGACCTAGAATTATTAAGCCGGGAGCCATAGCCATGTGTCGTGTTCGCAGGGACATTACTGAGCTGTGTCTATTGATGGATGTCTTCTATTTCTAGTCTTCTATGGTTTTATTGTCCGACTCCTTTCTTCCCCCCTTTAAATTAGGTGGATCATCGCGTGGCGTCGACATTTAGAAATGTTACAAGTCTGCCCCGGTCTCTTCTCCCTCATTTTCATTCACCCGGCATCCTCGGCACTATTAATTAAATTCAGTGTTAGTGTTCTCCAACCGAGCAGGCGTCCATGAAATTCCTAGAGCATACGAGCCAATGAAGGGGAAAGCACATCTTCCATTGGAATAAACAGCCCGGCCCTTTGAAAAATAATTGCCTACTTTACATTTTAGGCCCATCCAATTTACAAAGGATTTTAGTTTACTGCAAACACGAGACTGTTTAGTAAAGCGAAGCCCATAGACGGGTTATCCGCGCTTCATCTGGAAAGATACTCTGTATTTCTTGTGTGACACGACGGCCTTTAACGGCTCTCGTTCGCATTGAGCTGTTAGAGAATCTGCTACTGTGCCATTTGTGGTTGTTATGTATGATTAAGAGACTTGGAAGTCACATTTACAGGGTCGGCCTTTCCAGGGATTTAATGCAGAACAGTAAAAGCAATTCTGTGTCACAAGACATGTGCTAAATTATTTATGAGAGTCGTTCGCAGGGCTTTATAGGGAAATAACTGAAGAGTAGAGTAAAGGGCATTAAAGAGGGGACGACACGAAAGAAAGGTCATTAAAATGTTGTTTCATACCTCATAAGGACATGCCTTCTAATATCTGGGACATTCTAAGATGCACCCCCATCCCACTTAGCCACACCTCTTTTTATGTAAATTTAAAGGGATCCGTCACATTGAAAATTCTGCCCAGTCTGCAGCATGTTATGGAGCAAGATGATCTGATCAGATTGATATATAGGTTTGTGGGAGAAAGATTTAATATAACCTGTCATTTATCCATTGAAATCGCTGCTTTTACTATGGTGAGGAGTCAGGGAGGCGGTCCTGTCAGAGATTGCTGTCACTGAAAGAACCGCCCCCTTGACTTTTCAACACCACCACAGAATAAATTAAGCATTATATGTTGCCCACTGAAATTAATGGGTTGTGTCTGTAATGCATAGACATACTGGAACATCCAGGGATGCTCATCCCTCCAGCTAAGACTAAATTCACATCAGCTTAATTTCAGTCCATTGCTCTCATCCATCATACCGGGCATAATTTTAGGGGGTGCCGAGAGTGCAGTCACACCTGGGCCCAGGAGTCTTTCCAGTATGAGGAGACCAATGTCTAGTACGGATTTTGCACTGGGGTCCAGGAGATTCATGTTGCACCTTTGGTCATTGGATGAGAATAATGGACTGTAAGCTATTAGACTGAAGCTTTCTTCTGTCTTGTCTATTTATTTTTCAGAAGGAAGATGAAGACCAGCATGCACAACTTTATCTTCCGTTACAAACAAGACAGTAGAAAGCTACCATCTTGTTATTACATTACATTACAGCTGTAGACAGACTGTACTTCATCTGCAGCCATCGTTTGATTCATTTTTCAGTCCATTGTTCTGACCCTATGATGGATCAAAGCAACAGACTGAAATGAAGCTGATGTGAACTTAGCCTAATTCTACTTCATGTGTATGTTCCATTACAGGTACAGGAAAGTTGTATCTAATGTGTGTGAAGGAGGTATAGATCTGCAAGAAAATTTTGCGCGTTATCAATGTCCCTTAATTGCACCAAAAGGGTTGAGAATCACCATCAAAGGGGACTCGATGGCTATAAGGCCAGGAGAAGACATCACCTTTATCGTCCAGCAGGACCAGGTAAAGTACAGATAATCTCCTGGCCTGATTTTACTCCCTGTTCACATTCTCATGTGTGGGGTTTTCTGCTGCTTGTTTCACAATTGAGTTATATCTTTTATAATAGTCCAGAGCTGCAGTCACAATTCTGGGAGATGGAAACAGTTAACAAGATGATTATCAGATATATCCCTAATAGCTTAGCCGAGCCAGCATAGAAATACCGGGAGACTTGTTAACAGTCTCACATACACATTAAGGTGGACATGCAGAGTAAGGCTACATGCTCATGTGTGCTGGAGCCGTCCGTAGCTAAATGTAGATGATATCCATGTTCCGTCTGTCCAAATCACTTCTCTCAGTGAGTCCAGGCCACGAAATGGACAAGTATAGGACCTATAGGAGTTTTACTCCAGGCTCACTCAGAGGCGTGATTTAAAGCTCCTGGGCCACAAGGCAAAATCTGTAATGGGGCCCCTACCTACCTTGTGCCATTTAGAGTAGTGGTATATTTCATGTGACAGAGGGACCTTTGGGGACCCCTCAGGGTCCGGTAGCGACTGCTACTTTTTCACCCACTATAGCTAGTGAATGTGGGCCATATCCCATATACATAGCTATAAGGACAAACTATAGTAAACATAGACCACTAAAAGGGTCATATCCTGGAGGGCAGATATGGAGTGCATAGCTCAGGTATCAGTCCAATATACACAAGAATATACAATCCCTTCAAGCACTACCTTATATACAGTATACCAAGCCTGAAGCAGTTACCCATTGAGAGCTGGGATCAGAACAACCGTAGGTCACACACATTCTCTGAAAAGCCATGCCATTAAAATATTATAGTAGGAAGTTGGCTCAGACCAGCACAAACTATGCAACCAAACCTTCACGTCCTAGTAAAAACATTACACCCTTGCCAAAATAAATGTAAGATTTATACACTTCTGAAAATGACCTGAGGAAACTAGTATTCATGGGAAGAACTGCGCCTCTAGACAGCGCTCTACACAACTTCTATTCTATTTACTACTCATAAAAAAATTAAAGGAAGCTGGCCAGAATATATATAATGTCTTTTCTTGCAACTTAACCTGTCATCAGGTCTGAAAAGCCCAAACCTTATCTGATCGGCGCCGTCACCCTGAGCATTTTAGTGTTTTGTTTATCCAAATCTGTTCAGCTATTCCAAAGATATAAGCCCTGTTATTGTTGATATGGATTAGGATATGCAAGCCAAGTGTGCGCTAGCAATACATGACATACAGCACACAGAGACTCTGCCCCACAGAAACCATAGTGTTACCGCCCACTTGGCTATTAGACCCTAATTTGCATCGCCACTAGAAGGGCTTATATCTTTGGAATAGCTGAACAGATTTTGATAAACAAAACACCAAAATACTCAGGGTGACAGCGCCGATCAGATAAAGTTTGTCACTGGGCTTTGCTGACTCGGTGAAAGGTCCTCTTTAATTTGGAAAAATATACATACACCTCAATGTTCCTGTGTATACACACATACATATGTCACCTTTTTTCCCCACAGGGAGATATTCTAAACACTAAATATCAAGTGGATTTGGGAGACGGATTTAAAGCCATTTATGTGAATCTTACCTTGACGGGTGAACCTATCCGCCACCGCTATGAGAGTCCTGGAATATACAAGGTGTCTGTTAAAGCAGAGAATGTGGCCGGACACGACGAAGCCATCATCTACGTGCAGGTCATCAGTAAGTGACACTCCTGACTCCATAAATTATTTATAATATCAATATTCTGTTTTACTATATCGTTTTATTATTCTCTATTCACATCCAAAGCTGCATTCAAAATTCTGCTGGCTTCTTGTTAACAGTGTATAATGGGAGCAGAAATAACACAGTTGGAACAAAGACAGGTTCTGTTTCCAAGTTCAACCAACAGATGTTGCATGCAGCTCTGGATGTGAATAGAGAAAACCAGTACAGAATGATTAAGGCAAAGTATCTGCGAGATGAATTCACCTTTTTTGTAGGTGTTTGCTGTGAGTCAATATTTAAGCTCAGGATATATAAGAATACATTACATGGATGTGACCATTTATGATAATTATACATAATATTACAGGTAATTATATAAATACCGGTGTAAAATGAGGCTTAATGTATGTAATTACGCTCTTAAATTGCTGGCTATTAGGTCTGTGAAATGGTAGATTTTATAGGTTCTGTCTATGTATGAATATTCTGTAAGATGCAGCTATTTATTATAATTATCCTATATAATTATATAGTTACAGAAATATATTAATCTGTAATTTAGAGGATTTATGCACTTAAGATTCAGATTATTAGATTTGTAGACTTAAACACAAGGATCTGCTGAGCATCTGGAAAATTCTATCAGAATTCCTGCACATGTCTTGGTTATATACTGTGATGGTGTATTTACCTATACTGGGAAAATGTAGTTTTGCCCAAGTTCAAGGTAAAAAAAAATATAGGTAAGGGCAGGAAATCTTCTAAAATGTCCCTCTACCACCATTGTACTAGCATCAGGCCTCTGCTTCAGATGACATCAGTGACTAGTTATGTGGCTGCTGCCGCCAATCACTGGCCATGTGACATGTGGTAGTCAGTGACATCATCGCTGCAGTGATGACGTAGATAGAGGATGCAGATAGAGTTGATTAAAATGGTGGAGCAGGGAGCTGTCTGCTTCTGGTTTGGGAGCAATGTAGTGATGTATCTGATCGGTGGGGACCTGACACTCAGACCCCACACCAATCAGCTGATTCAACATACAGCCAGATACAAGGTGTACAGCTGGAAGCAGCTTTGTTCCTATTCAAGTGAGTGGGGGCAGAGCTTCACCACTACAGTGTACGGAGCCAGAAGCTGCATACAGTGTACGGAGCCATACAATGTAGCAGTGGGACCGGGATACTGCAGCTCTGATGGGATAGGTCATCAGTATTCATTATGTCTGGGTCTGAAACAACTAGAGTTCTGAGAACCTCTAAAAATTAATTTTGGGTTTGAATGGTTTGGTGCAAAGATTTTTTTCGGCCAAACTTGTTCAGATATAACCAGAAGTGAATTTAACATACTTTGGGGTCTCTTCCAACCCCAGAGTATAATAGGTGGAGGTCCAAGGGAGGTGTAGAAAAGTAGCAAACAATAATACTCACCTTCCCTCACCTCTTCTGGGACTCCTTGCAGCATTTGGTGGTCTTTCTGGGTTGTCTGCTGACCTCTTCTGGACTCCTGGATGACATCACGAGCCCTGGGGGCGCCCAATCACAGGCTCCAGCGGTCACATGGGATGTACCACCATCATGATCCTTGGTGTGCCCCTTTGTGACAACTGGGGTCCAAACACAGACCTCAGCGATAACCCTGTGGGCATGTGATGTCACCCAGGAGGCCAGTAGAGGACCCAGAGAGAGGTGAGAGAAGGTGAGTATTTTTTACATTTCCTCAGGCCTCCGCCTATTATACTTTGGGGTCTGAAGAGCCCCAAGAATATAATAATTTCACTTCCAGTTTGTGGTTGATGGATTGGACAAGAAACTTTTGGAACATTTGGATCCAAACTGGTTCGCTCATCTCTAGAAACATCTCTAAAAAAAAATTCTGCCAGACAATCCCTTTAAATCTTTTACTGGAAAGAAACTAACTAAATTGTAACACGGTTTCCATTTTGAGGAATAGACCAGTGCAGGAAGATTTACTTATAAATTAGTCCTTTGCTTGTCAAAGAGAAACTTTTTGACAATAAGCCGGAATTTTCCCTGTAATGGAAAATGACGGCAATTTTGCCGTGACATAGAAGTTGTTCACTTTCGTCTTCTTATGTGCAGAAAAATCTAAATAAAATTACAATTTTTTATCTAGGAAAACATAATATTTTGTGATACCCTGAGGAAATTATCCAGTCCAATAGCAAGAAATATTTTGTGCACATTATTTGCATGCCCCCAGTAGACCTGCGCATCAAATCCTATCTCTGCCTTACTATACTATTAAAATCCAAGTCTAATAGAGGTTATTAAAAGCAGCAGAAATAATTCCCTATAGGATATAACAACCCGCAAATATGTATTTACAAATGGCGGACGCTATCGCTTAATCCCAAGTAATTCTACGAAGCCCCTTCTAGCTGAAAGATATGTAATGAGATGATTTTTAATGTGGACGTAAAATATCATAAACATCCTGGAAGTGCATGAGTAATCCTGCGAACATAGTCTGCGACCGGCCAACTCATTATTGGGAGTGCGTTCCTTTTGTTGGCTGCGGCACATCAGAGTTTTGCCAGCAAATTATATCTCTGTTATTTAATCCAAGACGGCTCGCATAAGGACATTAAATCTAAGCATATGCTAATACATTCCTCAATAAATGACCATATTTAATTGCTGTTGTTTTTTTTTTTTTTTAATTTTGGGTGATGCTGTAAAAGTGAGATTATCAGAGTTTTATCGCTAGGCTCTGACTAATCCTTCTGCATAAAGTGAGATATAATATAAAATGCTGAATTATTACAGAAGTATGGGGGGAGTCATAGCAAAGTGTTAAATTGGCCAACCTATTGAGCGCTTACCTTGTGGAAGGGGTGGCTATGTCTGGTGGTATATGGTATATTGGCCCCTTAGTGCCCCCTTACACAATGTACTGTACCCTTAGTTCCTCAGACACAGTACAGTATATTGTGCCCGTAGTGCACCCACAAACAGAATAATGCCACTTTAGTGCCCCCACACAGTATAATTCCGCCTTAGTGCCCCACACACATTATACTGTTCTCGTAGTGCCCCCACAAACAGAATAATGCCACCTTAGTGCCTCCACACAGTATAATTCTCACTTAGTGTCCCCACACACAGTAAACTATGCCCTTAGTGCCCCCACAAACAGAATATTGCCACCTTAGTGCCTCCACACAGTATACTGCCCCCTTAGTGCCCCCTCACACAGTATACTTTGCCCTTAGTGCCCCCACAAACAGATTAATTCCCCCTTTGTGCCTCCACACCATTTAATTATCACTTAGTGTCCCCACACACAGTATATTGTGCCCTTAGTGTCCCTACAAACAGAATAGTGCCACCTTAGTGCCACTACACAGTATACTACCCCTTAGTTCCCCCACACGCAGTATACTGTACCCTTAGTGCCTCAGACACAGTATATTGTGCCCATAGTGCACCCACAAACAGAATAATGCCACTTTAGTGCCCCCACACAGTATAATTCTGCCTTAGTGCCCCACACACACATTATACTGTGCCCGTAGTGCCCCCAAAAACAGAATAATGCCACCTTAGTGCCTCCACACAGTATAATTCTCCCTGGCTTCTGGCGCACTATACATCCAGATGGCGACACCATCAGGAAGTCATGTGCGGAACCACATTGGTCTGACAAAGCATATTAAGCATATTTTGTAAGAATTTTTGGTAATGTTGTTTTTAATCTTCCAAATTAATATCTATGTTTAAAAAAAATCTTAAAAATCTTGCAATCCCAACTTTTACCACTAAGCCTAAAACATTCTGTGACTTCCTGTTTCCTATAGGACCAGTGGTCTAGAGCAGACCCTATTCACTTCTATGGGAGAGTTTTCTAAGCATGCTCTGTGACCTGTACAGAGGTCATTGCACAGAGAGGGGAGTAGATGTGAAAGGTGTGAAATCCTCTATTGTGACTGGTGGATTTTGTGTCTTATCTACATATACATGACAGCTGTGATCATCAGGGTGCTGTAAGTGAGGTAATTGCCACAAAGAAATCTCCTACAGGAAGCAGGAAGTCTCAGTATATTATATTGCCTAGTGGACAGTGTGAGAACTGCAGGATTTTGGATATTTTTTTTTAATCTAAATAATAAAATGGAAACATTTTAAAAACCTGATCAAAAATTCATTAAAAACATGTTTCACATAAAACTTGTTTAAAAATAGGTCATTTTCTACTTATGCATTGCCTTTAAATATTGTTTGACTACCCCTGTGCAGGTACATGGTGTAAACAGGTCTTTGTTATATTCCCTTTTTGCCATTTCGCAATTATTTGAACCCTTTTCTATTATCTTGGCATAAGAGTCACTTCTGGAGTCCTTTTAATAGAATAGATGTAATAGACACCTAATGGTTTCAGTGGGCACCCTGTACTACTTTATTATCCCTGTAGGGGCACTGTTTAAAATGAGCACTTACACAGCAATTTCAACACAGGTCTATCATGCTGGACATAACTTCTCCAAACAAACTTGATGTTGAACATGCAGTCTGGAATGTCCAGTCTAGAAAAATCCTTGAAATACTGTATTCATAGAGAATAATTACGTAACAATTAGAAATGGATGTTTATGTCTAGCAGCGTTACAGCTGTATATGGCCTGTGGTTTCTATCTGGGCCTCATAAGGTTATACAAACCATATGGAAAGAGTTTGTGATGAATGATAATAGGATCCGGCTTCAGGATGACATCATTGGAAGGCTTATCGTGTATGGTTTAAGGCTTGGAGAGATTAAAGGATCTTCATATTTTTTTTCTTATTAGCAAAATCAAATCAAATAATAATATTTTTTGTGCATTCCAAATCAATTTCACAGAATGCACAAAGATCATTTTGTAGTGATGCTTATTTTGTGTGTACAGAATTTATTATGTCACACACTATTGATTTTGTTGCACAAAATTCATTTTTATGACTTCAGAATCACAAAATAAACACAAAACTACATTTTGTAACAAACAACAACTAGGGGTGTATTTGTATACCTGGTGAATAGAAAATTAACCAACCAATTTGTGACAGAATATTATTTTGTAGCAGAATATTATTTTGTGACAGAAGATTATTTTTTGACGGAATGTTAATTTGTCACACAGAATGTAATTTTACCCATAAAGATTTACTGTAACCAAAAATGGATTGTTTTTGTATAGCAATTTCTTGCTGGTCGGGAACTACCTGGAAAGGGGATGATCATGCTACAACTTAGGAGCCATTCTCGCGTAGAATTTCATGCTGATTTGGGGGTGGATTCCGTCCCCAAATCAGTGGCAGATTCTGCCGAGATTCTGCCTCCCATTGTTGTCAATGGGAGGCACAAATCACAGCAGTACTCTGCTCAATCTTGCCGTGAAGCCGTTAAGTCTGGTGCTCGAGACTCCCCCTTCATCTGGGCCTAGCCGGCGGCCAGAAAATGAAGAAGAATTCTTCATTTTCAGCAGTGCGAATGGCCTCTTACGGTTTAAAACGTCCCTCCAAGCATCCTCTCCTCTGACATCTGATGTGGAGAGACGTTCAGTTGTCAAGGCAAAGCTTAAAATGGCCAGAGAGTGCTTTGCACGGGTCCTATTAGAATATGTGCATGATACTTGCCAGACGCCATATGGTCACCTCTTCACCTGTACCACCCAGAGTTGTGCCTTTAATTGTAAGCTTCGATATTTAGTACAGCAATTGTTGACTGACATTATTGGACCTACAAATCCTTTCGTAGCCACAGAGCATATTGAAATCCATAGTTCCATCCATAGGTGTAACTTAAAGCTCCTGGGTGTCAATGACAAATCTATACAATGGTCCCGTGAACCTGATGTGTGTCATCATTATAGTAGAGAGTAGGTGGTTCTTCTGTCTTAGAGAGAGTCCAATGGAGCCCCTTAGGCATCACCATCCAAGTACTACTACACCCTCTGCACCTCCTGTAAACACACTGTTGGGGGCAGAATGGTGTCTAAGTGGTTAGCACTGTTTCCTTGCAGCACTGGGGTCCCAGGTTCCTATCCAACCAAGGGAAACATCTGCATGGAGTTGTATATTTTCCCTGTGTTTGCATGGGTTTCCTCCCACATGCCAAAAATATACTGAAAGTTAAATTGGCTTCCTAAGGGTGTTGGGGATGAGCGCCTGTATGGAAGCCACCAACTCCCCTACTCCACAACGCTCCCTGTGCTTTCAGTCTCCCTGAGAAAGTGCATTACAAATGTTTGTTTGTCATACTGGTTCACACTAACCATTTAGATTGGTAATATAGGGACCAGGGACTGGTACAGAGCTTTATGGAACCATCCACTTTTGGCCACGGTTCTATAAGTCGCACCCGTTTTTTGCCCAAATTCTGAGAATTCGAGACTATCCTGGCATAGGAACAGATGTATGAATTATCTAGTTATCTAGATAAAGTTGCCCATGTGTGCCCTATGCGGATTATAATTGCGGTGTATCCGCACGTACCGCACACATTAGATACAGCAGGGACCGCTGACTTCTGTAGCCGATATTTTTCAATGTTCACGCTAGGCTGTAATAAAAATGTGACTTGTTTTTCAGCTCCTCTCCAGGCTTTACATCTTGAAGTGGTGCCAGTCGCTGGCAGAAACCAAGAAGTGAATTTGTCAGCTGTTATACAGCCAAGCAATGTAAACCTGTCTGTCTACTACTGGTGGATTGGAAATAACCTGCAGGTACAAGCGCATATTTGTGTTGCAGTCGACCATTTTAACACAGATTGATCCTGAAGGTCATTACTGCCAGCGGGTTACTACTGCGTGCTCACTGAACAGTAAATGCTTGGTCTTGTAAAGTTAAAATTGGAACAAAAGAAAGAGAACTTCTGTAAAACTATGTAGAATTGTCAAAATGGGGGTGTCAATATTTTTGCAATTTCTTTTTTTCTCTATTTTTTTTAACTCTTATCTGTATGATGTTTTTTTTAGCCATTCCTGACTTTGGACAACTACCTTGTGACCAGATTTACTGAGGCCGGAGAGTTCAGGGTGACGGTGCAGGTCTTATACTGGAACTCCATGTTGCAAGACTCAAAAGTTGTCAGAGTATTCGGTGAGAACTTTTTTTTTTCATTGCATGAGAAACGTCCATCCCAAGTTTGCCATAAACAGGTAGATGTTACCACTAAATAAGATTGATATAGATATTGGTTTTGCCATATTTAGGTCATACATTCCTGCAATTTGTTTTCTTCATCTTGTTTTAGATACCACTAGGGCACAGCAAAAATAGATAGCAACAGTTCATTTCAGTTGGCTATGAAAAGTATCGGGAGTCTGAAAGTACCTTATAGCAGCAGACTTGAAGGAATGTCAATGGGGTAAAAAGTAGTAGTCATGGTGGCAAGGATCTCTACCAGACCTTTCAGTGCTCCTCAAGAGTTGGTGCAGTGCAGAGGGGATCTGCGGAGTGTATGATGGTGGTTGTAGTTATTCCCCACCTGATGGTGGTTGGAGTGCCCTTGATGGTGAGTGCAGGATAAAGACACAGGACAGTGATTTTACTTGTGAGAGAAACATCTGGCAATGGAGGCATGATGCTTGGGAACATCCACTTTGGCTTGAGTTGAGGATGAATGATGACCATTCAGCGTCCTCCTTGAATTGGCAGTCTTTCTTTCAATCCTGAAAATGTCTGCAATGCCCTGGCTTCAGGATGCAGATCCAAATAGAGTGCCCTGTCTGACCTAAGGCTAACAGGTAGGGTTGTAGCTATGAGGTCCAGATAGCAGTTACCCTCACAATCTCTTCTTGCACACTTATGTGCAAGGGTGAGTAGGTCATGGGCTCATCTTCTGGTGCAGAACAACTCCAGGGCTGACTTCTAGCTGACAGATCTTCAATCTCACAAAGGACAGCTCTGACTTCACACTTCTCCCTAACTGGGGAGAGCTAGCTTACTCCTCCCTCTAAATAGTGAAGGAGCAGACTCTCTTTGTTGTCCTAGGAGGACTCCACTAAGCAGGGCCGTTATAATTGTGCCCCCCATCACCAAATCTTAGAAATACCTGATGTGCACAATGTGCCCCCGCATAGTATAAAGTCCCTTAGTGGCCCCCACACAGTGTAATGCCTCCCTAGTAGCCCCACACAATATAATGCCCCTCAGTGGCCCATAACACAGTCAAATGCCCCTGCATGCATCACACAATAACCTGCCCCCCCCCTTCCCCGTGGCCTCGCAGACATTAACCTTTCCCACCACAGTGGTACCTTAGACATTATATAATTTCCCCTCAAGTTGTCCCCATAGTTTCATGTCCACTCCAGGGTGCCCCCACAGTTTAATGTTCCCTCTCCAGGTTTCCCCTATAGTTTCTTGCCTACCCTCCCAGCTTGACCCCACACTGCAAGTGCACTGTTGACCCTATGGTTATAGTAACAGTAACAGTGGCATATAAATACAACAATGCAGTCTTTTACCAGTGCTTGGACTGAGATACTGAGTAATTAGGAGATGTAAGCTTCAGCTCTGCTGGTTCAGGTAGGTTGCTGGATACAAGCACAAGCCCACCACCAGTAAAACCTCAATTTACATAGAAGTTTAGCATCTAAATGGTGAAAATCTGCATATAGCATGTGTGAAATTAAGTACTCAAGAAAAACATGGATGAATGAAAACATATAGAGAAATATTATTGTATCACATGTGGTCGGCCGTTTGACCCCTTCCTCTCACTGAAGTATATTAAAATCCATGACCAAACCTCACATCCCAAATTCAGAAATTGAGGAAATCCTTTGGAGAGAAACCTTTGTAGATCCAAAGGGTAGATCCTACAATTTAATGCTGTTGAAATCCCAATGTCTATATGATATCCCAAATTTAAAAAAAATATTGGTTATAATATGCCAGTCCCTATCACTATGGTAGGAGTGATTAAAATCTTCAGATCTCTCTTGCTCCTATAGACAAGTATATTTCTGATAGACATAATGGGTGGGTATGACCATATATGAACATTCTGTAACTATGGAAACAGATGTTTCAGTCAACATTATATTTCCATGGTTACCAGTATTGTCATGTGTTCACAATATGTTTCCTTTAGTACAAACAACTTTAGTACAAGCATTGTAATATACAATAATTCATATTTTATATAGGATAATATTATATATTATCCTATATAAAAATATAGGATAAATAAATATAGGTTCATTTTATATAATAATAACAATAATAAATATTTTATATAGGAATATTGGAAGACAACAGGGAAACTTTTTCAAAATGTCGCCAGTATTAATAAAGATGCCCCTGAGACTCCGGCCTCTTAATAATTGAGGTATAGTCCAGTGTGCCAGAAATGAAATTTACCCCAGTCGGTGTTAAAACGCCGTAAAAACAAAGCCCATAAGAAAGTCGCACAAATGCAGTTTTTCCCCAATTCCACCCCATTCTGAATTTTTTTCCAGCTTCCCAGTACATTGTACAGAATAATAAATGGTACCATTGTGAAGAACAATTTGTCCCACAAACATTAAGTTATGGGGTTTGGAAGGCAGGGAGTCAAAAACGAAAATCGAATAATGAATAGGGGTTAAGCTGTTCCCCTACTCAATTGAATGTAAAACCAGGCATAGCCCATGGACAAAATTGGCGCAGTTTCAGTCCCAAGCTATGGGACATTTTAACCTCCTCCCCATTCCACCCAGGAAGGTTTTTCTGACCTGAAAATTTTTGTGTTATCGTGTAAAGTGACTGATGGCTCTTATATATGTGTCTTACAGATGATTTCCAGGTCCTTCCACTGACATTCAGCAAACACCTGGACATATATAACCCCAACATCCCAGAGTGGAGAGAAGACATTGGACAAATAGTAACTCGGCTCCTTGCAAAGGTATACATGTCGACATGGTAACAAGGTGTTTGAGTCTGTTCCAGACCACTCGTCCCCATTTCCAGTTTTCGTGATCAGATTTGGCTGGCGCATTCATATATCTGAAATAAATCTATGTGTTGGCATTTTATGCTAGAAAAGAAGCTTTCATATTTATCACTGCTGTCTGTAATGTACCAGGAAAGCCATCAAGATAATAAGGTCAGACAGAAAATGTATTACAATGAACGGAAACACCTGTGTATGATCACAATAACCTAGAACATATTGCTATATCCATTACTATTACTTCCACATCAGATGGGCACCTGGATCCGAGTTTCTAACTTTCAATGAAACACAATTTTCCATTCTGACCACAAAACTGATGTGTTAGAATATAGGTCCTAACAGGGGCACCATAAAGTGGCCACCATAGTGAATAAAGGGGCATTCCTATGTTATATCAGAGACAGTCCGACCTTTAGGGATGAAAGTGCTGGAGTAGCACTACATGACCTTCACTGTTTTCTTCACCCCTGTATTCAAGCTAATGGGGCTGCACCACAGTTCCCTGCACAGCCATATATCTTGGATGCCGCAGTGCAGGAGAGACTTAGGAGGGGAGACAGCTCTAAACCACTGCAGCAGCCCCCAATTCTCAGGACTGGTGGCAGTGCTAGAGCTTGCCCCACGATCAAAAAGTGATGCAATATGTCATCATTTTTTAAGATGGCATTCCCCTTTAAAGGGATTCTCCAGACATAGGCCAAAAACTTAAAAAAAAAAAAAAGTTCCTACCATGATACATATCTACATACTCTTAGTAAGGTGCAGGAGCTCTTTTTGCCTCCAGGGGAATATTTGTGAAAAAATATGGCTACCGCTGCTCTTCTCTATATAGCTGGTTCCTGCAGCTGGAGGGGGTAAAATCAAGACAGGGCTTAACACTGTTGGTTTCTGTTCAGACTGTGTATCAGCCTGGGAGGATTTCTGAGGCCCTGACCATGGCTGCACTAACACCAGAAGATGGTAAAGCAGCTGAGAAGAGAGGATGGGCTACTCTGCCGTCTTCTGATATTAGTGCAACCATGGTCAGGGCCTCAGAAATCCTCCCAGACTGATACACAGTCTGAACAGAAACCATGGTATTTAGCCCCACCTCCAGCCCTGCCCCTCCCCTCCAGGACAGGTTTTATATAGAGAAGAGCAGCAATTTTTTTTTAGAATCATACCCCTAGAGGCAATATGAGTCCAGCATCTTACTAAATGGATTCAGGAAGGTATCTGGGCCAGTACCCTGACAATTTTTTAGGTTTTATTTTTTGGCCTAATTCCGAAGAACCCTTTTAAGGATGACCTTTCACCACTTCCACCAACTCCAATTCTTTGAATTGTCTGATAGGTGTTGTCCCACTGTTTCCTGCAAAGTTGGAATTATTTCTCTAGCCCTCACCATTCCTGAGCAATCATTGCTGTTAGTTTCAGCACTGCTATGTCCCCTGCTGTAGGGGGCGGTCCCTGCCTGTCTGCTTTAGCCAAGGACCGCCCACCTGAAGGCAGAGAGTCTAATTGTACTAAAAATTACAGAAGTGATTACTCGGAAATGGTAGGGACTAGATTAAAAATTCCAAGTGCTCCGAAATCAGTAAAGCAGCGCCTATTGAAATATACTAATAGGTGGAGGTGGTGAAAGGCCCTCTTTAAGGGCCCCTAATATTGAATCACAGAGACTCTTTGTGCGTATTGGCTTTGCTGTGTGCATAATATCTGACTATAATCTTTTAAGCCTAGCCATTTTCTTTTATTTTTAGTATTATAAAATAATCACATGATATTACAGGATGGATCAATATTCATCATAAATCTAATATCCCATATTTCCTGCTGTGTCTATGTACACCATCCAGGCTTCATATCCTTTCCGGGGCTTGGAGTGTATAGTGACAGATGATGAGGACGTTTCATTATGTGAGACTTTATTATTTGGTTTTGTGCCCCAGATAAAAAAAACACAAGGACATGATTTATATGCAGATTTTGCAGCCTTGGCAGATCTGCGCCACTAAACTGGCGGGACTAATGTTTATTTGGAAATTTGATTAAAAATGTGCGATTCTCTTCTCCAAAATGTGAGTTACGGGTCGTGTTCCATTATTGTCAAAAGATATACACTGCGAGATTCAGTCCAAAGCTCAGATCTCGGGGCAGCGGGAGGGATCCTGGAGACAGTACATCACTGTGCTGTATACTTGGCTCTACACGGAGTATCGGGTTTGCTTAGGCAGATGTCTGATTAAAAGGCAATTTATGGTCCTTACATACCTGGACGCTGGTTTTATTGCTCTCAATGTCATTTTCAGTTTTCCTCCTATTTAAGTCCTTTGGCTGCAGAGCTAGAAGCTTTCCCCATATATTTGTTCTATTACATACATGACATATTGTATAGACAGGATCAGTTTGTTAAAGAAACAGAATCTGCTGTTTTTCTATACAACGGAGGAAATCATTATTCTACCCCAGTTTTTGGTGTAAAGTAGTCACAAATCGTCCAAGTAGCATTTATTACCGTCCTTGTCTCAGTGGGCAAGGTTAGGCGGGTGTGCACCACACCGTATTCATCATTATTTAGTGCTGTAAATGACGACAGAAATCTACGCCAGCTAAGAGGTGACCCTAGGCCCAGGACAGAGAGTTATGACAATGCCCAGTCCGCCAATGAAGGGGACATAAAATCTGGCATACACTTTGCAGGTCTTTATGAAGTCCCCCAAACTGTCTACAGTGTTAATGTGATTCTTCAGACTGGTGCACCAGAGGATCTTTGGTCGACCAAGACTATGACACAATAAAGATGCTCATACACATTGTAGTAATTTCAAGAAAAACCTGCCAATTTTGGCAGGATCCACCAACCATCTAGTATCTATGGGGATCTGTCAACTTTCCCCTGATGGCAGATGCTGGAGGAGAGAAAGAGTAAGCAGTTGGATTTCAATATGTCTGATCTTTTTGCCATCAACTTTCTCCCCTCTACTCAAGTTGAGCGTACATGTATATGGAGTGGGTTGGGAGAAATAGCTATTTAATGTGTCTGTCCAGCCTAACAGGTCCACGGGTCCTGCAGAAAACAAACCCATTTGGAATTGACTTTGGAGGCCATCACTAAAAACCAGACCTTTGATATTCTATTGCATTGCAATTATAGATGGACATGCACATGTTGTATAGATTTAGGGTGGACCTAAAGAAAACGTTCTGGAGCTGTTCCTTCAATTCCCCATCATTTTTGTAAAATGGCCACCAGCTTCTATGAATACTCTATACTCTTGGTAGTCTGCTCTTACCTGCTCTAGGCTGATCCATCCATGAGCATAGGGAATGTTTCAGACCACCCTATACACACGGTGGCAGGCCCATCCAAGAACTCGGGGAGTGTCTCAGACTATCCTTTACACACTTAAGCTGGTTCATCCAAGAACAGGGGGATTGTCTTAGACTACAATGTGTA
This sequence comes from Leptodactylus fallax, assembly GCA_947044405.1. Lineage (NCBI taxonomy): Eukaryota > Metazoa > Chordata > Amphibia > Anura > Leptodactylidae > Leptodactylus > Leptodactylus fallax. Next base: position 395,006 of record CAMRHE010000542.1, read on the forward strand.
AACTGTGGCTGGTCCATCTAAACATCCATCCAGGACCAGGGGGGATGTCTTAGACTACCCTATAGACACTGCTGCTGACAGGGGAGTGTCTCAGACTACCCTATAGACACTGCTGCTGATCCATCCAAGAACATGGGGTGTCTCAGACTACCCTATAGACATTGCTGCTGACAGGGGGAGTGTCTCAGACTACCCTATAGACACTGCTGCTGATCCATCCAAGAACAGGGGGTGTCTCAGACTACCCTATAGACACTGCTGCTGATCCATCCAAGAACAGGGGGTGTCTCAGACTACCCAATAGACACTGCTGCTGATCCATCCAAGAACAAGGGGGTGTCTCAGACTACAATGAGCACACTGTGGCTGGTCTATCCAACCATCCATCCAAGAACAGGGGGAGTGTCTCAGACTACCCTATAGACACTGCTGCTGATCCATCCAAGAACAGGGTGTGTCTCAGACTACCCAATAGACACTGCTGCTGATCCATCCAAGAACAGGGGGTGTCTCAGACTACCCAATAGACACTGCTGCTGATCCATCCAAGAACAGGGGGTGTCTCAGACTACCCTATAGACACTGCTGCTGACAGGGGGAGTGTCTCAGACTACCCTATAGACACTGCTGCCGATCCATGCAAGAATGGGGGGGTGTCTCAGACTACAATGTGCACACTATGGCTGGTCCATCCAACCATCCATTCATGACCAGGGGGAGTGTCTCAGACTACCCTATAGACACTGCTGCTGATCCATTCAAGAACAGAAGGTTGTCTCAGACTACAATGTGTACACTGTGACTGGTCCATTCAAGAGCAGGTGGAGTATCTCAGACTACCAAAGCACAACAGTCTGAGAAACTGGTGGCCATTTTAAAGAAATTCAGAGGGTGAGCCAGAGGCTTGCTTTAGGACAACCCCTACATCGCCCATTTTCTAAACCCTCATTTTTAGTGGATATATGCTGTATTTTAGTACCTTTCTTACATCTGTGTATCTTTTCAGTAAATTTGTCACACATATGATAAAATTGACCATATCACTCCCCTTAAAATTACACAGTTCATACACTTACCCCTCCTTGTCTCTGACTATATGAGCAAAAATAATCCGTCTCTTTCATATATTTATAGGAAACAAATATTCCGGAGCAAACTCTTGTGACAGTGGTGAAACCTGGCTTACCGACTATGGCGGACTTGTACCTACTACCACCGGCAAATCAACCAAAACGGAAGAGAAGTGTCCCCACTGACAAGGTGCGGTATAGAAGCCCTTACTATAAATCAGTCCCAGGCAGCCCCCACTCATCACTGACCGGGTAGTACAGCAGAGCTCGGGAGAATATCATAATTTGTTATATGTACACTTTTACAACGTGAATATTTCTTGGTCTATAGATGCTATTGCTTCCCTTCTCCCTGGTGCCAAATACATGAAAGCTTCTGGCCAGCAGATATAAATCGCTGTGCAACAAAATATTCCTGTTTGTCATGAATCAAGAGGGAAAGCAAGCAATCTATGATCAGAAAATGGAACTGTCCGCAATAAAGCAAGCAGGACCTATAACTCTAGGATGTGATGTTAGTATAGTACAGCTCCGAGGATGGTTATACGTCAAGCATAGTGAGTTTAGATAAGCAATTTAAAGCCTATCTGCAGTAGGATCCCCCAAGCCCCCTCCTCAATACATCCATAGATCATGGCATAAAGAGGACCTGTCACCTCTTCTCATATGTCTGTGTTAGCAAATCCTCATAGTTAGCAAATCCTCATAGTAGGTCCTCTTTATTCATGCACATTCCCGGTCTTGTCTTATATATCATAAAGTAGCACGATTTCCTGAGATCCATTCTCCTGCTTCCCGTGAGACAGACCTAAGACAAGCCTGTATAGAATGCCAAGACATCTAATGACTGTACCAGTATAGGTAACTATATGGGGGTAATTGGGTCATTAAATGGAGTCTACTATCCCCTCTAAACATATTCAACTCTCTCCACCACTTTACGGAGCACATTACACTGAAAATCAATATACTTTTGTTACATACATCACTTTTGTAGATTTGTAGAAAAACTACTTGGAAGTCTTATGCAAATAAGGCAGTTGGAGCACTGGGGGCGGGTCTTCAGCCCTGGAGCACTGCTCTTACTGCTCAAGTCGGATGTCATAGCAGTGGGAGGGTCAATTCTCACTGCATGGGGTGGTGTAGGCAGGAGATGGGGTAAGGCTTTGAGTGGTCAGAGCAGTGCTCCAGAGAGCTGAAGGCCCACCCCCAGTGCAGCATCTGCTTCATTTCCATAAAAATACAAAGTTATTTTTCTCCAAATCCACAAAAGCGATATATGTAACAAAGATATTTTATCACTGTAATGTGCTCTGTGATGGATTAAAAGATAGAGTATAGGTTTTTAAATTTCATCACATTCTTTGACCCGAACGACGGAGAGTCGAATGCTAGTGTGAATCTAACGTAAGCTAAATTTTTGTAAACTGTGGAAAATCCCTTTAAGGAGGACCCATCACCAGGTCTGAAAAGTTCAGTGACATACTTCATCTGATAGGCACTGTCACTCTGGCGTTTTGTTTGTCCAGATCCATTCAGTTGTTCCAAAGATATAAGCCCTTTTAGTGTTGATGCAAATTAGTCTACTAGCCAAGTGGGCGGTAACACTGCATGACATACAGAACACAGAGACCAGCATGACTGCCCACTTAACTAGAAGACCCTAATGTGCATCAACACTAAAAGGGCTGATATCTTTGGAATAGCTGAACAGATTTGGATAAACAAGACACCAAAATGCTCAGGGTGACAGCACTGATCAGATGAACATATGATGTATGTTATTGGACTTTTTAGACCTCTTGACAGGTCCTTTTTGAATGAAATTTTGGTTACCTGTTTCAACCACTAGAGGGAACTCACAAACTCACGACAATAAAATCCAAACTTTTTTTTTTTTTTTTTTACGCTTTTATATTCTGTTTCACTTTTTTTTTTTTTTTTATTGTTATCCGGATAGTTGAATATCCCAGAGCGTACAAATAAATTAAATTTTGACACGAGTCATTAATATTGAGCACGTTAGCCTGGGATTAATATATGCAAAGTGGGTTTTTCTCATTTGTACTTTGTACACGTTGCAATCTTTTGTTGCTGAAGATGAATTGAATGCTTGTTGTCGATAAGGGGATGAATATATCTGAAGCTTTGTTTTTTCTGATCCTATCGTAATTATATTTTGATTGTCTAATGATGGCGGCGAAATAATGTGCTCGGTAAAAGCGTTAATAATTCAGAGCCGCTGTGATATTGTTTCAGGTAATCATTTCCTTATCTGCAGGAAGATGAATGGAAGAATTAACGTTTCGCTTTCCAGCCCCTCGTGATTGTTCTGATCTTTTTGTTTTTATCATCCGACATAAAATTTAATTAAAAATGTTAAATAATTAATCTGGATTTTTTATAAATATCTCTAAAAAAACGTCAATTAACTTCCACAATTCAAAATAATTGTTTGAATAATACGAGTAGGTTATTTTATTTTATTTTTTTATGGGTTTTTTTTTTTACTATTGTTTTTTACATTTTTATGCTTACTATGACAGCTAAAAAAATGGAAAAAAGACTAAAAAGAAATTTAATTAAAATGATAGATGATTGATTTGTTTCTTCTCAGCTTATTTTTTCAATCCAGAGATATTATAATAGGAATTTTGAATTTAATAATTTTTGTATTGTGTTTTTCCCTCTTTTTTTTTTTTTTTTTTTTTTTTTTAATATGGATCATTTTAACCCAGTGACAGTATTTTCTTTATTTCTTCTTTTAGAGGATATCAGTGATAAAACAGGCCTTGAATGCACATAATATTACGTTCTTCCTCAGAGGTGGATTTTGGGTTCTGGTAACATTAGGTGACTCTGAATCAGGTAATGGCATATCTTTAAGTCTCTGCTTCTCTTTTAGGGTTTATTACACTAATGGCAGCCATTATGGTTTCCCTAGTAACTCACCTTGCAAATGCATATGTATTGTTTGCAAGTACATTCTCACCATCTGTCTTATTAGTTTGCTATAGAGAATTATACAGTAATGGATGTATTCTTTCTCTTACCAGAGCCCAGCAGATCAACCCTGCCCTGTAGATAGATAGGTTAGGGTCACCTTTGCCTTTGAGAATCGCTGAGACTGTTGCTGAGATCACGTGTTGTCAATGCTTGTCATTGCTCCAAAAAAGTAAACGACAATGCCCTCATTGCTCCAAAGAGCTCAATGAGAAAAAGCATGATCTAGGCAACAGAGGCACCGATCCATAAAGGGGAAAACACTGTTTGATTTCAGTGACCCTAACCTATCTATCTGTGGGGAGGGGTTGACCTGCTGGGTTCTGGTGAAACACTCCATTTAAAGGGGTTTTACAGGATTTTCATATTGATGACTTACACTGACAAGCAAAAGAGTAACAATGTGACTTTCAGGCTCCATAACTCACCATCCACTACAGCTTCGATGTGAGACTACCATCATTTTATAGACAATCATCTTGGCTTTCTCATACATAAATTGGACTTGTAACTATTTAGCATATGATTAGTTATGCAGATTCTTGTCATGTAACTGAATTGTTACTGTTTTCCCCCTAAAAATCTATTATAAATAATTTTTATTATTTTGTAAATCCACCTTTGGCTTTCACCACAGCCTGAATCCTTCTGGGCATGCTCTCGATCAGATTCAAGCATGTCTCGACCAAAATCTGATCCCAGGTCTCTTCTACACGTTCCCAATGTTGGTGCAAACTGGTCGAGTCACTTGGGTACGAATACAGATATTTCTTCAGCTCTACCCTCAAGTGTTCAAGTGGGTTGAGGTCTGGGGACTGTGGGGGCCAATCCAGCACCTCTACTTCATTGTCATTGAACCATTTCTTTGCTAATCTTGAGGTATTCTTCTGGTCGTTGTCCTGTTGGAACACTATTTCGTCCTTTTCATACCTATAGTATTTGAATGTACAAAGTAGTTTGTCTTGTTGGATACTCACGTCTAGCTCAGCATTGAGACCACCATTAATCCTGGTCAAGTATCCAACACCTTTAGCTGTGAAACAACTCCATATCATCAGGCTTCCTCCACCAAATCTGACAGTTCCTTCAATTTCTCTATCCGTTAGTACCTTTTTCATTTGTTTCTCCCAGACCCATTTGTTCCCAGTCTATTGACTTTTGTCTCATCACTCCAAATCACCCATTTCCAATCTTTTGTCCAGTTTTCGGCAAACTCGAGCCAACGCTTCTTATGATGATATTGAAGTTGAGACTTCTTCACCTTTTTTCGGGCTTCTGTAATGTGCGTCGCACGGTGCTTGCATGGACGTCTGTGATCTCACTATTATGAAGCATATGAGCCAGTTCTGTGACGACAAAACTGACAGACCTTGTGATAAGTTGACTCCAATATTTTGCCTGGATGTCCACCTCTTGGCTTTTGAATGGATGGACGGACTTCATTTTGTATTCTTCCATCTATTATTGCACTCACATGATGCAGTTTGGCAATTTTCTTGGCTGAGAGACCGCTATTGATGAGCTGATGATGCTTGTGATGATTCTGCTTAAGTGTGGCTATAACTCAGCTGTATTTTGGTCTCTGGGTAGCGTATTTCTCTCTAGTTCCATTTACTCATAAGGTGCGCAACTATAATCCCAGGTGTATATTGGCAATAGTGGCCAGGCTGGCACAATAGGGCTTTGTATCCATCCCAGAATAGCTATTGTATTCCTATGCAGCCTTGAGTGATCAAAGAAACAATAGTGCATTGTTCAAGCCTGGGCTGTTGATCAGACCTGGCTGATAACATTGTATCAATTCACTTGGTCTCAGTTCTATACAAAAGATCTGGACTTGATTGCATTAACTCATCAGACTTGCTGTTGCCGTGACCTCATTCTGGGAGGTGGCATAAAGGGTATAAAAGATGAGGTAAGAGGTCTGTGGGGGGAGATTATGCTATGGAGATGATGCTATGGAGATGATGCTAGGGTGATGATGCTATGGAGTTGAGACAGACCATCACAGACTAACCCTGAGAAGATATTTGTGTTGGGATTACAAGCGAACACCATGAGGAGATTTTTGTGATGAGACTATCGGACTAATGCTGAGAAGCCTCCACTGGTGATCTCACACATACCAGAGCATGTGTGAGTGTTGGACTACAGAACCACATCAAGGACATGTGTGGTAAAGTAATTATTTCACCTTTATCCCTTTTATTTTATTTGTACTGTATCTTGTAACTAGTAACTGTTAATGCTTGCATATATCTGCATATCTGTTCTGATCTGTATATGTTAGATGTTAATACCGACCCATTTAGGGGTTAATAAATATATAAAATTTAGAAAGCTTGTCTTGTATTTATCTGGTGAACCCGACATTCACTGGCAGTGAGTGTGGTTTTATATGAAAGAAGACTCAGGTGGGGCCAAAACGGTGTTGGCGCACTGAGGATCTTTCACATTGGTGGCAGCGTAGTGGGATCTTAGGATAAACGGCGTGTGTTGGTGACCTTTATCACTCACATGCTGGGGATTATGGTAATCCTATGAGACAAGCTCGGTATTAAAGCAAGCATTAAGATACAGTGAAAGTTTGATACAGTGCTGTTCCCTCCCTTACTCTTTGTATTCTATCCTATCTTTTATTTGGCAAATACCAGTGGATGGCTAGTGGGCTCAGAAGCAGATCTCCAGAACTGCTGAACCAGGCTTTTGGAGATCCTGAGCGTATGGCTGAAATGGAGGCAGCCACAGCCATGCAGAGTCCTAATTTTGGGGCTAGGCCAGGAAGTGCAGCAAGCAGCCCGGTCCCAAGGATTACTTCACCAGGAGAGGCCAGTAGCCCCAGCCTTGGGGAAATGGCTTCATACTGGCAAATGGCCCTACAGCAAGTAGGCACCAGTGACCCTAACACATACCTGCAGGCGTTGTACTGTTTTCAGAAAGCTGTAGAACGAGAACGGCAGGCCGCAGAACGAGAACGGCAGGCAGATCGTGAGGCAGCAAAACGGCAGGCCGATCGTGAGGCAGCAGAGCGGCAGGCTGAGCGGCAGTATCAGCTTGAGCGCAAAAGGATGGAGCTCTCCCAGCAGGCGCAAACTCCAACAACCCTGCACAGACCCTCAAGTTGGAAGGAGAAGCCAGGCTGGAGGTCACCACAGCCGTCTGTCGTCAGGTCGGGTGAGACAAACTATGCCCCGGGTGGTCCCTCCCCTGTCCCAAGAACTCTGGGCACCCTAGTGACCTTCCCCAAATCCCAAGGGGAGGTGCGGCGGGGCCATGCCTGTCACCAGACAGGACATTTCAAGGAGGAGTGCCCCAACCGTCCTGAGAACTTCCCTGCTTCCCAAGCCACAGCAGGTGGCCCATCTGTGTATCTGGACTTGGGTGCAAAAAAAGGAATGCGGACTGTGGGACTATTGACTGATTTGCCTGATAATGTACTGTTGGGAAGTGATTTAGCACCTATGATGTCCCAATATGGGGTGGGGAGCACCCCAATTTACTGTGATAAACTGTCTATGCTTAATGTTGATAATGTGTCTGTCATATCTGCAGAGAGGGCCCGTAACCCCCCTCTGAGATACTTCCCATGGCAGTCAATGTAAATGCTAATGAGTTGCCTTCAGCTGAGAGCAGGGAAGATGCAAATGAGCTTCCTGCAAGCCAGCTCAGCAAAAATGTTATTGATGTTTTGTTCCCTCCGGTGCTAGGAGTCAATGAGATCCGGTCGGTAGACACACCCACATCTGCGGGGGCGTCTCCCTCCCAGCTTGTTAACATGTCTACTGCAGATCTCATTGAGGCCCGGTGTGAATTAACAATTGCTAATGAAAGGTACTGTCAATGTAATTGCCAATGCTTGTTGTGAAAGTGTACACGGTAGCTCTTCTGAGTCACTGGAAGCGACTTCTACTATTTCGCCCAGTGTATCTGATGAGCACCCAAATGCTGACCATGTGCCAGGTAGTCAGGTAGGCTATGTGGATCTCATGGTCGATCCAGTTGAGGGACGGACTGCTGGTAGTGCGGTGTTAGCCCGCAGCCAGAGTGCTACAAGGGTGGAGGGCGTTCCGACCCTTGAACCGTTGCCTACACCACCTGGAGTCGGTGCTGAGACCGCCATGACTAGCCTCATTCCCTTGAAGCCGGAGGAGTCTGGCCAGTATGAGACATACACGTCTCTTCTGTCCAGTTCTATTCCAGGAGCGCCCATGGCCCAAGTGCAGATGGCATGGGGTACTGGAGGTGTGATCCAAGAAGGGGGTATGTCCAATGTATTACCTGTCAATGTATTGTGAGGGAATGTTTTGGGGAAGCATGATCTCAGTCATTTGCCCAAAGTATCACCATCACCCACCCAAGTACAGGAGGAACAGGGTGTAGGCCCAAAGGGGCAAGGCGTCTGGGAGGGAGGACAGGGTCCAAATATACCTGTGCCAGAACCAGAGGTGCCCCTAGGTTTGGAAGCAAAGGGGGAGGTGCAGAATCCCCTAGAACTCTCCCAACTAGCGGCTAGTGTGGGGAAGACCCTGAGAGAGCAGGCCAAGGGTAGCCAGGAGAGCAGAGATTGCCGGGAGGGGATCTCTGGAATGGTTTCCCAAGGGCCTGAGGTCATGAGTGTAAAGCTACGGGATGCCCGCACTCAGAAAGCGGACCCAGAACAGGCAGGAGGTAGCCAAGTGTACGTGGCTCAGAGCCTGGGCCTTAGAAGCGTCCCTAGTCAGACTAGAGAGCCAGAAGGGTCCAGCAGCTATGTAACATGCACCTCTCTTTTGTCTCACGCCAGCCAAGAGTTCAGAGATGCTGTCCAAGCTGACCCTAGTCTGGACATATTGAAGGCGTGTGGCGCTCAACCACCCTTAGAGTCTGACAAGGCCCGAGTTTGCAGGGACCCTGGGGGTTGTGAAGCCTTGGGGCCAGAGCCTGAGAAGCTGGAGGCGGAGGTGCTCTCAGAAGAGGGGCGTAGGCCCCTACTTCCTACAAGCTCCATCTAAAGGGGGAGGTGTGATGATTCTGCTTAAGTGTGGCTATAACTCAGCTGTATTTTTGTCTCTGGGTAGCGTATTTCTCTCTAGTTCCATTTACTCATAAGTTGTGCAACTATAATCCCAGGTGTATATTGGCAATAGTGGCCAGGCTGGCACAATAGGGCTTTGTATCCATCCCAGAATAGCTATTGTATTCCTATGCAGCCTTGAGTGATCAAAGAAACAATAGTGCATTGTTCAAGCCTGGGCTGTTGAACAGACCTGGCTGATAACATTGTATCAATTCACTTGGTCTCAGTTCTATACAAAAGATCTGGACTTGATTGCATAAACTCATCAGACTTGCTGTTGCCGGTGACCTCATTCTGGGAGGTGGCATAAAGGGTATAAAAGATGAGGTAAGAGGTCTGTGGGGGGAGATTATGCTATGGAGATAATGCTATGGAGATGATGCTAGGGTGATGATGCTATGGAGTTGAGACAGACCATCACAGACTAACCTTGAGAAGATATTTGTGTTGGGATTACAAGCGAACACCATGAGGAGATTTTTGTGATGAGACTATTGGACTAATGCTGAGAAGCCTCCACTGGTGATCTCACACATACCAGAGCATGTGTGAGTATTGGACTACAGAACCACATCAAGGACATGTGTGGTAACGTAATTATTTCACCTTTATCCCTTTTATTTTATTTGTACTGTATCTTGTAACAAGTAACTGTTAATGCTTGCATATATCTGCATATCTGTTCTGAACTGTATATGTTAGATGTTAATACCGACCCATTTAGGGGTTAATAAATATATAAAATTTAGAAAGCTTGTCTTGTATTTATCTTGTGGACCCGACACTCACTGGATGTGAGTGTGGTTTTTATATGAAAGAGGACTCAGGGGTGGCCAAAACGATGTTGGCGCACTGAGGATCTTTCACAATGCTGTTTCTCTTTTCTTGGGAAATCTTCTTCACGGCTGATCCTCGATTTGAACCAGTGACCTTTCGCTTGGGAATCCGCTTAATAACACACTGAGGTATTAGGGAATGTGAGAACAGGTTGTAATGTGTAATATACAAGAAGAAAAAGATTTTTCCACCAACAGGAGCGAAACAGTAACAATACAGTTATATGACAAGAATCTGCATAACTAATCATATGCTAAATAGTTGAAAGTCAAATTTATGTATGAGATAGCCAAGATAATTGTCTATAAAATGATGGTAGTCTCACATTGGAAGCTGTAGTGGATGGTGAGATATATGGAGCCTGAAAGTCTTAAAAAAAAAAAAAATTACTCTTTTGCTTGTCAGTGTATCCTTAAGATAGGCCATCAGTATCAGGCTGGCAGGGGTCCAACACCGCCACTGATCAGCTGTTTGAAGCTTCTGCTTTACCGGCCAGTGACATCGCATTCTCACATCACATGGCCTGTTTGCAGCTCAGTCCTATTCAATTGAATGGGGCTGAGCTGCAATACCAAACACAGCCACTATACAATGTATAGCGCTGTACTTGGTAAGTAGTAAAAACTTCACAGAGGTCATCCAAATGATGTGGTCTCTTCCCACTACTGATAGCTGGAGGTGACAATCTGATGCTAATGACCTATCCTATTCCTTTCTAGAGGAATTGATATATAAAATATAGTATGTATTTTAGTTGCAAATTTTTGCGCAAAAAATTTGTGACTTTTCTCTGGACAGGGTGTGGCACGGGTGGTGCACTGAATTTATTATCATTTACACCAGTTTACTGGCATAATTCATACCTGAAATCTACGCCAGACAGTGTTCAGGCGCATGACTCGGCACAGGGTGCGCTTGCGTTATGAAGAGGTGTGTACCCTGACGCACCCTCCACTGGTGCAGAGGACAAAGTCTGGTGTTGAATACACCAGTCTTTATAAATCTGCCCCATACATATTACACAGCATTTTAAGTAAGCACAGTAAAAAATCTTCTCCCAAGCTAGAACCCAACCCATTAGATTGCACTCACTAACCTATCCAATGTGCTTTCTCCTGCAGAGTCCCGGGCGATTGGAGGAGCAGGAGGGTATTGGGCTATAGTGATTATCTTCGCCATCTGTCTTGTAGCGGTCGGAGGTTTCATTCTCTACAAGTTTAAGAGGTAAGTTTCATCTATTCAATGTATTTATTAAGGAATAGCGAGAATATAAGTGTCAGGTGTACTTGTCTGATTTAGGAACCCCATTTCTATATGACCAGTTAGGGCACTGAATATAATAAAAGAGGAGTCCTTGGTTCAGAAGCTTTCTATATTATCCACAGAGGAGAGCCTCTAGAAAGAATGGCTGTCCCTTTGGAGGACCTGGATTGTTCATACATTGAATGCCCAACTATGCATTCCCCTTAATTTGGTACAATAGTATGTCATAGTGAGATAGAGATGGCCGTCTAGCCACTCTAAAGGCTGGCATCAGAGAATAATCAGATCCTGGCAATTGAGTCTTTTAAATGCCAATGTTATTTTTGAACATGGCATCAAAGAGGTTAAAAAAAAAAGGGGGACTTCCTCTGTCACCCCATTGGACCCCAGCAAGATGATCTGCAGGGGCAGATGGGTGGTCATACAACTTGGGGGTCTAAAGAAGGGTTTAGGTCTGCCATTTTTGTACAGCCTATAGGCTCTGCAAGGGGCAGAGCCTAACAGAATACCTGTTGGCATTACATTGACAGACATAATACACTGCCATACAGAAGCACTGCAGTGTATTATATGAGCAATCAGGCTTATACACAGACAAGCCACCAGGGAGGCACAAAGTCTACCAAATGTACTAAAAAGCTGTCAAAAAGTTTTATTTACCCTAAAATAGTACAAATGGATGTGAACTCTGACAACAGACAAGCCTGCACACATCTCCACTGACAAACATACAATAAACACACACAAAAATATAACAAAACATGACAAGTAGATGATCTAATGCCAGGCCGCACTTGAGGTATTGGAATGGATCAGGAAGAATAGAGATCTTTTTATTGAAACAGACGTGTATCTGGGCTCTAGGGTCCCTTTTTCAAGGTATTACTTCTCTTGCTGACTGGAAAAAGGGGCCCCATAAACGTGTGATCTTAAATACACTTTCAACTGTGAACATGTGTTCCTTCCACTGGTAAGCGCATGCGAAGACGTCACCACTTGGTCCCTCTGGGCATTGTTCCTGCTCTGAAGCAGACCATGGGCAGCTCCTGAGACTCAGATGAATGGGCCTAATCAGAGGAGAGCCCCAAGTCACGGCTGAAATGGCCGCGGAATCTGCGTCAAGATTGAGCAGGTCACTTATTTTTTCAGCGTCCTGTTCCGATCTCTGCCTTCCATTGAATACAGTAGGAGGCAGAATCAGGGTGGAATCTGATGCTGATTTTGGGGCCTCAACAGTCACATGGGCATGTATAGAATGTAACCGCCGCGGCCTGTGATTTGCTGCTGCAGTCCCTTGACTAATGAATGTGATGTCGTTGCTGCAGCAACAATAAGAAACGCAGAGGATTTTCTACCCTTAAAAAATCTTATGGTTAGGCCATATGTTGCGGAAAAGGTGTTTTTTTTTAGTCAAAGCCAGGAGTGGACTTAGTAGAAGGATAGTAGGAAGTATAAGCCACGCCAGGCTTTTGCTGAGAAAAAAACCCCTCAAAATGCACTTCTTTCGCAACGTGTGGACTCAGGCTCAGTTACATAGCCTATAGTTCTGTTACCAATGTTAAAAGCTACTAGTTCACTTTCCTCAACTTTTATGTGTGACGCAGGAAAATGCCAGGCAGGAACGTCTATGCTCAGATGCACAACGAGAAGGAACAGGAGATGACAAGTCCTGTGAATCACAGCGAAGACACACAAAATATCATCCAGGGGGAAGAGTTCATTGATGATGACATGGACACACAAACGCTAGGAAATGCAAGAGGTAATGAAAAACTGGTAGTAAGATGTATGGAGTAGAAATTATTGTATTGTTTCATAGCGTAATCCAAAAACTATAAACTAAGATGACCATAGAGATCCAGGTCTCATCATAACCAAGACGTCTTAGACCTTCTCAATAGTGGACGGCAACAATCTCTTTACCTTAAGAATTGTGTTCTTAAAATTGGTTTGACAATCTTGTTCAATATGAGATGCCTCAAAACATGGCACAGTTCATACTAAATTGTTGAACAGCCATATGCTTCATACTATGACAAGTTAGCTGTCTTCACCGACTCCCCCATGAACACGTTCATGATCTTTCAGGAGGTTTAGTGAGATCATCTAAGGAGAACAAAGGATCACAAAGATTGTAATATTTCTACTCAGTGGTAAATCACAACTGATTTCTAGGATCTGCAGACAGCCACACAGTTCTCCTACAGTGGCCACCACAGGAGAATTGTGGTATTACACGGCATCCATTAATGCAAATGGGTGTCTGTATAATAAATGTTCATGTGGAGTCCTCCAGAGAGGATTCTTTGTGGCAGTTGTCCAATTTAGCTAATAGAAGGGATTTTCAAGCAGAAGACATACCCTCTGTGACGTACATACTGTATGTCCTCATAGGGCAATTGTACAGGGGCTGTTCTACTGTGTGAATCTCTTATAGAGTAAAACTTGGACATAAGTCAAATATAATCTAATACATTTACACAAACACATTTTATGTTTCATAGTATAAGAGATATGGTTGGCGCTAGAAAAATGTTGAGTTTCTGGTAAATCGAACACAGCTTTTGCTAAGAAATTCACGTCCGACCCTTATACCAGCAACTGTTCCTTATTTTATCATCTACTGCTCTCTAAGACTATGCAGTGACTGGAAGCCATCTTGCTCCTTTCTGTATGGATAATGGGTGTATTGACAAAAAACAGGAGGGACCAAATCTATTGTGTCTATAGTTGTTCCTAAACTACAACTTTTATGTCTAGGGCTGCTGGGAGTTGTAGTTTTGCGTAGCCACTGGTTGGGGAACACTGGTATAAAGGGATAGAAAGTTGATTGTGTTGATCTGGTAACTTTTATGAACACGTCATTCCTTAGCACAAGCATGTATAAAAGTAGAACGTCCCTTTAAATGTTAATGAGTAAATATTTTTCTCAGTCCAGATATAATGTTATTCACTATTTAGCTAAATAGGTGTGTTACTATCCAAATGTACAGCAGGGGGTGTTCATGTTTTTGATGGTTTTATGTATTGTTTTTGGAAAAGAACAAAAGGGTGGAAACCATATCATAATGTTCTGAACTACATTCATTGACAATAGAAATAATGCACCAAGAAGGAGTTGTTTCTCAGCGTGAATGTGATGATGATATAAGTAATATGGGATCACAATATTACAGCGAAAGGAGAAGTTTATTGGGCAAAACTGTACAATTGTAAGGAGGCTTTAGTACCCTGTTGGACCCCTCTAGCCTGAGTACAAGATAAGATATGTTGTGTATAGAGGTATACAGGTTCTGTATGGTATCTGCGGTCCATTTGCCCACAGATGTTACAGCTGGGCCTGTATATCCCGCACACTGGTAGGTTGGTGAAGCTGACGTCCCAGCTGGTCCTATAAATGCTCAATTGATGATAAATCTGGTGACAGGGCAGGTCAAGGAAGTGTTAGAATCTGGCAGAGAGAATCCTGGGAAACCCTTGCTGTGTGTGGGTGAGCATTATCCTGCTGAAAAATGCCAGTTGTCTGCCCTGCCATGAGAGACAACACATGTGGCTGCAGGATGTCCTGTACATAGCACTGAGCTGTTGGTGTCCCTCATAGCACTACTAGGGGTGACCGACTGTCGTATATGATGGATCCCAGATCACTACACCAGTAGTTGGAGCAGTGTGTTACTCCACAGCAAAGGCAGGATTGAAGCGCTCAGCACAAAGCTTCCATATTTGAACCCAACAATCGCCTGATCCCAAATAGAACCTAGATGCATTGCTAAAGACGATACAGTTCCAGTCTATAGCAGTCCAGGCTTGTCATTTTCAACACCACTGCAAATGAAGGTGCTGGTAGGTGGCTGTCAATGGCAGGACATGTAATGGGCACCATGATACCAAATTTCCTGGAAATGGTCCAGGGTGACACAGGGATGTAATTATGGCACCACCAGTGTCTGGATGGTGGGAAAGGAAATGGTGGGAGCTGCTCCTGCTTGACGGCAGCTGAAATGATCCTCTCTACTGGTGGCCTATCTGGGCCATCCAGAGCCTGTGCGCTACCACTGTTCCTAACACCTCCTTACAAGTAGGTCATAATGACCTAGATGGTGGGCATTTTGTCAATACACCATCCGGCTTCTCTCAGTCCAATAATGTGCCCACTCTTAAAGCCTGTCAGCTGGGTACAATGTTTTCAAGTGCATTGTAGAGGCAAGTCTAACAGTCAATGATCTCACCAAGAAGTACTCTACCCAAAAGCATTCTCCGTGAGCCTTGTTATAGGGCAGCAGGGGAAGCACTTTTACACCCTCTTGTGGCAAGACCTAGGGTCTGATGAGACTACACTTGTAACCATTACATATCTGTTTTGCAGCGATTGTGATCTAGGTGTATTACTTTTTTTGTCAATGAGTGTATTTTACTGGAAGACTTGTAAGATCATGTAGTCATTGCCCACTGTCTTCAAGGGTCTTCTGCTCTCTCTGATGGTATGACTGTTGTATGTCTTTGCTTTGCTGCTTACGTTACAGTATTTTGAAGACAAGGAACTCTTAATAATCCCTTCTATACCTGTAATTGTTATTTATCTGTAGACTTGTAGTACACATTGAATGCCACACGGCCAACCCAGACTATCAGTGTATGCGACAAATACTTTTATGCTTTGCACTCCGCATCTTTGAATGTTACTTTTACAAAACCATTGAAATCCATTGCTTGATTTTATTTACTTTTAAAGGACCACTAAACCTAAAAAAGCCATAAAAATAAAAAAAACACTCAGATCTGATATCTAACAAGGGGTGTAAGGAACGTGTGAAAAACAAAAATACTCAGCTTTATTTTCGTCCAATGCGCAAAATAATTCTTGTTCTTAAAGCGTACCTACTCCATATTATATTTGTGTATATAAAACATTATAATACATCTTTTTTTAGAGAAAAGTGGTATCTTCTTTATCTATGTCCAGAAGCCTCCAAAAATCCATCTGGTGTAAAACAGTAAATAGGGATGATGAAAGGGAGGAGGTGCAGCTGCAGGTCAGCAAAATAGCAAGATGGAGAGGGAAGAGCTGAGTCATTTGAAGGCTCAAATTACACAGTACACGTGTGACATCACACCAGGAAGAGCCTGCCCACTCAGCAAGGACAGAGAGGGAAAATGTTCTTTTACATAAACCAGGAAGGGAAAAAGGAAAAATATCCGGTTTACAGGCAACATGGCTGCAGTACATCTAATACACACCTATAGCTGTCTAAGGAGTTAGCTTTTTTGTAACAATAGGTACGCTTTAAGATTGTCTTGAGAGCATGAACCACCTTCTGCTCGATCGACTTAGTGGCCCTTTATGTCATTGAGCGTCCATCCATTGAGCATCCATCAAGAAGCTCTCACTCATCCTCTACTTCATTTTCCCATATACTTTATTTTTGCTTGTTTGTTTGTTTTTTTTACGGCCCAACCTTGGGATTCCTCCACACCATTGCCTTGCAGTGACACTTTCTGGGAGAGGAGGATTCTTGAGCAGCTACAAGGTCCCTTTATTGTCGGTGCCTGCCAGTGTTCAATCGCAGGTCAGTGGCATGCTAGGTGGATGTCTACTCCCGTCCCTTTGTCCCTCAAGATTATATGCACTGTTAAAGTGAAACTCCGCTTTTTAACACTATTATACTGTATAATTATACATGAAATTATGAGTTTTCTTATCTTGTGGTGATCTTGAGTGCCACAATTTCCTGTTCACTGTTCACCTCCAAAGCTAGCAGTAAGTGATCGGCTGTCCGGAAAAGTTTTGAAAAAGTGATCCATTATTTTTAGGGATTATACGTATTTACTAAAAGCATGATGTCTGGAGAGATGAGAGGTATACCATAAAGGTGTTGTACAGCCAGTAAATTAGTGACATAGTAGATGAGGTTGAACAATCGGGGATCAGTGAAGATTCTGCACAACAGGGACTTCAGTATTTTACACAGTTGTAAGCTGTTTTTGAAACATTTCATAGGGTTGAAACACCTTTAACTCCTTCCCAAAATCCGCCATTATAGTAAGGTGGATGTTGACATTTTAAATATGGTGCCCACTAAGGAGCAGAGCAGGAACCATAATCGTTGGCGGCAATGGACATTGACACCTTCTGCAACCTCTGATCACCCGCCTGTCACAATTTGTCTTTCAAGATATGGCGACGCCAAAAAAAAAAAAACACTTTTTTTTCAAAGTTTTGGATTTTTGTTAAGTTGTTAAAACTTAACAAAAACTATATAAATTTAGGATTGCCATATTTGTAACAACCCACAGAATATGACACAAATGCTTTTTCTAAATCTTCCCCCCATTCTGATTTTTTTTTCAGTTTCCTAGAACATCATACAGAATATTAAATGGTACCACCTGGGAAACCCGCGAACCCCATAGACCCATGATGGCGAACCTATGGCATGCGTGCCAGAGAGGGCACGCAGAGCCCTCTCAGTTGGTACGCGCGCCGTCGCCATGATCGCTCACTAACGGGGAATCCGGTACAGGATTCCCTGTTAGTGAGCGATCGTGTCTTTCGGCTGAGCTGTCAGTGTAGGCCGCGGTCTGGACGGCAGCCTACACTGACTGCAGAGTGTAACCTCTGCCCCGACGCAGGCGTGATGACGTAAGTCATCAACGCACGCGAGCAGAAGAAGAAGGAGGACTCTCTTCGTGGGACTGCAGCTCTTCATGGGACTAGGTAAGTAATATAAACTACTGTGTAGGGGCCTACTGTGAAGCATATACTACTGTGTGGGGCCCCACTGTGAAGCATATACTACTGTGTGGGGCCCCACTGTGAAGCATATGCTACTGTGTGGGGGCCCAGAGTAGAGCATATACTACTGTGCGGGGCCCACTGTCGAGCATATAATACTGTGCGGGGCCCACTGTGGAGCATATAATACTGTGCGGGGGCCACTGTGGAGCATATTGTACTGTCTGGGGGCCACTTCAGATAGAATTGTACTGTGTGGGGGCCCTTCACTATTTATATCACACAGTATCTGTTTTATAGCAAACATGTGATATTATTACAGGCTGTAATAACATTGCACAGTCACTATAAAACAGATCCTGGTTAATTTAAGGTTAAATTGCCGTGTTGGCACTTTGCGATAAATTAGTGGGTTTTGGGTTGCAGTTTGGGCACTCGGTCTCTAAAAGGTTCGCCATCACTGCCATAGACTATAATGGGGTCCGCGTGGTTTCTGCATGCTTCGTGCGGAAACCGAGCGGAAACCACACGGACCCATTTATAGTCTAAACTGCTTTTTTATGCATATAGGTTTCCGCTCGGGGGGTCCCCAAGCAGAATCCCCGAACGGAAACCTGAACGCAGATGTGAACCGGGCCTAAGAAGTACAATCTGTCCTGCAAAAATGAAGCCCTATATTACTCTGTTAACAGAAAAATGAAAAAGCTATGGCTTTTGGAAGGTGGGGAGTAAAAAATAATAATAAAAAATTGAAAAATGACTGTGGGAAGGGGTTAAACTCAGAAATATAAACCAGCATCTCCTTGGGTGACTGATTCTAAATCTTCATTGGATTCTTCACCAAGAAGAGTATATCTGCTGCCTTGAGATATTTTTGGACATGTAGCATATTCATCAGAAAATCATACTTAGTACATATGCAGTTTAGAGGTGTGTCTGTCATCTCTCTGTTGACAGATTCCAAGTGACAACCAGGGGAATTTTCAATGCAGTTCCTATATAAATAAGGAATGATGTCAAGATGTCCACAAGATAAACAAAATATTTCTGCAACTTTTTTACCACTTTACACATTTTACAACTGTAAAACAATGTTCCAAAGCGGAGTTATACTTTAATGCCCAACAGACAGTCGATGCACCTTGCCACTGATAGATGACCCCCACCGACTCACCAGAACATCCATGAGCCACCATGGATAAGAGTACACTGATTTTTATTTTCTGTTGTTACCGCACCTTTTTATTTTACATTCTTGTGATAAAATTGCCCTTTTTTCCATTTTTTAATTAATAAAAATTGTCATTTATGGGCGACCAAGGAGTTGAATAATTTTCTCTCTTTCCGTCTTCACAGGTAATCACTCAGGAGTGGTTTTAAGTATTAACTCCAGAGAAATGCACAACTACCTGGTTAGCTGATGTTTACATATGGAGACAATCGTCACAGACTCTTCCCTATATTGTAATATTTCTCCCTGGTAAATCACCAGACTGGATTATCAGACTGTAAGAGCAACCGGAGAAGTTGTTTCTAACCCGTTTCGAAGATATACAAATGTCTGCTACTATGGAAGAGCGATCGACCTGTACGTTTTAAGGACTCGTTTTCATACGAATTGTTACAATTCATATTCAGCTGGTAGCAAATTTGTAACCCACCACATATTTTTGTGTTCTATTCATATTATGTGTACACTTTATTACCTTTTATCTAGATCCCCCCCCTCCAAGATTCAAGTTTACTTTAGAATACGGATATTTCCGCCATTGGATTATTTTTTTTTTCTCCCTCCGACCCTGGTTTCTGTATAAAGGCAATGTGCTCTGGGAAAGGACAGTGATATAACGATACTGTATTAATACGTCAGTAGTATGTCCGCACATAGGGTCAGTTTCTGCACTATTTCACTACAGCACCTGCAAGTAGGAGGATCTACTCCCTAACAACAGGGATTCTGCACCAAATGGTAAGACATTCCAGACTGTGGTATAGTCGTTGCAAAATTAACACAGGGCAATGGTATTTTTTGTATCTTTGAAAAATATTAATAAAATAAAAAAAAAAAAAAAAAAAAAAGAAATTCAGAAGATAGGAGTGATTATTAGAATCTGATGAGTAAAGGGTAAGGTATGGATAAGCCTTTGAGCTTCATATATCTCTGACCACCAAGATGGCTGTACTGGATCCAATGTACTGGATATGCATACCCAGTTTTGTTAAATGAATGTATTTTGCAGGGTGTGTGAGGTTGGGTTGACTAGTAGCCACTTGTGTTCTGTCTAGGTGACCACAATTCAGCACTAAAAGCTGCATGAACTAAAGTAGTTCTATCTGCTATACAATAGACTGCCTACCCATGTTACACAGCTTGTTTTACACTTAAAGAGGAGATGTCACCAGGTCTGAAAAGTCCAATAACATGTATCATCTGACAGGCGCTGCCACCCTGAGTATTTTGACGTTTTGTTTATCCAGATCTGTTCAGCCATTCCAAAGATATAAGCCTTTTTAGTGTTGATACAAGTTAGAGTCTACTAGCCAAGTAGGCGGTAACACTGTGGTTCCTCTGGGGCGGGGTTTCTATGTGCTGTCATACAGTGTTACCACCCCTTGACTAGTAGATCCTAATTTATATCATCACTAAAAGGGCTTATATCTTTGGAACGGCAGAACGGATTTGGATAAACAAAACACAAAAACGCTCAGGGTGATGGCGCCGATCAGATGATGTATTTCATTTGGCTTTCAGACCTGGTGACTGGTCATCTTTAATTATGAAAGCTCAGAAATAAAGTGCAGGAACCTGAAGTAAATTATTTTATGAGGAGACTGGAGGAGACATCATGTTTAAAAATGGCAAGCGTCCTTTGCCAATCGTGTCAGAAGATGTCCTATGTAAAGTGGGCCCAAACAGTGCCTGGAAAACCTTCAACCTGTTCCATTGCCACAACCAGTAGAGACAGTCCCCAATCTCCATAGTCCTGAGAAGACCTGGTATGCCTTCTTGTCCGAATGTTTTTGTGATATAGTAAAAAATTACTTTATTTTTGATGTATAAAGAAGCACTTTGGTGATTTTTTTTTTTTCTTTCATTCATTGTGTACCTTTCTCCCAGTACATGTCATTCAGCCAGTAACTTATTTAGTTATTCCTTTCTATCTGAATCCTTCCCTTCAGTAAGGTCATGTGACTCCCTCTGATCAGATAAAGTTTACATGAGTTAATGGGGTTGTGTAGGACATACGATTTTCAGCAAGGAGGCCGGGAAAGGTGAAAAATAAAAAAAAAAATAACAAAAAACAAACTCACCTGTCTTGGTGCTCCTGTGTCCCCAACTGTTGTCCAGTCCTGTGGCACCCCGGTGCTTCTTTCGGTGGAACGCCTCACCTCACGTGACTGCTGAGGCCAATCAGCAGCCTAAGGAAAGGAACCAGGAAGTCACAAGTAGAGACACCCTGTATCCTCTTGGCCGCTGATTGGACTCAGTGGTCATGTGCGGCGAGGACTTCCACCAGAACAAGCCAGAGCACCGGGGACAGGTGAGTATGTTTTTGGTTTTTTATTTACCTTCCCTGGCCTCCCTGCGGAAAATTGTATATCCTGGACAATCCCTTCAATGCTCATATCCCCAACTTCTAGTATGATGTACCACAGAGACTGTCCATGAACCACTACTAAGTACTGATAAGTCGACAGTTCCCAGTGAAAAAGCTCACAGCTCAGTCCCCCTAACTATATCCTTATAGTCTCTAAGAGTATATACAGTGCCTTGCGAAAGTATTCGGCCCCCTTGAACTTTTCAACCTTTTACCACATTTCAGGCTTCAAACATAAGGATAGAAAATTTTAATTTTTTGGTGAAGAATCAACAAGTGGGACACAATCGTGAAGTGGAACGAAATTTATTGGATATTTTAAACTTTTGTAAAAAATAAAAAACTGAAAAGTGGGGCGTGCCAAATTATTCGGCCCCCTCAAGTTAATACTTTGTAGCGCCACCTTTTGCTGCGATTACAGCTACAAGTCGCTTGGGGTATGTCTCTATCAGTTTTGCACATTGAGAGACTGAAATTCTTGCCCATTCTTCCTTGGAAAACAGCTGGAGCTCAGTGAGGTTGGATGGAGAGCGTTTGTGAACAGCAGTTTTCAGCTCTTTCCACAGATTCTCGATTGGATTCAGGTCTGGACTTTGACTTGGCCATTCTAACACCTGGATACGTTTATTTGTGAACCATTCCATTGTAGATTTTGCTTTATGTTTGGGATCATTGTCTTGTTGGAAGATAAATCTCCGTCCCAGTCTCAGGTCTTTTGCAGACTCCAACAGGTTTTCTTCCAGAATGGTCCTGTATTTGTGTCATGCCTTCAGCAATATGTAATGTATTGATTTCTGATAGCTCCATCTGGTGGCTGTTTGTGCAAATGGCAAATAATCTTACTATTCCCTGTATGTCCCACTAGAGCTACTGTAGTTCCCACCTATCACCTAATGACATCATCAAGTCAGCTCATCAGTGGCCATTTCATTTGGAACTTGCTGTGCAGCTAGCAGCATCTTATTCCATCCTTCCCATCTGGGCCTACAGTAGCATTGCTGGTATGTTCCATTTGCTACCCAGCACTATAGTTTGTGTTTATGCACATTATTATGTTTGCATGTCTCCTGGTGTAATTCCCCAGTCCATAGTTACCATTGCTGGAGACCATGCTGGTAGTTAGGACAGCACCACTCAGGAGCACATGTACAGTTTATGTATATGGCTGTTCCTCACCTCTGTATTACCATACTGTATACGTCTCATATTTCATGTATATGTCTTTGTATACATTGATTTGTATTATAATGTGTGGCTACATGCTTGTACGCATTAGTAAATGCATTATCTTTCGGTTTCCCAGTTTCACCCTATCCTTGTAATAAAAGTTAAAGTTTGGACATCACTCCAGAGTCA
This sequence comes from Leptodactylus fallax, assembly GCA_947044405.1. Taxonomy (NCBI): domain Eukaryota; kingdom Metazoa; phylum Chordata; class Amphibia; order Anura; family Leptodactylidae; genus Leptodactylus; species Leptodactylus fallax. Next base: position 417,923 of record CAMRHE010000542.1, read on the forward strand.
ATGAATTACTAGGAGGGAGTTTAGCTGCATGTCAACTCATGCCTCACACATAAGGAGGACAGAACAATTTGGCTCCATCCATCTTCCCATCAATTTTAACCGTCTTCCCTGTCCCTGCTGAAGAAAATCAGGCCCAAACCATGATGCTGCCACCACCATGTGTGACAGTGGGGATGGTGTGTTCAGTGTGATGAGCTGTGTTGCTTTTACGCCAAACATATCGTTTTGCATTGTGGCCAAAATGTTCGATTTTGGTTTCATCTGACCAGAGCACCTTCTTCCACATGTTTGGTGTGTCTCCCAGGTGACTTGTGGCAAACTTTAAAGGAGACTTTTTATGGATATCTTTGAGAAATGGCTTTCTTCTTGCCACTCTTCCATAAAGGCCAGATTTGTGCAGTGTACGACTGATTGTTGTCCTATGGACAGACTCTCCCACCTCAGCTGTAGATCTCTGCAGTTCATCCAGAGTGATCATGGGCCTCTTGGCTGCATCTCTGATCAGTCTTCTCCTTGTTTGAGATGAAAGTTTAGAGGGACGGCCGGGTCTTGGTAGATTTGCAGTGGTCTGATACTCCTTCCATTTCAATATGATCGCTTGCACAGTGCTCCTTGGGATGTTTAAAGTTTGGGAAATCTTTTTGTATCCAAATCCGGCTTTAAATTTCTCCACAACAGTATCACGGACCTGCCTGGTGTGTTCCTTGGTCTTCATGATGCTCTCTGCGCTTTAAACAGAACCCTGAGACTATCACAGAGCAGGTGCATTTATACGGAGACTTGATTACACACAGGTGGATTATATTTATCATCATCAGTCATTTAGGACAACATTGGATCATTCAGAGATCCTCACTGAACTTCTGGAGTGAGTTTGCTGCACTGAAAGTAAAGGGGCCGAATAATATTGCACGCCCCACTTTTCAGTTTTTTATTTTTTACAAAAGTTTAAAATAACCAATAAATTTTGTTCCACTTCACAATTGTGTCCCACTTGTTGTTGATTCTTCACCAAAAAATTTAAATTTTATATCCTTATGTTTGAAGCCTGAAATGTAGCAAAAGGTTGAAAAGTTCAAGGGGGCCGAATACTTTCACAAGGCACTGTAGTAGAGTATAGAGGAAAGGATAATGGCACTATTCCCAGCAGGTAGGTATAGTACAGTCTCTAGCTGCCCAAGCGATGCTGTGCTGATGCATCATGGGACTGATAGCAGAATAAAGAAGGATATAAAGCCAACATATAGTCTGATGAAGAGCTGGGGATCTAGGTGTAAGCCCAACTGGGGAAGGAGGGAGGAGGCAGAATGACCCAGGGGCGAAATGCTGCTTTTGATCACATGACCCAGGGGTCGTGATGTTGATGGAGCCCCTGGTTCCATCATCAGTGATCCTTGGACCAGGTAAGTAAATTACAAAATTACATCTCCCTGGAAAACGCCTTTAATACTCTGGCAATGACATTCTATGCCCCTGTCACGTATAATTTATACCTTAAGCCCTTCATGCCGAAACGTCTACCTGTAGTTTTTTAGAGGGTTTGCACTCTTTTAGTATTTTTCTTTTTTTTCTTCCCTTTTTCTTGGTTTTCCTCTTGATTTCTGACGTTACAGCTCCTGATGGGTCCCATTATTATATACACCCAGTATAATTATGACTATTATACGCTATTTCATAGCAAAAACTGAATTTTGTCAGTATACACTGCACTCCCCTTTATAGAACGGGGATGGTGTGAATTCTGGGGTGTAAATCATGCTCTGTCATGAAGTGATTACCCATAATCCATCAGCATTGTCAGACTTGGTTCCCGGCATAGATCAGATTTGGTTTCCAGTTTAGTCATTATTGAAATAGGAAACAGATGATCGCAGTTAGGGGTTTGGCGGTGAATAGATAAGAGAGACTCTTGCCTTGGGAGAAAAAGCACATTGACTTATTGCTGAAAATCTTCCCAGTTATGATAAAGGTTATTTTGTATTTAAGGAGCTCTCCCACGTCAGTCACACACCATAAAAGCCAAATCGAGGAGAGGGCCCCGGTGTAAACTCTCAATGATGAGATAACCATGTTTGCATTATCACTTTCCCCTGAAATGAATGGGAGTTACCTGAAAAGTGCTTAAACACTTGGAGGTCTTGGAAACCTTTTTGTAGACAATGGAGAGACGGCCATGTATGTGTAGATACTGAGGGATGAGAGACCAGTGTCCGACTGGCCCACCAGAGTACTGGAGGATGGTAGGCCCAGGCACATAGGCCTAACACAATAATGGTCTAGAAGACAACCAAATTTGAAGGGTATTATGGCCTATTTCCAAGGGTTGTTGAAGGGTGAATAAAAATCGGTCCATGGTCATGTGATGTACACACAGGTGCACAGCTCGTTATAGTCACAGCACAGTAATCAGACATCTGCCTGGTAACGAGCTGTGCACCTGTGTGCCCATCACATGACCATGGACTGTATATCACATGACCATGGACTGATTTTTATCCACTGGAAGTAAACATAATGAATGACAGCATTCAGAGATCTAGAAAACTGTGAGGAATTGATACAGAAAGTATATTGGAAAATTGTACTTTTCATTATACAAAGAATAACATTTATTTGCTGAAACTGGAAATCCCCTTTAAATCTCTGTGTCATACCTTTTAGGCCTTGCACTAGGCATAATACAGCACATCAGGTTCCTGGGATGTTCTTTTAAGCTTACTACATAGTGAAAGTAAATAGCCTTCATTGATTTCAAGGGAGCTACAAAGTAACTCATTGGATATCATGCTTAAAGGAACATTACAGATATCCTGCCTGACAAAGGGTCCTCACGTGTCTTCTAATACCATGAATAGATTTCTTCTTTCTACCTGTCTAGTCTGTGACAGTATAAAATCAGACAGTGGGGGTAAATTTACTAACCCATGTATATCAGTTTTCTGGCATAGATGGACATAAATGTGGCATCTTTGGCACCCTATTTGCACCACATTGTTGGATCTGTACCCCACTTGCTACTTTTTACAAAAGTGGGCAGAGCAGGACGGGAATGCCTTGAACTGACAAATTTCCTATGCCTGAAATCTATACCTGGAGAATTTAGTTTTGGGCACTGGGATACACCAGAATTATTAAGACCCTCTTAATAATTCAGGTGCTCTTTGCACCAGTGGGGGAATTAAGAATGGTGTAGAGAACGCCAGTCTTAATAAATTTCCCCCACTGTGTTATGAGACTACAAACACTGTCTATACTGCTAACTCCACTACGCAGACACAAGGGGGCGCACCTGTTTGATTCTGAAAGTAAAATGAGTCTAGATTTATTACAACACTGCTATTTCCTTATATATAGCGTCTTGACAAAATTGCCATAAAGTAGTAGTTATGTCGCATATACCACACCTTAAAGGGGCATTATTACCAAAATACCTACCTATGGCCATGTTTAACCCTGCACTGACCACTGCTTTTATTTTTGCAGGTTTGTTATAATAAAATTGTATTTGTTGATTTGTATGAATCTTTCACTTCTATTGATTTACACAAGTAACGTATCCTTAAGCGTTTCCCTGAAACCTGTGACCCCATTATGTGATGGTATATTAGTCCACCGAGACTTGTATAAGGTAGACTTACCATTGTGACAGACGACTGATTTCAATCACTGCTGTGTAATGCTTCATGTTCCCTGCGGAGGCGCTGTTAGGGAATTAAATACTTGACCCACAGATTACATCTGATCAATGGTGTTCAGGAGACACTACAGTACTTAGCTTACCCTTCTTTTATAGGGTTTGCCCAAAGTAGACATCTCCTTTAAGGCTGAGGCCACACGTTGCAGAAATGCAGTTTTTTTTTTGTTGTTGTTGCAGATTTTGCTGCAGTTTTTGAGCCAAAGTCAGGAGTGGATTAAGCAGAAGGTAGAAGTATAAGAACTTCCTAGATATTTCCCATTCCTTATGTAGCCATTCTTGGCTTTGGCTCAAAAAAATCGCTGAAAAATCTGCAACAAAAAAAGTTGCAATTTCACAATGTGGGGCCTCAGCCTAAAAGACATAATGATATGAAACAAAAAAATAAAAGTGTCTTGAAAAGGGGACAAACCAAAATAGGAGAAACCTCTGTGGTTGCGATGGGCAGCTAGATCGCTTTTCATTTCCACAATTTTAATACATTTCCTCCAAAAAAGGTAAAAATGTGAGGACTCCAAAAATTACTCATAGAGATGGACAATGAGCTCAGCTTTCATGAATAAAAGGGTGGTTTGTGCATAAGCGCCTGTTAAAGGGATATTCCCATGTTAGGGATTTATGGGATATCAACTGTAGGATCTGAACCTTGAATAGAGGACTGAGAGTAAGTATCGCATCGCTTCTTTTTCTTTATTTTACTCCACCTCTGGCCCCAAGTTAAAGGGGTTCTCCAGAATTTTACCTTGATTGTCTACTCAGTAGTCCACAGGGTCCAACCCTGGAACTCCTAGATACCATTAGAACCAGAGTTTGTTATAGGGCCTGGAATGGTTGGTGAGGTCCCTGGATAGCCCATAAATCTAAAGTCCTGGAACCCCAAAGAGGACACATAAACCAGTATGTATGGATTGGGTAACAGGGTGATAGTCACCCTAATATCTATTCCATGTTTCTCCTCCGTGCTCACGTTCTTTATATTCACTTTGCCTTACCTTATTTTTTTTTTATTTAGAATTTGGAATATTTTGTATCTTTAGGAGAGTTTTTAAGAAACAAATTGCAAAGATTTGTTCTGCTTAGTGTTCCTATGTGCCATTACATAGAATTAGCTATGCTTCATTCCTGCGCTGTTCAATGTTAATACTTTGATCCGTATTGTTGAACAGTACATATTAAATTATTAAAAAAAAAATTGAGATAAAACTTTGATAATGGGATAAAAGAAAAAAAAGGACAAATGAAGATTGGGAGATCCACTGGAAAGAGCAGATCCAGTGCTGGTGGACTCAGCAAGTTAGTGTATTACATGGCTGCATATTCATCTGAATAGGCCCAATGTAATGTATCTTGGTAGACGCAATCTACAGTAGATAATTCCAAAAGCCTACCCATAAATCCTTAATATAAAGTGTACACCAAGAAAGCACATCCTGTGGTCCAGGGGTCAATTGTGGCCCACAATGTGACTATACTTTCCCCCAAAAATAAGGACTTTCCCCAACATGGAAAGGCACAGATCTTAAAAAAAAAAAAAAAAGGTCAGATCCTTCTAATGTAGAGATATGGCAAAAATATTTGATAGGTAATACTTCCATTTTATGGGACCCCAATATATCAGAAGAATAGGGGTCTGCAAATCTTTAAAGGGAGTCATTCAAAAATCACATTTTCCACTAACCCCATGTTGGAATAGCCTTTATAAAGGCTATTCTAGTCCTACCTTTCTGTTATGCAGGCAGCCATTTCTGCATAAAATAGCTTTTTGCTATTATGTTAATGAAGCTCGCGGTCTACCTCCTCTTCGCTGCATCAGCAGCAGCATCTATCTTCTGTGAGAGCCTGCGCATGCGCTGTCGGCTCTGCAAGAAAAAAAAAAAGGCGACAGCACATGCGCGGGATCTCGCAGAAGAGAGATGCTGCTGCTGATGCAGCGAAGAGGAGGCAGACCGTGAGAGCTCATCATTGAAGGGGGCATGAAGAAAACGGCCAGGAGGAGGGAATGAATACTCTCAAGGGTATGACGCTGCTGTGCTCGGAGCACAGGAGGAACGCCCCCTGTGCTCCATGAGCTTCATTAGCATAATAGCAAAAAAGCTATTTTATGCAGAAACGGCTGCCTGCATAACAAAAACAAAGGTAGGACTAGAATAGCCTATAGGCTATTCCAACGTGGGGTTAGTGAAAAATGTGATTTTTGAATGATAGACTCCCTTTAAATATTACAATGTAAGAGAAAAAAAATAAATCTATGTACTTGTTTCTACTTCTGGTTGCTAGTGTAATTACAGATAGGATATTATTCAAAGACAGCAGCAGCTTTCCTGACTTTGCTCATAGACTGTACCCTGTGTTTTAGCTGCCTACCTGCATGTATTTCCAGTCGTGTGTTTCTGGATCTCCTACATTATGATCACTTGGGCTTTTCTTAGCTATTTGCCATTTAGCTGTTTCTCATTGTACAGTTACTCCTGGAAAAATGACATTACAAGTCAGTAGCATCAGTAATGGATAGGGGAGGGGGCAGACTGTGTAGACACCCACAGCCTCAGAGACGAATGCAAAACGTGCTGCAGCCATAATGTGATTATTAGCAGAAGAAAACCTGATAGGACACCATATTTCACCTTTTCATGAAAGGTGCCCTTTAAGACTTAAATTTGTAAATATGTTGAAGATAGAATCTAAAAATAAATTGTACAGAAAACAAAAAGATTCTTGTAAATTAACTTTATTAATAGTGCACCGAACTGTATATGCACTCAAAACCAAGTGCAAGTCCATATTAATACAGTGTACAGAAATGTTTAGAGAATAGACTAAAATACAATAATCCATTGAATCCACTTTAATAACAAGTAGACGCGTCGTAATATTTAAATAAAATATGCATTTGAAAAATTAAATATGTCCCATAAAATGGATCTATTTACAGACACTACATAAATGTTGGATGAAGATACTCAGCACCTGTCTGTACTGTTGCAATAAGACGGACATATCCCCTCCAAAAATATTTTTTTTTTTTTTTAAAAACAAAACAAAAACAAAATATAATACATTCATGGCAGGTGTATAATGATATAAGATTCACTTATATTACAGATCTATTAATATATAATGGAACACTGATGTGTAACAACTGCTCGAAAGTGCCGCTGTACCTGGAAACCTAGTCATAGCATTACAGGGTCAAAAAAAACCTAAAACGCTAGTTGATTTAATGGATATATATATCAGCAACATAAAAAAAAGGTATAACGCAACGTGAAATGCGTCAGCTATGGAAAACTTTACATGAATTGATTTTATTATTCTTTTCTTTATGTATTGGGAACTTGAGTTTTAGCTTTAATGACCCTGCAAGAGGCTGAAATTGAAGATTTTATTTTAGTTTACTGTTGTATAATTTGTTAATAAAATATATAAAATAAAACAATTTAAAACAAAAAAAACTACATTTATAAAAAATTAGCAAAACAAAAAACTGCTGATCGCCCATTGCTGATTTTTTTTTTAATGTAAAAAGTGGGCATAAAAAAAATGGATGTTTATTTAAAAAAAAAAAAAAATTAACATTGTTCCATATGTTGCAAAAATTGAACTAAAGTTAAAAAATTATTTATTCTGAATTCATTTCTATCAAACTGATATTTTGGCTATTTGCCTCCATGTGACTGAAGGACTAGGCATGTTCCTTTTGTTTTTAGGGAGGATAAGCCACGACTAGAGATGAGCGAAGTTTTCAAAAATTCGATTCGGCAACTTTGCCGAATTTTCCTATACGATTCTATTTGATCAGAATTAAATCGCGGCAAATCGGGTTAAAAAACACCTATTTCCTGGCTGCAGAGAATCGGGGTGGGCGTCAAAATGGCGGAACTCATTGGATGCCGCAGTCTGTAACTGACAGCTAACACCCTGTTCCATAACCGATCAGGGGTTTTAACACCTTGGATGCCATGGTCAAACATGCCAAGGGTGCTCGAGATGGGGTTAAAGGGCTGTGACATCACAGGGCTGGCTGCTGATTGGCTGCACGCATGGCATTGTGGGTGATCCCGCGTTCCCAGAGTTCCTCGCCCCATGTCCTAACATGGGCAGCAGCCATTTTGAAAAAAATGCAATTCGTTACCATGAAGTGTGAGGAAATCCGGAATCGAGGTGAATTGAATATTTCCTGAAATTTGGATTGAATTCCACTTCGTCAGCTTCGATTCGCTCATCTCTACCCACGACCACCAGAAGTATCTGGTAGCGGCTTGCTTCCATTTCCCTATTGGGAATACATGCACACTCAGCGCGAGTATGGGAGAAATAGCTGTGGCTAAGTATATTGCTACCTTTAACATATGGGAGTGCATTTATCAAGCCTCTTGCTCCTATTTTCTAATTCTGTAGTAACATTTTTTGATATATTTATGACATGGACTTTTTCAAAAAAAATAAAAAATAATGCACACACCCTTTACCACTAAAATAGGCAATAGAATGGCACTGTCTAACCGGATAAGCACTGATGGGCCTTCACTACAGTGCACAAGGGAAGATAAACCTCAGAACTGATGGGTAAAGAAGTGTCAAAAACAATCTAAGAAAAGTAAAAAAGTTGATATTGTAAGTCCATTAGAAAACATGATCCTTTCAAATACGAATCTGAGGAGATTAGAAACAGCCCCATAAAAAACAACCCAAATTATTTCTGTAAATAGATTGATATAAAACACACTTAAAGCTATATACACCACATGTATATATCATTATACAGAGGATGGGGGATGTTGTCCCATGGTATATACATCACTCATAAGCTGCAGATGTGTTTACCGCCTGGCCAAATAATACAAGTCCCATGTGCTTCTGAATTTGCCGCCTTATTAGGAACAGGAAATCGGCCATGATCGAGGCAATGGAAAGGTGTACTTTAGTCACAATAGACTCTTCCCGGGTTACTGAGGCTTCTCGCTCGCTTGGTTAGCTTTGTAGTTGTTACTCTTAAGGTTATGTGGCACATAGCGGAAATGGAATAGGAATTTGAGGCAGACTTGTGTGTTAAATTCCTTTTCCATTTCCGCCCCTCTTGCACAGATGAATGGGGCTGATCAGTGGAGCGGATAGTACTGTAGGTTTTGTGGCTGAATCAGCCGTGGAAACCGGGCAAGACTGAGTATGGCGCTTACTTTTCAGGTAGGTGATCCTTTAGGACTAGCAGATAAGTTGAAGGTGTATTTAGAGTCAGGTGTTTTCAATCAGTGGGGTGACAATAAGGTGTGAGTGGGCGACCCTTTCTATTTAAAGAACAGGGATTTACCAAATCTGACCTTCACAACACGTTTGTAGAAGTGTATCATGGCAGAAACAGAGATTTCTAAGGACCTCAGAAGAAGTGTTGTTGATGCTCATCAGGCTGGAGAAGGTTACAAAAATCATTAATTTTAATGGGAGGCAGAATTTTTCTACTAGCAGACAAGAGAAGCATCATGCTCAATCTCCAGGCAGATATCGGAGCATTTTATATATATATATATGCAGATTGTGGAGCAAATTTACAGAATCAGCATCCAAAATCTGTTTCTAATTCCTGAAGCAGATTTTTTACTAACCAAATTCCTCCATGTTGACCCTAAGGGGCCATTCACAAGTAGGAATTTGAAATTGAATACCTCCCCCGCATAAGTAGCAGATTCCGCCCAGATTCTGCCTCCTATTGTTTTCAATGGGAGGCAGAGATCGCAGCAGGACGCTCAATCTTGCCGCAGATGCCACGGCTGATTCAGCTGCGGATTCCGCAGCTCGAGACTCCCTGCTGATCGGGCCCTTTCATCTGGACCTAATCAGGAGCAGAAAACTGCGACTGAATACATATACCCTGCACGCCATCCCCTCACAGGGAGCTGACAGCCGGAAAACGGCGGTGGAAAATGAAGAGGAATTCCTCTTCATTTTCCGCCATGTGAACGGCCCCATACAGTCTCACCTCTGTGTCTTTTGTGCTTAGATGGCTCCTATACTGTGGTAAGAACCCTCACATGCAATCTCTACCGCCATCTTAGGGTTTCCATTCATTTCAATGGAAGGGGCAGTCATGTATAGCCTTAGAGAAAGCAGCTGCGATAATATGACAAACATGCCATTAAAGAGTTTTACCATTTCCAGAGTGATCTAAGATCTATCCATTGTCCCTAGACAATAATATAGATCATTACAAGTGTGCTCTGTAGTCTATTACAATCCCCTTCCACACTGACCAGAGCGGTTATAATCTTTGTGATGATTTAGGCAGAGAATAATGTTTTGTTTTTTTTTTTTTTTTTTTAACATAAACTTGAATATATCCCAAAAAAGCCCCAAAGTTAATACTCACCCCTCCCCCACAAATTATTTACAGATATAAATTAAGTCAATAACAATATAAGTTGAAATATACAAATAAATAATAAAATTTGTAGTAACAAGATTAGAAAAAAAAAAAGTTTTGGTAAAATTTTGACCTTTTAGAAGTGTAAGGCTGAGATGTAACCATGATATTGAGGATTACATGATGGATGTTTCTAGAGCAGAATGGAAAGCAGAATTCAGGGGCTTCTATACACGGCTTGTAGGCCTGTTACAATTTCCTACATCTTAAAGGAGAACTCCCCTTTGCACAGGTATAATCTACATAAAGTGTAGGTTATGTTCTACTTTTTTATTTATTGATTTTTTTAAAATTTTTTTTCATTGTATGAGGTTTTATTCTTCGTACAGACAGAAAGCTAAATTCAAAATTCTACTGGTTTCCTGTTACCAGGGAGCAGTGCATTGTGGGAGCTCAGATGACAAGCTAAAGCTTAGAGGTAAAGTCACATGACTGTCTAAGTGCAAATAGACAGCACAGAATTTTATAAAGCAACCAGCAAATTCACAACCTCCCCCAACTCCTTGCATCTTTCAATAGGTGCCGCTCCACTGATTCCAGCACAGTTGGAATATTTTCTCTCGCCCCCACCATTCCTGAGCAAACATTTCTGTTTGCTTCAGAAACCAATATGCCAAACTAGGGACCGCCCACCAGAGAGTAGGGAGCCTAACTAGAAAACTATATGCTGAAACTAACAGCACTGATTGCTCAGGAATGTTGGGGGCTAGAGAAAAAATTCCAACTGTGCTGGAATAAGTGGAACAGCACCAATTCAAGGACGCAGAGAGTTGGAGTTGGTTAAAGTGGTGGCCTGCCCACACTAAATGGACATCAAGTACTGACTCAAACAGGTTTTCCAGGATTAGGATATAAATAAAGTGGGGAATGGTGGGTTTAAAGTCTAGAAAAATGGTGGATTTTTGGCAGCTTGGCCTTGGCTAATGGGCTTGCTAGACAATGGTGAACAATCATTGTGAGATTGAGCTTGTGTACTAAATTGTGCTGGTGGGTACCATAGGCCGACATCAATGAATAACATGATTTAGGCCACGTGGTGGATTTGATGCACGGTTCTCAAAATCTCATCTTCATGTAGTGGAAAAAAAAATCTGCATGAAAATTAGAGCCTGCTGCAGGTTCTCTAATCCAAAGCAATAATGCAAAATTCATGGTGAAATTACAGAAACCCGTGACAAAATCCGCTGAAAACAACTGGATTTGGCTGCAGATTTGTTGCGCAATTTGTAATATATTTCTCCAGTCCTAGCCTTAGATTTCTCTTCTATAAGTGATTACCTCTTACAATTCATTAAAAATTGCTGCCCAGGATTAGAAAAACATGGCTGCTTCCTTCTAGAAATAGCGCCACTCCTGTTCATGGGTTGTTAATACATACTACAGTTTACAAATAAAATGAATGAAGATGAGCTGCAATACCACACCCACCCTGTGAGCAAGGTGTGGCGCTGTTTCAGGAAAAAAGACGACATGTTTTTCCTAATCATACACAACCCCTTAAAGACCTATAATCTGAGCTGCCATCTTGTACATATTCAAATTCAAGACCTGGATTTAGAACAAAAGCTGCAGTCAATCTGAATTGGCGATGAGGCAAGGTACAGTAACACATTGTGTGCCAATAAACTTCTGTCTTGTGCAAAAAGTATGGAAGGTGCAGGACCATGAATATTAAATCCTGATATCTAAATAAAAAATTACCAGGAGGTCACTAAAAAGTCAACATGAAATTCATCAAACTGACAGCAGGGGGCAGACAAGAGCAATGAAAACATTGGAATGTGATTGAAGGTGTATTATGTGCATATAAAATGGATACTGGAGACCCCGGTCCTTTGGAGAGCAGTCAACTGGGCCAGTAATGAAAACTGAAGCCGTTCAGTCGCTCACCACATGGCGGAGTCATTGGTCCTCCGACACAAAGCCCTTCACAGCTGCTCTGTTATAGAAGGAGAACGTTATACAACAAGCCATGTACTCTTGTATAAAAATACTGTGTTCTTCTATCTCTTGGTCCGTGCTATTTAAGGCTGAAATGCAGGTCACAGGATGAAGTGTTGCAGCTTATGTGCCGTTTTTCTGTTCCCATTCCTGCAAAAAAAAAAAATGAAATAAATTAACAAAATATTATTATTATTATTAATAAATTAATTATGAACACAAATATCTTAATAATTTATTACATTAAATATTACCAAAAATTACAAAAAAATTATTTTAAAGAATTTACTGAAAATGACCACTAGAGGGAGCAGTTTATTCTCTCATCTGATTTTCACGCACATAATAATCCAATCATTTACCCATTAAATATCAGATTGCCTCCTTGTTGCATCAGCCGCAGAATGGCACATGTGACGACTAAATTTAGAACAACCGTTACACGTAAAACTATTTCAAGATGACCAGAGCAGAACCAAATGTGTTTTCTCTGAATATATTAAGCAGGCCTTAAGTAGTCTTATAAGTATAAGGTGTGTGCAGCGATTCTACCATATTTGTCAAACCAAATTTTCATTTTAACTCTTGCTGATACATTACGCAAAATGAGATGAATCAGAAACTTGGGGACATAGATAGAGGGCCCACTAAGGTCACGGCCATAGCTTAAAGGGGCTTTCCAGACAGGAGAAATGGATGACCTATCCTCAGGACAGACTATCAATATTAGATTGGTGGGCTCCGGGTGTTTGAAGGGGCCACAGCACTCGAAAAACTCACAGCCTGTAGTAGTATTGCAGTTTCTATATTCACTTCACTGGAGTGGTATTATAGATGTCCAAAAATTTTCGCTACACTTTCTCTTCTCAGGCCAGTAACATCACATCCATTGGTCACATGCTGTAGCTTAGTCCCGTACAAATAGATGAGGCGGAGGTGCAATACCAAGCACAGCCACTATACAATGTACAGCGCTGTGCTTGGTAAGTAGTGAAGAGGCCGCAGCAATCAATATCACAGTCCCAGGATACTCCTTTAAAGACTCTCAATATACATATATATATCTCAAGGACATATTCAATAATATAAAACAACAATATGCTAACATAACTCTTGACAGGTTGTAATTCACATCACAGCCACTGGGTGGTCATTTATAGGCATATATAGCATAAACATCTCCTAACTGAAGATCACAAAAGCATGTTTTCTTCAAATCTGGTCATCTTGGGATATATTAAGCCAAGAGGATACAGGGAACATTTACTTTAGACTTCTCTAGTTTATAAAATTGTAATCCCCCTTCCATAAGGATAAATATAAATTGAATATGCCTGTGGAGGAGACATGTGGGAGGTGATGAAATTCTTGGAAGCCTCCTTTAAGGCAGTAGTTGTGTGACTCTAGTCTTACAGAGAACAGTAGGGCCACTCTTACCTTTGCCTTCCGCAGCACATGGCCTCGTACTGGGGAGTTATGTGCAGGCGGCTGTCTCTTTAAGGCTGCAGCACTGTTCACTGGCAGAGAGCATTCTGCGTCACTGGTGTCACAGCTGGAGATGGGAGAGTTCTCCACAGTCCGATGCCGGAGAACTGGAGACTGCAGGGGAGAAAGCTTGTTACTGGATATCTGAAGACCACACAGAGGATGGGCCATATTTCCTGGCCTGACCACAGCTCCTGTGAGCTGATCTTACAACATCATAGAGATTTCAGATGCTGCTCTACTGGTGTGCACTGGTGTGTTCTGGTGTGCACTGGTGTGTTCTGGTGTGCACTGGTGTGTTATTGTGTGTGTGTAGGTTGGATTTTATTTCGGAATTTCAGCCACATACTGCCAAAATGATACAGCCACATAGTACTAAAATACAGCCATACAGTGCCAATATATACAACCACACGGTGGCAAGGTACTACAGTCACATAGTGACAAAATAATGCATAAAAAAGTACCAAAATACAGCCATTTAGTGCCAATATAAAATAGCCACACAGCTGCAACGTAATACAGCCACACAGTACTAAAATAATACAGCCATGTAGTGCAAAGATAATACTGCTGCATGATGCTAAAATAACACACTCTTAAAGAATACTGCTATATCAACTCACATAACCAAAAGGTGTAACCAAATAATCCATAACCAATGGGTATACCCAAATAAATACTGCTATACTGGCTCCCATAACCTAAGGGTGTACTCAAATAATAGTCCCGTAACCAAATGGTGTACCCAAAATATACACTTCTATACCAGCTTATATAACAAGAAGGTATGCCTAAATAATACTCCCTTAAATAATCCACATAATACTCTCATATAGAGTAAAGATAATTATGCTATATAAAGCTCCCATAATCAAAGGATGTGCCCAAATCATAAGCCCCAAATAGAACCCACATAATTCTGCCACATAATACCACAATTCACTTCCTAAATACTAAGTAATACTGGATGGTTATAGTTCGATCGCAGGGTTCCCATTCTTAGCATCTACAGAAATAGGCACCCTAGACAACTGCCCAGCTTTCCAACCCCTAAACCTGTTACTGACCCGAGTCTTACCTGTGGCCTTGATGTCCCATTCTTGGGTTCTATAGCGAGACCAAGAGTAATTCCACCTGCCATGGCTTTCTTCAGATTTTCTTTCACCTCTGTGAGCTCCAGCTCCAGACTGACCCGCTCGCCCTCCTTCACTTTACATTCCTCCTCCAACTTCTTTAACTTGTCCTCCAGCATCACCTGAGATTTTCTTCCTGGAAATCAAATGATGGAGAAATTGCCTAAACTGCAGCAGACGGCGCCATCACTTACAGCTACAGGTCAGAGGAGGTTTATGTAATTAGGAAAAATCATCTACAAACAGCGCCCTCTTGTGCATGGGAGGAGTAGTTCAGTGCCAGGCGAGACCCTTGGCTCTTTACATGGGAATCACAAAGCATTATGGGTTTTGGGCCTGTACCTGCATTAGCTTCAATAGCCGCTTTCGTATCCCGCTTCTCTTTCCGGAGCTGGGCCAGTCTGTTCCTCAGAGCTTCTTTCTTTTTCAGTAGTTCCTCCTCTTTCTGTTGTAATTTCTTGGCGTCGGCCTCCACTCGGTTCTTTCCGTATTTATACTGCTCAGCATCTGTGTAAAGAAAGCATCGTCACTATTGGGTACCAAATTACCACCTTACCCCATATAGTACATAAGGAGTGACATTTAGGGCTTGAGCATTGACCATGTTGACCAAATTGTAACTGAAAGTCTTAGTTTGTGATTCTACCTCCTTGCTTTAATGATCAGCAGAATTGTGAATGCAGCTCTTGAGTACAATACAGGCTGTAATGCAGGCTCGGTACAAGAAAAGAAATGTATGTATCACACTGTTGTGTGTGTGTGTGTGTGTATATATATATATATATATATATATATATATATATATATACACATACACACATACATACATACACACACACATAATATATATATATATATATATAAAATCTATAGATGTGTTATAAATAGATGTATACATCTATATATGACGCATAACAAGATGCAAAAAGGTAAATATTGTAGCTACGAAATTCTAAGAGAATTATTCACAGTGACACACAAGGTGCCGACTAGTGACACAATGTCAGTGGGCCCTGACTGACGCTATACAGTAGCCGATGCTCTGCTTACTGGAGGCGCTGCGCTTTACAGTGCTGGTCGGACTCGGCTTCCTCTGTTGGCTGGTGGCTAGTCTGGATTTGGATGTAATCCCATTAGATGCTGTAGGAGGCTTCTTGCTCTTGAGCTGCAGGGCGGAAACAAAATAAGGAAACATGAATTTTAAAGAAAATTTCACTTTTATAACAGTTCACATTCAACGTCGAACTAAAATATTAATGACCTCAAACTCTTCTTGTAATGTCAGATAATTTCTGCTTAGTTCTTAATTCTGCTGGTTTCCTGTTATCACGGAGCAATGTATTATGGGAGCACAAGTGTTAGGTCATATGTCTGACGACAAAGTTGTTACTCCACTGTAGTCTGTTTCCAAGGGCAACCAGTAGAATTATGAAAACTGCATAGAAAATGCCCAACACCATTACAAGTCTGTACAGTTCAGACGGTGAGGTGGAGGGGGGAAAGCGGATTCAGATTTGAGATTATTTGGATAGCAAAATGGGATGGATGAAGAACGTCGGTCGCACTCGCTGTCTGGTTTTATTTAGCGGAGCAATAAGAATATCAGGACATTGTTTAATAACCTTCAGGGGAGGATAATGAAGTTACACAGGAAAATATCAATCTGCGGTAGATTAGAGGCTGAGAAGAGAAAAGACATCCAATTAGAAAGCCTTTAATGAATTTATGTAAGAAGTAATGAATTGGAAGTTATTAAGGGATATGGAGGAAATTACATGATGTTCCTGAGGAGAATTAGACAATAAGAGGCTGCAGCTCGCCTTTCCTATTATTTCGGATGAGCAATTAGATTTGGCAGTGACCTCCATGGGTGTATGCTGTGCACTATTCAGACACAAAGATACTGAACACACCTGCTGCTTTTTGTAAAGCTGCCCACAGAAATAAATTTTGCCCCTAATCTGACCTGTTTCCATAGGGGATCTTTCTTTATTTGTTAGAAAGGTCAGTATGCAGATCACAACGTGTCCCCCCTGTGGAGATGCTAGGAAATCAGCTGTGATCTTTTAAATAAGTGTTCAACTTTCCTGCAGCGCCCCCACAGGGGAAATTAAGCATTACACAATGTCCATCCAAATCAGTTGGTTATCTGTGTAATGCAAGACAGGACAAGTCCTCCAGAGTGACAGACAGTCTTATAACCACTCTCCAATAGATGAGGATCCTGAATAGGGGAGATGGAGCATCAGTGCAGGTTACAGGTTACAAAAAGAACTGTTCTCGTCAGACTTTGGCTGCCTACAATAAGTTTAACCCCATTTATGACATATTATAATTGCCTTAAAAGGAGTGTATTGCCTATTATATTTTCTGACCATGACTATGGGGGCTGCCATCCTGCCTGAGCTTCTCTTTCGCTCTGATAACAGCATTTAGTGATCTGCTTTACAGCATAGTCATGGCCATAGGTAGCAACAGACTGGAGTCGACACATTAAGGTCTATAGGAGAGCTTTCTAGTCATGCTCTGTGCAGGGAGGAGGAGGAGATAAGCTGTCATCTATTGTCATTAGTAGATGCAGTGATGACTCAGTGGTGTTATCTTCTATTGTAATAATGTGATGTAAATTAGGTGAATGCAAAGTAAACACCTGCAAATGTCAGTATATTAATAGGCTTAGTGGCAAGAGTAAAAATTGCTATCCACTCCCACAGCACCCAGGGTTTCCTGTGGTGGAAGTCCTCGCCACATGTGACCGCTGAGGCGAGTCAGAGGCCTCAGGAAAGGACCCGGGACGTCACATATGTTACACGTTCGGCGAGGACTTCTGCCAGAAAAACCCCGGGGTGCTGTGAGACCAGGCAGCAATTTTTACTCTGGCCTCTATATGTCCCAGGTCCTTTCCTTAGGCTGCTGGTTGGCCTTAGCGGTCATGTGTGGCGAGGACTTCATTCGGAAAAAGCTCCAGGGAGGTTTTAGGACCGGACATTGGTGGGAGACACTGGAGCACCGGGAAAGGTAATTTTCTGGTCACACATTCCCTTTAAAGCCACCTACCATTCCTTCATACTGGCACACCAATTACCAATGCACTGGACATTAGGCTGCCCATCTAGAGACAAATATGTAAGAAATATGCCTATGCAAGTACATATGATCAGAAGATTTACCATGGTAAGGAGGTAAACTCCTGGTCATTCGTAGGGTACCATTTTATGGGTGGCATAATATATCATGGCCTACATTAGGAAACTCACTATAGTGGACAATAATGTCAGTGTTACCCTCCCCAAATCAGCACGAGGACTGAGCCTGCAGGCACACACATGCAGAGAATGAAGATACAAGAATTACGTGGTACCTGAGAAGAGTTGCCGGCAGACGCCCTGCCCAGAGTAGGAGAGCTGTTAGTGACAGACTGAGAGGACAGACTGGATGAGACAGGAGATTTGTAGTGGTTAGGAGACAGTTTCTCAGAAGAAAACCTATTGGGCTTTTTGTCAGTCGATGGGTTACGTGCAAAGATTTTTGGAGACGGTAAGTTATCGTACACATCTGGATCATCATAGTGCACCTCTTCTCCCCTGTACCTGTTAGAATAGTCCTCGTCCGGCCTCCACTGTAAATACATATAGCTGCGCTATTAGGTAGAGGAACATGGAAAGAACAGATGGAAAGGGGGAAAAGGAAGAAAAACAAGGGACATAAAGCACACAAAGCCATATTGTCTGCCACAGACTAATGAACTCACACCTGCACAGGCGACAAAGCTGAACTCAACTGCTATCTAATGTGTACAGCCTGCCTAAGTCACTACATTGTAATGCCAAGTCCTCCAGGACAGGAGCTGATATGTGGGCAGGTCAGGTCCAGAAGTCGTCTTAATTGGGTCTTAAAAAGTACCTAAACCTTTTTTTTTTCTTCATAAATCCATAGTTCAGATGAAGATAACAAAATTTGGAATATGCTTTAATACAGAAATGTTTCTGTTTCTTCACTTATTTGCCTCTTTCTGCCACTGATTAAACCTGCACAACAGAAGTCTATGGTAGGAAGGGGGGAGGGAAAGGAGAGTTCCTCAAAGTAGAGAGAAATCTACACCATAGAGAGACAGTTCTTTTCCTTCACACAGCTGGATTGTCAAGAATTACAATCCAGCCTTGTCCCGAAAGGAATGACTCATTGAATGCTGCAGTCGGCCTGATATCTCTGTGTCTCTCCTCCCCTGTCCATAGACTTCAATGTAAACCGACACTGCTTGTGCATGGAATACTGAGCAAAATCGCTCAGGTAAGAAGTAAAGCCAGAAGTAATACTTAATGACACAGGCACTTTTGTTTAGCGAAGTATATTGCAAGGTTTGTTCCCTTCACCTACACTATGGATTTATGACAAAATACACAAAAGTTTACACTTTACTGCAGTATATAGTATATTTATATATCCTGCACACATCTCTACAACCATTACAGAAGATGCTGTATGTACAAGAAATTATAATCCCAGTTACCATTTAATTCTAAAAAATGTAAAAAGTGACAAAGGTTAAGGGTTTTTGTTGTGGAGATCCTTCCTTACCAATCCATTAATGCATGGGACATCATCGTAGTGTAGGGCTACTCCGCTGGGACAGGAATAGCCATTTGTGGGGGCTTCACGATATGGGTTAGTGGATATTACTCTTCTGTTCATGAAACTGAAAGAAAATGCAAAAAGGTGTCTTACTGGATGACTTTCTAGTCCAGGTCCTTCATCGTCACCCCCTCCCTCCTCCTGCAGACTACACATCTCACAATCCGTCCTGAGACATATTGAATTGGACAATTTGATGCTAGAATCAAATGATGATGCCGACTTCTGCAACGTTACAAGGTGAAGAAAGGGTTAACCAGCAGGGATCAGCACTTTCTCCGATCTTGATCGTTGTTGGAGGGTGATCGCAGGGCTGTAGGCGGTCACAGAGGCACAGCTTCTGCATCCACCATCACATTTATGGAAGAAGGGGTTAAATAATAGAAGCCACAAGGCAGATATTACAGAAAATGACAATCCTAGAGAAGCTATGCATGGTTCTGCCCATGTCACGGGGCCATTTGAGCGTGTACTATATCCCACCTCTGGGTAATATGGACACTGCACATATGTGCTTACACTCCAATGAGGAATGTCTTGTAGGGTTGGAGGATACTGAACAGAATGAAGTCAGAATCAGCCTAGGAATTGTCAGCGATTCAGGACAATCCCAGGGTGGAGCATATGGAGAGGACCCAATGTGATCTTATATGGGAGTGGGACCTGAACTGTAATAGGTCATGGTGTAGCACAGTGTTCTTAGAGGATAAATATGTGTTATCCTAGTCAGCGCCACGTCTATACTAGAGAGGGATTACATCTTCACAACCGATGCGATAAACTGGACTCTGGGAGGTCTGTACATATTGTATTCATTTTCATCGTTCATGCTTAGACACCAATACAATAAAGTGTAATTCATGGAAACCCTCTTTAAGGCCATAATCACACGTAGGTGAGATTTAGAGATGGAATACGGACGCAATAATATCAATTTCATTATTTATGTGTCTGGTTTATGGACCGGGAAAAAAAAATTTTGGTTAGTTTTACAAATTGCGGATGTCTATTTAAAGAGGACCGACCTTTCATGTCCTTACAGATCAGCGGTATTATATACTGCTAGAAGGCTGACAGTGCACTGAATTCAGCGTGCCATCAGCTTTCTAGCGGTATATAAAACCGCTGATCTGTGAGGACATGAGAGGTCTTCTTTAAAGTCTATAGATTCGCAAAAAAAATGACAAAAATGGACAGTAGATGGTTGTAATAGGTGTTCTGTTTTTCACGTATTTCACTTAATATAACGTATAGCAATTTTTTTTTTTTCTAAAAATGGTCAATCTGTTTTTAACAGACATCAAAATCAAAAAGATGCGAAAATAAGGCCTTAGGGTATACATTGGCTAATGTTAATCTAATGTGTATGGACAACTAAGTGGCCAGCTAGTCAATATACATTTCCACATCCTGATCTTTTGTTCACCTGCTCAGCGGAGTAACAACTAACCACTGAGCAATACAGAATAACTTGCAATAGGGCCCTGCCTGATCACTATTGCCTTTAACTGCAAGTATAGAGCATGAAAAGCTTCTAACATTATTTTCTTCTTAATGTACAGGTATAATGCACACAGTGATGTCACAGTACAGTTATAATGCACACAGTGATGTCACAGTACAGAGATAATATACACAGTGATGTCATAGTACAAAGATAATACACACAGTGATGTTATAGTACAGGCATAATAAATACAGTGATGTCACAGTACAGGCATAATGGATACAGTGATGTCACAGTACAGGGATAATATACACACCGATGTCACAGTACAAGAATAATGGATACAGTGATGTCACAGTACATGGATAATACACACAGTGATGTTACAGTACAGGCATAATATA
This sequence comes from Leptodactylus fallax, assembly GCA_947044405.1. Taxonomy (NCBI): domain Eukaryota; kingdom Metazoa; phylum Chordata; class Amphibia; order Anura; family Leptodactylidae; genus Leptodactylus; species Leptodactylus fallax. The sequence continues at coordinate 439,077 of CAMRHE010000542.1, forward strand.
CACAGTGATGTCACAGTACAGGCATAATATACACAGTGATGTCACAGTACAGAGATAATATACATAGTGATGGCACAGTACAGGGATAATATACATAGTGATGTCACAGTACAGGGATAATACACACAGTGATGTCACAGTACAGGGATAATACACCCAGTGATGTCACAATAACGGAGATAATATACACAGTGATGTCACAGTACAGGGATAATATACACAGTGATGTCACAATAACAGAGATAATATACACAGTGATGTCACAGTACAGGGATAATATACACAGTGAGGTCACAATAACAGAGATAACGTACACAGTGATGTCACAGTACAGAGATAATGCTCACAGTGATGTCATACTACAGGGATCATACACACAGTGATGTCACAGTATAGGGATAATATACACAGTGTTATCACAGCACAGGGATAATGGATACAGTGATGTCACAGTACAGGGATGATGCACACAGTGATGTCACAATAACAGAGATAACATAGACAGTGAGGTCACAGTACAGAGATAATGCGCACAGTGATATACTACAGGGATAATACATGCCATTTCATAACACATGAGGAGAAAGTCACCATGCACCTGTAACTTCACTACATAAGCTAATGCTTAAGGGCCTTTTCTCATGAGCTGAAGAATAATCAGAAACTAGGCCTCATACTTGAAGGTAGTACTATTCAGTAAAGGCTTATCTGACATTGTATCATTATTGTATCACACAAATTGTCTTAAGAAAATACTCACAAAATAATAAACAAAATGTGCTGTCAATATTTGGAGCCAAAATGTCTTAGATCAGAGCTTTGGATGGGCCCCAACATGTATGTCAAACCCAAGAAGAGAGTTAGCAATAGATTATATTTATATTGCAGCTCCTCTGACCACCACTAGGTGACACTATACAGAAGCAATCCCACACAAGACTATCCGATTTTTATTAACATGGAGATGAATAAGCATAAAAGACGACCACATTTGTCTTCATTTTATTTTCATGAAATGAAATCAGAGGGAGTGGACACGGAAAAGAAGCCAAATTGTGGTTCTGACCTGGTCGACTGAAGTACAGTTAATTTGACCAGGCAGAAAAGGGGGTTTATATGTAAACATATCATTTCCAGCGTAATGTGAACGGACATAAAGAGCTCCTAAATGGATAATTAAAGTCGTACTTGGCAACTTCCCATAAAACGAAGACATAAAAAATGGACTTTAAGATTTATATATGGGAGTGCATCTTAGGTGAAAACATACCCAGCAATGAAATGTGATCCACAAGAATAAAAAAGACAAAGAAAGATCTGTCTTAAAGGGGGTCGGTCAGCAAAACCCAGCATTTCAAGCCAGGCCCGCAGATAGATAGGTTAGGGTCACCCGAATCACATGGTGTTTTCCCCTTGGGAATCGCTCCCTCCATTGCTGAGATATCACTGTTTTTAAGCTCTATGGAACAATGGCGGCATCCTCGCTTCTCCAAATGCATATTGACAATTACAGGTATCTCAGCAATGGAGGCAATGATTCACAAGGGGAGAACACGGTTTGATCCAGGTGACCCTAACCTATCTATCTGCGGGGCTAGGATGATATGCTGGGTTCTTGTGACAAGCTCCCTTTAAGATGTCAAGATCTCTGCTTGCTGTCAACAAATGCAAACATGTGAACAGATCTGTGATGTGCATACTGTAGTCACTTCTATGGGACTTCTCCAGCAGTCCTATAGACGTGAATAGAGCCTAAAAACTATTGCTCTATTCACACAAGGTGGTTGCGGACCCCTGTTCTTCTGATCGGTAGGGGTCCCAGTAGTCAGACCCCAGTGATCAGACATTTATCCTCTATTTTGTGGATAGGACATAAATGTTAATAGTGGGAAAACCTCTTTAAGTCTTGAGTTTTTTGTGATGCTGACATAGGATAGGTTTATAATGACACATTGTACCAAACGCCAGCCATTAAGCAGCTTAGTCCCTAAGACATGTTGAACCACTCTGCACCTTGGTATCATACGTCTTCTTACCAGAAAGACTGTTTTGCTGTCTGGATGACATTGGCCGTGGTGTCCACATCAATGTAGTCATAGTGCAGAGCTCCGGGATCTGTAGAGGAACCTGTTTCGGCCAGTAAGATTCCTATCCACCGACCCATGTTTTCTGAAGATGAAGCCTTAGGACAGAAACACAGGAACAGCGGTGTCTTTAGTACTGAGATAATGCACACCACATGTGCCATTACTCCGTCTTGTGGCAGAGCATTGAAATGTTTGACTACCCTCATGGAGCTCATACACCTTCAGTAACTGTAGTTCAGCCAACAGCTACTTCCCCCCATACACATGCATGCTCAATTTGGCCCAGCATGTATGTGTTTTCACTGGGTAGAGTGCATTGTCAGACTCAACTTATCTCTATCCCCTTTCCTTTTCTGCACCCCGAACATCATCTTTCGGAAGAGAGTCAAAGGTCCCTACAAACTAAATGGTTGACCGGTCTCGCCAAAATTGGGTGGTTTGGCCAACTTTTCTCTAATGTGCATGGGGATTTTACTAAATGTCCTCTAGTCCCTTGTAAACCCAATATTTCCAATCGTTCATTAAAAGAGAAGCCCTCCAACTCTAATACTAATTATTCATGCCACCATCTATATTTAAAGGGGTATTCAACTTTTCAATACTGATATTCTATACAAAGGATAGTATATCAATGGGGGGGTCCCGATCTAAAATCAGTCTCCTTGTCGTTGGCAGATGGGCTTCAATACAGTTCGATCAAAGTGTAAAAACCAAGAACCTCATTTTCATGTATTTTTATATAGTAGGAATTTTCAGTAAAGCTCTTGGTGCTAGCAGAGGGGACATCTGCTGCAGTACTCACTCACCATACTAAAATGGGACATCCGCTTCAGTACTCACTCACCATACTAAAATGGGACATCCGCTTCAGTACTCACTCACCATACTAAAATGGGACATCCGCTGCAGTACTCACTCACCATACTAAAATGGGACATCCGCTGCAGTACTCACTCACCATACTAAAATGGGACATCCGCTGCAGTACGGCTCCTATTAAAAGTATATTGAGTAAAATCTACAGCGCGCACCTTCATGGGCAGATAACTGATCTGTGGGGTTCCTGTCAGTCGGACCTCCATCAAGCTAATATTGATGTGCTATGCTATCAATTGGACATAATTTTTAAAAAGATGGATACTTCCTTTAGTAAAAGTCCTGAAGCAGCAGATCAGGCAAGATGGCTGGTGCTATTATCATGTACAGAAAATAAAAAAACATCTGGTATCTAATTCTAACTTGCACGTTACAAGGGGTTCAGATTCAGTACAATATTTCATTCAGTTATGCATCCAAAAATTGTATCTGCTTTTGCAGCTGCTGCTTGGCATTGAGTAGCACTGTTTGGTTAGTAAGCAGTAGACACAGATCCTTCTCTTGTTCTGTTATCCCCAGCTTTATTACATTTAATGCGTAGCCAGCCATACCATTACATCCCTGACACATTTTATCTGCCCAGGCCGCCGGGTTTTCTCTGTATTATTTTCTATGCGTTTTCTGCCGCAGGTGTAAAATGTTACCTACTTTGAGTTGAACACCATATTTTCTAAAGCTTGTTCTTACTAAGCAATGCAACCTGGAATGTACAGACAGACATACCTCTAGCACGGCCACCTCTTGCCCGTTCCGGAGGAGACGGAACGTTAGGGGATGCTTGGAGTCCAGGCCTGGGATGACTTCACATCCTCTCAGGGGTATGGACACTATGTGCGTCTTAAGATCTGTCCTGTCTTTGTGAAAGATGAGTTTATTGTCTTTGACCCGGCACCATCGCTCCCTCCACCGGTTGTTGCTGAGGACATTTAGGTATCCTTAAATGAAGAAGGAAAGAAAACAGTTTTGATAGTATATAATACATATATATATTTTAGTGCCTGACCACATCCCCTTTTAGGAAGTGACTGACACATAAAGCACCCAAGTAACATAGTGACTGCTACCCTAGAGGCCCGGGAGATTTGCCTGCTCTCCTAGCAGGTTAGCCCTTTTTCAGTAGACTCCCAGAGCTTCTGGAAGAGTTTGTGAGTAAGCCCATAGTGTATCCTGATGCCATTTTGTCCCCAGGTAAGTACAAGCACTCACCGGCCCATGGTAAAAGATTATGTGATTTATCAGACCAGGCCGGCCCAGTCATCACAATCTGGCCCTTGGCTAAATCTCTAGCTCCTTACGCTTTCCCATATTTCCTGCGCCAACAGTATATATGTATGTATACTATAATAAATAACGCATTTCATACCACATGTTGGAACGTCTTCTTCTGCCGATGAGGTCTGCTCGTCCGTACTTGGTTTCTTCTTCCCCAGACCAATTATTTTTGTTATTTTCTTCCCTGTTACTTTGGTTACGGTACCTTTCGTCTCAGCTTTTGTGCCACTTTTCTTTCGTTTCACTGGTGAGTGAGAGCCAAATATTTTAGTAACCAAACGTTAAAGCCAATGGCTGGGTCAAGAAACTACAATATAAAAGTGCAACACACTCTTATTTCATTATACATTTCCAGGAGGAGTAACAGAGGATCAGCACAATGCAGATTTCTTTAAAAAAAAAAAATCAAACTGCTCCTTTGGAAAATACATATGAGAAAGTATGAAGACAGAAAAAACTGTTACTGAGCCAAAAAATATGACGACATGGTCCATATAAATATAAGAAACTTGATAAAATTAGACAGTGACATGGCTGCCGGTGACTTTTCCCATAGTGATGATAAAGGCTGGTATGTCAACAGTGTGTGCCAATGAGCGATTCCAGTAATGCCACAGTAATAAGGAATGTCTGTAAGCGGTTTTTCTTGGCCTCTTGCTGTATTACCATGAAAGTACAATGTCAGGCGAGCCAAACACTGTGTCACCCTCATTGTGATTAATGGAGGCCACGAGAGTGACCACAATGAATACTAAACTCTTATATATCCATTTTTTTTGGACTATAAGACGCTTCTGACTAAACGAAGCACCCTAGGTTTAGGCAACAAAAATAGGATAAAAGGGGGATACTTGGTATTTTATTCTGGTTTAGATAAATGGGGTTATTAGCTTACTGCTGCACGCAGGACATACACACACACAGCTCTGCTACACACTACATATACACATAGCACTGCTACACACATACACAAACAGTGCTGCTATACACGACAGCTATACACACATCACTGCTGCACAAATACACAAACAGCTCTGCTGCACACTACATATACACACACACAACACTGCTACACACTACATTATATACACACACGGCACTGCTACACACTACATATATACACACACGGCACTGCTACACACTACATATATACACACACAGCACTGCTACACACTACATATATATATATATATATATATATATATATACACACACAGCACTGCTGCACATCTACACAAACAGCTCTACTACACACTACATATATACACACACAGCACTACTACACGCTACATATATACACACACAGCACTGCTACACACTACATATATACACACACAGCACTACTACACGCTACATATATACACACACAGCACTGCTGCACAAATACATAAATAGCTCTACTACACACTACATATATACACACACAGCTCTGCTGCACACTACATATATACACACACAGCACTGCTACACACTACATATATACACACACAGCACTGCTGCACAAATACATAAATAGCTCTACTACACACTACATATATACACAAACAGCTCTGCTGCACACTACATATATACACACACAGCTCTACTGCACACTACATATATACACACACAGCACTGCTACACGCTACATATATAAACACACAGCACTGCTGCACATCTACACAAACAGCTCTGCTGCACACTACATATATACACACACAGCACTGCTGCACACTACATATATACACACAGCACTGCTACACACTACATATATACACACACAGCACTGCTGCACACTACATATATACACACACAGCACTGCTGCACACTACATATATACACACAGCACTGCTGCACACTACATATATACACACACAGCTCTGCTGCACACTACATATATACACACAGCACTGCTGCACATCTACACACACAGCACTTCTACACACTACATATATACACACACAGCACTGCTACACACTACATATATACACACAGCACTGCTACACACTACATATATACACACACAGCACTGCTACACACTACATATATACATACAGCACTGCTGCACACTACATATATACACACACAGCACTGCTGCACACTACATATATACACACAGCACTGCTGCACACTACATATATACACACAGCACTGCTGCACACTACATATATACACACACAGCACTGCTGCACACTACATATATACACACAGCACTGCTGCACACTACATATATACACACACAGCACTGCTGCACACTACATATATACACACAGCACTGCTGCACACTACATATATACACACACAGCACTGCTGCACACTACATATATACACACAGCACTGCTGCACACTACATATATACACACAGCACTGCTACACGCTACATATATAAACATACAGCACTGCTGCACATCTACACAAACAGCTCTGCTGCACACTACATATATACACACACAGCACTGCTGCACACTACATATATACACACAGCACTGCTGCACACTACATATATACACACACAGCACTGCTGCACACTACATATATACACACAGCACTGCTGCACACTACATATATACACACACAGCACTGCTGCACACTACATATATACACACACAGCTCTGCTGCACACTACATATACACACACAGCACTGCTACACACTACATATATACACACAGCACTGCTGCACACTACATATACACACAGCACTGCTGCACACTACATATATACACACACAGCACTGCTGCACACTACATATATACACACACAGCACTGCTGCACACTACATATATACACACAGCACTGCTGCACACTACATATATACACACACAGCACTGCTGCACACTACATATATACACACAGCACTGCTGCACACTACATATATACACACAGCACTGCTGCACACTACATATATACACACAGCACTGCTACACACTACATATATACACACACAGCACTGCTACACACTACATATATACACACACAGCACTGCTGCACACTACATATATACACACACAGCACTGCTACACACTACATATATACACACACAGCTCTGCTGCACACTACATATACACACACAGCACTGCTGCACACTACATATACACACACAGCACTGCTACACACTACATATATACACACAGCACTGCTGCACACTACATATACACACACAGCACTGCTGCACACTACATATATACACACACAGCACTGCTGCACACTACATATATACACACAGCACTGCTGCACACTACATATATACACACAGCACTGCTGCACACTACATATATACACACAGCACTGCTGCACACTACATATATACACACACAGCACTGCTGCACACTACATATATACACACACAGCACTGCTACACACTACATATATACACACACAGCACTGCTACACACTACATATATACACACACAGCACTGCTACACACTACATATATACACACAGCACTGCTGCACACTACATATATACACACACAGCTCTGCTGCACACTACATATATACACACACAGCACTGCTGCACACTACATATATACACACACAGCTCTGCTGCACACTACATATATACACACACAGCACTGCTGCACACTACATATATACACACACAGCACTGCTACACACTACATATATACACACAGCACTGCTGCACACTACATATATACACACACAGCTCTGCTGCACACTACATATATACACACACAGCACTGCTACACACTACATATATACACACAGCACTGCTGCACACTACATATATACACACACAGCTCTGCTGCACACTACATATATACACACAGCACTGCTGCACACTACATATATACACACAGCACTGCTGCACACTACATATATACACACACAGCACTGCTGCACACTACATATATACACACACAGCACTGCTACACACTACATATATACACACACAGCACTACTACACACTACATATATACACACACAGCACTGCTACACACTACATATATACACACAGCACTGCTGCACACTACATATATACACACACAGCACTGCTGCACACTACATATATACACACACAGCACTGCTACACACTACATATATACACACAGCACTGCTGCACACTACATATATACACACAGCACTGCTGCACACTACATATATACACACAGCACTGCTGCACACATACATGAACAGCCTTGCCGTATACACTGCAGACACAAAGAGTCCTGACTACTCCTATGCAGGTGGCTAGTCACTTGCTTATGACGCAATAAGGTTAAGTTCAGACAGCAGGAAAATGAAGAGGAATTTGAAGCTGACATTCGCCTCAGATTCCTCTCTGTCGACCAGAGTCGACCTCAAAATCAGTGCCAGATTTTGCCGTGTGAACGGGCCCTAAGAGGTCCTAGAATAGGACCTTTCATTTATTTTTGGAGGATTTTGAGGACCTATAGCATGGGGAGGGCCTCTCAAGGTCCTTTCCAGGCAGAAAAACGACCTTAGAGCTCCTTCTCCACTCCTGCCGTCCTACCAGATCAATGTCGCACAGGGAGGAGGAGATGTGTGTAGACATACATCTCTATGTCTGCGCTTTTCGTGATCATTAACAAAGCAGTCAAGGGTGTCTGCCACTGCTGATCCTCCTGGCTGCAGACTAGAAGACACAGGCACTTTCTAGCAAGATTGTGCTTGCAAAAAAATGAGTTTTATAGTCAGAGTAATACAGAATATCCTCACCTGGAATAGCTGTAAGTGAATGGCTACACCCTGATAGATACAGGGCTGGGCTAATGGTATCCCTGCTGGCTCCATATTGTCAGGTGCCCTTCAAACTCAAGCAGACTATTACCTTGCACCCTTAATAAATGTAGTGTAAGTGCGACCTAAAGCTCACATATTATCCGCCTGTCACCGATGGGTCCGGTGAGCTGTGTCTTTAATTTGTGGCTCTCTCATTAATGTACCAGAACAGTCATAAATACACATGAACGCGGCGTCCTGGAGGTTGACTGCTCCCGGCAATGGCGGCAGAGGCAGCATTCATTTCAGAAGAGCCTGCAAACATTCTACGCTCTGTTCCCAAGGTCATACTTCTGCGTCTGACAAAATATGGCTGGGTGTTGGCAGCCTGACAGCGACAGGATAAATTACAGCAGGAAATCAATAGTAACACCATCCCCCCCCAGATCCATCCCGGTGTAAGGGCAACTGAATGGCTTGAGAGAAATGGCAAATTCAATGATCGGCTTAACCCCCTGGAATAGATCGAGGTTCACCTTCTGATACTTATCTCTACTATGTGTCCAAAAAACCCAAATAGAAGCCAAGCGTTCTCTATGAGCAAAACCGTAGCATATGTGACTCTGCCGACCCTGAGCATAACATAGAAGAACAGCGACTGTCCGACCGTACAGTGGCACAGATAGACACCGTGAACAGAGATTGCAGTACAGGAAAGGGTTAAACCTCTGTTCTGACTGCGCCGATAGGCAGTAAGAGTGCAATGGTAGTGAGCTGGTGCGTCACAACATGGCGTAGTCAGGTTTATGGTATATCTTGTGTTGTGATATATGTGCAATATATTGGATTATGTTGTATATATGGCTATATCACTTTAATAGATGCAGGTTATGGTACAGTCGGTGTCCTGGTACTTTCTGGAAGCTGGATTGTGCAATGCTTCCTCATAGGTGGAACTACATTGACCCCATGAGTCGCAATGTGGGAGAGGTTGTGTACTGCTCTCCCATGGTGCGACCTGTCGATGTGGGATTTCCTGGCTATCCAGTACGGGACAAGGCTCAGTATTTATAGACTGTTCCCTTCTCTTGGAAAAGATGAGACCAAAGATACTGCTTGTAGGAGCAGGGGGCCAGCTCGCTGCTGCAGGGTCGTGTGGACAAGGCGACATTCAGTGAAGCCAGGGGCTGAATGACCCCGACATCTAAGATGTCAGCTGGTTTGGCGAACTGGCATTGGAGCGAGAGCCTGGGACCTGTGATAACAGGCGGTGCATCTCCTGCGACCGCAGACGTGCGTCGTCTAATGCCGCAACCCAGAGGCCCATACAAGTTACACTTCTACACCCCACTGTGAGAGCTTGTGAAGTCCTGATGTACAGTGTGTGTCCCTTATCTACCATTGGAACTCCAGGTGACCTGGTGTCTGAGCGTGGCCCTGCAAAGGGTAGAGCGGCATGTTGGCCGTGGTAGTAGTGCCCCTGTGGTCGTCATATTGCCACCCTGCCCAGGGCTCCGGAGGCTGCTTACACAGCCGATCTCCAGAGCAATGGAGAATGGAGTCAGTTACATAATGGTCACTGGTGTATAACTCCTCCTGTGCTAGCAATGACCTGCTCAAGAACAACCAGCGATAACATCTATCTATAAACCATGATATTTATGTGTCAGGTCGATGGAGTCAGACCAGTGTTATTGAAGCCTGGGGGGCACAGGCCAGACATACAGGAACCATAGGGTTATTCATGAGCTACCAGGAGGAAGTGGATTCTCCATAAAGAATAACACTAGAAGAAAGTATACAGCTGTATGGATGCCGGGTGGTCTACCCCGAGGAGAGAAGAGGAAGTCATTCAGTCTTACAGACACAGAAGGTGAAGGAAACCTCATGTAAATCACTATAATGCACACAGCAAACTCCATTATAGAAGGGTCGCTGAAAACTGGAGAAGGTTCTGGTACATTGGATAGAAAAATGTCTCACAAATATGTGACTGTAGTACTAATGTCCTATCCTTACCATACACCATCAATATCAGAATAGTGGGGCTTTACACCCTAAATGGGACTGAGCTGCAATACCAGATAGAACCACTATTAAAAATGTGGCGCTGTGCCTGGTAAACAATGAAGGCTGACTGGCAGGATGGTTGGGATATTGATATCCTATCCTAGGGATATACCTATTAATTTATGTAGCCCTGGAAAAAACCTTAAAAAGGAAAGTGTCACCATTTTTTTATTTTTTATTTATTAAAAACAGAAATATATCACATTTTTCTATTCTGTTTTTATATTCTGATCATAGATTTTTCTTTTTAATTCTATTTTTTGTACATTATTATAAGGGCGGCCAGCTTCTCCTGTGCTCTGTTAACAGCATTTAGTGATATGCTTTACAGCATAGCCATAGCCATAGACAGCAATAGTCTGGAGCAGTCTCATTGAGGTCAATGAGACAGGCTTCTAGACAAGTTCTGTGCAGCGAGGATGAGTAGATAAGCTGTAACTTCATCTAGTGTCAGTAGTAGATACAATGATGGGTTAGTGGTGTCATCTTCTGTTGTAATCTGTGACATAAATGAGGTTACTGCTCCAATGAAAACCCTCACACAATTGCATGTCTCCGTCTACTATTAGGCTTAGAGGCCAGAGTAAAAATTGCAGTATCTATTTTTCGTTTTTACTAAATATAGATAGGTACAAGGAATTTAAAAAAAAAAATAATAAAAAAATCTTTATATGTTCAACATATAAATTTGGTTTTAAAATTAGGTAATTTTCCTGGTGACACAGCTCTGGATGGGCCCTGCTAGAGACTTGAGCAAAGTGCATTACAGTTCACCCCGACACATTCAGGGACACTGTCACTTCAAACGGCTCTAACTCCAAGATTATGTCTGTAGCCCACCTAGATTTAGAGATATCACTGGTTAAAGCGGAGCTGCATATACTCACACTTACAGTGCTGGCCAAAAGTATTGGCACCTCTGCAATTCTGTCAGATAATACTCAATTTCTTCCAGAAAATGATTGCAATCACAAATGCTTTGGTAATAATATCTTCATTTATTTTGCTTGCAATGAAAAAACACAAAAGAGAATGAAAAAAAAAGTCAAATCATTGATCATTTTACACAAAACTCCAAAAATGGGCCGGACAAAAGTATTGGCACTCTCAGCCTAATACTTGGTAGCACAACCTTTAGACAAAATAACTGTGAACAACCGCTTCCTGTAACCATCAATGAGTTTCTTACAATGCTCTGCTGGAATTTCTCCAGGTCCCTGAGATGTGAAGGGTGCCTTCTCCAAACTGCCATTTTGAGATCTCTCCACAGGTGTTCTATGGGATTCAGGTCTGGACTCATTGCTGGCCACTTTAGAAGTCTCCAGTGCTTTCTCTCAAACCATTTTCTAGTGCTTTTTGAAGTGTGTTTTGGGTCATTGTCCTGCTGGAAGACCCATGACCTCTGAGGGAGACCCAACTTTCTCACACTGGGCCCTACATTATGCTGCAAAATTTGTTGGTAGTCTTCAGACTTCATAATGCCATGCACACGGTCAAGCAGTCCAGTGCCAGAGGCAGCAAAGCAACCCCAAAACATCAGGGAACCTCCGCCATGTTTGACTGTAGGGATCGTGTTCTTTTCTTTGAAGGCCTCTTTTTTTTCCCTGTAAACTCTATGTTGATGCCTTTTCCCAAAAAGCTCTACTTTTGTCTCATCTGACCAGAGAACATTCTTCCAAAAAGTTTTTGGCTTTCTCAGGTAAGTTTTGGCAAACTCCAGCCTGGCTTTTTTATGTCTCTGGGTCAGAAGTGGGGTCTTCCTGGGTATCCTACCATAGAGTCCCTTTTCATTCAGACGCCGACGAATAGTACGGGTTGATACTGTTGTACCCTCGGACTGCAGGGCAGCTAGAACTTGTTTGGATGTTAGTCGAGGTTCTTTAGCCACCATCCGCACAATCTTTCGTTGAAATCTCTCGTCAATTTTTCTTTTCCGTCCACATCTAGGGAGGTTAGCCACAGTGCCATGGGCTTTAAACTTCTTGATGACACTGCGCACGGTAGACACAGGAACATTCAGGTCTTTGGAGATGGACTTGTAGCCTTGAGATTGCTCATGCTTCCTCACAATTTTGCTTCTCAAGTCCTCAAACAGTTCTTTGGTCTTCTTTCTTTTCTCCATGCTCAATGTGGTACACACAAGGACACAGGACAGAGGTTGAGTCAACTTTAATCCATTTCAACTGGCTGCAAGTGTGATTTAGTTATTGCCACCACCTGTTATGTGCCACAGGTAAGTAACAGGTGCTGTTAATTACACAAATTAGAGAAGCATCACATGATTTTTCAAAGGGTGCCAATACTTTTGTCCACCCCCTTTTTTATGTTTGGTGTGGAATTATATCCAATTTGGCTTTTTGACAATTCTTTTTGTGGTTTTCCATTGAAGACAAATTAAATGAAGATATTATTACCAAAGCATTTGTGATTGCAATCATTTTCTGGAAGAAATTGAGTATTATCTGACAGAATTGCAGGGGTGCCAATACTTTTGGCCAGCACTGTACACTTACACTTTAAACAGTGTATAGGAGAACATGTGCAGCGGACAGTGCAGGGAGAGGAGAAAATTATTTTATTATTTTCCTGCCCCTGTCACTTCAGATAACTACAGGGGAGTGGATTTCATGGACTTGTTCATGATATCACCCCACCATTACCAATCAGAAAGCATACTTGCTATTTAACCCCTTATATGATGCAGTCAATTAAGGCTAGAATGTGTTAGATTGCTAAAGGGTTAAAACGAATGTAAGGCACCCGAGTTATGTGTCAGTAATATTTACTTGAGCCATAAATTCTAAGTCTGTAATAAAAAAAAGTAACAATTTCAGGAGGGTTTTTGCAATTTTAATGTGGCTGTTAGGGGGTTAAACCTAAAGTATCTAGAGTTCCTTGCTATCAGTCATTTCAGGTTAGGGACAAGCTGGCAGAAGTTTTCTATAATGACAGAGTGTAAATGAGCCAGGAAAACATATTACGACTCCTACAGAAGTTTCTATGCCCTGGCTAGCTTGGCAGGATGCCAGTCATCTATTCAATTCAGTCTAACCAATGTCCATAGAATTTTGCATTTATTCCAGGAAACCTTTTAGGATGTGACTAATAGCAAGCTGGACCTGGTCCAGATCTGTAACTTGCTTGCCCTAAATGTGTGCAAAAGTCAGGTAGTATAGAAACGGGGATAGATGTACCAATGTAACGCTGAACACTAAATACTCTACATGCTTGTCCTAGTTTTCTGCAGCATTGTCCAATGTGAAAAGCAGCTCCTTTAACCCTATGGGGTGACAACAATATGTACATACCAGGCTCCTTGCCATTGACTATTGCAGTGCCATTCTCCACATTACATTCCCCATCTGAGCTTGGTCTCTCCGATAATTTCTGATCAAAATAAAGAGCAACATGTAAATATAATGGCAGGCAGTGCTCAGGTTTTCTAATATAGAGCTCCAAGTGGACACGGAGAAATAAATGATAAAATCCGGGCTGCCTGTAGGCGCCACTAGAGGGAGCTTAGAGCTAGTCTCAGAAGGCAGAATTTGTAGAAGCTTAAAAATTATGCTTCAGGAAACAGAATTTTTCCACTTTACCAAATTCCACGTCAAATAGCTCATTTGTTGCCTGCTCCTAAGCGCCACCTACTGGTGAGGCAATGTAGAGAATTTGGAGCTCTATATCAGAAAAATGGAATGCAGAAATAAGAAATAAATCAAAACAGGATTTTGTGACTTTTTTGATTAAAGGGAATCTGTCAGGGCAATTTGGGACACTAAACCACCCACACGTCCCTATGGACCTGGGGGTTTAGTGTCCCAAATCACCCTGATATAATGCAATCCATGGACGCATTAAAGATAAAAAAGCTTTATATTCACCCTGCCGCTGTACTCCCCGCGCCTGCGCAGTTCTGCAATGAAGTCAGAGGAGTACACCTCGGCTTCAGTGCGCATGCCCTGTACCTCCGGCAATTGCGCAGTGAAGCCGGGGTGTCCATCTTTGGCTTCACTGAAGAACAGCGCAGGCGCCGGGAGGCGTGCCTCATGAATAGGCCGGACTGTTCTCGCCAAACAGCGTCGATCGGACCCTTCTCTAGGTAATTATAAAGGTTTTTTACTTTTAATGCGCCTGCGGATTGCATTACAACAGGGCGATCTGGGACACTAAACCCCAGGTCTATAAGGACCTGTGGGTGGTTTAGTGTCCCAGATTGACCTGACAGATTCCCTTTCATACAATACAAACAACGTTCAGTGTCGGACATTGACTAAGAGTCAATATACTGATAAATATCTAAAATTAATACCTCTTAAAAAAAAAAAAGAAGAAGTGAACATTGCACACAAGGATTATACCTTTTCTATTTCAGTCTTTGGCACAGGAGAACTTGAAGAGGCTCCATCCGAGTCCACAGTCCCACCAAAACTACTACATACTTCTTTAATCACCTGCAGCACAGAGGACATAAGGAAAGTAACATATTAGGTTACAGCAAATAGAATGAACATAAAAGTCCATACACTTATTGATAAATCTGCCCAAAGAGTTAAAAAAAAAAAATCTCCTTCTTCCAAGAATATAAAAATGTGTCTGCAGGGCTAGGGCGAGCTCAGTGATATTGATTTAAAGAGGACAGTTCACGTCCTCTGGCACTGGCAGTATCATATACCGCTAGAAACCTGACAGTGCACTGAATTCAGCGGACTGTCAGCTTTGCCGGTTCCGGAGATATTGGTGCTGTTAGTTTTGGCACCGATATCTCTCCACACTCAGAAGGGTAGGCCTTACAGCCTAGCGTCATCGTGGGGCAGTGGGGAACACGCCCTGATAGTACTCTTCTGTAGTCTTGTACCATCGGGGGGGAGGGTGTTCCTTACCGTCCAGCAATGCCAATGGAGGGATATTGGTGCCGACACTAATGGCACCAATAGCTCTGGCACACCGGAGCATACCATCAAAGCTGAATTCAGCGCACTGTCAGCTTTCTAGAAGTATATAATACTGCCAACGCCAGAGGTCCTCTTTAAGTTGCTTCAACTGAACTCAAGGACGGCGGTAAAAATCTCTGAGAAGTGTGCTCCCCCTAGTGGTGCTTTAAGAAAATACTATTGCTATGTGTCAGGAAGCCGTTCAGTGCTGGATCTCATGGTTTGCCTCTAAGGAAGGTATGCCACCATTAAGACCCCTATTAGGGGTGTCAAAAAAAAATGCAGATGACACAATTTCAGAATATTGCTACATGGATCTTGAATACCACTGCTATATACCGGCCTTGCTCATCACCACGTAAAGAAGAAAATTGCAGGATGTTCTTTCCAGTGTTTTCACTGCTTTTAAAGGAAAACTTGCTGAACCTTAGGCTTAGCTTAGCTGTAGTACAGTCCAAAATGCATACTGTCCTTACAGTGAGATTCTGGTTACTACACACGTCCTTCCTTACCTATTCTTTTGACTATTCAGGCCCAGATATGCGTATCATGACATGACTAGCTTTTCAATACAACATAAGTTTGCAATACTCTTCTACAAGATATCTATCCTATGTGTGGCCACCCAGTGGTTGTGTTGTGCATTACAGCCCATCAAAGGTTTTGTTAGAAAGTCACTATATTGTGTTGAATTGATTTCATGTGAAATTGAAAGTCTTTAACCAAATTTGAGCTAAAGGTGGACACATCTGTACTATCCACGTCAATGATGAATGGAGAGCCTATATTCTCAGGATTGGTGGGGGTTCCAATGGATTTTCCTAGCTTAATAAATGATGACCCATCCTTAATTGAAGATCGCCAGGAATTTACACACGGGACCCCCACCGATCAGCTGTTTGAAAAAGATGAAGTCTTCAGGTGAGCACAGTGTTGTTGGCATCACTTTAATGAGTCTGAACCGCAAACAGGCCATGTGTCTGATGAATGTGACATCACATGGCCTGTAAAGCGGCCACTCCAAACAGCTGATCTGCAGGGGTCCTGGGTGTTGGACCCCGCTGATCTTCAATAGATGACCTAACCTAAGGACAGGTTGCCAGTTAAAAAGTCCCAGAAAACCCCTTAAACCCCTCCACCATTCACTAGGGACCCTCTGGTAGCTTTCTGGCTCTCTGGACAATACGCTGCAATATCCCAGTGTTTATACTTTGCTGTATTCTATGTATGCACTAACCTCTGGTCTATATAGTCTTGTCATTGTCATTCAGGCAGCTCTTGTATTACACCTCTCATTTACTGCATCGATCTGCATTATAACTAAGTCTGCAGGTGTGAATTCCACATATTTGTCGCATATTATACCACGCATTTGAAGCAACATCAAAAGACATGACATGGCCGTCGCCCAAAATAAGCAGAAGTTTCCACAGTCCCTCCGCAGGTTTAAGCTCAAGATTGCAATGAAAAACAAATGGTCTGGTGGGGATATTATCACCGGGGCTGCCGTCAATGAATATCAACTAGTCGCCGTTTTTTGCAGGTTACTTATTGAAACAAACATGTCAAATTCCATGAAAATTTAAAGGGGTTGTCCAGGATAAGACACATGGTGCTGCTTCTTAAACAGCGCCACACCTGCCCATGGGTCATATCTGGAATTGCAACTCAGTTATATTTATGTGGGCTGAGCTACAATACCGCACAGAACCTGTGGACAGGAACTGTTTTGGAAAGAAAGCAGCCATGTTTTTCCAATCCTGGACAAATCACTTTAATAATTGTACATAATCCATGTACATAACTCATTAACCGCCGAAAATTAGTGGAGAGAACTGTCCTGCATGGAGGACTTTTCTCTACGCCAGTTTCAGTATAAAAATGTCGGAAATCGGATGGACACCTGGTGGACCCCATTATAGTCTATGGGGAATGCAGGTGTCTGCAGGTATCCACTGTTTTAGCAGTCTGGGAGACCCGTGCGCACAAAGCATTGAGAGTCTTATGTCTTTGCTACTTTTTCAGTGACTCCAGATTAACTCCACTGCCTATTGAGCATCTGAGGTGGTCTAAAGTACTGTCTCATGAGAGGTTTCCACCATGCTTTACACTGCAGTAAGTGTAAGGCCAAAATACTTTTGCTTTGGACAACCCCTTTTCATTTGTTATCCCTCTTGAGGAAAAGCAGAAACCCCTAGTCCTTAAAGATTACTTCTAGGGGAAGATCTAGGGAGTAAAGCATATTACCTCCTCATTACACTATACCCCATAATAAATTATGATTTTTACTTATATAGCACCAACATATTCCATAGCACTTTACACCACCTGTGCTTGGTTGTCCTCTGGCTGGTAGAGTTTCCTCAATTGTAAGTGTTTAATTCCACTACAGCACTACCACAGGACAAATGAAGCATTACATGGTGTCCATAGACTGTTATTGTAATGGATGGATATGTTGGGCTCCCCATTTCAAAAGCCTCTGTTCGCTACTCTGCCCAAGAGGGTCCCAAATGAGGACCCCTCTCTACTAACTTAGAATTCTCCAATAGAGAAGTTTTCTATGAAGATTTTGCATGCCAGCAGCAAATAAAAAGAAAATCTCTTGCTCTGGAGGACCCAACATGCCCATGCATTACATGGACAGACTATTGATTTCATTGAATACTGTGTAATACTTCCTCTGCCTTGTGGTGGCGCTGCAAGGAATTTAACACACAAATTGAAGAGTTCCCACTAAGCTGATTTCTAAGAGACTACATTTTAGGGCAACCTACGATCTATCAAGCAGGAAATGTCCATAGTGGACAACCCTTATACCTATAAATGACCTCAGACTGCATGAGCCTTGTAGTCCCACAATCACAGAGTACCTAAACCCGACCTATAAACCCATGTGCAATGCCAGCCTGTCCCTCACACAAAGGAATCCAGTTACTCAGCATCCTGGAACTTTACTTTTACCTCTTCTTTGACATTTGAACTCATTGTGGACTTTTTTTGGCTCCGAGCTCTGATTAAGTTATTTTGGCAAGCGCTTTGTGTAATGCAAGCTGCAGACAAAACACTGGGAAGCGCTTTGGCAAGTGCACAAAGTAGCGTTCAAGAATTCATGCTCTCCATCAAGTCGTCCCCCTGTCACACCTCATGCACATATAGGTGCGGACTCATGTTAAACACATGTTTATGTTAAAACCGATATCTGGCTGAAAACTGCTGCGTTCACCACATTCTGCCCTAACCGGCTATACGCGAAGGCTCAGCAGGAAAAGTCTCATGTTAAAAGACTTTTGTCTGCTAAAATCGGTCCTGTACTCCTACACGGGAAAAGGATGCTGTCCAAAAGCTACTGCTGCCTACAGCTTGTACACTCGTAAATGGGCTGCAAACTTCAGTCTGAAAGAACGTCTGTCCCTAAAACAAAAAGAAATAGTCACGAGAAAATATAGCTCAACTTTTGTATCGGGTCCTGGGAAAGCTGGGTGACAATGCATCCTTAAGCTTTATATAATGTTCACCTCTTTAAAAAAATCCAGAGATTCTGTGATGAATAATGTCTTAATATTTCTTTGTAGGGGTCACTACTTGTTTTTGTTCTGATACAGAGCTCCAAATCCAATGCATGGACATACAAAAACACCACTAGAGATAGCTTTGGTGCTTACTCCATACAGGACAAAGACAGAGCGAAAGAGAGCAACACAGTGAAATAGAGAGACAGAGCGAAAGAGAGAGACAGAGTGAAATAAGAACGAAATAGAGACAGAGCAAAAGAGCGAGAGAGACATAGCGAAAAAGAGAGCGAGCAACAGAGTGAAAAAGAGAGCGAGCAACAGAGCGAAATAGAGATCAAGCAACAGAGCGAAAAAGAGATCAAGCAACAGAGTGAAAAAGAGAGCAGGCAGAGCGAAAAAGAGAGCAAGCAACAGAGCTAAAAAGAGAGCAAGCAACAAAGCGAAAAAGAGCAAGCAACAGAGCGAAAAAGAGAGCAAGCAACAGAGCAAAAAAGAGAGCAAGCAACAGAGCGAAAAAGAGAGCAAGCAACAGAGCGAAAAAGAGAGCAAGCAACAGAGCGAAAGAGAGAGCAAGCAGAGCGAAAAAGAGAGCAAGCAACACAGTGAAAAAGAGCAAGCAACAGAGCAAAAAAAGAGCAAGCAACAGAGCGAAAAAGAGCAAGCAACAGAGCGAAAAAGAGAGCAAGCAACAGAGCAAAAAAGAGAGCGAGCAACAGAGCAAAAAAGAGAGCGAGCAACAGAGCGAAAAAGAGAGCGAGCAACAGAGCGAAAAAGAGAGCAAGCAACAGAGCAAAAAAAAAGAGAGCGAGCAACAGAGCAAAAGATAGAGACCGAAAGAGAGAGCAACAGAGCGAATTAAGAGTGAAATAGAGAGACAGAGCGAGCAACAGAGTGAATTAAGAGTGAAATAGAGAGACAGAGCAAAAGAGCAAGAGACAAAGCGAAAGAGCGACCAACAGAGTGAAAGAGAGAGCATGACAGAGCAAAAGATAGAAAGCGACAGAGCAAAAGATAGAGAGCGACAGAGCTACAGAGCGAGATAGAGACAGAGGCGCAGAGTGAAAGAGAGACAGAGCAAAAGAGAGTGATAGAGAGACAGAACGAAACAGACAGCGATAGAGCGAGCAACAGAGCGAAAGAGTGATAGAGAGCGAAAGAACGAGCAACAAATTGAAATAGAGTGATATAGAGGGAGAGATAGAGGGAGAGGCAGAGTGAAAGAGAGAGAGTGCGATAGAGAGATAGAAACAGAGAAATATTTTGTCACATGACATTTCAAACATGATCAAGAGAATGTAGGCAAGCATGGCTTATACTCCAGGGTCAGAGCGAACTAGTAACCTCTGCAGCCCCTATAGTTACCCCCCTGGAAAAGTGTGTATAGTCCCCCCAAATTGCGAGGTAGAGGTCCAAGTCAAACATATTACCCACTTACTGTACATCTATAGGGGCAGTCTATAACACAGTTTAAAAAAAGGAAATGTCTTTGTTGCCCATAGCAACCCATCACCGCACGACCCTCCTTTTTATATTCTGCATCATGAAAGCTGTGCGGTGACTGGTTGCCATGGGCAACACCGTGTTTCACTAGAAATCTACCCCAGTGTCTGTGCACTACTAATGTCCTATAAGGATTAGACATCAAACAGTCTGTTTTCGTGACCCTTTCCTTGGTCTAAGAGCTTCATTTTAATTAATAGTTATTGTGTTTGTGTCTTAAGGAAGGGCTTTCAATGACAGAGATTCCACCGGCCCATTTCCTTACAAGCAGCCTTCAGGCCATTCATGTGGTTTTACTGTCTAGACAAAAGTTTACCTCAGATGCGGCCTTTGCTTTGTTACTTAATATGGCTCCTTGATCCACTCTGTATAATATTCTGAGCTCCTACTACTTACTGGTAAACTATTACATGTCATTAAAGGGGTACTCCAGCCTCACAGGACAGGAGATCCCTGTGGGTCTGAATGCGGGAAACCACGGAGAACACAAAAATGGGGGTCCTTGAGTCCCTTGTATGAATAGTGTGCAGCGGTGACCACTACTCTATTAACTTCTATGGGACTACCAAAGCGCTGAATTTAGACGTGTCACCCATGCACACTATTACACCAATAACAGAGAGGACTTGTGGACCTCTATTCTCCCAAGCACTGTTCGTCCCAGCGGACTGATCCCAGCGATCGACACGTATCCCCTACCTTGTAGATAAGTGTTGTCGGTACGTAAACGCCTTAAAAAGGGTTATGTGGGTAATAAAATGTTTCTATGCACCAAATGAGCACACTTAGTAATTTACATCCCAGGCCCCCACTGCGCCATTTCTTACATTGTTACCGTGCTACAGGGATCTGTGGGGTCAGGTGATCGACCCCGCTCTACTCCTGCTGTTTGAACACAGAGTAGAGCAGGGTCAGTCACATGACCCCGAGTCGGAACGTCAGCAGTCTTCCCACAACATGAAGAATCATCACGACGGGGACCAGGATGTATATTATTAAAGGGGTATTCCCATGAACATAATCATATCTATATTTGTAGATAATTAAAAGTTAAACATTTTTGCAAATACAAGTAGTTAAAAATTCTGCAGATTTTTAAAGATTTTCCCTAACTATCTAAATGGTGACATCTGTTGTCTTGATAGGTTGCCAATGGATACGACCACAAATGCAGAAACTTTATATGGCCTGGGACTTGTGAAAAACTCAACCATGATTTTCTTATTGTAGCTGGGTTATCAGCCAGGGACACTACATGTAGGAGAAGATATCCTGACCACGATAAGGACATCTTTGCTGATTTTCTGACCTTAGAAAGGTCCTACATTCATGGTGGTATCCATTGACAACCGATCACACCAACAAGACTGTGACTACAAAATATTTAGCGAAAATCTTTTCAACTCTGCAAAATGTTTAATTACTTATATTTGCAAAAATGTTTAACTTTTAATTATCTACAAATTTAAAAATGGTTATGTACATGGGAATACCCCTTTAAGTGTGCTCATATGGTGCAGTGGGTACGCTGCAGAAAATTATTTGCCGTATGACCATGTCAAGGTTATTTTTTTTTTTAGTATGTTTTTGCAACAGTTTTTATTGCTCCAAACGCATCTACAAATAACAGTTTGTTTGTTTTTTTTTTTTAGATACCATTAAAAATATAATTTGGGGGAGTGACCTCTGAGACCCCACCAATCCTGAATTACAGTCATATGAAAAAGTTTGGGCACCCCTATTAATCTTAATCATTTTTAGTTCTAAATATTTGGGTGTTTGCAACAGCCATTTCAATTTGATATATCTAATAACTGATGGACACAGTAATATTTCAGGATTGAAATGAGGTTTATTGTACTAACAGAAAATGTGCAATATGCATTAAACCAAAATTTGACCGGTGCAAAAGTATGGGCACCTCAACAGAAAAGTGACATTAATATTTAGTAGATCCTCCTTTTGCAAAAATAACAGCCTCTAGTCGCTTCCTGTAGCTTTTAATCAGTTCCTGGATCCTGGATGAAGGTATTTTTGACCATTCCTCTTTACAAAACAATTCCAGTTCAGTTAAGTTTGATGGTCGCCGAGCATGGACAGCCCGCTTCACATTATCCCACAGATGTTCAATGATATTCAGGTCTGGGGACTGGGATGGCCATTCCAGAACATTGTAATTGTTCCTCTGCATGAATGCCTGAGTAGATTTGGAGCTGTGTTTTGGATCATTGTCTTCCTGAAATATCCATCCCCGGCGTAACTTCAAATTCGTCACTGATTCTTGTACATTATTCTCAAGAATCTGCTGATACTGAGTTGAATCCATGCGACCCTCAACTTTAACAAGATTCCCGGTGCCGGCATTGGCCACACAGCCCCAAAGCATGATGGAACCTCCACCAAATTTTACAGTGGGTAGCAAGTGTTTTTCTTGGAATGCTGTGTTTTTTTGACGCCATGCATAACGCCTTTTTGTATGACCAAACAACTCAATCTTTGTTTCTTCAGTCCACAGGACCTTCTTCCAAAATGAAGCTGGCTTGTCCAAATGTGCTTTTGCATACCTCAGGCGACTCTGTTTGTGGCGTGCTTTCAGAAACGGCTTCTTTCGCATCACTCTCCCATACAGCTTCTCCTTGTGCAAAGTGTGCTGTATTGTTGACCGATGCACAGTGACACCATCTGCAGCAAGATGATGCTGCAGCTCTTTGGAGGTGGTCTGTGGATTGTCCTTGACTGTTCTCACCATTCTTCTTCTCTGCCTTTCTGATATTTTTCTTGGCCTGCCACTCCTGGGCTTAACAAGAACTGTCCCTGTGGTCTTCCATTTCCTTACTATGTTCCTCACAGTGGAAACTGAAAGGTTAAATCTCTGAGACAACTTTTTGTATCCTTCCCCTGAACAACTATGTTGAACAATCTTTGTTTTCAGATTATTTGAGAGTTGTTTTGAGGAGCCCATGATGCCACTCTTCAGAGGAGATTCAAATAGGAGAACAACTTGCAATTGGCCACCTTAAATATCTTTTCTCATGATTGGATACACCTGGCTATGAAGTTCAAAGCTCAGTGAGGTTACAAAACCAATTTTGTGCTTCAGTAAGTCAGTAAAAAGTAGTTAGGAGTATTCAAATCAATAAAATGATAAGGGTACCCAAATTTTTGCACCGGTCAAATTTTGGTTTAATGCATATTGCACATTTTCTGTTAGTACAATAAACCTCATTTCAATCCTGAAATATTACTGTGTCCATCAGTTATTAGATATATCAAATTGAAATGGCTGTTGCAAACACCCAAATATTTAGAATTAAAAATGATTAAGATTAATAGGGGTGCCCAAACTTTTTCAAATGACTGTAAATCAGGATGCCATTGCAGACAGTCTGGGCACTACTATGTAGACCAAGTCTGCAAAGAGGCCGCAGTGCTACACCAGCCCTGCAGCCCCTTCATTCTAAAGATCACTGGGGGTCCCAGATGTTAGATCCCTGCTGATCCTAAAGTTACGCCATCACTTTATAAGATAGGAATACCCCTTTAAATTGATCCCGAATAGACTAGAATTGGGGGTGCTCTTACTTAGGAGTCTATGGAAAATACTTACTGCAAGAAGAATACTTACTGAAGCACCAAGACTAAATAAAGTTACAACAATGACAAATCTTCCTAGTAATTAGGCAGAGGATTTATTATGGCATGCCTCGGTAGGGATATAGGAAAGTAGGGTGACAAACCCTATAACTGCTACCATGTTACTTGTCATCCAGCTTTCCTAGAAACAGATAACTTAAAATACAGAAGGAGAACTCAGACTTGTAGCTACTGGTAATTTTCTAAATATATAAGGGGACCTGACAGGTAATGTAATAGAGATTATTCATGGTATCCACGTACGCAGCGCCCCTGTAGCGCACACTACAATTTCATTCATAATAATACACTTCTATTCATAAATACCCCGAGGGAGCAAAATGCCTCATGTGTCTCTGATTTATAAGGAATGTGGAGAAGCTCCTCGTGTTCTCAGGGAAGAAACAGCGGAAACCATATATGAGATATTCTGAGAAACAAGTATTGAATAGTAGCAAAAGTATACGGGAACTAGAGGGATTCACAGTGACTGAAGTCTATAAGAGTAGAGCGCAAAACATGAAAAAGCCCGGACATTTACATGGAGTCGGTTGGATTTATGCTGCAGACAGTACTTTGTGTCTACATAGTGAGCGTGGCCATTGTGTTAGTGGTACATATAGTATCAGTGCTAGTGCACAGGTAGTACCAGTAATAACATACACTACATATATTACCAGTAATACATATAGTACCAGTAGTGTATAAAGTACCAGTGCTAGAGCACACATAGTACCAGTTTTGCATACAGTACCAGTAGCATATAAAGTACCAGTGCTAGTGCACAGATAGTACCAGTAATAACATAAAGTACATATAGTACCAGTAATACATATAGGACCAGTAATACATATAATACCAGCGCTAGTGCACACATAGTACCAGTAATGCATATAGGACCAGTAGTACATATAGTACCAGAGCTAGTGCACACATAGTACCAGTAATACATATAGGACCAGTAGTACATATAGTACCAGTGCTAGTGCACACATAGTACCAGCAGTAGTACACATAGTACCAGTAATACATATAGTACCAGAGCTAGTGCACACATAGTACCAGTAATACATATAGGACCAGTAGTACATATAGTACCAGTGCTAGTGCACACATAGTACCAGTAATACATATAGGACCAGTAGTACATATAGTACCAGCGCTAGTGCACACATAGTACCAGTAATGCATATAGGACCAGTAGTACATATAATACCAGCGCTAGTGCACACATAGTACCAGTAATACATATAGGACCAGTAGTACATATAATACCAGTTAGTGCACACATAGTACCAGTAATACATATAGGACCAGTAGTACATATAGTACCAGTGCTAGTGCACACATAGTACCAGAAATACATATAGGACCAGTAATACATATAGGACCAGTAATACATATAATACCAGAGCTAGTGCACACATAGTACCAGTAATACATATAGGACCAGTAATACATATAATACCAGAGCTAGTGCACACATAGTACCAGTAATACATATAGGACCAGTAATACATATAATACCAGAGTTAGTGCACACATAGTACCAGTAATACATATAGGACCAGTAGTACATATAGTACCAGTGCTAGTGCACACATAGTACCAGAAATACATATAGGACCAGTAATACATATAGGACCAGTAATACATATAATACCAGAGTTAGTGCACACATAGTACCAGTAATACATATAGGACCAGTAGTACATATAGTACCAGAGCTAGTGCACACATAGTACCAGTAATACATATAGGACCAGTAATACATATAATACCAGAGCTAGTGCACACATAGTACCAGTAATGCATATAGGACCAATAGAACATATAGTATCAGTGTTAGTGAACACATAGTACCAGTAATTCATATAGCACCTGTGCTAGTGCACACACACTACCAGCAGTAGTACACATAGTACCAGTAATACATATAGTACCAGTGCTAGTGCACACACACTACCAGCAGTAGTACACATAGTACCAGTAATACATATAGTACCAGTGCTAGTGCACACACA
Source organism: Leptodactylus fallax (assembly GCA_947044405.1). Taxonomy (NCBI): domain Eukaryota; kingdom Metazoa; phylum Chordata; class Amphibia; order Anura; family Leptodactylidae; genus Leptodactylus; species Leptodactylus fallax. The sequence continues at coordinate 465,665 of CAMRHE010000542.1, forward strand.
CTACCAGCAGTAGTACACATAGTACCAGTAATACATATAGTACCAGTGCTAGTGCACACACACTACCAACAGTAGTACACATAGTACCAGTAATACATATAGTACCAGTGCTAGTGCACACATAGTACCAGCAGTAGTACACATAGTACCAGTAATACATATAGCACCTGTGCTAGTGCACACACACTACCAGCAGTAGTACACATAGTACCAGTAATACATATAGTACCAGTGCTAGTGCACACACACTACCAGCAGTAGTACACATAGTACCAGTAATACATATAGCACCTGTGCTAGTGCACACACACTACCAGCAGTAGTACACATAGTACCAGTAATACATATAGTACCAGTGCTAGTGCACACACACTACCAGCAGTAGTACACATAGTACCAGTAATACATATAGCACCTGTGCTAGTGCACACACACTACCAGCAGTAGTACACATAGTACCAGTAATACATATAGTACCAGTGCTAGTGCACACACAGTACCAGCAGTAGTACATATAGTACCAGTAATACATATAGCACCAGTGCTAGTGCACACACACTACCAGCAGTAGTACACATAGTACCAGTAATACATATAGTACCAGTGCTAGTGCACACACAGTACCAGCAGTAGTACACATAGTACCAGTAATTCATATAGCACCTGTGCTAGTGCACACACACTACCAGCAGTAGTACACATAGTACCAGTAATACATATAGTACCAGTGCTAGTGCACACACACTACCAGCAGTAGTACACATAGTACCAGTAATACATATAGTACCAGTGCTAGTGCACACACACTACCAGCAGTAGTACACATAGTACCAGTAATACATATAGTACCAGTGCTAGTGCACACACACTACCAGCAGTAGTACACATAGTACCAGTAATACATATAGCACCTGTGCTAGTGCACACACACTACCAGCAGTAGTACACATAGTACCAGTAATACATATAGTACCAGTGCTAGTGCACACACACTACCAGCAGTAGTACACATAGTACCAGTAATACATATAGTACCAGTGCTAGTGCACACACAGTACCAGCAGTAGTACACATAGTACCAGTAATTCATATAGCACCTGTGCTAGTGCACACACACTACCAGCAGTAGTACACATAGTACCAGTAATACATATAGTACCAGTGCTAGTGCACACACACTACCAGCAGTAGTACACATAGTACCAGTAATACATATAGTACCAGTGCTAGTGCACACACACTACCAGCAGTAGTACACATAGTACCAGTGCTAGTGCACACATAGTACCAGCAGTAGTACACATAGTACCAGTAATACATATAGCACCAGTGCTAGTGCACACATAGTACTAGCAGTAGTACATATAGTACCAGTAATACATATAGCACCAGTGCTAGTGCACACATAGTACCAGCAGTAGTACACATAGTACCAGTAATACATATAGTACCAGTGCTAGTGCACACACACTACCAGCAGTAGTACACATAGTACCAGTAATACATATAGTACCAGTGCTAGTGCACACATAGTACCAGCAGTAGTACACATAGTACCAGTAATACATATAGCACCAGTGCTAGTGCACACACACTACCAGCAGTAGTACACATAGTACCAGTAATACATATAGTACCAGTGCTAGTGCACACATAGTACCAGCAGTAGTACACATAGTACCAGTAATACATATAGTACCAGTGCTAGTGCACACACACTACCAGCAGTAGTACACATAGTACCAGTAATACATATAGTACCAGTGCTAGTGCACACACACTACCAGCAGTAGTACACATAGTACCAGTAATACATATAGTACCAGTGCTAGTGCACACACACTACCAGCAGTAGTACACATAGTACCAGTAATACATATAGTACCAGTGCTAGTGCACACATAGTACCAGCAGTAGTACACATAGTACCAGTAATACATATAGTACCAGTGCTAGTGCACACATAGTACCAGTAATGCATATAGGACCAGTGGTACATATTAGTACCAGTGCTGGTGCACACATAGTACCAGTGGTACTATGCACTGTACCTGTAGTACATATATTAACAGTGGTAGTACAACCAGTACCAGTAGTACCAGTACCAGTGGTAGTACACACAATACCAATAGTATATATAGTGTTAGTGCACATATTGTACCAGCAGTAGGACATGTATTACCAATAGTAGTACATATAGTACCAGCGATAGAACATGTAATCTATGTACATATAGTCCTAGTGGTAGAGAACACATAGTACCAGCAGTAGTACACATACTGTACCAGTAGTCACTGTGCACACATACTGTAGTGTTAGCCGAACTATGTATTGGCTTGTAAAGCTTTAGAAGACAGTGGTAGAATAAGGTGACATATAGAGCTGCTGAAGTCTAGTGCTGAAACTTTCTTCTCTATTTTTTGGACCCCTGGGGTCCATTAATAGGTTCTGTGAAATGTAGACTGCTAGAGTTCGACAAGAGGACTAAGGAGCAACTTCACCCATAAGGACAATGCCTCCCTAGCAGGGCACTGGCATCTATCCAACTTTACCTTGTGATAATTTGGCCCCAAGTTGGCACACTTGGTATCGACTGTTTAACCCTTTAGATGGTCCTATTAAGTCATATAGATTTTAGAGGAGTAGAAGAATCAGACTCGGCACCTCCATATATTAAAATGGTAGTGAGATTATGGCTAAGAGAGTCATCTACATTATATGACCGACATGGAGGCCTGAACAGGAGGTGAGAATGTCTGCATATAATAGTAGTATTTCGCTCATCTCAACCAACACATGGTTGTAATTTCCTGATTTCCATTACAGTAAGAAGTGCAGCTCTGAAGCATGAACTGCTGCTCTAACATGTGAAATACTGTGAAGACTAAGAAGAAGAACGTTCATGAGCTCATGTAAGACAATAAATCAGAGAGGACTTTTACAATCTCGGACGTGAGCTTTCCAGGCAGAAGGTAGCACTTTACACCTCATTGTGGAGAACGCCGATAGTTCTCACAACGTGCAGTAGTAAAATCTCTTTTCCTCCAACAGAGAAGAAATCCGGCTGCTAGCTGCACTATGATTTCCCTTGGCCGCCACTACACGCCAAAGACGGCTAGAAAATGTTATACTTTGTGTTGGGTGAACTTGCTGCAGTTTATGAAGTAACATTTCAGAAAGGGTCCGACATCTTCCAAATGGAGCTCAGATGGAGATTTCACACATTAATGTGTTGTAGTTGGAAATGGTACGTGAAAATATTACATGAAACAGATCTGGGCCTCTGAACGGAGAGAATAGTCAGATGTTACTGGGGAAATTTACCAAACATATGAAAAGAGGAAAACTGGAATTCTACTAAGATGGGGATAGGGGAACTTAATCTTTCTAGACACATGCGGACAACTGGAATTCAGTGACAGATGTAGCGCTGTGATCTCCATCATCACGTAGCATGGCGGATTGGAAATTTAAGAACAGCTGAAGGTTATGAAGGCAGATGGTAGGGAACTCAGATTTCCAACATTCCTTGGAAAGGTCTACCAAAAATGATAAGAAGAAGACAAAATGAGCCTCTGAGCTATGGGCCCAAATAAGGGATACTCAATAACCCCTGGTCCTCAGGTCAGGCAGTATGTCTGGCAAGGAAGTTCAGAGGCTCAGATGATCACTGTAGGCAATCATTGGTCTTAGAGGTCACATTTTGTATACCGCCCATGTCACTGCCGATACCCAACATATGTCTGCAAAGGCCAGTGGCTGACTACGGCGGTCACCTGAACCTCTACACTTCCAGCCAGGCAGTCTGTGTACCAGAGTGAATGGGGGACACACTACCCAAAATGAGGACAGGGGGTAGAGGAGCATTGATTCTTTTTTCTATTTACACCACTTCCAGCTCCCAGTGAGTTTTACATTTATCCCAGAAAACCCCTTTAAGACTGCATATGGCTACACTCTACAGATAAGCAGAATGGTAAACACCCAGCATTCATACATTTCCAGGAGGAATAAAAGAGGAATGTCTAAACAATCTCATAATCGCATGTCTATGAAATCCACATCAAGAATCTCACGGGTTTGCATAGAGGTAGCGATGTCAGGTCAACTCTAAAGATGCTGTATTATTAGGAGAGCTAGAGTGCGGGTTATGTGACATAACCAATGGACCAAAACAGCTGATATTTCAGAATTAAAGGTAAGAGTATTAATGGGGTTTTGCTCCCAGTGCTGGAAACTACTGTTGTAGATTGGGCAGAAGTAGATCAGCATTTATTCAAGTAGTAGCCTCAGAGCTGCAGTACCCCGACCCCACTGTTATATATTTACTTGAATAGGAATAGAGCTGCTCCTCCATACACAGCAGTAGCTTCTGGCACCGGGAGGCAGCTCGATCAGCTGATCTGTACGGGGTCCGGTAAGGCATTTTTTCCTCCAGCACACTGTTTTGTGGATCAGCTTGAAAAATCCACTTAAAAAAACGCTAGCAGTTTTTCAGTTTTTGATGCATTTTTTCCCAAAAACTGTCGCAATTTTTCCGCTTCATATTGATTTCAATGGGTTTTTCAATGCAGAATTCGCCTGAAGATAGATCATGTCGCTAAAGGAAAGAAAAAACCTGCTACTGACTCTCACTGAAATGAATGTGAACATACCCTTATTGTATTTAAAAAAAATTAAATAAAATAAAAAATCAATGTCTAGTATTTCTGCAAAAATCCAAATCTTTCAAATCAACAGCGAGACAACCTATCGCACAACAGATCAGGTTACCTTCAGCCACTGCTCGGCCTGTTCCTCGCTTTGGACGGCGAGAACCAGAGCGTCTGTTCCCTGATGGGTGATCTTCAGTTCGTGCTTTTTCTTTTTACCATCCTTTGGCACATAGGAGACCGAGCAGCCGTTCAGGAGTAACTCCATCTGAGGTTGCTGGTCCTTGGAGGATTTGTAGCACTGATAAAAGACAGAAGACAAACTTATCAGTCCGAAATATAACACGTTTCGAGGACATACCTGATATATAGTGCTGATAACTATGCCAGTCCATTCAAAGTCTTATAGTGATTATAGAGTAGGTCCCATTCTGCTCCATGTTATTGGAATGGAATGATCCGGAAGCCCCATAGACGTCAATGTATCACGGAATGCACTCAGGTGTCACACCAAGTGTCATCCGACTGCATTCCATGATAAACTCTGCCCCCAACTTGGATGAACACTTGGTTGCGTGCATGGATCCTAATAAAAGCTATAACTCAGGATCAGTACAGCATAAGACTTCATGCACATGACCATAGTTTTTATTCACAATTGGGGATAAAGTAGGGACCCATACATTACTATGGGCCCATACACGCAGCTGTAGTTTTTGTGGCCGTGTGTCCGGGCCTTAGTGAAGAGCCACAAAATATGGAGCAGGTCCTAACTGCGGGTCTGCCCATACGTCACGGATGACACAACGATACCAATCTGTATGTCATCTGTGCCGTTCTTACTGACCCATAGACTGCACACGGTCCTGTGTATGAGGCCTAAGTCATGTACTTAGAAGGTTACTCAACATATTTATGTAAATTAATTCTTTGACTACAAAACCACAGCAGATGTGGTTGGGAAATCTACAGTAAGTGACTATATAAGCATGCCTGGGATAAATACAGGTCTTTCCTAAGATGGAAGGGCAGACCAGATGGACCAGGGTGGGGGGGGGGGGATTGGGAGCTGGACAGACTCTTTCTGCCATCAATCTTCTTACCATTAATTTGTTTTCCTTAATGACACATAACAGTTTAGTCCACTGCCCAAATCTTTTCTTCCGCAGGAGGAATGCACAGATCTTGGCATCCTTCACAAGGTCCATAGAGGCTTCCTCTGACGGCCACTGAAGTCTCTTCTTCTGTCCTTTTCCATCTTCCTCTTCTTCATCGTAAGATTCATATGAACTGCTCATCGCATCCGAGTCATAATCTTAAGAAGAAGACATGGAATGAAATTAGATGGATGTAAGAAATTTGTTTCAAACACAAGGAGTTTCTGCTTTACAGTCCTACCTGAATGAAGCAGGAGCAATGAAGGACGTGTTCACATTTTGCAGATGTAACAATTTTCAGAAATGACCCCAATAATGCATCACTTGCAAACATTTTACAATAATATGCAAACATGTGGATAGGTATACACTACATAGATATGTATACTCTGTATCTCCCATACAGTCTATATCAAAGGTAGGAAATTGTCGTCACTCCAGCTGCGGAACTACAAGTCCTAGAATACTTACTTGCTCTGCTCTTCTTGGAGCTACACAGAAGTGAATGGATCATGCTGGCAGTTGTAGTTCCACAGTAGCTGGACTAGCGAAGGTTGCTGATCCCTGGTCTATACTAATGGGACCGTCCAACTCTTTTTTTTTAAATGTTTAATAGGGATAGGAACATAAAAAGTTTTACTCGCCTCCCCCCAGGCCTCCATTTCCAGCAACAGCAGATCCGGTCTTCAGTTCAGAGGTCCTCGGGCTGTTTGTGCCATGTGGCTGCTTCAGCCATTCACAGTCCTCAGTGGTCACCTCTTCACAAACAGCACGTCAAAGCAGTCGCATGCAGTTTGTGAAGAAGTCACCACCGAGACCTGTGATTGGCTGAAATGATCACCTAGAGCCGGATGATCTGTATGAAGTAGACCGGAGCTGCCGCTGTGGAGACAATGGCCTAGGATAAGGTTAACAAAGTTTTTATGTTCATGGTCCCGTCAGCAGCCCTAGTAAATATTAAAAAAAGGAGCTGAACAACCCCTTTACATATATACTATTAATAATACAATAAAATATAAGAAAGTTTTTCCTATAAAAATATAAAATCAGGGAATGTAGCAAACACAAAGTCGCAGGCAGATTTACATTTATACTGCAGTGGCCACTGCAGGAGAAATGTGGTATTACATGACCTCGATTTAAATGAATAGGCAAACGTGAAATACGAGGTCATGTTGAGTCCTCCAGTGTGGGAGCAACTCTTTGCAGCAGCTCTAGCTATAAAAAGAAGGGGAAGACTCCCCTCCGTGACATTTATATGCTCTCATAGAACATATGGTCAAGTACCGTCCCCATTAACCCCTTTCATAAAAAGTTTATGAACCCTTTAAAGATACTAAAAGTTGGCAAACACTTCAAATATTTCAACATAAGGGTAATATGAAATGTTTTATTAGCAGAAATATTGCTTGAACGTGTGAAAACCGGGAGATACACGTTGGGGGTCTAGATATTGTATAATATTTATCCATGGCTGGATCACATACAGACCCCCAAGCGTGTTCATGTTCAGATGGGAACTCAATTTTTTTTTTCTTTTTAATGTTAGAAAACAGTCAAATGAGGCCGACGCAGTGCGCCAAGTCTTCAGCTGATGATAGTCTTGGCTTCTTGCATAAATAAATCATTTTCATGTTGATCTAACAAGCAATATCACAACATGGAAACCCTCCAGCTCCAGCCTATAACAAACCCCAGAGATCAAACATAAAATCCACGCCGGTACCAAACTGTGAAGAATGTTCTATCCCTGCAGAGCAGAAACAATCATATTTCCTGATTTGTGTTCTGCAAGGAATGACCCAATCGCTTGGCTCGTGCAGAACCTCAAACCACAAAATCTAATCGTTTCGCCTTCCTATACATTTTTCTTACATTTGCGGATACGCGGTTTTGTAACTGCGTCAACAACAACACTGAACGGCCTCCATTTATATCAGCGGGGGATTTTGGCCATGGACGTGACAGTCCCTGCTGTAGCAGAGCAAGCTGCGTGTATGTTCCTCCTCTTAGGGCCCCGAGGGAATCTTAGGAAGGCCGCCAAAGAAAATCACAGTAAGGAGGGAATAGCCTTTCCAAAGCCTGGACTGCATTAACACTGTCAAGAACAGAGGTCAAAAGGGTGCCGATAGCTGCCAGCACTAACCTAGGATATCTCTTTGTGAGTTAGAATACAGATTACAATTGTTAAAGAGAATGTATCATAAAAAAAATATTACATTTAAATCAGGTTATTATAAAGATTTTATTTTTGGTGCTTTTTTATACTTTATATGATGATCTATCTATCTAGAAATATCCCAGTTTATCACCAGAGCAAATAACAGCCTGATGCTTCCTGTAGCTCACTTGCCGGCTTAGCTGTACAGACAGGGAAAAGATGTGCAGAGTCATCTCATTATTTTTAGAGGATTTATAGGGCAGTGGAAAAAACAGCAGCTTTGTTGTACTGCTGGAGACCAAGTTGAGGTAGGATAGTTATAAATGTTTTACTATATATACAAATAAGGATCTGAATTCAGTCCCTTGTCACTAAATGGCCTCTGAGGTAGAGGACTGTAATTCGTCACTTTCTGCAATAACCTATAAAAATACTATGTCCAGTAAAAGAACAAAAAAAAATGTAAAAAAATAAATAAATTTAGCTCTTCCTCTAATTTTTACTGCCCATAGCGATTTTTAGTGTCTGCAAACACTGATCCACATAAAAACATGTTCATATGTCATCCGCAATCACAGATCCACAAAAAGACTGGCAAGATCCTCTACACTTGTATAAATAGGACATGCTTCATAATTTGCTGACCTTGCATATGGCATAGCCATACAGCCGCAAAAAAATGCGGTTGTGTCTCTGGGGCCATAGTTGATCCGCAACTCTGGATCTGCAATTGCGGATCAAAAGTATGGTCATGTGAAGGAGGCCTAAGGCTTCATGCACATGATTGTGTGCAGTCTGCGGATCAGTGAAAACGGCACGGATGACACCCGGATTGGTATTCACTGGTTTTCACTGACCCATCCATTCTATTGAATGGGCTGAGCCATAAATGCGGACAAGTATAGGACCTGCTCCAGTATTTGCGGCTCTTAAATGCAGCCTGGACACACAGCCGCAAAACCCTATGGCTGTTGTACGGGCCCATACTTTTAAAATAAAATTGCGGTCATGTGCATGTGGCCTAAGAAAACTGGCTGCAGCAGGAGTCTCCCCCTGTAGAGAACTGCTGCCTAGCCATATTGAAGGTAATGGGGGTGTACAGTGCCTTGCAAAAGAATTCATACCCCTTGAACTTTTTCACATTTTGTCACCTTACAACCACAAACTTAAATGTATTTTCTTGAGATTTTAAATGATAGACCAACACAAAGTAGCAGATAATTGTGAAGTGGAACAAAAATGATATATGATTTTCAAAACTTTAATCAAACAAAAATCTGAAAAGTGTGACGTGTAAAAGTATTCAGCCCCCCGTACTCTGATACCCCTAAATAAAATCTAGCGCAATCAATTGCCTTCAGAAGTCATTTAATTAATCAACAGAGTCCAGCTGTGTGTAATTTAGTCCCAGTATAAATATACCTGTTCTGCGAAGGCCTCAGTGGTTTGTTAGAGAACACTAGTGAACAAACAGCATCATGAAGACCAAGGAACCCACCAGAAAGGTCAGAGATAAAGTTGTGGAGAAGTTTAAAGCAGGGTTAGATTATAAAAACATATCCCAGGCTTTGATCATCCCAAGAAGTACTGTTCAATCCATCAGCCAAAAAAGGAAAAAGTATTATACAACTGCAAACCTACCAAGACATGACCGTCCATCTAAACTGACAGATCAAGCAAGGAGAACACTGGTCAAAGAAGCAGCCAAGAGGCCCATGGTCACTCTGGAGGAGCTGCAGGAATATACAGCTCAGGTGGGAGAATCTGTCCACAGGACAACTATAAGTCGTGCACTCCACAAATCTGGCCTTTATGGAAGATTGGCAAGAAGAAAACCATTGTTGAAAGAAATACATAAGAAGTGCCGTTTGCAGTTTGCCACAAGCCATATAGGGGACACAGCAAACATGTGGAAGAAGGTGCTCTGGTCAGATGAGACCAAAGTTGAACTTTTTGGCCTAAATGCAAAGCGCTATGTGTGGCAGAAAAGTAACCCTGCTCATCCCCCTGAGCACACCATCCCCACTGTGATACATAGGGGGCAGCATCATGCTGGGGGGAGGCTTTTCTTCAGCAGGGACAGGGAAGATGCTCAGAGTTGATGGGAAGATGGATGGAGCTAAATACAGGGCAATCCTCGAAGAAAACCTGTTGGAGGCTGCAAAAGACTTGAGACTGGGAAGGAGATTCACCTTCCAGCAAGACAATGACACTAAACCTACAGCCAGAGCTACAGTAGAATGGCTTAGATCAAAGAATATTCATGAGTTAGAATGGCCCAGTCACAGTCCAGACCTAAATCCCATTGAGCATCTGTGGCAAGACATGAAAATTGCTGTTCACAGACGCTCCATCCAATCTGGCTGAGCATGAGCTATTTTGCAAAGAAGAATGGGCAAAAGTCTCAGTCTCTAGATGCGCAAATCTGGTAGAGACATACCCCAAAAGACTTGCAGCTGTAATTGCAGCAAAAGGTGGCGCTACAATGTATTGATATAGGGAGGCTGAAGACTTTTGCACGTTACACTTTTCAGGTTTTTATTTGATTAAAATTTTGAAAACCATGTTTCGTTTTCCTTCCACTTCACAATTATCTGCTATTTTGTGTTGGTCTACCACTTAAAATATCAAGAAAATACATTTAAGTTTGTGGTTGTAAAGTGACAAAATGTGAAAAAGTTCAAGGGGTATGAATACTTTTGCAAGGCACTGTATTTCAATTGCTACCTTTTGCTAGGCCAGGAGAGGTGCTGTGTCAGTAAAAGAAGTCAAATATGTCACTGCACTTCACCCATCATTGTTGTACCTTCAAGGGAGTCCGAGTGATTGGGTCCTCAGACTAGCATACCAATAATGATATGCCACGATCATGTAACAATTTTCTTTTTGCTAGTGTTTTCAGGAAATTGTGCTGCTTCTATATCAAGTCTAAAGCGTAACCCATCACTTAAATCTAGACTAAAAGTGGATTCAAAATGTAAAAAGTAGCAGTATTTGGCTTTACTTTTTTTCTACCAATTTTCAATTATTTAATTCTGTGGAACGGTCAATTCCCACAATGGCTTCAAGAAACCGGCAGAATTCAGAATGGAGAATCCACAGTAAGACACCAGTAAGGCCCCTTGCGGGACAATCCTAAAGGGAAAATCTGGACCAGATCTCTAAGCCTGGACCCAGTCAGGAGCCTGAGAATCCTTGCATCATAGTGATCTACGATGCTGGGTGTCCCTGTCTGCTTGCAACTCTACTGTCTGTACTATATACAGTCCAGAGAGTGAAGCTGAGAGCAGGCAGGAACTCCCAGCATTATAGATCACTATTACGCAAGGAGTCCTGGTCTCCTGAGTTTAGGCCGGGAAATCCGGCCAATGCACATACTGGATTTTTCGGTCTGGATTGTCCCATATGTATCTGAGTATTTTCGTAGGCTGACTCTTGGATTTGTACGCAGATGTGTCACATCAAAAATTAGAACATTTCTCATACATCAGTTTGTGGAAACCTCATTCACATGCTTGGGATGTGAATTTTAGACAGATTTGAGTGCGAAATCTGTGCTGAAAGAAAAAGCCTGTGTGAATGTGCCCTACAACAAAGCTTTTACACAGTTACTCAACATTTTATGTAGATCTAAACTGGGATCTCATGTAATATGCTTTACAGCAGTGGTGGTCAAGCTACTATTTAAGGGGCTCTCTATCATTACATTTAGGGCCTTATGTACATGGCCATGTCGATTTGTCCGCAAGACAGGAAATCCGTAATGCACAAAAAACTGTCTGTATTATCTATAGGTGATCCACAAAAGAAAAAAACAAAATGGAAATGATGTATTGATCACCAATGATTGATTGACACCAACTTTGTAGCAACCTTCAAAAACGGTTGAATTTTGTGACACAGACTCACTCCAGGCCCCCACACGGAACTGTGAAATACGTGGTCATGTACATGGGGCCATAAAAACAAAAGGGTTTATTTGCTATTCGTAATTTTGAATAAATATACGGAAAAGAAAGTACAGGTCTGGTGCATGAGGCCTTAAAGGGGTTGACCAACCCCAAATTGATTTTTCACACTCCCCAGGATAGGTCATCAGTATGTGATCTGGGGGGTCCAATACCTGGACCCCGCACAGATCAGCTCTGTCAGCAGCATCTGGGTGGCAGAAGTTCTATCAGTGGACGGGGACTGTGTGTAAGCTGCTCCTATTCAAGTAATAGGTGTGGCGCTGCACTTCCTCGGATTCACAACTATGTAGTGTATGGGGCTCCTGTGGATAAGTGATAAGTATAAAAAAAAATTAAATTTGAGGACGGCCAACCCCTTTAAGAGGTGCCAGGATTCAAGATACAGAGGGATGAGAGTTACATAACTAGACAAGTGAACACACAGACTGAATTCACACTAGTGTTGGAGACGCCGGGGCAGAATCCACCTAAAATCGGCAGAGAGAAAAGCCCTGCAAGGAGGACTTTTCTCTCTGCTGTTTTTAGTTGAAAAAAACGGTGGACCCCATTATAGTCTATGCAGTTTTCTGCGTGTAACCATTTTTTAAGTGGACAGGGTCTCCCTCTCTCGGGTCCCCATGAGGTCCCAAAGGACGGAAACCTGAATGTTAGTGTGAACCTAGTGTAAGCTGTTTCCATAAGTCCTGTTCACTATAATGAAGAATGACCGCACAAATGTAGCTACTTCTTGGCTACAAACTGTGGACACCATATTCCCGTTCCTGAGATCGGCATTAGTGCCTGCAGTTTGGCTATCACAGAACGAACATTTATGGCATTTTGCAAGGGCCTACAATTGTTGGCTCAGATTTGCAGTGCCATAATTGTGAATAGTGGGAAAGCCTACATAGTAGTGCTCATGTACACCATGTAGGATATACAGATGGGGAACCATGGGCTACCAGTTGACCACCACTGCTATAAAGCATACTGGTACACAAATACCTATGGTTGTGTACTAACATAAATTAATAACTCACTGGAAGTTATGTATTCAGGGGCTTTACCAGGGCTAAGAGGCACAGCTTCTTCATAATACCCTTCAGGAAGTGATGACGTTGGCAAAGGCGGAGGTCCATTGTCTGGAGGCTGTTACAAAAGAAAGATATAAAACATTAAGGACTCTCTCAATGAATGCAGTAAAGAAATAAATAGAAAAATTTTGTGAGGGATCTTTGAAATTCCCACACTAAAAACAAAGTAACTTTGTCAATTCAAAAATTTCCTACCCTTTGTTTCTACAGTCTATGTGTCTCCATGGTAACAGACTACAAAGAAAGTCAGTGTAGTCTGACACTGCAGTCCGATTTCTTTTCTTTCTGCCCTCTACATCTAGCCAGCCTACAAAATGTACAGCAGAGAGTAGGGGGCAAAAGCTAGAAAGTGCACTACACAGAATTGGTTGCCTATGAGACAAATAGTGAGGAGCTTTAGAAACAAAAACAGGAAATTCTTAACTAGGGCCTATTGAAAATCTGTTTAGTTTTTCATTTTAGATTTATTGAAACAATTGAAAAAGATTGGCAGCGAGGATGGACAGAGCTCTTAAATACTTTTCAAGTGAGTCTGTCATCAGAACCCAGCATATCAACCCAGCCCTGCAGATAGATAGGTTAGGGTCACCTGAATCCAACTAGGTCTCCCCTTGCGAATCGCTGCCTCCGTTGCCGAGATATTGCCTTTTTTTGCCAATATGCAAATGAGCTCTTTGGAAAAATGAGGGTGTTGCCGCTTAACTCTTTAGAGCAATAGACACACCCTCGTTGCTCCGAAGAGCTTATAAGCGTATTAACAAAAACAGGCTGTATCTTGGCAATGGAGGCAGTGATTCACAAGGGGAAGACACATTTTGAGTCATATGACCCTAACCTATCTATCTGCGGGGCTGGGTTATGTTGATAGACTCCCTTTAAGGGTTTTTCATAAAACAAGCCATACTTAGTGAAGATGTAAAACCTGAGACATGGCTAACCTGACATTTCCTCAGATAAATAAGGATTCTCTTTGAAAAACAGATACCAACTTTGGTGCAAATGGAAGATCCTCCAGAACAAGTTTTAAGTGCTGTATACGGAGTCTGGTATCTTGTTGAAAAGGACCCCATGAGATGGTTGCACCTAATCAGAATTTTGCGATAACAAGCTCTAAACAGTTATATTGATAACTAAAGGGCGGTATAAACTGAACACCTGTATGGCGGGATTAATGCCACTGAATGGCATACTAAATATCCATATGGAGGTAGGAATTACATACTGTATGGGGACACTGAATGGCATTGAAATGAGTTTGCCTAGACATTAACTGATCTATAGAAGTCTGACCACCGAGACCTCCACCGATCATGTAGTTTAACCAGACACAGTGCCACTCTTGTCCATAGGCGACATCTGGTATTGCAACTGAGCCCCAAGTAAATGTACTGATAAAATATTTCTGTCCTACCCCAGAATATTAGCCACATGCTCGCTTAAACCACCATGCAGTATTTAACTTGACACTTTCCACTGTTTTTCCAGAATTAACATATGGAAAAGGGAAACATTAGTGTGGCGGGTCCTAACCGCGTTCTTACAGTAAAGGCCCCCTACTTCTTAAGGTTTCACTTTACATAACACAAACACTTACAATGAAAACTAAGACCTAGTGCTCGCTCCTGGACCGGGAAAGCCATTTTATAATGAATTTGTAAGTCAATATTTTAAGTAAATCTCCCCTTGTTTTCTTCTATAGGGAAGTCATACAGAACTCTAGCAATGAAGGAAATGAAACACAAATGGTTCATGTCTGAGTCAGATACCTTTACACCGATGGTTACTACAGGGCAGGGCCGAGCCGCGCTGTTTCGCCAATGTCAACACAGATGGAATCAATTTACGATTGTACTAGTTGTTCTTTCAAGATGTCTAGCAATGTTTCTCTGCCTAGAGGTCTGTCATGGAAAAGTCCATATAACAAACATGGCTGTGTTATTACTGAAATATAATGAAGGAAGGGAAACGTAAGATAAATACCCGGTAGTGATAAGACTCAGATCGGTGCTTCATTTAAAGGGGGTCTCCGGAATAGAAGAACCAATTCCATATACCTTATTAGGACATGCTGGGTTAATGGGGTGGGGGGCTCTGTGCAGATTCCTCATAGAAAATGGTTACAAAGAGTGTCTCTCACTCTGGAGGACCTGTCCTGTCCTGCATTACTGTTACACCCCAGTGATTTGAATGGACGTTGTGTAATGCTTCACTTCCCCTGTGGTGGTGCTGCAGGGAAACTGAGCACTTGTCGGCAAGTTTTCCCACAAATTACAGTTGATGGCTGAGGGGCCTAGTAGAAGACACAGCTTCTGATACAGCTTATTGTCAAATATAACAAGAAGGAATTGTAAAAAAAACAGAGATTTTCTTTAAGACTATTCACATGAATTGTCTGTGGTTTTGCATCCATTTCCCAGATCCCTCATAGATCGAAGTCAAAGAGGGATCCATGAAAAACAGCCAGAAATAGGACATATCCTATTTTTTTGACAGTCTGTTAAAACGGACCATCAAGAAAACGGACATGCGACTACACACATTTAAATAAATGGGATTTAAAAAAAATAAAATAAAAAAATTTCGGCATGGTTATGTCTCGGCATTTCGTATACCTAATTTACAAAAAATTTTGTGCAGAAATCACCTAATGAAACTTTCAGATGTGTTGTTTTTTTTTTTTTTAAGCTATCCATGTTCTGGGGTGCAGTTGCCCCTTATGTAAAATGTTACTCCAAATAAACCCCATCAACTTTCCCCGCGGAAAAAAAAAAAAGGTAAGTGACGAGCCCAGTGTAAAAGTCTTCAAAATAGGCTCAAACAGATGATAAATCTTACACACAGAGCATAAAACTTAGAAAAAGGGACAGAATTAGAAGACAATAGGGGCAACCATAAATGCTCCTCATAGTGTTCTAAAAACTATTGTCGCACGCCCGTTTGTGACTTTTGTGTGATTAAGTTACTAAACAAAACTTTTGCCACGTGGTTGCAACATTCATACGTTGGGAAATGGATCAGACATGTTGGAGTTTTGGACCGACATTTCGCAGTAGAGAGAGCGCATGCTTACTATAAAGGGATGGGCCAACTCAAACCAAAGTCATCGTGTAGGCTGCAAAATAAATAGTGAAAAAGCTAACTTACCATTTACATACTGATCAATGCTGTTACTGATCCCGACGACGTCTTCTTGTGATGTTCCTTTTCTGTTTAGGTCACCGCTGCAACCCATCATTGACAGAGCGGTGACGTCACCAGAAAAAGAACGTCACATGATCATTTTGATTTGAGTTGGACAATCCCATTAACAAATGGTGAAGTCAATGGAAAGGGCATAAACTGTTCAACTGGTTGACCACGACAAATTTGTCCAAAACTGAAGGATTAGTAGAGTAGTATCTATTTAGAGATTGGGAATGCAGTCAAAGCACTGGCGGCAGGTGGGACTAAAGATCTACATTGGAATTTACTGTTCTGTAGTATTTGCAGTCAAAGAATGCAAAATGTCTTGACGTAAAGGGATTGTCTGCTTTGGAAAACTATTTGGACACAAGTTCCAAGACAAGTCCCATTGCTGGTCGCTCCCACTATCAGCTGTTAGAGGCAAGGAAACCACTTTAGCTTTAGCTAACAGAGGAGATCCTGGAAAAGGCATTTTAGGGCCCAAATCTCCCTCTGAAACTACCCTCTTTCCGTCTTCTAGCTACGCTATATGCATATTTCCGGATGTTTTTATACTTATGTGCTTTTTTAGTCTTAGTTCAAGCAAATCTGTATTGGTGACCACATAGTTTCAGCTCGTAATAGACCTCACTTTAGGGACCTATGATGCTGTACACATGAAGCCATCACCGAAGATGGCTCCCAGTCTAGTGTTAAAGGGTTATTACAATCTTGACAAATCGCTGCTGAGATGTCCCAACCCCTAGGGAACATTTAGCTACGCTGTTTCCATAACTGTGTAGTTCAGCTGTGCTATACTGTTTCCGTAGCTCCCATTCACCTCTAACAGCATTGCTCAGCTGTTCCCATCATTCCCACCCTAGGGGTCAGGACTTAGTTATTTATCTTATCTGCCGATATGGCGATAACCTTTTAACTCTAGACTAGGGCCCACCTTCCATGAAGGCTTCATGTGTACAGCATCCCTGCTCTGTTCCCAGGTCAACAAAGTTAGGTCTGTTACGAGATGAAGAGATATTTGATAGACAGAAGTACAACAGTGGATGGAAAAATCACACAAGAATATGACCAACAATGTTGCATGGCATGTTGTGTCTGTTATATGTTATTTTGTCATGGAAGAGAGACTTTAAAGGAGTGACCAAACTAAAGACATATTGGTAGGACATGTTGGGATACATCTCATCTGACCATTGCGTTTACTAGAACAAAGCTGCATTAGAAAAGCACAATGCCTCTTTGGCTCCATTTCACCCCAAAAATCCAACTGTAGCCAACAGATCTAGATCATTCTCGTCAATTGACTGTTCTCTGTCATCTAGGGCTGGGCGATTATGACCTATTAATTGGGCACTTTACTTTAATTACAATTAACTGCAATCTTTTAGGTCACGCCCTGGGCTCTGGCGCGACTCCCTGCTGTCTTCTGACTAACGTCAGCAACTGCTGACACCCAATCACTGGCCTCAG
The DNA here is from genome assembly GCA_947044405.1 of Leptodactylus fallax. Lineage (NCBI taxonomy): Eukaryota > Metazoa > Chordata > Amphibia > Anura > Leptodactylidae > Leptodactylus > Leptodactylus fallax. Next base: position 483,332 of record CAMRHE010000542.1, read on the forward strand.
CGGTCCCTGACGTCAGTCAGAAGACAGTAGGGAGTCGCAACGGAGCCCAGGAGAGGTGAGTAGCACTGTTTTTTTTATGTTTGATCACCTACCCTTGGCCTCCGCTTATTATACTCTGTGGTCTAAAGAGATTGGACTTGTTCATTTCGAACCAAACTGGAGCTGGAACCTCATAAATATTGTAATAACCGAACTGAAACAACGGACATGAACAAGATCACATTGGTTATCCTGGTTGATGTTCGGTTTCGGTTATTTTTCACTCAACCCTACTGTCATCCTGCTCTTTATTTTCCTCCAACACTGACTTGTGTCCACTTTTCTTCAAAAAATGGACAGTACCTTTCAATCCTAGTGTGAATGTCATAAAAAAATGGTAAAGTGGCTACGTGCAAAAACAAGGGGTGTTCAGGGTGCAGAGGTGGCATATGCACACAGGCCCTGGTGAGCTGAGAAGGACGAAAGGCTCCTCTGTCAGATAAGGCGGCACCGGGATTAGAACATGGTAGATGGAGGCCATGTTACAGATTTTGCATTGGATCGAAGAAACTTTAAGTTATGCCTCACAGTAAAAGTTAAATTTTACTCATAGCCCTTTATTAACTTTTCCTTATGCCCATAGCTATATAAACTTACCATGAACATGACATGGAGGAATACATAAAAATAAAGGCCAGGCAAGTGTTGGAAAAATCACGTACGCCCCAGCTGGCTTAGGCTCAAACCAATTCTGTAAGTTCACACCACAAAATCAACCACATACGGTTCAGGTTATTCCAAAAATAATTTGCGTCAGGATTCCCCCCTCCAAGAACCAAAAGGTCAGGTGAAATCCCTTCTACATTCTCAGCAGCCGCCATCCTACATTCTTCACCTTTCATCCAAAAACTATAGCCCATTTGGCTCATGGAGGTTTCTTGTCAGCAAGCTTGTGTGAAAGCCTGGATCACACTTTCTTCTTCTGGCTGCATTATTAATGAAGACAGCATAATTTGCCTACAGAGACCTCACAGAACTAGATGTTGAAAGGGACTCGAGAGCATTTGCTTCAGTTTGATGACTAAACGTTTTGAGGGTAATGAAAAAATGTAAGAGGATTTTACGAGGACAGCAGAGGTGGAATATTTTGGAAAATTTGATAATCCAAAAACGCATTGTCCTTATGTTCCTCCATGGAACCCATCTTCTAGGAGCAGAGGCTATTGTTCTGATGGATGACCATACACCTGAATCCCTACTATGTATCCGCTCATGTAGCCACTGGAGGAAGATCAAGGAAAGAATACAATTGAAGTTTAATGAAGTGACCTTCTGACTGAAGCTTCTGCTCCAAACTCTAATTTAGGTACAGCCCTGCCAGAACCTTCGTCTTCGATGACATCACCACAAAACAATTTTCCACCATTATTTGTGTGGAGGGCATGGCCATTTGTGTACAGTGGCCCTTTATCCCTCTGTATATGTCTGGCTGCATCCAGCAGCAAACAGAAAGGTGTGACAAAGAAAGGACACCCAACCCCGACAGAACAAAAAGTGAGGAAGGTCACTAGAACCTTCTCATGTATTCACATATGCTTGTAGACTTAGTAGAAGACAACCAGGAGACCAAGACTGTAACCATATGAGATATCAAATTTGAAACATATTTCTTGGTTGGCAGAACTGGTGGACAAACAACTAACCTTTAAGGCACCTGTACACATTATATTACCACTATCCAAGCTCGTCGATTTTGTTGGGACTGGTCTACTATCTGATATGTAGGGTGGTGACCCATCTCTACCCTATCAAATGATGTGGAGGGAAATAAGTATTGGGCTCGCCGTTTACATGTCTGATCTTTTCTTCTCCGGGAAGATGAACTACCAACAGAGTCTGGCAGCAGCTCACCCCCCCCCCCCCCTATTCAGAATACATGCAAGGCTCAACCTAGCTAAGCATGCATGTGTATGAGGGTTGAAGGGAATTGCTTTCATCTGACAGCTATTAAAGGTAGATTACCAGCTTTAGAGGACACCACCTTATGCAATATTAAACGTTTCCAATGCATGGGAATAGGCATCCATTTCCAAGTTATAGGCTTAAAAGGGTTTCCAGGCATAATAATTGATGACCTATCCTTAGGACATGTCATCAATTGAAGATTGGCAGAGACCCGACACCCAGAACCCCCCCAACCAATCAGTTGTTTAAAGAGGCCAAAACATTCTGGTGAGCACAGCAGCCTCTTCTCTACTTACCATGCACAGCACCATACATGCATATAATGGCCGTGCTTGGTATCGCAGCTCAGTTTATTCACCTGAATGGGATTGGGCAGAGAATAGACCAAGTGACTGATGAATATGATGTCACATGGCCTGTGAAGCGGAAGCATCACTTAGGGAACAGCTGATCTTCATTTGATAACCTATCCTTTAACCACTTACAGACTGCCTGTAGATTATATACAATCGAGAAGTCCACTCTTAACCCTGCATGTAATTATATGAGCCACCATTATGAGATGCTGGGTCCTAGAGTATCCCGATCAGCTCTACAGTATACTGTAGGAGACTGCATTCTGCATATAACTGTGGCTAATGTATCAGGGAAAATCAGGACAAAAAAAAAGTAAAGTAACATTAAAAATATTAATATTAAAATATTTAATTAAAATATTAAAAGTTCTATTAAAATAAAATAAAAAGACAACACAAAGTGAAAAAAAAAAAAAGCCACTACTACGCCCTGTCAAAGGTTCTAGCTCCGCCTAGGTAAAAATTTTTGTAACTTTCGTGAATTTTTTTAGCCCTATTTTTCACCGAAAAAAAGATGCAAAAATTCTTTGAATAGCCCAAAGGGGGAAAAAAACGGTTATAGCCCTCAAAACTGCATGTTTAAAAAAAATATATATATATATATATTTTGTGTCTGGTCCTGAACCTGGAAAAATGGCCCAGTTATGAATTGGTTAACCGCCATAGCTAGTTCACATATTAAGAAGTTGGGAGCTAAGGAACCTAGATCTTGCCATCATGGGCAAAATACGAATATGCTGACCATGTCAAACAACAGCTGGAAACAAAAGCAATGTTTTTCCAAGCCTATATGCCTACTAAAGATTAAATCAGCTTCTGCAAACGTAGTGCCGTCTCACTCCCTTCTGCAAACATCAGACACCTCTGAATGGCTCGGCATTAGTGAGTATTGGAACGCAGTCCGGCTACTTTTGCTTTCCAAGAAAAAGGAACAGGACAGAGATGTGTATTGAGATAGTGCTGACGCGATTACATCTGCCCGGTTACCGTCTCCACTTGATATATCCTGTGGGTATTGTACGACTTGGGTTACTTCTCCAATGTGCTGTGATTATTTGCTCAACGCACAGTAGTGAGTCCTAAAATGGTAGATCTACAGATATCTTACCAGCCACTGTTGGGGGATTTCTGGGAGAGGCATTTGAGGAGGGGCAGGTACATTGCTCGATGTCTCCACTTTGTGCACATGGTTCTTCAGCTCGAATTCTGTAGAGAACAATATGAATACTGGCATTAAAACAATGTGTTACTGTGATCTATGAGACTACAAGGCACTATAAGACTACAAGGCAGGATAGTTAAAGGGTTTCTCCAGTATTAGGACAGTGTGCTGTCCGAGGGGGCGTCCAGCGTTCAGTTCCTATCCTGCTTTGTGTCATTGGAACAGAACAGATCAGAAGCCCCCATAGACGTGAATGCATAACAGATGTCATCAGAGTGCATTCTATTATAAAATCGTCCCCCACACTCGCTTTGCACACTCGGTTGTGTGTATTAGGCTTTACCACCCACCGGCAGCAAAGTCAGTCATACACATAAGCCAGCAGATCCCAATTTTTTTACAGAACAGACTCACACGGACAACGGTCCTGGAAGACATCAGGAAGAGGGGGGCAAGGATAAGGCCTCATGCACACAGCCGAGTATGCAGGCAGAGGTTCTTCCAATGGCTGTCTGATGCTCTGTTCAGTTCTGCTGATTATAGAGCAGATCCTATCCTGCTCCATGACATCGGAACCAAAAAGAACCTCCCATTGAAGTCAATGGAGGATGAAAGCCATTCAGATGACACTGAAATGTGTCTATGAAATCGGTCATGTGCATGTAGCCCAATATACAATTTCCATTTTTGACTAGGGCCCCCCTGCATTAAAAAAAAAAAAAAGTCTGATTCCTATAATCTTCAGTCTGAAAGGGACACATTTATTCCGCTATAGGGATAAAGGCTGCCACTGTGTAACTAAAAGTGAGCCCCTATTCTTTGTCCACATTGCGATCGGTATCGATCAGGATGATTAAACGGAATGTACAACAAATTATCCTTTTTGCGTTTCTTAAAAATCACTTCAACTCACTTGTTTTATTTTCTGATTGAAGATTTTATTATTCTATATTCTGCACATGCCATCTCACCTGAGCTTCTCCTCAGCTCTGTTAACAACATTTGGTGATACGCTTTACAGCAGTCTCAACAGACTGAAGACAATTCATTGAATTCTATGGGAGAGTTTTCTAGACATGCTCTGTGCAGATAGATAAACTGTGACATCATCTATTGTCAGTAGTGAATGTAATGATGGGTCAGTGGGGTTATCTATTTTATCTGTAGAGAAATTATAATCTTGTCTGTGATGTAAATGAGGTGACTGCTGCAAAGAAAACCACTATGGAATTGGCACGTGTCCGTCTATTATTAGGCTTCGTTGCCAGAGTAAAATTTGCAGGGTAAAGTATTTTGTTTTGAATATAGATTTTTTTTTTTTAAACTGTAATTTTTATTAAAATATTTTTGAAAAGGACATAGATCAAATAAAGAATATTCCACATAACAAACAATCCGTCAAGTCCACAAAAAACAGCAACACAAAGACAAGATTTGGGGGATACACAAGAACAGACAAAGGGAAGGAAAAATGAGGAGAGACAATGCTGGGAGTCAGACTTCAGAGACCTTGTGTGGCATTGAATATATATTATAAATATATAGATAAATATAGAATATAAATAAAAAAAATAAAAAATCTGTCAAAAATATGTTTGTTTAACATAAAAACTTGAGAACATCCTTTCCTATTCATGCTTGTATCCCCTAACCCTGGCTGGCTGTACACCAGTAGGACTGGAGACGCTCATTCAGATCTAATGTTCTTTCTAGGGATATACTGGAGAAACCTCCTTATAACCTTGGGTGTGTAAGTGTTCACATGCCAGTAGCTATAGCTATAAAAAACAGAGCTGGAGAAAAAAAAAACCTACCAAAAGGATGGAAACATTTACACAATACCGCTCTTATGTATCATTATATATGTATTAGCGCTATCCCACTGGCAGTCGCCCAGATTCTAGACCTACCAACCTGGATGTAACATCATAGTAAATACTAGAGAGCAAATCCAACATGTATAAAGCAGCCGGCAGCTATATGTACATTATTTAATGCACTTTTTATTGCTGTAAACCAGTATCTAAAAAAAACCTGAAATTGGAACAAATTCTCCAAATATTCTTAGTTCTTATACTGCACAAGAACTAAGGGTTTTTTTTTTCAAGACCAGTGTTTTCCTGATAAACCCTGTGCAGGACGAGATGCAGGACCCCCTTTCCAGAAACTGGTGAGAGTGACCTAAAAACAAATTTATAAAGCAAGTGGCATTTAAAAACCTAAGGTTTTTAACTTTTTTTATGCCAGAAATAAGTGTACTAAGTCTACCCCTATGTGCCTGGGAATACCCTTGATTTTATAAAAGAGGTCCATAGATCATTGGCCGGTTCTGATGAATGTTTAAGCTGTGTGTGTCCTTCATCTCTCCCCAGTGGCAAGTATTAGAGGAAAACAAGGATCGGACATGTTGGGTTCCAACATGCCCAATCTTTTGTTTCCTCGGGGAATGAGCAGCTTATTCCTCCCTAACCACTAAAATAAACATGAAGGTTTGGTGGGGTAAAGTGTCAGGCAAAATATCTGTTGGCTGTTTATGGGCATCTTTAGGGGCCACACCTACAGGGGGCAGCAGTCTATGGGTATAGGATTTAGACGGAATAATTAATGGAGTTTAATTGTTTTTACTTTAGGTTTTATTTGATTTATTTTATATATATATATATATATATATATATTATATAATGTTTAAGTTATTTTTATATAATACAGATTAGATTTTGATATTGTGCATTTGAAGCCGATTTTTTTTTTTTTTTTTTAGTCAGTATGAGAATTAAGATGCTTGTTAACCTGGCACCTGACTAAAGGGTTAAGTATTTTATTTAGCACTAACCGTCCCCAATTTTCTCCAAAAATCTGATTTGTATTAATTTTCTCTTTACATAATTCAGCATTCCAATGTGTAATAGTGACATTGTGTAATAGATGAATGGATCATGTGTCAGGCTGATAATGCAGACTGTACGGAGATGTCATAACATAAGTGAATCATTGTGACATTCCCATCCTCTGCATGGCTTGAGGCATTAAGACGTGCTGGGTTAACCACAGAGACAGCTTGACTTGGACAGCAGTCGTCTTACTGACCTTTGGATGACTGTATCCTTTGCAAAATGTTGCTTATGACAGTCTTTTTTCTCCTTAACCGTTGTCGTAAGATATTCATGGTCCAGTAGTTGCAGAAACAAGCGCAGCTCCACGATCAGCTCCTCCATGTCTAGAAGACAAATGAAGAAAGTCAGAAACTATTTCATCCAAAGGAAAGCAATACTGCCATTATATACTTATCATTAGAAGTAAACAGTGCTGAGGTGCAGTACCAGGAACAGCCACATCCGTATATATGGTGCTGTGTCCCAATAAATAACCAGGGACCCTACATTCTGCTAACGTTGGCTATACACATTAGATAAATGTTGGCTGAACCTGCTAATTTTGGGCGGACCATTCGATCATCTACAGTTTATGGTGGTGTCCCATCTGTCCTCAGATGGCAGATGTCCAGGAAAGAAGGGTCCTGTTGGATTCCAACATGCCCAATCCTTTTGTTCTCAAGGAAAATAAGCTCCTAACAGCAACTTACTTCCTCCTGGCTATTGAGAAAACATTCATGTATGGTCAAGTCAAGTTCCTACAGCAGGAGAACCTCTCTATTATAATCTTGAACCACCCCTTTAAAAGGCAATGTCCTGCTGTGATGATATGAGGTGCAGGGATAGTCTTGGAATATCAATATCCCTCTATATTACTGCACAGCGGGGGTTGGTGCCTAGAATCAGGCTTAGCAGAGCACCTGGAAAGTGGTCAAACTACTCTCTAGTTCAGGTCTATTGTCCTGTCCCTGAAGCAATCAGCCATTTGGTCAAAAGCCTTCATCTGCATAAGACTGCAACCCTCACTAACCCAGCGGGGGTTCATTTAGACAGGATGCTTTATGCAAACGATCCGCATATCCCTGAGAGACTCAGTGACGCCAGTGCTAGTTCTGGGGAGTTATGGTTTTATGACTATATCTGGCCTGGGGAACATCTTATAGTCGCCCCGATAAATGCCCCAGATGCGTCCAGTCAAGGCGCACGCTCAGAATATACACATGTTACAGTTCAAAGCCCAGAAGAGGTCCAGGCACTGATCTCCTTACCCAAAGGGAGCTGGAGTGTCAAACTTGGAGTCTATGTATTGGGGATCTCGCCAGGAACCCCATTATACTACCAGCCAGACTCTATAAACATCAGGCATAGACTTATACTGAAAAGTTATTCTGAGAGATGTAGAGGGGGCGGGGCTTCTCCCCCTGGTGACCTCACTCAGGGAGGAGACCAGGGGAGACAAAAAGGCTCCGCCCAGGCTGAACCAGGCGCTGTTGTCTTGTGGATTTGGAGATGCACGCTTCTTGGAGGCCAGCTGTGGGGGGGGGGGGAGCCATGTGACCAACATGTGGCTGCCATGCGGCCTAGCAGCCAGGCTTGAGGCCTTGTGACCCTGGAAGAGGTGTCACTGCATGTAAGCAACACATGCTTTGCCCAAGACTGTTCTCTGAGCCTACCACATGGGCTCAGAGAAATGGACTAACGGTTTGTTCCAGGGTTCTTCTGCCATTTGACCTGGTTAAGGTGCTGTGCTGCCGGTCGTCCCATAAGAAAGTGCCCTGGCTGAATCCCACTTGGAAGCCAGAGATAACCTGCACAAGCTGGTGTTGGTAATATATATCCTTTTCTTTCTTTTATCCCCATTTTTTATTTGTTATGTACCGTGTTATGTTATTTTCACTTGTATCTGCTTGTTAACCGCTGCATGTATTCTATGTAAGTGTTGAGTGTCTAGTATCGACCCATTTAGGGGTTAATAAATATATAAAATTTAGCAGGCTCGTTTGCGTACTACCCTCTGTTGACCCGCCTCACTCACGGAAAGTGGGTGTGAGGTAATCGAAGTGATCGCAGGTAGGCCAGGCGCGAGGCCCTGGTAAACCCGGATCCTTCACACCTGCCTTAATAATTCTGACACATCTTGGACGGTCCTTTGTATCAAAATTAAAATCTGCACCAGCTGGAGGCTGGTGTAGATTTCATCTGTAACTCATACCTGTTTTTTTATAGTAAATCTGAGGGGCTGAGGTGTCCCCGTTCTGCCTTGATCCCCACCCACTCCACCTTGTGTCAAGACATTGAAGGAATTTGTAAAAACTAGTTAAAAATTGTCCCAATATGCACAGTTTATCCTGTACGGAGATCAATAAGATCCATGAAGCGTACAGTGACCCAAGGACATCGTGATCTACAAAAACAGATGTTACCACTAAGAAAGGCAAGAAGAAGCAAGTTACCACCCTGCACAAGATCTAAAAATCAATGTGCCCCGAGAAGGATGAGTCTGTCCTCCTGGTAATCTTCTGTCAACACCCAAACATAAGGTGGGATTTACCAGCTGTGTACATTATCTTAGTAAGGCTATGTTCACACTGCATTTTCAGTGCAGGTTTGGAACATTCACCAGAAAATCTTCTGAGATGTAGCAAATGTATCCATTGGCATCATATGGAGGCACTGTGCTGAAACTTCATGGAGGTGCGGCATGGCTGGTACTAGAATACACACCACAACCAGCCGCTAATATTAGGTTATCTCAAAAGTTGTGTTAGGCGGCCATATATATTAGATGAGAATCAGACAAACCTATAGATTTTGGTGGACCACATAACGTGTATGGAGGTGCCCTGACTCCCTGCCAATGGCAGAGGTCGGTGGAAAAACGCCTTAGGTAGGGTGGATTTCAACAAGCTTGATCTTTTGTTGTTACGGCAAATAAGACCATGTCCGAGGTTTCTGACAGAGACTTATTCCCCTTTCCTATAGAGAACACATGAACGCTCAGTCGAGCAGAGCATTTAAGTAGGGGGTTAGTTGCAAAGGAACATCTTTGACCACCTTTACAAATCTACAGGTTATGACAGAAAGGTGGAACATCATTCATCACCTAACTACCTCCTTGAGCTCTTCCTGGCGGTCAGGAGTAGTAACAGCTCAGCCCCTCTCCCAGGATTTATCGCTGACCACATTTTATATGTCTATCAAGGATGGATCAGAACGGGGGTCAAGCTTTCATGTCCTCGCAAAGTTTTGCATTTTTTACCAAGTTATTAGCAGAAAATTTGCAGAAGCATAGTCCTCTGGTAACATTAGTGATGGAGGAAGTAGCTAGCTTCTCCTACTACTCGATTCAACAGAAATATGGTCGAAATCCCCAACCACCACTACCCCAACACCACCAAAAAAAAAAAATATATATATATATGGTCAACAGCCTGACATATGACTAGATGAAAGGTAGATAAGTCTAGTTTGGTATACTTGGCATTGATCTTTGGCTGCCCCATAGGGCCATCATGGACCTCTACTGTAGGCTGGTTGGTGCTGCTCGTGTGGACCACCAGGACCAGAAGTCCCTGACAGGTTAGCAAAAATGTAAATGCTCAACCTGTTAGTAGGAAAGCAAAATATTACGGGACAAGACATCCCACTTACTATGTACTCCACATCTCCGGATCTGAACATAGAGTGCTAATATATTGGCGCTCCTTAGTTTCGTTATTAGACAACTGCATCCAATTTTCCATACGACACAGATGTAATAATCTTATCCAGGTGTCAGAGAATCATGAATGCAAATTACACCGTCCATATGTTTTTCATAAGGAGGATCAGCGAGAGTATTAATGGATTAGTAACTACACACGGTAAAATAAATACACAGCGTGAAGACCAAACATTTCTCTTCATGATGTCAGGCCTGACATGGACCCTGCGCAGATCTAACCCCCAAAATCTCAGAGACAGATCTAAGGACCATTAAGAATAAATCTCCATTGCTCCAGTCCTTCAAAGTAGAATAAAACCTAAATTATCTTTGTTCTACAGATTGGGAGCGATGCTTCAGGATCCCCATCCATACCATTCAGACATGTCTCCATTAAAAGGGGCTGTCTGGTGTAGAAAAACCCATTTTGAAATATTATATGAAATATGTATTTAGTATTAATAAAAAAAAGAGTGTCACTCACTCTGGAGGACCCAACACGTCCTTGCATTACACTGATTTCAGTGGAAATTGTGTAATACCTAACTTGTCCTGCAGTGGTGCTGCTGAGAAATAAATATTGGCTGCAAGATTCCCCCAAAGTTTACATGCCCAGCCTATAAGAGCTTTACTATTGAGTACAACGTGTATACAGCGGATTCTTGCTGAGATGGCTATATACATGGGGAATGTGCCTTTGATCCCCAGCATGATTGGTTTGGCCAAGTGTGCATGTACATTTCAATGGGAAGAGAGTTGCCTGGCAGCGGCTTATCTTCAATGAGAATGAAAGATCAGGTATTTTAAGATTTGACTTGCCCAATCCCTTTTTTTCCCCCAAGACATTTGTTTCCGGGGAACAGCTGAAAAACCTTCAAACACAAAATTCTCCCAATCCTACTGAAATCAACCAAACTTTATATCCCATCCATACACATCAAATTCTACCAACTAAACTTTATGTCCCCATCAAATCTTATAATAATAATATAACAATAATTATTCAGGAATAGGCATCATTTAGGTCTACAAGAATTTAGTGATGTCATAGTGAAGTGAAAATGATATGGGCATTGCTCAACGAAATCACCAACTAAAAAATAGGACATTTCAAAAATGTCTGTCCCCAGTGAAAAAGTGGTGGCAACATAGACAATATTGTAGATAATGTCACGACTCCTGGGCCCAGTCAGTGTGTGTGGTGTGGTACAACTTTCCCAATTGTGAAGTCTTGTTTTAGAGGAAAGTCTATCCGGTTTTGAGGGTGCAAAGGCCTATTCTCCTCCATCAGAGGAGAGTTCCCTTTAACTTTCCTGCTTTCTGGTGGCAAGGCTACTTTCCACACAGTGTTAAAGAGATCTCTTTATTTTGCAGCGAGTCATAAATCACTGCAATCATCTCACTTTACTGCTTTGATGTCATGTTAATCAAGATCTGAGCATTCTGGGCCGTCTGCTTCTCGGTAGAGATTAATTATGTGGTATGACCGATTTCCTCTATATCCTCTGTAGCCAAATCCTTTCACTGTACAGTAACACATCATCTAAGCTGACCTGCTCGATGTAATGCAGTGTGTCAGCCTTGATAAAAACCCACCCGGACAAGGACTGCGGAGGCTTTACATGTTGCTCTAAATAGCCGACACTTCCAAAAAAATACAGAGATTTATGTCACAAGGAGTTAGCACAGCAGCTGAAGGAGGCCAAAAGGAGCACCAGCTGTTACTTATTCCATTGCCACAGCTAAACAGAATATGGGACAATATAAAAAAAACAGTACATACAATTCCTCAAGTCATCTTCTTCAATCGTCTTAGATATATCAATTTTTGGAGCACAGGAGTGAAAACTGATAGCGCTTCTGGCCTCCCACAAGACGGATGTCACCCAGGTTTTCAAGACGCCATACTGGCAATATAATGAGGGTGTTCTAATATTATGAATTCTAATGTCTTGGCCTAAACCATGAACGAACCCAAAAAAAGTAGATAAAACTACGTAAGCATTTCACCTAATTTAAGACTGTTATAAAACTTCGTTTCGGCAAGATCTCCTACCAATCTCATGCCACTGGTCCTCTGAAAATAAGCATCGAGTATGTTAGGCTCAGGGCTCATTCATACGACAGGGTTCCTCAACCACATGCTGGCCCTTGTTTTAATGGCCAGCACATGGCCCCATAGACTTTTAATGGATCTATTGACACGACCTTTGTTTTAAAGGTCTACGTGAATGGTCCGAGAAAAAAATGGAACAAAAAAGTCGCAATAGAGTCCTGTCTATGAGGATTACCCTAGGGTGTGCACTCAGTACTTTCGTGTGAATGTCTGCATCAGAGGCTGATACCAATGATGTCCGATGAACCCCACTGACTTATGATAGGGTCAAAACAAATGGGTTAACTGCAGATTCTATAATAGTTAACATGAAGAAAAGCAATGCATGCAGGATAATTTTCCTATTGAGAAGGCAGCCATTACAATGGAACCCAATGAACTCCACTGTAAGTCAATGGGATTTGTGTGGGCACTGTTGGGCTTAGTCATGCAAAGGATTCTCCAATGTGTCGTAGTTTCCACTACAAGTTTGAACAAAGCCTTAAATCTCTTTGATCCTTTCCTTGGAAGAGCGAAGTATCTAACCAGTTACTTAAAGAAGCTGTCTCATGAAAACAACCCCTTTCCAAATAGAGGCCGGCTTGGTGGTTGGCAGCTTGCATAGGTCCTGCTTTTATAACCCTGAGCCATCAGGTGTTATAGCCGGGCAGGAAACTTCTGGCCAAACATTTTGTCTCATTGTTTTAGCACAGTTGAGTTGAGTGCCAAACAAGGCCTCCCTCCCCAATAGGACAAACAGAAGGGTCGTCTTCATGAGACAGTCCTGTTAAATCTGGTGATAGGCACATTAATATCTTGTATGCTATGGCCAAGATCACTACGGGGCGATGTGGCGATGGCTGGACCTATGGTGGCCAATGGGCATATGCTGTTGCGGGTAAGACTGCACACTATATTGAAGTTGTTTGAGGGTTGGACAACTATTAAATGAACAGTCGTCTAGTAAACAATTGTCTCTCAGGTGCAGTCATACATATTTTCAATGACAATGGGTGCGGGACGATTGATACTTCTGAGAATAAACTTTCAAAGAAAAAGATTTTTTGCGAATAAACAAACTTTCATAAGAACTGGAACTCTAGGTCAGCAAAAAAAATGATTGAGAGTTATTAAATTTTACACATCAAATATTCATTACGGTTAAAATTGTCCATTTTAATCAACTAAGGCTTCATGCACCTGACCCTACTTTTGGTAAGTGTGCTGTCCTTTTTTCTACTCTATGTCCACATGCACATGACCAAGTTTTTCGTGGGTCTGTGTGGTGGGCCGTGAGCCCAAGTGCAAAACTCAAGTCAGGTCCTATTCTTGTCCATTATGCAGTCTGAGCTCATTCACTCAAGTTTACGGGTCCATGGAGAACACAGATGTTACATGGACTAGTACGGGGCAGATGGTCGTGTAAAGGTAGCCTAAGGCAGTAAATGGACACCTAGTGATTACATAAATGTATAGGCGGAAATCAGAAGTTTATGATCAGCTTTACATTTTACATTCATCACAGACGATCACACTCAAGTCAACTTGAAGGAACAAAAAGATAACATACAATCTCCATGCAGATGGTGTCTGGTGCACTCATAACCCTGAGTGGACTTGTCTCAATGTGCTATCCCAAGCTCTTTAATTCTTATCTAAGGAAATCCATCTAAATGGGTCTCTTATCTCTGCTCTACAGATACAGTGGCCATCAGATAGACAAGACTAATGAACCGCAACAACAAACTACAACCAGATCTCATACACTACAACATAAAACAGATTATAACCCATCCCTCCTACCAAGTAATAGAGTCGTGTCCATCTAGACAATCTTCTGTGGAACCTATACATATAAGATGCCCTACTAAGGTGATACTAATGGATGCACCTACCTTTAAACAGTGGCTCAACTCTTATCCTCCAATTAGGAACCAAAATGTGCCAGTGGATAATTCCTGTTTTAGAGGCAACATTGTGAGGCCATTGGCCCACCATGGGTGTGTGAGATTTCTAAGGTGATCAGTCAACACATGAGAATGTGCTCATTCGTTGTGTATTCAGGGCCATGCGGCAATGTTCGGGTAAGAACATTTGTAAGAAGGCTCATTCATCTAAGCATTGGCTCATGTAAAAGGACCTATAAATATTTCCCGAGGCAATGACTGCTACAGTCAGGGTTGGGCTGGCCCATGAAGCAACAGTAGGTCAACCGGACACTTAACATGATAATAAACCCTAAAAACAAACTGGCCAATAAAGTCTATTTACAATGTAAGGGAACATGCACCTGAGCCGGACAGGTCAGCTTCCTCTCTAGTAGTAGACCTCAAGTAATCCAGTCCAAACCTGGACAAAAGGATATGTTTAGACATGGTGGACACTCTCGATACGGATTTCAATGTGGACTGCTGCAGATTTTACTCTGCGAATTTTGGTGTCGAAGTTTGTTGCACTGAAAAATCTCAATTCTGGAATAAAATCTACAACACAACCTCTGCATCAGTTTTCAGTCTCTGAATGTAAAGAGGTTTCCAGTCACTGACAGCAAACAGAGATCTTACAAAAAAAGTGAGGAATCGAGACAGAATATATTTTAAAAAATTGCAGGACTTCTCTACATAATGCCAGTATACTAGTATCTTCGAGTAAACCCTATTCACCGGCTAACTTGCTGATCGTGGTGGTTCGAGCACTGGGAAACCCGCATGGATCACAAGGAAGGGGGTTCCTTGTACCCCAAATGAATGTAGGTGTTGGTTGTCCATGTGTGGCTGCTCCGTTCCTTTAGCCATGCACTGTTCTCCGGTCCCAAATGAATGGGGTGCACATGATGAACTTGCCACTCAATTCAGATGGGGAAAGGGGATGCCCATTATCATGATCAGTAGGAGTGCCCAGCATTGTGACCCCAACCGATCCTGTAGCTAGGCCCAGAATACCCCTTTCACAGGTTTCTCTAAGACTTTAAAACTGAGTTTATTCCATCACCCGCTTATATAACCTTACACCGCACACATACAGCTTTTCGCCCCATTCCCAGGCTGCAATAATCTGGGTTGAATTTTCTTAACAGATATTAAAATGAATCCAAATATCATATAACTTTAATTTTTTCCAGACCTCCATGAGAAGAGAAGTGTAAAACTCACACAAGAAAATGAGCTAATAAGATTATTTTTTCGTTTTTTTTTTTCTCAAACTGAGTGCACACAGATGTAGTACATATTGCTTTTACATAGGACTGCACAATTAAAAATATGATCACCATGGACAAACAATATATACTCAATAACGAAGTCAGCTCTGCTACATCTGTATATTTTACAAGAACAGTGCTATTATACAGACAGTCTATTCTTCAGTACAAGACTCTTTTCTCAATAGTAACTTACCCGTGAAGGACAAGATCAATGGCATAACGTCACCCCTCCCAAAAAAAGAAAGGTGAATCCAAGCTCCGGATGATACAAATCCCAATTTCACTTAATTCCACTCTTGCGGAACCTCCATAAGTTCGACAATTGCTCCTTATCAGGGGAGAATCATTGGCTTCCTCTTAGTTTTTAGCCTTCATCCTCCAGACAACCCGGCCTTATGTCTCACGCACTGACTGAAGTCAAATGTCCTGTGACAAGAAAGCAATATCCCCCTGGAAACTACACGGGGTTTGGATGTGTGTACAGTGAGCCGCACATGCCCGAGGCAGACAGAGCATCCTCTGTAAAAGGCCTCAAATCTCTGGTAGCAGATGGCAGCCAGTTATAGGCTCGGCCCCAAGGGACAACTAGTCAATGTTAATTTTGGTCAATTAAGGCACACATTGGGCATTATGTACAAGTATACGCCCTGCTCCAGGAATGGCCTTTTTGCTGTTCAATTGTTTGACTTTCTGGTACACAATGCCTCGGTTGTGAGAGTCTGTGACAAGGAACAGGGTCGGTGGAGGTGCTATTTCTGTCATGTTTAGACATGGAAATGGCCGCGGAATGAATAGGATGAAATGTGTACTGAGTGTGAAAAATTCTTAGCGACTGAGAACATGCAAACTTTTCCTGTTTTCTTTAGCTGAAACTAATTACGTTAAAAAGCTATCGGCACGGTTGGCTGTAATATTGTGGGGGCGGACGGGGTATCTGGAGGTACAGACTCAAGTCCAACCAAAATGGCACAGAATTAGGGGCATTGACTCAGACCATAATGGAAACAGGCCCATAGACGTACACATCCGAGCTTTAGAGAAAAACAAAAAGTTGTGGAGTACATGATAGGGGGTATACATTTATAGGGGAAATTACAATCAAAGTGGTCTTCTCACAGGACACAGATACAGTACTAAGCAAACATTTTAGGAAAATGTTGCCAAACCCTCTCAATATCTGGTGTGACCTTTGCCTTCTATCATTTCTTCTTGGTACCTGTAGACAGTTTTTGGAGGAACTCGGCAGGGAGGTTGTACTCTATTTTTTGAATGGAGACTTCACCCATGTGGTCTTCTCATGGATCCACAACATAGAAATAAGAGGATGCTCATTGGTCAAAACGCCACTGATCAAACTTGTATGGCCATTCAATGAAGTTACCATAAATGTGTGTGATCAGATCACCCCTTTAAGCTCCAGTAGCAGATTTCTAGTCTCTAGGAATACCTAGCTTCTATGATTGCATGAAACCTGGTGAGACATTTGTCTATCCCTGACCAATCATGGTCAATTGTGTCCTCTAGCCACATCTCCTACATCAGGTGTGGGGAGGCACAAGTAGCATGGTGGGAGATAAGGCTACCTAAACAACCATATGACACACAACGAGTCTTGTGCATGGCTACTCTGGATGACAACTGCATTCTTCTACTTTTCATTTTTCTCCTGGCCATCTTGCAGTAACCATAATAGGATTTTGTATATATGTGAAATCTGGGCAAACATCGCACTGACTCACTGAAGGTTGCCCTGTGTCCTACTATAGCCGGGTGTCTTGGCTGTCATCTTCAGGGAAGTACAATCTGTGCCAATCCAAGCTTGACCATTTCTTGGAGTTGGCTCAGCTTTTCACTGTGCCATGAGAACCTGGACCTGCCAGATACATCTGCGGGATTCCAGGAAAGTTTCCAGCTGAATTACTGCAATGAGAAACCCCCTGGAAACTGAGCATGGAACAAGAGATAACACTGTGTAATAGCCACGTACCATATAACGTCTTCCAATGTACAGAGGCAAACCGGGAGCTCTAGAGACCCATAATACTAGCCATAGCAGAACTGGTACCAGCAATGACTCCACATTGTGTGACTACCTACTCATAATGACCAAGTATGAAATAGGATACACATGGACTATATTTTTTGGGTGATCATAAATTGTCTGTGTCTGATGACCAATCTGTAAGTCTACAACAATACACTTGAAGTGCCCCACAACACTCCAAAATATCATGCCCTATAGGAGCGATGTTGATAATAACATATGACTTCAAGACTAGGCTATCACTTGGCCAAAAATTATTAGGAATGGACAACTGCACCCATTACACAATTTATAACTTGGTGTACATATGTAAACAGGGTAGAGTAAGAAGTCAGTGGTGATGTCACAATAAGGATCCTGGTATTTCGTGCATTATGATGTCATATCTATCAACCAAACAGCAGAAAAATTATGGTTTGGTTCAGTGACATCACAAAACTTGGCATGGTGAAGAGATGGAAATTGTTGACCAATGTTATTTCTTACTAAACCCTTAAAGGACAAGGAGGAAACATGAACAAGCTTTAAGATACTTTGAAGATAGTTTTAGACTCTTAGATTTCTCTTACTGCTTGAAAGTGACTATATCACTAATGGTCTCTTCATGACGTAAGCAGAATAAATTTATTTGTGTTTACACAAAGCCTTGAAGGCCTAGGCTAGATGTATAGATGCCCGTTACACATCTATTAGAATATACAGAGTCGCACTTTCCACATGACTTATAACAGTCACAATACTCTATTAGAGACGAGTGAAGTACCAAGACAGTTATGTAACTAGGCACAAACTATTACCATTCATTTCTACTGGAGTGGAACAGCTCACATCAACGGTATCCTGTACGCTTTTTTTTTCAGTCATTTTTGCAGAAAAATAAACAAAGAGTCCCATTAATAGCCCCATGACAATGGGTTGTTTTCTAATGACTATTGTCATAAGAGGGAAGGGAGAGAAAACACATTGGTGGGAATTTAAATGGGGTTTCCTGAGAAGTCTTATTTACTTATGGCCTGGATTCTTTATGCGTTAAACCTTAGTCTTCTGGTGATCAGAACCAGCACCTCCTCCTTTTCCTCCTTCTGCTCTGTGTTCAATGGGGGGGCTGACTTTACTATGGAGACTGCCAGACCCCATCCACATATCATACCATTAATCATGGAGCGGTTCTGATACCCTAACCTGGTGTTGGAACCAGCCCAGAAGACCAAGGTCCAACACATACCCAGTACCCAGGCAGTAAGTAAGTGACTCCTCTAAAAACCCCTTTAACATTACGGCAGTCTTCTGGTGTAAAACAGTTACACATTTTTGTGCAATTTTTGCGACTTTTTGTCATTTGACGTCATGTATTCCACTTATCAAAAGTTGTCGGGAGTCTCCAGTAGCCTGACATATCTACTAGCTGGCGTAGATTTGAGTTTCTGGCACACAGAGGACATAAGATGTCCCTCTTAATAGATTAGGGGCATTTTACTCTGGAGCACAAAAGATCAAGACTGGCGTCTGGAACTCTAGTCTTGAGTCTGAAATTATTGCAGAAATTATAGGGCCAACTTTTATCTTATTTTATCTTATTGAGGATATCTCTTGAAGTAGTTGGATTTTTAACTAGCTGCAAAAACATTGGGCCTCATTTATCAAGGCCAGGGCTCTATGGTGACCGCGACACACAGCCAAAGATGGCAGTGTAGCACTGCCTTTATCGCAAGTAAAGATGGTAAACATGGTTGCGTTGTCATAGCTGAAGTCAGCGGCTGACATGCCGCCTTAGGACTCAGAACTCGGTTAGGCAGTATATAATAGTATCTACAGTATATAATAAATCTACCTAAAAATAATAGAAACGTGCTGCCGGGTAATGTCTACAGGTCTGTGGTGTCCTAATGTAAACCTTACAGATACAGACACAACTCGGCTATATAAACTAATGACACACTGTATATATTCTGCCCTGTATGTACACATATACTGTGCACAGATCTCGGCCCTGTGTCATTAAAGACGGCAATATTATTCTGACCACAAGAATGTTCCAAAAATCTTTAAGATATTTTTAGCACTTAGTATAAATACCAGGATTCTTGAGGAATGGCACACACTATACCACCAGGTGTAGAAATACAAGTGAATGCAGGGTATGACGGATATAATTTACTACAGAATTACTTTCTAGTAAATTCCACCCAAACCTTAATTGTCATATTTATATTTTTAATATGGAGGCCAAATTTAGAGCTGGATATAGTGCCCTGTGTTGTACCTTCTGTTGGCAACCTTCCTAATATAGTGTACGATCAAAGTATATACAAGTAACCCTTACAATCAATGTCGTACGTAGCCTTAATGTATTGTGCCCAAATTGTGGTGCACTGGCCAAATATGACCATACAGTTGTCTAAATACTAATACTACACAGTGCTACTGCTGCCACACACATCATAAAAATTCTGTAGAGTCCACAAGGTAACTACCACCATATAGTGCTATAATAATACTACAATATAGTCACCAAATAACAACATATAGTGACCAAACAGCTAGATACAAAAAGCAATCTAAAAGCTTCTAAAGTAAGGATAGGGCCTGCGGCCATCTGTTCTGGGCGGGAGGGACTTGCATGCAGTGCAGCATGTAATAGAGACATCACTGGGTGGGGGTCACTGTGGGGGGCATTACTTTATATGTGGGGCCACTGTAGGGGCCATTATGCTACATGTGGAGGCTATTATGTTTCACATGGGGGCCATCATGTTATACATGCGCGTACTCTGGGGTCATCATGTTACACGTGTGGGCAATGTGTTACACGTGCGGGTACTGTGAGGGCCATCAAGTTATATGTGCGGGTACTGTGAGGGCTATCAACTTATACGTGCGTGTACAGTGGGGGCCATCAGGCTAAACCAAGTGTGCATGTGTATGGAAGGGTATAAGGAATAGCTGTTTGCCAACAGATCTCCACAGAACTGTGCAGGACTGTAATGTAGACCTCAGCACTGTACCACATTACGACAGTCTGAAATTGGCATATGTACAGTATATTCTTACTCTGCATTTCAAGGTCAACAAAAATGAGCAACTTGGCCAACATGGTATTTTCTGAAATATTCCTAATTGTTTCCTGATTCAGAGAAGAATAAAAGATGCAGCTTTGGCCCCGAACTACATTGTGTATCACAATTATCTGCGGCTTCAAGAAAACAGATGCAGAACTAGCATCTCCATCCAAGAGCCACCCTATTAATTCTCAAGGGGTGAACAGATGGTGAGGAGGGGGATGCAGTCTCTATGCCAGGCCATTGATATCTTCTAACCTTTGTCTAATAAATCTGGGTATGTGATGGCGGAGTCGGTGGGAGGTTGATTTCACGAGGGGCTGCAGCCAGCTGGGGATCCAGACCGTCTTTTTAGAGGTTTTAGGCTTTTATAGGTTTAATGGCACCAAAGGAGAAAACTAGATGGTTCATGAACAAGTCCTGTAAACTGACAAATGATGTATTAGATGTGGTGGTGACCGCTCCAGGGGATGGCAAATTATCCCATTTTCTGAGATGCTTAGCCCTCTCCCCTCAATTATCATTTACATACCATTTAATACATCTGATGCCTGAACCTAGGCCATCCTCAGGACATAGTTAAAGAGGCAGGGGGACGATCACAGTGCTCCTCTGTTTCCTTCACTGCCATGGACTATAAAAGGAGCAGCTAAGCATATACTAGACCGCTAGTTCCACTCACAATCTCACTAACTTTAGTCTTTCGGCTTGAAGGAACGGGAGATCTTAGGTTCCAGGCTCTGACAACCGGTGGTGGATCGATGGATCTAGCATCGATCACCTATCCAGGAGACAGGTGATAAATGGATCTGATTGGAATATCTCTTTAAGAGAGACAGCTACTTATGTTTTTTTAAGAACATGCCCTGACATTTGTCTTATTAATCCGTTTAGGGCATGGCCTTTATTGGGCCTTAAAGGGGTTGCCTGGCTACAAGTTAAAGGGGTTGTCCAGGATAACCCGTTTTTGGCAAGTAGAGGAAAAAAAAAAAACCCATACGCACCTGTCCCTGGTGCTCCAGTGTCTTCCACTGCAGTCCGGTCCTGCTGCTGCTGGCTCTTGTTTTGGTGGAAGTCCTCACCGAATAAGACCACTTATACCAATTAGCGGCCTAAGGAAAGGACAAGGGACGTCACAGGTGATGTATGCGAGTGACGTCCCAGTTCCTTTACTTAGGCCCCTGATTGGTCTCAGCAGTCCCGCGCAGCGAGGACTTCCACCAAAACAAGTTCATAAGTATGAAATATGCATTTGGAGCCAGACAACCCCTGTAAAGGGGTTGTGCCATTACAGACACTTATCCCCTTATCCACAGTGATCGGGAGAACAGAGGCCCAGAAGTCCCCCTGAAGCCTCCCCCAGAAGTGCCAGTGCACTTGCGTGAGTGGCACATCATTCACTTCTGCCGTGCCTGAATTTTGGTCCCCCAGCGATCTGACACTTTTACCCTATAAGGGAATAAGTGTCTGTAATGGCACAACCCCTTTAACAAATTGCATTTCCACAGCCATAACTTCTGTCACACCAGGGCTGTTTTATTTATGTTATTTTTTTTTTTTTGTGGTTAGAATTATTTTTCAATAGCACCATTTTAAGATGCATAACACATATGAAAAAACTTTCATTCATATTTTTGTGGGAGTGGAAGGTGGGGTAGTCTGGAAAAAAAAAAAGGCCCTGGCCTTAAAGAGTTCCAAAACTGCAAGGGTTTTGGAAATTGCAGCCTGTCCGCTGTGTGTAATTTTCCGCAAGGTGCGGATGGGATTCTAGCAAATTTTTTACCATCTTTGCACAATAAAAACACTTACAATTATTTATTGGTTTTAATGTCGCTGCATTCCAAAACCCACACCTTGTTTCTTGTGGAATAAATCACAATTTTCACTGGCGCCATTTTGGGGTACAAATAACCTTTTGATTACTTTCTGGCCCTTTCTTTGGGAGGTTGAATTAACAAAAAGTTTTCCTGCTGTTTTTAATTTTTTTCTTGCAGCATTCATCATGCACAATAAACAATGTGTTATTTTTTTTTTAGTAGGGATTTAGTAGGGATCCAAATTTTTTTTTTTTAGAACAAAACATTTGTAAGGGAAACCTATGGATTAGTGATTTATATGATTTTTGCAAAAATGCTGCTTACAAATAGTAACTCGAAATACAATTTTTTTGAGCCCACCGTGCAGTAAAATGTTGAAGATGTGAATATACCATGCCTGGATGATGTCATATTCTTCAGCTCTGTTACTTTGGAGGGGTTGCCGCTGACAGCACACGTGGGAATTCAGTATTTCAGGTCATTACATCAGTTTGCGGCACGTTCGGTGGTGAGATCACTATTTCCCCCACAGCTGATCTGAGCTCAGAAATCTGCAGCCTTCAGCATCTGGCACCGTGGATATGCCCTATACACTGAGCCATTCAGTCTTATAGGACTTTACGAGCATGAGGTAGTCACACTCCTGCCACCGTTTACACCGTTACAAGGGAACATGTCATTTCTCCACATCAGGCTAGGAAACAGAAAAGACTTGACAAGCTGCCTTGGGAATTTCTCACACTTTTCGCCCGCATTTGCAGTCATGTGCAGTGTCATATAGTGAGTTGTAGAAAGAATCCATAACAGTCAGATTTGTTGTGTGAATGATCGCCAATAGGCAATATACTAAGTCTATCATAGCCCCTTAAAAAGAGAAGCAGTCATGAGTTTTGAGACCAGTAACCCACCAAACTATTGTTACCCGTCCCTGGAATGTGGAGAAAATGAAGTTAAATTTCAACATTAGAAGAGTCCAGGGGTCTGCATTAAACCTTCAATGAATGCCCCTTGTGCCAGCAAAGACGAGATCAGGATACCTCGCTTTACATCACAATTGTCAATGTGTGCAGGGCATGCACAGTAAAGGTCTATTGACCTCGACTTCTTTAAGCGCAATGCGTATGTGCGAATGCAACTCCGGGGCTCATCAGCCACTATAAATTCATTTTCTCAGTGTTCCAGACTAAAAAAAAAAAAATACCTAAAAGCCATTGGCCCCTAAACTGAAACAGTATAATGCTTTCCCCAGTGGCCCCACATACATAGTATAATGTTCTCCCCAGTAGCCCCACATACACAGTATAATGCTCTCCACAGTTAACCCCATATAATATAATGCTCACCCCACACACAGTATAATGCTCTATTCAACGTGCCTCCATGGTATAATGCTCCCACACACAGCATAACGTGCTCCCCAGTGACCCACACACACAGTATTTTCTTCATAGTCAGGGCTGTAGAGTCGGTACGCCAAAGCCCCGACTCCGACTCCTCAATTTCCCCTGACTCCGACTCCACCAAAATAGGCACCGACTCCGACTCCACGACTCCGACTCCACAGCCCTGGGCCACTGCTAAACCTTATAGGTTCACTCAGAACTTAGTCCCATCTTTATATGAGGAATAGAACAGACCTTTACAGGACATTTCATCATTTTCAACATTTCATCATTTTCCCAAATTCTTATGAAAATATATTCAGCACATACTGCATTGTACTACTAACTGTACCAATTTATTATATATTTTGGGAGTCGGAGTCTGTCCATTTTATACCGACTCCGACTCCACCAAAATAGGCACCGACTCTGACTCCACAGCCCTGTTCATAGTGGCCTCAAAGTACAATATTCTCCCCTGCAGTCCCAAACACACTATAATGCTCTCTCTAGAGGCCTCACAAACAGTATACTGCTCTCCCCAGAGAGACAGTGCAGTGGTAGGGCTAGTCGCAAATGGCGTCAAGACTGAAAAGTCTTGGCTCCATTAGCAAATTCCTAGTCAAGTTGACCACCATTTTGGATAACATCTGGAATCCTGACCTAGAAATGCATAATAAAATCATACAATTTTCATATCATAATATCCCTGTACCTCCATTAAACTTGGTCAGATTCAATCCCAGGGTCCCAGTGCAAAAATAAACGGCACATCACGATTACAGATCCATATTATTAAATTTGAACCCCCATTCAAAGGGAATTTAAGGCCCACCCCCAAAACCTCACAAAAAACTCTAACGGTAGTTAAGATTTAAAAAAAAAAAAAAAAAAAGGCATTAAAATTACAATTAAGAAACTTTGGATCGAAGTTTGAATAAAGGTATTTTGGCCAATCATTAAGGGTTTGAGCAGTTTGGCTACCTACCACCAGAGACCCATTTGAGAACTGTTGCAGTTTCCAAATCAATTTTAAGTTCTGACATTCCAAAAAATTTATGAAAATGGAATTCCCCTTTAAATAAACAGAAAAAAATGGGATAGTATTTCCTGGAATGACTTACAAATATAACAACAGATGGTGAACCAGGCAGTGGAAATGGGCTTGTTAAGTCATCTTTAGGATTCATCAATGATGTCTTGTGCTATGCTAGCAAAACTTGCGAAACAAAATGCGACTAAATGAATAATTCAGAGAGATAATTGCATAATACAAAATAATTAAGCATTTTATTTTTATTTTATTTTGATTTTATCTATTGCGAGATCGACTCCACAGCCTAGGCAGGGCACCACACATACCAGCTCATTTTCAAGAGCGTTATAAGAAATGGAAGCTGCGCTATAACTGGTTCCTAGGGCAAACAAAGACCATTTTTCTTTTAGACAGTTTCATAAACACTACACCAACAAGTTGTTATTTATGTATTTTCTTAATATATTCTTCAAAGTGACTTAAAGTAATTGACTTCCGCGGCACATACATTCAGGAAGGGCATTGACTTTAACTAATGTCATCTCTTCCTTCCGTAATATTAATCACCAAGTAGATTGCACAGGATATCTACACACGGACTGTCATTCACACGCACAGTAGAGACGTCAAAAGCATCTAAAAACAGATCAAAGACATAAACAAAGAGCCTGTTCCATCCTTATACTTTACCGTTTTACAGTTTGTTTAGCATAAAATCTACATTAAAGTTGAGTAATCGGACTACATTCATAATTCTGCTGGTTGCTATTGGAAACAGTCAACAGCTTTGCTGACAGACACACCCCCTGAAGCTTATCTAAGCTCCTATATGAAAGTGCTTACTGCTGCAATTTACAAAATTGGTGTGACTTCTTTTTTTGGAGCTGTGCTTTGGCCTCAAAGGCACAGCCAAGACATAGATATGTTGTGTGCAAGCCCCAGTCACATGCAACTTCAAGTCTATGGTAAAAAAGTTGCACACAACCTGCGACTAAAATCCAACAAGCTTGGATTTTCTGCAACTGTAGTGTTGCTGTGGCATGTCGTCGCCATGAGACACCATAGACATACACTGAAATTTTAGTCGCACAACTTCGATGCTACTTTTTGTCGAGAGACACGTCATCATGTAGCCCTAGCCTAAAACAAATACACATTTTCAATGGCCAAACTGTAGCAGAGGTCAAGAGATGTTACATGACAAGTATAAATGTGTGAACTAAGTGGCTGAAAAACATTAGCATGACCTCAGCCGAGAAGAGCTCTCCACTTAAAATTGTAACATGACATAGGTTTTGATGGAGTACGGAGGCTTGCATGGACTAGCCACATGTGGTGGAATTAAGCCCTTAAATGGATACCTTTCTGTGCCCCGTTTTCACCTCCCTTACATACATCATGGAGTTTTCAACAGTACATCACATAAAGAAGAAGAAGAATGATGTGAGGAAAGTAGAGATGTCAAACCCCGATAGGAAAGAGGAAGCATTACTTCACTAGTGAGCCAACAGTACGATAAAGTCGCTCTACTACAAGTTACCATTACAAAGTTGTATCAAGTAACCCAAGCATGTCCGGAAAATATGTGGAAGATGTATGTACATACCAGTCAGGCCTGGGCAAGACATCATTGCTTGAAGCAATCCTCCTGGCTCTTCCTTACTACAGTTCTATTACTTTAGTATATGTGAAACGATGACCTTACATTCCTCTTTTTCTCACCGGAGGTTTAGTATCTGTACTTGTGCCCTTGCCGTACTGGAATCAGCTCTTCATACACAGATTTCCTGGTGATGGGATTGTGTTTACACACAGAAGCCAATCACAGGAGGCAGAGCTGCAGTTTGAATCAATGATGAGACACGGGATGTGTCTCTGACTACCTCAGACTCCCGATAGACACTGTAGCTAAACTGTAGTCACAGAACATGATGGCAGTCAAGTAGCAAGGAAAATAAACAGGAGGTACTCAACCTCTATAGGTATGGACTGATATATAGAATTATAATGCTCATGACTGGACAGTTCTGTTAAGGGTCAAGAAACATATTACTATATTGTAAATAAAACTCACAAATACCAAATCAACCGTCTTCGATATGCATGGTGGGATAAGCGACAGCTAGAATAACTCATGTTCAATTCACATCGTAGAAAGCAATATAATCATACATAAAAGCAACCAAGCTTCAGCCAGACTTCGATGTGGCTAGCCAAGACTTTTCTTTCTGAGTAGTGGGTTGCTATAAGCTACAGAGGAATTGCCAACCTATAAAAATGGACAAATATCTCCAATATGGCCATTCTGCTGACAACTGAAACAGTCACTGAAATAATGGATCTAAAACCCCAACCCATCCAGATGACTGAGTGGGCAACACATATGGCCACCAGTTACGAAAATTTGCAACCCACCCTGCTCCAAAGAGATGTTTCTCACAACAATAAGGTTCTGTTCTCACTAGCACCACGGCTGAACCTACATTATGGCGTCATGAGGCCAATTTGGATCCCAAAGAATACTGAATGGTCCTGTTGACTTTTAGGGGTCTGGCAAGTTTCCGTAGGGGTTCTGGTACTTTTGACAGAGCCTAATGCTACAAATGAAGTTGACCTTGAAGCCAAGGTAATGTCCTTTGCAGAGAAAAAATGCCAAAAAGTGGAATAAATGGGCATGAGACAGACAGGAGCTGAGTGACCAGAAGACCAAACCTACTCATCTCCATAAGCAGACTTGCTTTTGCTATTCTGTCAGCGAGAAAAGAAGCACAAGGAAAAAGAAGGCGGAAAACGGGCCAAGTTAATAAGCCACAAGGTCATTGCAGCTAAACAATCTTTACTTTTATATTTCCCTTTAATTATGTATTAAACGTTCCAAAGTGGTATCCATCAAGTGTTCTTCTAGCAGCCCACAGACATGAGTCTTTCAAGGTCTGAAGATCACAGGCCCCGTTGCCAGCCCCTAACAGAGAAATGTCTTACCCCCCGAGCCAAGCGGTGTTATTTTAGCTTAAATATTGCTGCAATTTGGCATCATCTCGCTGTTCTTTTTATAGGCTGGAAAGTAGACTTTTGGCCTTGAAACTCATAATCTAGTAGAATTAGCATGGTAGCAATGCAAGTATAGAGGTTATAGAATTATTACGACTCGATATTGCAGTAATATTGCGTTGCTAACCACAATGTGTCTCGGTTACAAGTCTGCTGGTCACAATTCAATGCACATCAAAGAAAAAAAAGTAAAATAATAATAAAAAAAAAAAAAAAAAAAACAAAGAGGAACTTAATCCATAGTAACAAAACATAAGTTTTCTTGGAGTTTGCCACAGGGAAAAACTTGAAAATGTGCCTTAGTAATACCATTTGACATGCTCACAAGCCAAGGAGTTGTCACGTGAAGGCTACAAGTCTCCAGTGGACAGTCACCCATTTACTTTCGAGTTCCTGCTGAGAAGGTGCAATATCCATAGTGGGACCAGGAAACCACTTACAGCCGCAGATCTGATCACTGGATATCCCATCAGCAAGGGGGCTTTTTGGGATCCGCTTAATATCAAAGGATCCTTTTAACAAAAAGGGATTGTCCGAAGTTGAGAACCCATTTAACTATGTTAATTAAGTTTAGTTCTTTTTGAGTCATCCTATAACATGCTTTCAATTACATTCAATACTGAATCTCTTCCTTTGTAACCACATATCTACCGATAAAGCTCTTCATACTTGATCTCTTAATATAGGTATGCTTTACTCTACGCCTAAGTTACTGAAATAATATTAAGGTCGATGAAACTAGATCTCTTCAGATTAAACACAGATGTCTCACGTTCGGTAGTTACTTGTCTTCAATTATGGTGTTCGGTTCATGTGGTTTGTATAAATCTCGTAACATGTTATCAAGGTGCAGCCAAAATAGTCTAGTTCTTTTCATACACATTTTATGAATTAGGTAGAAGAAAATACTATACTTAGAAGGATTTGTTCATGGGAAATGAACCACCGAGGTCCAAGCCTTTGAAGATCTCAATTTTGCACACTCACGAGGACAATACCAAAAACCAGTGACCAGTTCCTGACTCTACTGACCAATGGTCTTGAACATGACCCAGATACAAATCTCTTTTACTCAGTTAATGGACACTTCCATCATGGCCAAGTTACTTGCACTTGAGTCTAAATGTGGAAGTTGCAGAAGAACCTGGTCTACTATTACGGAAAAAGCCCAGTTGGAGATGAGCGGAGAGTAGACAATATAAGAAAACGCTAATAGAGTATTATAGTCACCACTTATCAAGACCCGAACTGGACATAGACTTTAGATACAAAATGTTTAGACTCAATCATTAGTCTTAGTGGCAACAAACATCATATAGAAGTTGGTTGATGCTTCGTTCGACGGTCGACACAGTCCTGCATGTTTTAGTAGATACTGGCTGTTGCAATGGTTCAAGGAGTCATACATGTTTAATTTTATAACATATATAATTTGATAAGATGTCTCACCTCTAAGGCGGATTTTGAAGCAGATTCCGCCTCAAATTCAGCATCAAATTCCTATGTGTGAACACCCCCTTAACCAAATGATCAGATTTTGGAGGGATCAGCCAATGATTTAAAATGCATGGAGACCACTTGACTGGCCTCCAATAGTAGCCACTGGGGAAAGAAGAATTGGTTGTGTTGCTCAATCTGTTTCTCGAGAAGATAAGAACTTCTAGAGGTGTATGGCTAATGCTTTTTCCATGACGCTAGTTTCACACTAGCGTTTGACTCTCCGTCGTTCGCGTCCGCATGGGGACCCCGAAAGACAGAGAGCCTGTCCGCTTAAAGAGCGGTTACCCGAGGACACCCACGGACCTCATAGACTATAATGTGGTCCGCCGTGCGGCTCAACATACAGAAAAGTCCTCCTTGCAGGACTTTTCTCTCCACCAATTTTAGGCGGAATCTGTGGTGAAGTCTCCAACGCAGATGTGACCCTAGCCTTACTAAAATACTAGTATTCAGACATGTTTATTGGCAGATCAGTGGAGACATCTTAAGCTAGCAAATTTTGCAGATAAAGCAGACGTCAGAGTGTCAAGAAAGGAAAGAGATATGGTGTATTGACAGCTGAATAGCAGGAAGGAATAAAGAGAACGAAAAATAATTGGAGGCTGGAATGTTGATTATGTTGGCCTTCCTGGAAGAAGTCCACCCGAGAAGCGGGCGCCAAATTGAAGGAACTGGACTACAACATAAACATGACTACGTTTACACAGCTCTTATCAAGTCAATTCCAAGGATATAACCAAATAAAATAAATGAACAATAAATGCAAATAAACTATGATTCAGACAAGTCTATAACAAGACAGTAGACATAAGACTAGGTGGTCTCTCCGCAAAACACCATGAGAAATAAACATCTAGAGCCCATGCTCCCAGCCCTCTAATTTTATGGTGTGCACGCTCATTATGTGAAATGAAGCACACCCTTAAAATCCATAGCAGATAATGAGTAGGGACGTTACAATGTACGAGACAAATCCCTCTGATCGTCGCAACAATGGAGAATAAAACTCTGATTAAACTCAATGAACTTCAATAAAACCAGATTTTGTAGAAACATTCACATTTTGACCTCTGAAATAAAGCACAAATTGTGGTTTTCGTCCTACACAATGACAGTACACAAGTCATTCTGCTTGGTTTGATATTAAGGACGTCGCAGACATCGAGAATGCTGATTAAGGAAAATCAAGTCCTGGCAGTGGTTCATCTATGAGGTGGTCTAGAAAAGAATGTGCTGGGGTTAAAGAAGATGTGAGGAAGAAGAAAAGAAATAAATAAGCTTTATCCTACCCCATAATGATAGCTCTGAGAGAGCATGGAGACGAACGTCTGAGATGACGGCCATTTATGTCTCATACACACTGCTGAGCCTCTTACGGAGTCCATGCATTGCCATACAGTGCACATGTCCTACCGACTCCACAGGCCTTGTGCCATATTCATACAGAGGAACAACAGGTCCCTGCAGAAGCCTATGTGTGCCCTAAAGCTGTATGTGATCATACCAATATTTTAAAGAGGACCTTTCACCACCAATGCCAAAGACAGCAGGGAGTCGCCCCGGAGAGGTAAGTAACACTGGTTGCTTCATCTCCCCTGGCCCTCTGCTTACTATACTCTGGGGTCTAAAGACAGTATAATAGCAGTCTCGGTTCAGCCATGTTCGATCCGAGTAAAACTGCCAGGTGAACCACCCAAACAGATGGTCAGTATGGGAGCCAGGTGTTGACCCCCTACCAATGAGATACTGATGGCCGAAGATATCCTGGAAAACCTCTGTAATCAAATCTGGTGAATCTTCCTCAAAATCCATAGATCTGCAAGAACAGGGGGTCATATAGAATTAAAGGCGATTTTCCAACAATTTCAAAAACATCATAAGGCCCCACTTTGCAGAAAGGCAGCTTTTTTTGTTGCAGATTTTGCTGCAGTTTTTTTTAGCCAATGTTAAGAATGGCTACAAAATGAATTGGGAATATATAGGAAGTTCTTCTACTTCTACCTTCTGCTGAATCTACTTCTGGTTTTGGCTCTTAAAACCGCAGCAAAATCTGCAACAAAAGAAGCTGCATTTCCGCAACGTGGGGCCTCAGCCTTATAATCCATTTATCCACAGTCCTCTGGTCTGGTCAGTGGATACCAACAAAGCTGTGATGTATTTGACACAGGATGGTGTCAATCCATACTTGTGTTGCCAATGTGGCCAGTGGCTCCTACTGTCCTGCGCCCAGAATGGCATGTTATCGATGTGGCCCAGTGACTGACCACTTGCAGAATCACTAACGTTGGAGCTTTGAGATATCGTTTTGTTATTTCAGACCCAAAACACGTCTTTGCATATTAAGATAAGTTCAAAGGAACAGAACAAACAGATCTTAAAAGGATCTCAACATTCCCTCTCTTATCTCTCGAAGCATGCCTGAAAAAGCAGGAACAAGTTTATTAACCCATGCGAGAGGTGGAAAGGCTCACTCTTCACTATCCAGGCCACAATCCATCCCTTGTGCTACATATCTATTTATAAAAGCGTCATAATGGCCTTCCTAGCCTGATGTTCTGCTCAATATTTAATATCAAAATCCTATAAATAAAAGATGAAATGAAAAATGTAAAACATTTATAACATTTAACATTTCCAAAATGGACATAATGCAGTTTTATTCACAAAAGAGCCAAAAGTACAAAATTATAATGGCAAAGAAAAAAATGTAAAAATGTTTTTCACGAGATTAAATGCTAAATCTGAAAAAACCTGCACAGATGAAGTCGGCTGTGCAGAGGATTCAGAGACGTGATTATTGTTTGTGTATGGGACGGGTATCCTGGTAGTGGCGCCTATTGTAGGATGCAAAGAGTCGGAGTTGGCGAAAGGTTCTCTTTTAGGAGTTTTCCAGAATTTCTCACAGATGGCCTACTCTTTTTGATCCTCAACGTGAGACCTGTAGAGATTCCTACAACCAGGATTCCAACCAGAACATAGGGGACCTGCTCCTTTGCTGCAGTTTCCGATACAGAAACATTCAACACAGTGGCCATTCTAGCCAAAACTGACCTAATATTTAAGGCCAACAACCATAGTCAATCCCCATCTAATGAGGTAAGATCAGAAGAAGATGGAGCTCTTGTTCTTTGCCAGACTTTTCAACAATGTTCAGAGGCTTAAAGGGGTTCTCCAGAGAGTACTTTACCACATTTTCAGTGGTTCTGGGTTGGTGATCGGAGCCAGAACCTGGACCCTTAGTCACTCCATCCCTCCCATGTTAGTTATTTGTACTATAGGACTTTTTAGACTAGATCTTTACAATAGGTAATCTAACCCCTGTAGTACAAGTAAGTAGCAGTGAATACAGAAGAGCAGAACATTCATGAGTTCTCAATGGGGTGCATGGAATAAGCCACTACCAGACAGTTCTCATGGGACAGACAGTGAGCAAAGGATTGGGCATGTTGAATTTTTTTTTCCCTTCCCCTGCTGAATTAAGTCTATTGTGCAGGGCCACATTTACGTCTTGTAGTATTCCAGTATTGTGAAACGGCTTCATGGCTTAGACAAATTTTTACAAATTATTTCAATTGTTGCTTCACTACTTATCGAAGCCATATCTTAATATTCATCATTTGGAGTCACATTAGTAAGTTAACTCGATCAGAACTGGTACCCAGGGCTGTAGACAACCATGGCTTAGGAATCCAAAGTGGCAAGAAATTTCTAAGTAAGCTTTGCTCACACCTCCTTTCCGCGTGCACAATAAAGTGAGGTGCACTGTTCTCGGCTTTAACTGCACCAGGAGCTGCCGAAGAACAGTCGTGACTTGTCTCCAGCCGATGGCCACTTTCATTAACTGCCGAACCATGGATGGGACTGGGCAAGCTGCTGGTTTAGGGACCTCATACCTCATATGTGTTGGAAAAGCTCCTGCCTCATATTCCAACCCCATCCAAACACCAAACATAAGCCAAACGATTGTCCTTTACGCATATGCTGGGCTTACATTGGCCTCTTTCGCTCTGTGGGTTAAGCAATGTTAGCTATGCTTTTCTATGTAGAGGTACACAGTATGAAAAAACTTATACTGCGTTTTATGTTTTTATTTTTCTGTAAATATTGAGTGCCATACAGTATGCCAACATGTGCCTTCCATCCAAGTTAGCCTACAAGCACACGACTGAAGGGTACAGGCCAAGGGGGGCCAGTTTTCTAGCGGAATGACATCTGAGTGCCTTCCGTCCCCCATTGACTTCAGTGGGCTTTCCACTCCATTCTGATGTCATAGAGCAGCATAGAACTTGCTCTTTAACCTTGGGAATGGAGCACTGATCCCTCCATCCGAAGAGCCTCAGCCTGCCTCAGACCTATTATGTTGGAGATATGCTCTCAAAGTAAATCTCCATTGAAAGGCAATGATGAAGCTTCAACAAAGTCTCACTTATTGGCTGGCCACTAAAAATAAAATTATTCTGACTCCTGAAGGAGTCAAATTGGTCCATGGAAAAATCAGCAAAAATTCTCTAGTCTACGGTCAGCCGACTAGACGTACAAGGTGATTTTCCAGTCACAATAACAAAAGATATGATGTCCATTACCCTTTTTCCACAGGATTCTCGTAGACAATGTTTCGTTTCAGCCCAACTATGTATTTATCATACAGATTTCCAGGCTGACAGATGTTAGATCTTATCTATACTTTCACAACATTTGCGCCTGTGCAGGGAAAGAATCTTCGCAGTAACTTGGCCGATTGCCACCGACATGCACAATTTCAGTCCCTTGGGGCCCTCGAACAAGAGAAAATTTTCCAACACCCTCGTAAATGTTTTCCAGCAGATTTCTGTTGTTGAGAACTCATTTTATTGTCATTGCCTTTGCGAGGGCCTAGACTAAAACAGGTCAGGAACCCCCGACACAGATGTAACACAAGAGTCTGAGATAAGGACAAAGCTTCTATTATATCTTCTGTACGTTCTATCGAAGACTCGGAACCCTAATTGGAGTCAGATTTGCCAGGTGCATCATGGGATACCAGCACATAAATCTGTGAAATGATGAATGTCATATCTATTAATCATATAGTCCCATTGGGGAGAAAGGAAGCATAAAGCACATCTTGACCATATCTCCACCAAGGAGAGGAAAAGATAAAGATTACCATATGTAGGAAATGTAAGAAAACCTACCGAACAAAAGGAAATAGAAATATAGAAGATATATACTTGAGACAAGCAGTAGACCAGAAATCTGGCCATGTACTGTATAACCCTTGCTTCACCGGGAAACCCAATGCAATGCATGAATATGGCCACACTCATGTTGGGGTGATATTGACTGCTGTGAGAGCCATACATTGTATAGTGGCGGTGCTTGGTACTGTAGCTTAGCCCAATTCATTTGAATGGAACTTAGCTGTAGCATGGCCATGTGAACAATGGACGTGATGTCACAGTCCTGGACATCCCTATGAAAGAGCTTTCTGTGTTTATAAGATTGATGACCTATCCAAAGGTTTGGTCATTAATCAATGGCTGGTGGGAGTCCGACACACAGGACCCCTTCCCAGCAGCTGTTTGAAGAGATCATAGTATTCTGACAATCAATGCAGCCTCTTCACTGAAAGGGAAGAACAATGCCATACGTTGTACAGTGGCTGTGCTTGGTACTGCAGCTCAGCCCCATTCACTTGAATGGAGACTGAGCTGTCAATATACCATGCCATGTTACGGATGAACGCGAAGCTGCATGGCTAAAGGGGCGCACACTGAACTCTTCTTTACGGTGCAAACAATAGATCTGTGGGGGTCCCAGGTGTTGAATTTGTGCCAATCTTCAACTGATGACCTATCCAAAGGATAAATCAATCTTATAAGCCAGGGAAACCCCTTTACCACTTCTAGTTAAAAGGGTTGTCCAGGAATTTGGCAAATCAGAGAATGGGGAAGGTGTAACTTAAAAATAAAAATCATTCCTGTCCCAAGTGCTCTGGTGTCCACCACTGCTCTCCATTCGGGTGCACAGCGCACCTTCTCCACCAGAAGTCTTGCACATAACTTCCGGCGGTGATGGCATGGCGTGCACCCGAGCATCTGGAATAGGGGAGTTTGTCTAATTCCTGGACAACCACTTTAAGCCTATGTTCACATCAGTGTCAGAGTCTCCATTTGGAACCTCCAATGCAGAGTACGTCAGAAATCCCAGAAGAAAAAGTCCAGCAAGGCCAACATGCCACCCGACGATGTTAGTGCAAGAAAAAAAAAAAAAAGGACACCCGACAGACCCCATTACAGTCATGGGGTCCCTGCTAATCTGATGGTGCCTGTCATTAAATTACTGCTTTTCCGTTCTTGTGGTCCTGTGACGGACTAGAAGAATGGACAGAAGGATGCAGATGTGAACACGCCCTAATACGGTTCGTATGTAATTTTTTTTTTCTTTTTACCCCTTGTGCAAAGCCCCCCACACATCCTCCACAGTACCATATAATGTAGATACATATAGATGAAGTAATGCACATGGATTAAGGGAAGCCTAGTTATACACAGTATGAGATATTCATTATCCTTCTAAGATGTTCAGTGGAAATGTACATGTTCAATAAAACATATTAAAGTCTGACAAACCATGTGAGATATATCAAGCAACAAGTCAAAAATATCCAGAAAATTATTCCCTGATCCTTTCCCTGCAAGCTGCAACTAGAGCGTCTTTAAGTTTGTAATAAAGCAGAACCGAGATAACATAATCTTCATAGCCGGCATATGAGATCATCTGATTTGGCCCGTACAAATGGCAGATCTACCACACAAAAACATCACAAAGAAAGAGCTGACATTCCAAGATAAATCTTCCCCGGCTCCTCCTACACTGTGTTGTGTTTGCAGCTGCCTCTAGACTAACCCATGACTGTCATCTCAGCACTGCCCCGGGGCAGCTGTTGCCATCTCAGCTCCTCATGTCATCCTATATTGTATACACAGCACAATGATTTGACACGGATTCGGCAATCACATGAATAGCTTCTGTCTACACTTGATCCTCATGGCACGCTTTACAAACACAAAAGTGAAGGCATCAGGAATGTATTGTCACAACACGTGGATTGTTCAGCAATTATTTCCGCCCTTTAGTCTTTGGTTCCAAATTTTTGGCAATGACGATATTCATGTTCGGGGCAACTATGGATAATTCTGCTATGAAAAGAATGGACGTTCACCAAGAACAATGGCCACCATGTAATACCTTAGCTGTGCAGCTATTAACCATGACCAGGTTCAACTTAAGGCCATGTTCACATCTGCGTTGGAGTCTCCAAACGGAGACTCCGTTGTAGTGTTCGTCCAAAATTGCCGGAGGAAATGTCCTGCAAGTCTTTTTTGTCCAGTGGTTCCAGTTTTAAAGAACGGAAACCCGTCAGATCCCTTTATAGTTAATGGGGTCCATCAGACTGTATGTAACCGCTGTTGTTGGGATGAACCATTGTTCTGGTCCTCCGACGGACCGGATAACTGAAAGCCCGACGCTAATGTGAACGTAGCATTAGACACGAGTATATTGTATTCATGGCCTATGAAAATTAGGGAGCCCCTGTTAAAGATTTAGGCATGGAGGCCCAGGCTCGAACAGATGATCATGAGATAATATCTTTTATATTATCTTTTATATTACCCAAAAAAATGTCTATTCATAAAAGTCCTCCAATGTATATCTCCAATGTAACTAAAGATCTACTGACTAATGTCTGTGGGTAGCAGTCCTACTTAAAATACATCTGTTAGGCTAGGTTCACACTAGCGCTTGGCTGTCCGTCATTTATATGCGCTGACCAGAACGACGGAGAGCCCATCGGCTAAAACAGCAATTACCGGGTGTCCATCAGATTTCCACCGTTTCAACAAAACCCAGATTATCAACCCAGCCCTGCAGATGGATAGGTAAGGTCACCTAAATCAAAGGTGTTTTTCCCTTCTGAATCTGTGCCTCTGTTGCCAAGATATTACAGCTTTTGGCAATATTCTTTGGAGCAATGAGGGTGTTGCCTCTTTTGATTCAGATGACCCTAACCCATCTATCTGTATGGCTGGGTTGATAAAGGGAATCTGTGACCAGACAGTTTAAGGAATCCATACAACGTAGATTAGCCATCAGCAGAGTGTGTGTGTGTTCTCAATGTGTAGAGGCCAATAAAGCTGCCCTAAAGATTAATGTTGGCCAAACCCACTGATTTTGACAGGACCACTGACTCTCTAATGTGTAAAGGGCTGTCCAAAGTTTCCTCTGAAGATCAGGCCATTGGGTTTCTATATGCCATATCCAGAGATGTCAGGTCTACTCCCCTCTCCCCTTTCAGAACACAAGCAGAGTGTACATGTGTATAGAGGGGGTCAGAAGGCATAACTGTTGAAGGAACAAGCACATAGCCAACTGCAACTTAAGGTGTACGGCCAGCTTAAGCCACTGCTAGACAACTTTGGTGGTGGCTTATCTCCAACTGAAATCAGGAGGAAGAGTCAGGACACCCCCATACACATAGATGGTTCACCAATCTTGCTAAATTGGCATTTTCAGCTGATCTCCATTACGGTGTATACACACCTTTAGATTTTATCTTCTCTGATCCTTTCTTCCTAACATGTACGCTCGAACTTTGACATTTCTTGTTATTTTCTACGATACAGTTCTAGCTATTTTTGTCTCATTGCGTCTTCGTCTCCCCAGTATAAATGCTACCCTTCGCTGCCGATCTGCAGGACATACTATTTATAGATCATAATCACAGGTTCCTTTTGTCTCTTTCAGATAAAATAACTTCCTGAGGTTGTAAATCTTCGGCAGATGTGGTATTGCCAACCACAGGTCATTTCACTTCCTTGCTTACGAATAATCTTCTTTCTGATTATGGTGGAAGGATCATGTAAGGAATTATGGAAGGCAATGTATAGAGTAATGTAGGCATGAGAAGTCGAGGAGACAAAATCTCCCTCCACCCAACTCGATTTTCAAAAGACGGGACAGAAATTTTCAACACGCCTAGTATGAACCGCAGATATTCTGAAATGTAAGAGGTACTATAATTACATATTGGGCTGATATAATTGCACGCTGCATGCCCTTTAAGCACGCTGCAGGCCCTTTAAATAGAAGTCAGTCTGGTGACAAGCTGATTATTGTGGGTCCAGCGTCTCAAACTGTATATGGCCATACATTCCCCCCCCACCTTATATGAAACGTAGTATACATGCTGTGCATTGAATGGCCAACAATTTAATGCATGTACAAGCCAGGTCAACCAAGGCCTTCTGATGATGTGTGGGAACCCTTACGCAACAATGCTTCAGTAATTGAAAGCATTTAGTACATACTGAGAGAGAAGTCCATGGTTTGCATCTGATTCATCTCTGGCAATCTTGACATGTATATCTGAGATTAGGTCGAAGTCGGTATACCATGTCTTCACTGCACATGCACCCAATGCTCATTGGGTGTCCATCAACAGTTATCAAAGTTGTATGGGCACCTATAGATCTCAAATATGAACAAGGCTTACATCAGAGCGGATTCGTCTGACTGGTTATACTCAATCAGTAATCTTATTCTAGTCCTGAAAGATTCTAGGTGATCAAGGTCGACAAGCCCCTTGAGGCCTGTAATTGACATCATAGGTAGACCTCAACTATGAGAGACAAAATGAGAAAATAAATCCAGAAAATCACATTGTCTGATTTTTTAAGAATTTATTTGCAAATTATGGTGGAAAATAAGTATTTGGTCAATAACAAAAGTTCATCTCAATACTTTGTTATATATCCTTTGTTGGCAATGACAGAGGTCAAACGTTTTCTGTAAGTCTTCACAAGGCTGGCACACACTGTTGCTGGTATGTTGGCCCATTCCTCCATGCAGATCTCCTCTAGAGCAGGGATGTTTTGGGGCTGTCGCTGGGCAATATGGACTTTCAACTCCCTCCAAAGGTTTTCTATGGGGTTGAGATCTGGAGACTGGCTAGGCCACTCCAGGACCTTGAAATGCTTCTTACGAAGCCACTCCTTCGTTGCCCTGGCGGTGTGCTTGGGATCATTGTCATGCTGAAAGACCCAGCCACGTTTCATCTTCAATGCCCTTGCTGATGGAAGGAGGTTTGCACTCAAAATCTCACGATACATGGCCCCATTCATTCTTTCATGTACATGGATCAGTCGTCCTGGTCCCTTTGCAGAGAAACAGCCCCAAAGCATGATGTTGCCCCCCCATGCTTCACAGTAGGTATGGTGTTCTTTGGATGCAACTCGGCATTCACTCTCCTCCAAACACGACGAGTTGTGTTTCTACCAAACAGTTCTACTTTGGTTTCATCTGACCATATGACATTCTCCCAATACTCTTCTGGAACATCCAAATGCTCTCTAGCAAACTTCAGACGGGCCCGGATATGTACTGGCTCAAGCAGGGGGACACGTCTGGCACTGCAGGATCTGAGTCCCTGGCGGCGTAGTGTGTTACTGACGGTAGCCTTTGTTACGTTAGTGCCAGCTTTCTGCAGGTCAGTCACTAGGTCCCCCTGTGTGGTTCTGGGATTTTTGCTCACCGTTCTTGTGATCATTTTGACCCCACGGAGTGAGATCTTGCGTGGAGCCCCTGAAGGAGGGAGATTATCAGTGGTCTTGTATGTCTTCCATTTTCTAATTATTGCTCCCACAGTTGATTTCTTCACACCAAGCTGCTTGCCTATTGCAGATTCAGTCTTCCCAGCCTGGTGCAGGTCTACCATTTTGTTTCTGGTGTCCTTCCACAGCTCTTTGGTCTTCACCATAGTGGAGTTTGGAGTGTGACTGTTTGAGGTTGGGGACAGGCGTCTTTTATAATGATAGCAATGTCAAACAGGAGCCATTACTACAGGTAATGAGTGGAGGACAGAGGAGCCTCTTAAAGAAGAAGTTACAGTTCTGTGAGAGCCAGAAATCTTGCTTGTTTGTAGGTGACCAAATACTTATTTTCCACCATAATTTGCAAATAAATTCTTAAAAAATCAGACAATGTGATTTTCTAGATATGTTTTCTCATTTTGTCTCTGATAGTTGAGGTCTACCTATGATGACAATTACAGGCCTCTCTCATCTTTTTAAGTGGGAGAACTTGCACAATTGGTGGCTGACTAAATACTTTTTTCCCCCCACTGTACTACACGCCAAACACGTTCCTAGGTAAACAGACTTCCAATGAAAGGTCCTTAAAAGTGTTGTCCACTATAAGCAGAGTCTTTTTGTTAGTAGGTCTTCTACCAATAAGCTGATCCCCCTCCTTGATCCTTCAGTCTGTTAGGGAATATACCGGCACAATCGCAGTAGAAGTGGATCATTTTACAGCTCCAAATGGAAATAACGGGTTGGGCCACGGAAATCCAATGGTTCAGGCTGCGTCCGCGGAAAGCCAAAGGGGCAGACTGCGTCCGCGGATAGCCAACGGGGAAGGCTGCGTACACGGAAAGCCAACGGGGCAGGCTGCATCCGCGGAAAGCCAACGGGGCAGGCTGCGTCCGCGGAAAGCCAACGGGGCAGGCTGCGTCCGCGGAAAGCCAACGGGGCAGGCTGCGTCTGCGGAAAGCCAACGGGGCAGGGTGCGTCTGCGGAAAGCCAACGGGGCAGGCTGCGTCTGCGGAAAGCCAACGGAGCAGGCTACGTCCGCGAAAAGCCAACAGAGCAGGCTGCGTCTGTGAAAAGCCAATGTGACAGGCTGCGTCTGTAGAAAGCCAAAGGGACAGGCTGCGTCTGCGGAAAGCCAACGGCCCTGGCTGCATGGTGGGCCTCCTTTAAATCTGACATCTCCTTTTCTGTGCTCAAGATAGGACACGGAGGTCATAACATCCACTAGGTAAAGGGACTACTATGACGGACTGCAATCAGAGCCATGGAGTATAAATAATGGCTAATAAATGAAAAAAAAAATCTCAGTATATCGAATGGCGGATAAGACCATTTTGACTGTACTGCCACTGTGCAATACAAAACGGCTGAAACTGTCAAGTATCATGAAAGATGATCCTTCTCCAAATGCGTGTGCAATGACGTAACCCAGAATTAATTCCTTGTGGAATTCCCAGCTCAGCATAATTGCTTACTTCTGAACTAACTCTTCCAATTCTCTTTGTCACTTGGACATAAGGAATGTGTCTTATACGCATAAAAATCGACGATTTAGAAAAATCAGTCATGGTCATGTAATATCAAGTAAAATTTAGGGACCAAAAAGGTTTAGGGATCATGCACATAGATTTACCATGAATCCACGTTATACAGATCCTGTATGCCTCCAATTTTATATGAAGCAACTAAAAGGGTTTTTTTTTTTTTTTTTTTTGCATGGATTCATATAAAATCTATAACAAAATTTGGGGCATGTACTAAAAGCATGCCATATTTCAGAGATAGGGGATAGGTTGTACAAGTCTATCTTATGCTAGGTTCACACTAGCACTGGTTCTCCATTGTTCAGGTCGTTGGGGAACCCAAACAATGGAGAGGCGGACTACTAAAACTGCGGTTACACACGCAACCTGTTGACCCCTTTGACTATAGTGGGGTGTTCGTCGTTTCGAAACTGAAGGCAGTGGAGAAAAATAGGTCAACGGAGACTCTCATGCAGATGTGAAACTAGCCTTTGCCCGCTCTAGAACCCAGCATCGACACAGGTTTGTGCTCCATCTGGAGATGGGTTGGGTCTTACCTATGGTAAAACCACACATTTCAAAAATTGCAGCACTATAAACAATTACCACCTCATTTGGATGTACCCTAAAAATGGTTTCCTGTTTAATTCCCCACCAAACACTGGCCACCCACTACCTCAGAAGGCACAGCCGTCTCCATATTCTTTGACAGTAGTCACAGCAGTCCCCCAAACACCCTCGGTACTCACAGTAACCCCACAACACACCTCACCAATCACCAAAGCCACTCTGTGGCCACAGTAGATGTCTCACTTCCCAAGTAGTCACAGATTCCACTCACAAATACAAGCATCCCCAGCAGTCACAGCAGGTCCAACCTTCTTAGTATACACAACAGCCCCACTCTTCCCCCACTGTACCTTTTTGTACAGTGAGTAACAATCCTCCAACCCCTTCAACCCTAGCGGCAGAGCTGATGTTAGACTTTCTTGCACCCAGAGCAATGGTTTGCTTTTCTGACCTAGACCTGCAGCTTGTAGGCATACCCTCGGAAACAGGCTCCTGTTGTCACCCCATAGCAATGCCCCTACTAGGGGTTACAGAAAGGAACATCTCAGCTCCAACAGCGGGGAGATAGCACCTAGCCACTGAAGGAGGAAGCAAAACAGGGTCACCAGGGCCAGCATGGCACCCAGGTTTTGTCCTGCCCTGGGGTGGTACATGAAATGTCTATAACTCTTTAATATAGTGTCTTAAGTGTTCGGCCCTTTTACAAATCCTGGCCATGTGCACGGACTCCTACATTGGCAATAAAGAACAAAGTTTTTCAGTCAGCTGATATTGGCCGATATTGGCTTAGATACCTTGACACAGCCTGGTGATACACTGCAGGTCCGTACTAATGTAGTCCCAGCTGTAGGTCTGCTAGTTTGCTGATCAGGTTTCCAATAGATCTTGGAGCTGGGAATAAAGAAGCTTTCTTCTCATTGATTCCATCTGTAATGTGATCCGGCCGCACAGAACAGCAGCAGTGAATATGCACCGACATGAATTTCCACAGTCGTACAAGAGGGTTCTGTGTTTACAGCCCTCATTTATTCCATGCCGAGATTTTCTACCTCGCACCTCGGTCACGTAAAGCAATTCTTGGAGGACATGTGAACATTTCAGGCCTTAACGCCCATATTATGGATCTATAAAAAAATTATATATGCCCATACTGTATCTCCCTGTGCCAAACTACAGGACTATTCACAAAACAGTGCCTGACTATGAGAGTGAATGAGCGTATTCATGTCTGAAGGAAGACCAATGACATTCATCTGGTTTTTATTGTTTTTTTTAAGGGTCCACTAAAAAGGGAAGTAAAATGGAGGACACTCAGTGATCACAACCGGAAAGGAGGCAAAACGGGTGCACAATGGCTGTCAAAAACGGACATGAATGTCCAATTTTCATGGATGTTTGCACCGTCAAAAACAGAACGGTCCTGTAAATAGAGCCTAGGGTAAGGCCTTGGAGGGGCGTCTCTGTAGGCCACCCTAAGATATACTGCCATCGTGGAGAACTAAGCACAGATCTTCTGTGGATGTAGGCTTGCTCCAATCCTTCTGTCTCTTCATGTCATCCCAGACAGACTGGATGATGATGAGATCGGGGCTATATCTGTGGGGGGCCGTATCATCACTTCCAGGACTCCTCCTCCAAAGGGTAAAGGTCACAGCAAAAATTGATGAGATTTACATTTCTCTTTTCTTCATTCCCTTCATTTAGTCAAAAATAATCTGTTAACCCTTCAATTTCTAAAAGCATTCTTACTTTGGAGCATTTTTCTATACCTTCCTGAAAACTTTTGCACACAGTGCTGTAGGTGTATCCCAAATGGGGACCATATGACCTAACAGGGTATATGAATAGATGTTGTGCCCTACCATGAATCTTCAGCAAATTCATGCTAATAAAATTCAGACAGTCTACATCGTAACAACAATGCTAATAAGCAAAACCATAAAAACAAACCATTAAAAAGAAAACAAATGTAGAAGTAATAGGATAGTCACATAAAAGTAAACATAAAACATAGAAAATGCACTTTTTTTTTTTGTTTCAAAGCCCACAGTAATGACGGGTTGTCTCTGGTTTTAGAGCACCTTCAATTAAGAAGACCAAAATCATAGGTCGCAGAAGAAAGGAAGCGTGTCTGCCCCAAGTATATCTGCTTTCCTCAGCGTTACGCCTCACTTTTATGTGGACAGGTAATCCTTTAAAAAGAAAAATCAACCTGAACGACACCGTAGGTCCAAAACTCCCAAAGGAAGTCATACTGAGTGGTGTGGTAAACCATATAGGTTTCTGGCCGTCTTGTCTCGTATAAGACCTGCAAACTGAGCAGAAACTTCTGACACTGCCCAGTGTGGTGTCTCCAAGTATCTCTACCAGCTCCTCCAAATGCCAGCTATGCACTTTAGTTTGTGACATCAAGGAAAACAATGTGAAAACAGGACATTGAGATGATATGCGTGGTCCGCCATCATCTTTAATGAAAAAGAAAAACAAAGCCAACCTTGGTTCCTTG
Source organism: Leptodactylus fallax (assembly GCA_947044405.1). Classification (NCBI taxonomy): domain Eukaryota; kingdom Metazoa; phylum Chordata; class Amphibia; order Anura; family Leptodactylidae; genus Leptodactylus; species Leptodactylus fallax. Next base: position 527,783 of record CAMRHE010000542.1, read on the forward strand.
ACTCGCCACAATCTTACCCAGGAGACATATACGGTAAAACAAACCTGACTTTCCTAAACTTTTTGAAGACAAAAGGTTCTGGCAGCAGCTTTTTTTCTCAAGGGTATCATGGCATTGGGTACGCTGAAATCTAACAAACCCTAACCTTCTTTTCCCACACATTTGCCATAGCAGGAGACTCTGGAGACCCCATACACAGACAGTCCCAATGAAGTTGGCAAGTTTGTACCAAATCCCCTAATATTTACGAGCACCTTAACCTGTCATGATCCACCATAAAACATGCTTAAAATGTTAAATTTTTGCTTTATTGGCTTCCTATACCTTAAGAAAGCCATACCAAACTAGAAGAACTTTGGCCAAACCCAGTGATATTGGTTCTAATGTATATGGAAACATCTAGATTTCCTGAAACAGGAGAACGAAGAGTTGGGCATGCTCAATCCTTTGTCCTCAGAGGAGATGCCATAAGTCTTCTTCAGAGGTGTGTGGGAAAATTTTTGTTCTGTGTCCCTGTTGAGAACACATGTACCAGCCAAGCAACCATATGTATAGGAGGGATCAGGAGTTATCGAAGCTTTGTGACCACCTCCAGGACTCTCTAAAATTACATTTACAAAGTATACCAAGTCAATAATGTCTCAGGTGAGTCTCGAGATATCTTGAATTGTAAGATTCAGACAGGAGCTTTTTTAATCTCATGTCTTACTCCATGCATTTGCGTCTCAATAACAGTGTCGTCCAAAAACAAAAAGTCTATGTATAGACCCAGCTAAGACTTTTTCTAAAGTGAGGCAACAACTATAGAAAATATATGTTTTACATTTCCTCTACTTTACTATTGTGTGTGTATTTTTAGAAAACATGTTTAATTGAATGTTATCATAAAGGGTCATTACCCTCATGAACAAGCCATATAGAGTTACATTACCATAAAATATACAGTCAACATTCCCGGGAACATCAGTGGTGAGCAACAATAACTTACACATTCTCCATATGCCTTACCACATGTATTGGTCAATGTTGCTCATACATTTTGAGCATCCTATACATGAGAGGCCAATGTCCCTTTAGTGGTTAAAAAATGGATTTTAAAGTTTTCAGCCAATTTTGCATTGTTCAATAGAGTAAAAAATTGTCTACTAAGGAGACATGGCGATACATTACTAAAAACGCAGATGAGAAAAATGTGGCCATACACCAGTCTGGTCCTGCAGCGCGGCTTTTTTTTTTTGCGGAAGTCCTCACCGGCTGTGACATCCTGGGTCTCAATCAGCCGCTTAAGAAAGGGACCAGGGGACATCACAGGTAGTGACGTCTCATGTGCTTCGCGGGAGGCCTCTGATTGGCCTTAGCGGTCATGTGCGGCGGGGACTTCCGCTGGGAGAAAACAACGGAGCTGTAGGACCGGTAGCACTGGGGACAGGTGAGTATGCCACTGGGAGGGGCACCGAGGACAGGTGAGTATGCCACTGAGAGGCATCAGAGCATCAGAGACAGTCGACTACGTTTTTTTGTTTTGTTTTTACCTCCCCTGGCCTATCGTAATTAAAAATAAAATTTTAGCCTGGACAACCCCTTTAAGATGGCCATTCACATCAGATTATTGTCACCCAAAATCAGGTCTGTGGAGTTGGTAGGCCAAACCATTGACTCCGCCATTTTTCCACAGCCTGACTTGACTCCAACTCCTGCTCCGACTCCTTCATAAATGGCTGACAGACATCTTTTTCCCCCCAACTCCACCAAAAAAAAATTCTCCCACCTCTGACTCTACAACTCCACTTCTGCCTGAAATAGACAATTTTCACAATTTCAACAGATGACTGGCTATGAAGAAAAACCTGAACGTCCATTATCAAAGGCCAAGGGCAAACTCCTGTCTGCCAAATGAAGACTGGCCATGCTGGATATTTTTAGCAGCCTATCATCAGTCAATCTGCTCTGTGCTTTGGTTATTTTTCCCCCTATTGGAAAGTTTGGGTGTTATTCTTGAGGGTGACATTCTTTATACAATATATCCCATCACTGATGGAACGGTCATATCTCGGCTGTCCAAGATCTAATGTGTAAGGCCAAATGCACAAAGTCGAATATGGTCCAATCCATATACAGGCTGCATTTCCTGACCCAGACTCCAAACATCATAGTCATCTACAATGCTAGAAGTCCCTGCTTCCCCATGGGATAACTATGCTCTACTGTATTTATGAGAGGGGGAGGGAGTCCTAGCATCATGGATGACTATAGTTCAGAGATATACGGACCAGATATTGCACACCAAGTTCATTTGTGCACGGGAGACCTAAGGGTCTTATTAGACAGCCCAATGGCAGGATGAGTACCGATCTGCACTTGCTTCCATCAACCTATTACACTGCAAATGCAAGTGTTCCTCCACCATTTATTTGTAGCACATCCCTGTTTACACAGGGCCAAAAAAAAAGGACTGTACACACAATAAGGACATGCTATAAGGCTACCATGGCGGGAGGGAGTAAAAACATCATGTCCTGCTGTCCTGTGTGGCAAAACCCCGCACTATAATGGGGGCCCAGTCTGATCCTTACTATGCAGCCCTCTTCTCTTCTATGTACACCACCGTCTGTTTTAATGTATGTAACTCACAAACGTCCCACTTTTTGTACATGTAAAGTCGCAGTGAACGTCTACAGATGTTTTCTCAATAAAAGTCATCACTGTAAGTGCTTCATGTTTCATACAACACAATGAATTGGCTCATCTTGGATGTGGAATACATAATGTGCCGCAACACCTCACAAAGGCAAAGAAAAGGATTTGTGACACGAGTGTGGGGATGAGTGACAGCGGAAAGGGAAAATTCCTGTAATGATGGGGGTTTTACAAGATTAGGGTCTGTCTGCCTTTTGTGCTCGGTGAATGGCAGCTAATGAGCAGCGCCTTCCATCACAAGAGTGCTTGCTGTCGCTCTTCCTTTTCTTAGAGAGATGTGTATTGTGTCTGACTGACTGGAGATACTCCGGGAGGTGACGTTTACCTCAAGATCAATGACTCATCCTGTGTATATAGTGTTTGGCAAAAACGGCAAATGATGGCATAGTTGTGTAATGACGGGCATGTGGATACGTGCCCCATAGCTGAAAGTTATAGTGTTATAGACGTGACCCACAAAACAAAATAACCCATTCAACGCCACAGCACTACAACATAGATAAAGGGCCTTGTGGAATAATATGGGTTGACAGAAACTTGGCTCAAGTGGGCCACCAACAACATGGACACCAAACATAGAGGAACAGTAAAGCTGGCCATACACGTGAGATAGCCATCAGCCGAGCGGCTATTCCTGTCGACCCCGTCATGAAATCGCACATTGGTCCCCGGTACATGTATTTTCAATAAGGGCAGAGGAATATACCAGTGACAGGTCTATCTGGAAGAGCCTTATCTCCTGAGGGAACAGGGGTTGGGACCAATCCTTCTTTCCCCCAACATCTGCTAAAGGTAGGATCCCATACACATTAGAAAGGTCGATAGACTACGCCAAAATTGTCAGGTTTGTCTGACTTTTATCTGAGGTGTACAACCTCAATGTACAACCAAAGTGTCTACTGATATTTATACAGCATGTCCTATTCAGATCTGTTTTTGGTCCTACCCGCCCATTGAAATCAATGGAAAACGGGCACCACTCGAAGTCTTACGCAGGGTTGTACACAATTGGCATCCAAGGTTTTGCCTTTGTTCTTTTAGTACCCTAGTAAAAACCTCCTTAAAATAACTAACAAAAAATTGGGCAAAAGCAACAATTTTTCAGGAACATTAGGTACATTGCTCAAGGGATTTCCCTAGATCTGTGTGGGGGTCTACATTTGTCCAGAGTCTTACTTTAGGTGCCACCTAGCAATGCATTATGTGTAGATATGTACCAATGCTATCGAAGGTTTGTGTGGTCAAACTAATGCAATACAACATGTGTGCCCATATGTACCCAGTGATTCCAGTGGGATTCACCAACCATCTAATATGTATAGGCGTACCCAGAATCCACACCATCTACGACGCCAAATATCACCATGTCTGATCCTTTGGTTCTCAGAAAAGATAAGCTGCCACAAGAAATGTCTGGAAATTGCCTATTGAGTGTATCGGTGTAATGGGGAGGGGATGTCAGAAAGAACAGATGTCAAAAACACCAAATCTGTGAAGATGTTCTGAGCTATACAACGTTGGCAATATCTGCATGCAATGTCATGGTGAAAGGGCTGAGGACATTTTTTTGGTCAAACTGGCCATGGAAGTAAAGACTATTGGGAACGACACATACATACAAACATCCTCCAATAAACCGCCCGTATTGTCCTCAGATAAGTATTCCTACTATTATGGTAAGTTTCATCTGTCTGGGCTGACCTGACAAATCCTAAATTTTTCCATAAAAAAAATTATCCACCCACATAGACTTTTTACATTTACTTATATAACATTCATCGGACTAGGTTTTTAGGATAGACCCAAAAAACAAAAACACTCAAGTGCCAAGAAAACTGATCCACAATTACTAACCACAAGAAATAGCTAATTATTCACCCCCTCCCCAGCCCCCAACACCCCCACGGTCAGGATTTAGTGAGGACACCTTTGACAGTAATTACAGCCTTAAACCTGTGTAAACAGATCTCCTGCTTTGCACATTGCAACTTTTTGAACCATTGCAAAAAGCTTTACACCCTCTACAGTTCCATAGGCACTGGCTCAACAAAATATATCAAAAAATACATCTGAAGGCGGATGATGGTCCTGTAACATCATCATAGCTTCTCTACACCACGTCTCATTGTAGAAGCAATGTGCAGCAGGCGGGATCCTGAGCAGTGTCGGGGACATGCACATTTTTGGATTAAGATGTTTATCATGCCTTGCAGACAGCAGTAATAACACTGGGTATTGTTTCTCGCCCCTCTCTTTGCCCTTAGGCAGGTGATTTCTCTTCTGGGTTGGAGGTTAAATCCTTTTTCATCTCTTTGTACTGCATAAATTAGCTTTATATCATCGAGTTACAGAAACTGGATCCCCCCCCATACCCTCATAGTCATTAGCAGGACTGCGAGATGCTTTTTGCCATGTATATGTAGTTCTACTCATATTTTAAGTATCGATGAGATATGAACTTTAAGACCTGGTTCACACAGGAAATATTACGCTGGAGAACAGGCCTAAAAATGCACATATGATTTTGCTGCCAATATGGCCCAACATGCTCAAATCATTTGGGAGGACCCATAAACATGCCCCCATACAGTGGACCATGTGCGTTACCAGTGTGCAGTCCATGTTATTAACAGCTAACACACTGACCCATTATTTTCTTATGGACCCATAAACACAATGGTGTAACATCACGGGTCCATGTGCCATAGCGCAAAACTCAGGACAGGTCCTATTCCTGCCCATTTTGTGACCTGGAATCAATGAAATATATAAGTCCATGGAGGTCACAGACGGCACACAGATATCACCCATGTGCTGACCGGCACCCATGGACCCATACATGCACACATTTGTAGGGTACGACTGTATTCACATTATGGTTTCAGCCTCTGTTTGGAGTGTACCCATCATAAGCTCCTGATGTATATTCCCGATATAGGATCCATAATATTGGCCATATTGGCTGTTTTACAGCTTTCCAAAAAGCTGACTGCAGCGCTGAGCTTGCGGAATAACACCGTGTAATTGGTTCATTTACATAAGATAAAACACTAAATATTTAATATGGCGCTCAGACACCATCCCCCCAGTCTAGTGTATATTGTCCTCCACAACAATCCCCCCTGGGATGACATATGTCTATGTGTGAATAATGACCTCTCCTCAATTGCCATATGCTGAGCCCAAGAATGAATGATTCCCTCCCCACACTAATATTATTCTGCTCTCTCATTGGTCGCAGACTGACAGTAAACGCGGCAATAATTCAGCCGCTACGACTGATAATGAAGCGATAATTAATACGGCGGTGTCTCACCAGTATAAACCTGTCCCAGAACTCACAAACTGGGAGTATCTGTGATAAGAAACAAAGGTCGGTGTCTGATATTGTAGCTCACTTGAATAGGGTAGAGATGCAGTACCAGATACCAGCTATAGACAGGAGTGGCGCTGTTTCTGAAAAGAAGTAGAACCATGATTCTTATTATGGACAGATCATTTTCTAAGAAAGCTGAATGATGACCAATATAGGGTACATACCCCAAGGCCGGCCTTAGGTTGGTTGGTGGCCTATACAGTACCAGCCTGCTCTGTGGGCCTAGGCCAAGCGTCAACAACCTTTGGCACTCCAGCGGCTGTGAAACTACAACTACCAGCATGCTCCATTTACTTCTATGTGAGTTCCAAGAACAGCAACGTAAGCATGCATGCTGGGAGATGTAGTGTTTACAATGAGTGGCGTGCCAAAAGTTGCCTACCCCTGGCCTAGGCCAATAGGGCTACTTTCTTAGTGACATTCAACAGCCAGGGCACCATTTGCTACACCTATTTCTGCTCCTACAGGAGGTTGTCACCCAGCTTTCCCACAGTCCTGAAAGACAATTAAAGCCTAGTTATTGCAATGGTGCAGGATTTAAGTTTGCATATTCACTGTGAGAAAGCTGAGTGGCAACCCCAGTGCTGGCTATAATGATGGCTAGATATCACCCAGCTTTCCAAAGCCCTGAAAGTGTAAAGCCTACTAATACAGGAGTTTAGAGTACATAACTAAGCAGATTTTTGTTTCTGTACTGTGAGAAAGATGTGTGACAACCCCAGTCACGGCTAACTATAATGGCAGACACACTGGATGTTACCCAGCTTTCCAAAGCCCTGAAAGTCTAATAAACCTACAGCCTAGAAATACAGCTATAAGCATGAAGTACGTTAGACAGATTTTTGGTTTCATACTGTGAGAAAGATGTGTGACAACCCCAAGCGTTACTAGACAGAATGGGGACTATAGATGTCACCCAGCTTTCTAAAGCCCTGAAAGTCTAATAAGTCTTAAGCCTAGTAATACAGTAGTTTGGGGTACATATCTAGACAGATTTTTGTTTCTGTACTGTGAGAAAGAGGAGTGACAACCCAAACCATTGCTGGCTTTAATAGCGGCCGCATTGAAAATCATCCAGCTTTCCAAAGTCCTGAACGTCTACTCAGCCTAAAGCCCAGTAATACAGGAGTTTGCGGTACGTAACTGTGCTGTAAGAAAGATGTGTCACGGCCCCAGATATTACTAGCTAAAAGGGAAGCCATACTGGATGTCACCCAGCTTTCTGAAGTTCTGAAAGGCTAATCAGCCTAAAGCCTGGTAATACAATGATACCTATGATGAGCCCTACCGCCCCTGGGAAGATCGGATCACAACCTAGTACATCTCCGACCTGTGTACAAGCCACTTGTACGTAGAGAACCAGCTGTCACCCGCACAGTGAGGATATGGTCCGAGGAGAGTGATGAGGCTCTGAGGGATTGTTTTGACACAACCGCATGGGAAGTTCTGCAGGATTCTTATGGAGAAGATATAGAAGGACTCACACACTGCATAACGGACTACATTAATTTTTGTGTGGACAACACAGTACCCACAAAAGTGGTGAGGTGCTTCTCCAACAACAAACCATGGATTAACTCTGATATAAAAACACTACTTAAGGAGAAAAAGATGGCATTCAGGACAAGAGATAAGGAGGGGTTGAGGGAAGTACAAAAGGAGCTGAGGCATCTAATCAGGCAAGGAAAAGCCAGTTATAAAGAAAAAATGGAAAAGCAAATGGAAAGAAAAGACATAAGGGGGGTCTGGGAGGGGCTTAAGTCAATTTCGGGTCATAAACAGTCTGTCTGCCAGATTGAGGCAGATGTTAATTGGCTTAATGAACTAAACCTATTCTTCAACAGATTTGATCACACACCAGCTCCTCCCACCCCAGTATGTCCTTCAGCTTCCCCCACCACAATGACTTCTCCCCATGCGGCCACTTCCCAACAGACCAGTAAATCCAGAAATCTGTCTTTATCTGCCCACAGTCTGACCTTCACACGGGCCCAGGTGAGGAAGGAGATGAAAAAGATCAAGGCGAGGAAAGCCGCAGGGCCAGATGACATCAGTGCAAGGCTAATTAAGACTTGTGGGGACCAGCTGTGTGGTATAATTACATATATGTATAATATGAGCCGGAGGCAGGAAATAGTCCCTGAATTATGGAAATCTTCTTGTGTGGTACCAGTTCCAAAGAAACCCCACCCTATGGACCTCAACGACTACAGACCTGTAGCACTGACATCCCACCTCATGAAGATCTTAGAGAGATTGGTTCTCACACATCTTCGCCCTCTAGTGAGCCCCGCTATGGACCCTCTCCAGTTTGCTTATCGGCCGGGCATTGGGGTAGATGACGCCATCATCCATCTTCTGCACAGGGCTCTATCTCACCTGGAGAAACCAGGGAACACAGTGAGAATAATGTTCTTTGATTTCTCCAGTGCTTTTAACACCATACAGCCCAGGTTACTGAGGGACAAGCTGGGCCTTGCTGGAGTGGACCACCACCTCTCCAACTGGATCCTAGACTACCTCACAAATCGACCTCAATACGTGAGAGCCCGAGACTGTGTGTCAGGTACCGTGATCTGTAATACGGGGGCACCTCAGGGTACGGGTCTCGCCCCTTTCCTCTTCACACTGTACACTGCAGATTTTAGGTGCAACTCATCCAGCTGCTACCTACAGAAGTATTCTGACGACTCTGCATCACAGACGATGATGACAGGGAGTACCGAGAACTGAACCAGTTTTTTGTGGACTGGTGCCACCGGAACCACCTGAAGATTAACGCGGGGAAGACCAAGGAGATGGTGGTGGACTTCCGTAAAGGCAGAAGCCCTCCTAAACCAGTGGACATCCTGGGGACGGGCATCGAGATTGTGAACACCTATAAGTACCTGGGTGTGCTCCTTAATAATAAGCTGGACTGGGCAGATCATATGGAGGCCCTGTACAGGAAGGGCCACAGCAGGCAACTCGGTAGTGGCATCAGCCATCTTCTTTGGAGTGGCCTGCTGGGGGAGCAGTATATCAACCAGGGACAGAAATAAACTTGACAAGCTGATTAGAAGGGCCAGCTCTGTCCTGGGGAGCCCACTGGACCCAGTGCAGGTGGTGGGTGACAGAAGGATACTGTCCGTGGTGAGCTCCATGCGGGAGAATAAGTCCCATCACATGCATGAGACTGTGATCGCGCTGGGCAGTACTGTCAGTGACCGACTGCTCCACCCTAGGTGTGAGAAGGAGCGCTATCGGAAGTCTTTCCTCCCCACCGCGGTTAGGCTGTACAACCAACACCGACCTAAGCGGAGATCATTACACACAGAGAACTGAAATATCTCTCTGCCTGTTAAATCCCCCCCCCCCCCTCTGCTACGTCCTATCTGTCTGTCTGCTATCAATGTAATGCCTCTCACCTTGGAACATTCCTGTACATGTTGTATTTGTATTTGCTTCTTATCTTATCTTTCTTATCTTATCTTTGCTGCTGTAACACACTGAATTTCCCCATTGTGGGACTATTAAAGGACTATTATTATTATTATTATTATTATACAGCAGTCTGGGGTACAGTACAGAAACAACAATCTGTCTATTTAAATATCTGTCCGTTTCTGTGAGAAAGGCAAGTGATAACTGCAGTGCTAGATGTAATGACAACCATATTGAATGTCACCCAGCTTTCCTAAATCCTGAAAGGCTAACATGCTTAGTTATGCAGTGATATAGCAGTTCGGAGTACATAATTGAGAAAATTCTCATTTCCGACCTGGGAAAAAGATTGTCAACTGCAGTGCTTGCTATAATGGCATCCCTATTGGATGACACCCAGCTTTCCTAAGTCCTGAAAGGCTAACATGCCTAGTTATGCAGTGCTATAGGGGCTTGGGGTACGTAACTAAGCAGATTTTCATTTCTGGACTGGGGAAAAAGACTGTCAACCCCAGTGCTTGATGTAATGGCAGCCATATTGGATGCCACCCAGCTTTCCCAGAAACAAAGATGAAGCAACGGCTACGTTTTAGGTTTTATTTTTAAGGGGACAAGCTGCAGTATTGTTTGGGTCTATGACATAACATCATGGCGGTTTCCAGCACGTTACCCGGAGAATAATTCACTCCAGGCCGCAAACTCAAGGACACGAGGAAAACAGGATGAAGCACTTCATCAAACTGCAATGAGATTCCCTCCACGCAGTAATATACTGGCGAGCGGCATGTGATGGAACAAATGAAATGAGAGGCTGCTAATGGCATTACAATGGGGACCGGAGAGGCGCAGGTCAATTTAACCGCTTCACTGCCAGGCCCAGCTGCAGCCTCCGCTTGGCAGAAGACACAAGCCATTCAGTTACTTTCTCCCGCTGCAAAAGGAAGACGAAATTCCCAATGGAAGAAATTGAAATACGTCTTGGTGAGCTAAGTCTGAGTGTCCACCAATCACATCCGCACAGGAAATAAGTCTGTCAGGAGACAGAGAACCACTCACAGCCCAGAAATGCTACTCAGTGACTATGCCAGTGCCAAGTATGCAGGGACAGGGTGGCATGGTGGGCGTTAGAGGCTCCGGGAGCATTTACTACAGGGCACAATTCACACACAGACTCCATCCCTATACTTTATCATACATTATTCCAACTACATCCTGTAAGATGTTCTGCAGCAGCTCCTACTCTTCCCAGGCACTCACAACAGCAGGTCTGTCTGTATGTGAGAGCAAGTGTGGACCTGCTCCGAATCCCAATGAGTCCTAAGCTACCACACCGCCATGTGATCACAGGCGAGGTGTATAACCCCTCCTCACCTGCCATACCTACTGTATAGAAGCATATACAGACAGCCTCAATAAAGCATGGATTCCTACATTACCTAATACACAGATATCCATAGAATGGATACATATGATAATGTACACAAATCCATACAACACACATACAATGTCTATACATGCTCCCCTATGTCTATATACTGCCATATGTATATAATGCACTTACCACTATCTGCTGCACTTCCCTATGTCTATATACTCTATCACTATATATATATATATATATATATATATATATATATATCCTGCTTTATATATTACACATATACTGTGATCTAATGCACATGCCGCTATCAGATCTGCCCCTTCATACCTCATATGTATATATTACACTTATCAGATGCGCTGTATACACCCATATGTACATAATGCACATCTATGTATATAGTGCACATACTGCTATCTAGTGCACTTCCTATGTCTATGTACTCCCATATGTACACAATGCTCCTATAAGTATATATTACACCTACTGTAATATAGTGCACTCCCTATTGTTATATACCTCTATATGTATCTAACAACATACTGCCATCAGATACACCCATGTCTATATACCCCCATATGTATATAATACACACACCGCTATGAGATAAGCCCTAAATCTATATACCCCCATATGTATATAATACACACCGCAATCTAGCGCACTTCCCTATGTCTATATACCCTCATATGTATATAATACACACACTGCTATGAGGTAAGCCCTAAATCTATATACCCCCATATGTATATAATACACACACTGCTGAGATAATCCCTATGTCTATATACCCCCATATGTATATAATACACACACCGCTATGAGATAAGCCCTAAATCTATATACCCCCATATGTATATAATACACACACCGCTATGAGATAAGCCCTAAATCTATATACCCCCATATGTATATAATACACACCGCAATCTAGCGCACTTCCCTATGTCTATATACCCCCATATGTATATAATACACACACTGCTGAGATAATCCCTATGTCTATATACCCCCATATGTATATAATACACACCACTATCTAGCGCACTTCCCTATGTCTATATACCCCCATATGTATATACTGCACACAGGTCCTGTAAATTCATATGTCCCCATATAATACACAGCTTATACAACACAATACATAAGGCAGGCATACTATAATGTCCATATCTGCACATTCTATATGGCCATGCAATGATCCTATCATGCCTACAAGCCCCATACAATGCCTTATAGAGCAGACTCCACATCACACAGCCGGCTCCGCTCTCCTCGTCTTACCTCTGCAGGACTTCTGCATGACGGCTCCGGTACAGGCGGCTTTCCCGGGCATGGTGAGGAGGAGCAGAAGGACGGGGGTCCCGGAGCTGCTAACAATGGCAGGCGGCAGAGCACCGGAGCGGCAGCCACAGCCTGACTGCTAGTGCACGGCCAGCATGTCCCCTCCAGCCAATGGGAGGGCGCTGCAGCCGGGGGGCGGGGCCTCAGGAACAAAGAAGAGAGGCTGACAGTCAGTGACTAGCGGCCGGGGTGGCTGTGTGTACACACACAAAGGCTGCCCTCTGTGCCCACAGGGCATCTAGGGGGCAGCACTGGACACAGACTGCTCACCTGAGCTCATACATTACATACTAATATGATGAACGATCACCACCGACGCCGATGTACACATTTAACTCCACATTCGCGACGCCCAGTGAATATCTGCTGAAATTCTTAACATTGCCGACTTCATTCGTGACCACGGCGAACTGTCGTCGGCCAGCACTTTGGTTGAAATTATCCATTTTGCTCATGACTAAGCGAGATTGATCGATAAATAAATTTTCATGACTGATTGAAATCTGTCCGTGGGGGCGCACAATTTACAAGAATATTCTGTTCTAATTTTGAAATCATTTTGGCAAAATTTTTTTAAAAAAAGTGTTTTTTATAAAACAAGGGGCATCACCATGTCTCTACGTTGCGGAAACACAGCTTTTTTTGTTGCAGATTTTGCTGCGGATTTGTGAGCCAAAGCCAAGAATGGCTACAAAAGGAATGGGAAATATCTAGTTCCCATAGTTCTACTTTATGCTCAATCCACTCTTGGCTTTGGCTCAAAAAAAAAGCTGCTTTTTCGCAACGTGAGTTTTCCTCTGCGGACTTTCTGCCCCTATTATACCTATATGGAAAACGCCAGCATTTCCACAGGTGTAATTGACATGCTGCGATTTACAAAAACGCAATGTTTTTTTGTAAACGCAGCTTTTCCGCTGCTGAATTTTTTCTGCAATGCATGGATGGGATTAACCAGAATCCCACCCACTTTGCAGTTAATGTAAAATGCAGCGTTTTCGCAACGTGGGGTTTCAGCCTAAAACTGAAAACTGTCTCAGTTATGGTGGGGCACGTGTTTTTGTAAATCACAGCATGTCAATTCTACCTACAGAAACGCTGGCGTTTTCTCTATATTCGGGGCAGAAAGTCCGTAGAGGAAAACTCTGTGGATTTTCTGTGAAAAACGTTGCGGAAAAAAACCATGATGCGTTTCCACTAAGGTCTATTCTGCAGCATTTTTTGGCTGCGGCCCACTATGTGGAGCCTTAACCTTACATTTAGATTAAATTTAATAAAATTAGTTTATTTGATAAAGAACATTTGTTACCGTTTTGTAACTTTTTAAAATCTTTAATAAAAACTGTTGTTAAAAAAAAAAAAAAAAACATCTGTAAATTCATAAAAAAAAGTTTCATTTTGCTATATCTGTTTTTGGGAAAGCTGGGTGACAACCAATATGGCTACCATGAGAGCTACCAAAAAAGTTTCCCAGAGCTCTGATTATCAACTGTCTTACCATATCTACTTACCATTCAGGATCCTGGTAAAGCTGGGTGACAACTACTATGGGAGCTGTAGTTGCAATCCAGAACTTAAAAAAAGAAAAAAAAGCAGCAAAATATGCAACAAAAAAATCAGCTTTTCCATAACGTGGGGTCTAAGGCTGGTTTCATACATGACGTTTTTTTCGCCTGTGCCAGGAGTGAATCCAAGAGAAAGGAAAAGCATAAAGATAATAAAACTTCCCCTTCTTTGGGATGCACTCCTGAGTTTGGCTCAAAAACTGCTTCAAAAATGTCATGTGTGAACACAGCCCTAAAAAGGAAATCGTTAAGAGTCCATGAGGCAGGGCATGCTGTAATGGGGCCCTTGGAAAGAGGGGCCCAGTCCTAGTAGGTCTCCCCCTCCAGAGCTACTGCATTATTAGCAGACAAAGGGTACAAAATTTGACCCAAGGGTCACAGAAAGGGTGTGGAGGACAAAAAAAAAATACCAGGCCGATCTGTCATGGGTGAAAAATCTGAACAGGATGATCAGAGGAGCTTTATAAATTTTGTTGTAGATCCTATCTATGTATACCACTTCTGGTAACCCCCAAATTTTGGGGCTGAGGCATTACCTGTCCTGAAACCTTTATGGCATATTTCCTGAGCACCATCGCCCCTCCCTCCCAAAGTAAGAACTGGTGAACATCCTACCCTAGCTGAGGTCATGGTAAATCTATCTGTCCATGGTTGTGTATACAGCAGAGTTCACACCATATTAAAATTATGATTAGATTCAGCTTGGGTAAGAAGGTGTCGCAGGGCAAACACTGAGAAGGTCACGGATCTGATAACCATGCATTCTCCACCAGTGATTTCCTATGGGAATACCATTGACTCCTGGCACATTGAGACGCTGACCCCTCTGTTATCAGAGCTGACCTCAAGTGTCAGCAATGGAGACGTTTGATTCCAGCACACAAGTTCACTGACACTAATAGCATTATAGACCAAGATAGGCTTATGGACGGCACTCTAACACTGGGCAGTATGGCGGTAATAATATTCTTAGATAATAACTATGTATAGTCAATGGCTAATGATTGTCAATTGGCACATGAACGTGTGTTGGTTGCGGATGTCCATGTAATTTTTTTTTGTCTCCACATGATCTTTTAAATATAGTATAATTGAATCTGAGGAAGAATATCATTTTTGGTAATTTTTTTTTCTCATCCATCAGCTTTTCCTTCTGATTCCCCTATACACATGCACATTTAGTAAGGGCTCATGCACATGAATGTGTGTATTGTCAGTGTTCTAGCTGTGTTTTTCACTGCTAGCACAGCTATTCATTTCTATGGCCCCATATACTGTACACGGCCATGTATGATCACAGGCCCGTGTATGGGACCATGAGGGGCATAACTCAGGACAGGTCCTATTCCTGTCCATTTTGCTGCTCGGACTCACTGAGAACAGTGAATGGGGCTGTGGAAGGTGACACATGGATCATCCATGTGCGTCTGTGCCGTTCAGTCATGGCCTGGCTACGTGCCTGGGTGTGTGCATGTAGCTTTAAGTCGAGTGTGCAAGTGTTCTCAATAGGGAGAGGAAAAAAGCTGCTGTCAGACATCTCTAGCAGCAACTTCTGTTCCCTGAGAAGAAAAGGTCTGTGCATGGTAAAATCCAACATGCCCAACTTGCCTCTTCTCGGACACATAGTTCGCGATTGGGGGAAGTCAGGCACCACCATACATGATAGGATTTGTTCACATTTCGTTTTGTATGTATGCTTTAAATATGTTCATAGCTATACAACATACCCATTTAACAGAGGCCATAATAGCTTTTGGTTGCTGGATGCATCCTCCACCAGCCTCTGTCTATTGGATACCTTAGAGCTTCTCCATGACATACAGCAGAGAGAATCTGGTCTTCAATAAAATGGCCACCAGCAAGGAGAAAGCTCCAAATAAGTTGAGCCTTGGTTACATTCTGGCAGGGTCTTGGTGTCTCCCCTTAGTAGCTGTGTCTGGAGTATCTGACTCCCGAGGTATAACTAAGATGAGAGGCAAAAACATGATGTCAAGTCAGTGGTAATTGGTCAACCACTCCCGCCATAGTCAGTGGGTTTAACCAACATTCATCTAACATGTACGGCTACCTTAACTATTTCAGAAGTGGATAATTAATGAGAAAAAAAATCCCACACGTTTGTAAAAAATATTAGTTACAAATTTATTCATGTTTAATATACATACATAACTAAAAAAAGACAATAATTACAAAAACATCAATGGGGAATGACCTGGATGGTCTTAAATAGTAGAGATACCTAGGAACAAAGCATGCAAAGCAGAAAAATGTCAAATCTGCATAGTAGTCACAGAACACTTAATATAATATAAAATGCTAAATATAATGTACAAAGTATTATAGAGGGCTAAAAACCCGCCGATAAAATGGGGAGAGAATACTCGGGCAGAGCATAATACAATAAAAAGCCCAGTTCAAGAGGGAGCCCAAAATTCATGTTATCAATACAGAAAAACGATGTACCATACCGCTATGAGCACGCTGCACCCTGCTGGTTCAGGTCCGAACACATTTTTGGATTTTTGTGTACATGCGGTTTTGAGGGCCATAATATTTTCTTCCTTTGGGTTATTCAAATTATTTTTGAGTCTTTTTTTTTGGTGATAAATAGGGCTTTATTTTTAAGTTGGTCTGTTATTTTTCCATGTTTTTTCTTTATTTCAATATCCGATTAAATATAACCAAAAAAATGTGGGTAAAAAGTTTGTTTTTTTTAGTAGTACAAAGAGCTATTACAAAAAAAATGTAATAGTTTTCCCTCTCTATTATAGTCATTTTAATGTAGGTGACAATTATTGTTGCAATATATTTAATTTTGTAATCAAAATATATTTGTTCAGATAGAATTCAGAATTTCATAAAATAAATCATGACACACACAATAAAGCTGAATCTGATTGGTTGCTAGGGGCAACAGACATAGTTATTGTATTGATATATGAGGCCTAGTAGGCCTCATTTATCAATAGTAAGGCTGTGTTGTCCCTAGCAACCAATCAGAGCTCAGCTTTAATCTCTTAAATCTCTCTAGAAAAATGAAAGATTTGCTCTGATTGGTTGCTATAGACAACAACAACAGTTTTAATAAATAAGGCCCATTGTGCCAATACATTACAGCAATACTTGATACCAATTTGGTCTTCATATTTTGTCACCCAGAAAGCAATTTTGTGACAGATTCTATGTTTACAAGGCAGTTTTTGTCAAACACTATTTTGTGTTGTGAAATAAGGGTTTTGCACTATAAAATGCTATGTTTACTCATGGTGTGTCCCCTGGGTGGATGTGAACATGTAGGGGAAACAAGAATAAGGCCGGTGATGAATGTTCTGAAAACAGATCTAATCTAATACAAACAGCAATTTTATATCCCATTCCCGCTATATAACCTTCCAAAATATCTAAATTTATTTTATTAAATTACATTAGTTTTATCAGGTTCATCAAAAAACAATGAAATGTTCAACCCAAAAAGTTATAAAATCATAGAATAATAAGAGAGAGTATTTCACACAAAAATAAATAAATCCCTTTCGAAACTAAGATCTGTGAATTGGTTTTAATGGACATGCCAATTCTTCCAGGGCAAGAGCTGCTCTTTTTATTGGCTCTTACAGCTAGTAGGAAATTTTAACCCTTGAAAGTATGACACATCTTCTTTTTTTTTACCCATTTCTGGGATTTAAGTATAGATGACTATAATAGGTCATCCATGTCAGATCTGTGAAGGTCTGACATCCAGTGCCCCCAATGATCAGCTGATATCAGGAGTCTACACAGATGGGGGTCAGCTTATCGATGGGGACCTAAGGATAGTTCATCAAGTTCAGGAAACCCCTTTAGAGTGCCCATACACATAAGTGCAAAATTGTCTGAACCCATTAATTTGGGCAGAACTAGCCCACTATCTATGTGTATGTTTGCCCAGCTTAACCACCCCCCTCCAAACATTTGATATGAGGGAAAAGAAGAATAAGTTTGTTTTCAAGGGAGACAAGTCACTGCTAGAGGTGTCTGGCAATGGCCAGAGAACACATGCACAAGCCAAGCATGCATGTGTACTGGAGAGCTGAGAGGAATAGGCAAACAGCTGGGCGATATAGCATTCCTTCCTTTGCAAACCTCTCTAAATGAACCATGCGCCCTCAATTGCTCCCTGAACTTTAGAATGAGGAAACCACATCCTCTTCCAGCCCCCCATCCCGCTTTCCATTTTTCATAGGGTTGTTCAAAATCAGATATTGTTGACCTATCCTTAGCGTCGTACACTGTGGTAGTGACTATGGCACACTATTATAACTACTCGTACTATACTATAATATATATATATATATACAGTATATATATATATATATATATATATATATATATATATACTATACTCGTACTATGATCGATATTATATTGATGACTTATCCTAATAATGGGCAATTAATATCTGATCTTGAGCAACCCCCTTAAGGGTCACTGCACAGAGGTAGTTCCAAGATGGAAAATACGGTCCATATTTCCCAGATAGCACTGTGCTGGACTCACAGCATCATGGGTATCAATGACGCTGTGAGTCACTGTCTAACCACAAGACTGTAATTAGGATAAGACACGGACCGTATTTTCTAGGCTGGAACTGCCAATGTGCAGGGACCCTAAAGGGATTGTACAGGATTAGAAAAAATGGCAGCTTTCTACCATAATAGACAGGGATTCTTTACTGTAAGAGCAGTGAGACTATGGAGCTCCCTCCTACAGGATGTGGTGATGGTGTATTCATTATGCAGTTTCTAGAATGGCCTGGACATCTTTCTTAAAAGAAAAAATGTTACAGATTTCAGGTTTTAGATTGATCCAGGGTTTTATAATGATTGTCGGAGCTGGGGTCAGGACAGAATTTTTTTCCTCTGATATGGGTCAATTGGCATTAGCCTCATGGGTTTTCTTTTTTCCTTCCTGCGAATCAACACTGTAGGGTTATAGGTTGGACTTGATGGACCTGTATCTTCTTCCAACCTCACCTACTATGCTGCTATAATTTTTACAAATTTGGCAAGATTGATGGACGTACGGCTGATTTCTTCATTCTGGGTTCACATCTGCACTGGTGGTCCATCCGGCACAGATCTGTCAGAAATTGCTGAGCAAAAAAGCCCTGCAAGCCTGACTTTTTAATCCGGCAATATCAGCTAAACATAACAGAAATTTGTCAGATCCCCACCATAGTCAATGTGGTCCCTCAGGCTCTGTTTGCATCAGCTATTTTTGTAGTCTGTTTTTCCCTTCTTTTGGTCTGCTGACCGACCAAAAGAATGGAAACCCATCACAGATGTGAACCTAGCCCTACACGTAAACCAGGATCACCCAGGATTGTGTGAGCATACAATATGAAGGTCTCTGACCCTGTGGTCCTGAAATACATCAATCATCTCAAATATTAAAGATGACCTGTCCCTACTGAATGATCCCTTGGGCTCTTTCCAGTTATGGATGACGTATAAAGCCACCTTGTTTGCATTAGAACGATATTGCATCGAATTACAGCAATTAGTATCTACACCCTGAGCTGTGTTCTCTACTAGGGGAGATAAGACTTATGGCCCAGAAGAACTCTAAATCTGCACATCGAGAACGTTTTACATAATGACATCTGTGAATCATAAACCCTTCGCTCCTCCTACACAAGTATCCTGGGAGAACGGCCTGAGGAGAACATCAAGCCAAGTGTTTCCCCCACTGTAAATAATTGTTCATTAATCTGCTTTCTCTTCGAACATAGATTAAGTTTCCTGCCTGCGTGGGGAGTAATCAGAAGCCCCCCGAGAAGAGGGAATAGGCAGATGTTAACAGATGTTTGGGGTGGTAAAGTCATAACACTTATGGATGAACTTAGCATTTACAGTATGTGCTCGCTCCGCATTCACTTTATCAAAGGCGAGCAATCTACATGAAAGCACTCAGAAGGCAGGAAGACAAATAGAGTGGAGCCTCGCATGTTTTGCATTTTTAGCACCCTCTCAAATAATTTACTTAACGTTTAACATGGCTTCCATCATACATATTGCAAATGAAGGCAGATCATTAATAGTTAATCAGTTGCCCCCTGGGGCACCCTTGCAAATGCATCCCAGAAGTGAGAAGCTTTACAGACAGAAGTGGTCAACCCACCATGATATAGCAGCTTGAATGGGTTCTTATTAACCCTTTAAGGACACAGGGTTGGCAACTTTTTGTTCATTATTATTATTATTTATTTTTAGATCACCATTAATCCTTAGTCCTGTACATTATTATATTAATCTCATGGTGCTGCACATTATTATATTAATTCCATGGTCCTGTATATTATTATATTAATTCTATGGTGCTGTACATTATTATACAGTGGGGAAAAAAAGTATTTAGTCAGCCACCAATTGTGCAAGTTCTCCCACTTATAAAGATGAGGCCGGCCTGTAATTGTCATCATAGGTAGACCTCAACTATGAGAGACAAAATGAGAAAACAAATCCAGAAAATCACATTGTCTGATTTTTAAAGAATTTATTTGCAAATTATGATGGAAAATAAGTATTTGGTCAATAACAAAAGTTCATCTCAATACTTTGTTATATATCCTTTGTTGGCAATGACAGAGGTCAAACGTTTTCTGTAAGTCTTCACAAGGTTGGCACACACTGTTGCTGGTATGTTGGCCCATTCCTCCATGCAGATCTCCTCTAGAGCAGGGATGTTTTGGGGCTGTCACTGGGCAACACGGACTTTCAACTCCCTCCAAAGATTTTCTACGGGGTTGAGATCTGGAGACTGGCTAGGCCACTCCAGGACCTTGAAATGCTTCTTACGAAGCCGCTCCTTCGTTGCCCTGGCGGTGTGCTTGGGATCATTGTCATGCTGAAAGACCCAGCCACGTTTCATCTTCAATGCCCTTGCTGATGGAAGGAGGTTTGCACTCAAAATCTCACGATACATGGCCCCATTCATTCTTTCATGTACATGGATCAGTCGTCCTGGTCCCTTTGCAGAGAAACAGCCCCAAAGCATGATGTTGCCACCCCCATGCTTCACAGTAGGTATGGTGTTCTTTGGATGCAACTCAGCATTCACTCTCCTCCAAACACCACGAATTGTGTTTCTACCAAACAGTTCTACTTTGGTTTCATCTGACCATATGACATTCTCCCAATACTCTTCTGGAACATCCAAATGCTCTCTAGCAAACTTCAGACGGGCCCGGATATGTACTGGCTTAAGCAGGGGGACACGTCTGGCACTGCAGGATCTGAGTCCCTGGTGGCGTAGTGTGTTACTGACGGTAGCCTTTGTTACGTTAGTCCCAGCTTTCTGCAGGTCATTCACTAGATCCCCCCATGGAGTTCTGGGATTTTTGCTCACCGTTCTTGTGATTATTTTGACCCCACGGGGTGAGATCTTGTGTGCAGCCTCTGAGCGAGGGAGATTATCAGTGGTTTTGTATGTCTTCCATTTTCTAATTATTGCTCCCACAGTTGATTTCTTCACACCAAGCTGCTTGCCTATTGCAGATTCATTCTTCCCAGCCTGGTGCAGGTCTACAATTTTGTTTCTGGTGTCCTTCCACAGCTCTTTGGTCTTCACCATAGTGGAGTTTCGAGTGTGACTGTTTGAGGTTGTGGACAGGTGTCTTTTATACTGATAACAATGTCAAACAGGAGCCATTACTACAGGTAATGAGTGGAGGACAGAGCAGCCTCTTAAAGAAGTTACAGGTCTGTGAGAGCCAGAAATCTTGCTTGTTTGTAGGTGACCAAATACTTCTTTTCCACCATAATTTGCAAATAAATTCTTAAAAAAATCAGACAATGTGATTTTCTGGATTTGTTTTCTCATTTTGTCTCTCATAGTTGAGGTCTACCTATGATGACAATTACAGGCCGGCCTCATCTTTTTAAGTGGGAGAACTTGCACAATTCGTGGCTGACTAAATACTTTTTTCCCTACTGTATTAATCCCATGGTGCTGTACATTGCACAAAATGAGTACAATACTAAGGGTAAGTTTACATGAAGGAATTTATCGCAGATTTGGGAGTAGATTCGGCCCCCAAATCTGCGGCAGTTTCCGCCTAGATTTTAACAAATGGGAGGCAGAGATCACAGCAGGATACTGAAAATATAAGCGCCCTATTCGATGTTATCAATATGCCATAAAGGTGGCATGGGAGCAATGACCAAAACACAGACCACGTTTTTATCATTACCGTATACGATATGTTAATGTGTTTGACGATTTATCATAAAATGTGCCATTTAGATGGGGAAGAGGAGACAGAAAGGAGCCAGATAAAAAGAAAAAGAAGCATTTTTCTGTGATAAAGTGGCCTTTTAAAGTTCCATGGTGGTGCGAGAACTACTTGTAGAGGAGTGGCAAGCCTCTCTGTGTTGTAAAACATAGATTTAATTTTACTATATGTGTCTTATCCAACATTTCACATTACAGCTATGTATCCTCGGGTGACAATGGAGTAATGTTTAGGTAAAGTTAATTCAATTATCATATTTCCAGTAAACCCTTTCTAGGAAGGTCCACCCTCTCTGGCACAAATTTTATGGAATTTCTATTATAGCTATGACTCTATTTCTATGTCCCAAACCTAGCTGTAATAATTTCAAAAAATATTTGCTGCCAATTTCATGAAGAATTCAATGTGAAAGAGCACACAGGGACCATCACATGGGTGTGTAAGACACGTCAGTGCAACTCAAGGTTGCCAGTGTCATGGTGGCCACCACCCATAAAACATGAGATGTACTAAATGTGTGACCTACACAAATACCACTGGTATAATAGTTTTTTTTTGGTACTTTGAATACCATTGAATATGTATAGCTCGCGGGCTATTTGTGCAACACTACGGGACATGAATTGCTTTGAATTCAGTTGGTGAAAAAAGAAAGTCTCATGACTCAAAGATCTGGGAAATTTAATTCATGTGACTCTAGTTGCATTGTACTCTTGTATCAGGCACCACATGCCATGAGTGACCAGCTATAGCCAAACAATGCTGGCTCTTTAGAGGATTTTAGAGAAATATTGGAAGGTTGACTCATATTAGCTGTAGAATTAGCTCTGGGTCTACCACCCCTTCTAAATAGGGCCATTAACCTTGGGTACTCAGTTGGAAAACTAACCACACCCGACCTCTGTATAGAAATTTAATGCAAAATGTAAGTGCCCATATACATAGCCAAGTCGTCTGAACCTGCCAAATTTGGCAGGATCATTTCACTGTCTTATATGTATGCGAACCTTCTACTTCTCACCTGATGATGATTTTGGGAGATAGTAGGCTTAGGCCTTAGGCCTTTACAGCTTTCCAGAATTATATAATACTCTTTATTAGTGACAGAATTCCTATGATGTTAGATCTTGGTTCACAGTCCAGGAATCCTGCTTCCACCTGAACAATAGAGGTCAATGCATGTCAATGGCAGTCTAGAAGCAGACCTATCAAGATAGATGAATACATATAATATTTCGGTAATATCTACTTCTTGTAGATTTGGTTGGACCAATTGCATCTAATTTTCCTGAGAAATTCTTAAATTTAAAGAGAAAAGAGGTGACCCCCCACATGGGCGTGTACGACATAACAATGCTGATGGTATACTCACTAATGGCAGTAACATGGAGGTCACCACCCAAACACAAACACCCACCTCCCCTCTATAACACGAGGTCACCAACCAAATAGGAAACACACACCTCCCCTCTATAACACTGAGGTCACCACCCAAATAGATAAGACCCACCTCCCCTCTATAACACCAAGGTCACCAACCAAATATAAAACACCCACCTCTCCTCTATAACATGGAAGTCACCACCCAAATAGAAAACACACCCCTCCCCTCTATAATATGGAGGTCACCACCCAAATAGAAAACACACCCCTCCCTTCTATATCACTGAGGACACCACCCAAATACAAAACACCCACCTCCCCTCTATAACATGGAGGTCACCAACCAAATAGAAAACACCCCCCCCTCTATAATATGGAAGTCAGTCACCACCCAAATAGAAAACACACACCTCCCCTCTATAATATAGAGGTCACCACCCAAATAGAAAGCACACCCCTCCACTCTATATCACTGAGGAACCACCAAAATACAAAACACCCACCTCTCCTCTATAACACTGAGGATACCACCCAAATAGAAAACACCCAACTCCCTAGTTATGGTTTTAGCAAAGCACTTGAGCCTTCTGGCAGGAGGTATATGGCGAGAAGACTTCCCAATGTATACCTCTGATATGAAGCTGTATAGGCATACAGTAACATACAGCAGGAGTTGTCTCCCTTTGTACAACATATACTCTTAGAATAGCATAGTCTTACAGCAAGCAAAAAATATGTTCATGGATATCTGCCTAGTGTATGGAAAAAGGACAGCTTTTTGGCATATCTGGGTGAATGGGCCCCTATGGACACAATTGGCATATGTGCTTGGAGTTTTCCTCATGCAGATGTCAAATGTACTCTCATCGACAAAAAAAAAAAAATAACCCACTAAGAAGAAGTTGTTGGAATAAAATGAAACTTTCTGTGTGTGAATGTAATAATGATATATATAAGTGATCACAATATTAGAGCGAAAGGAGAAGGTTATTGGGAAAAGTGTACAATTGTAAGGGGGCTCTAGTACTCTGGTGGGTCACTTCTATCCTGGATACAAGGTGAAATACGGTTGGGCATGGAGGTATACAGGTTCTGTATACCTGCTGCACATTTGCCAACAGATGTTACAGCTTGGCCTGTAGCTCCTGCACACTTTTAGGTTGGTGAAGCTGGGGTCCCAGCTGGTCCCATAAATACTCAATTGGTGATAAATCTGGTGAAGGAAGTGCTGTAATCTGGCAGAGACATTCCAGGCAAACCCTTGCTTTGCGTGGGCGAGCATTATCCTACTGAAAAATGCCAGTTGAAAGCTCTGGAATGTGTAATGAAGGTGTTCCCCTGTGTCTGGATGGCGGTCAAAGAAATTGTACAAGCGCCTCATGTTTGTTGGTGGATGGATCACATGATCCTCTCTACTGGTGGTTTGTCTGGACAATTCGGAGTCTGTTTGTCATGTGTACATGCCCACACATAACCACAGTACCAAACACCTTCTAACAGCTAGGTCAGAATGGCCTAGATGACAATTTATCCAGATGACCATCTTGTTTCTCTTAATCCAATAATCCCCTCTCAAAGTCTGTCAATTGGGCAAAATGTCTTAAAGTGCATCATAGAGGCATGTCTAGTAGTCATCGCTCTCTCACCAAGAGGTACACTACCCAAAAGTAGACTCTGAGAGTCTTTTTATAAGGCAGGCAGAAAACTGCTTTTACATCTTTTCATGCAAGACCCATTGTGTAAGCAGACCTGGAATCATTTATGGGCACTTTCTAAAACCAGCTTTGGAGTCAGGTATCTATAAATGGGGGGCAGGTATCTATAAATATGTAGTAGGTATCTAGTAGGTATGGAGTGTGAATGTGTTGAGCATTAGTATTACATTTCTATTCTATGTGTGCTATACATTGCCGAAACTGTCCTGAATTTTCAGTAAAAATCCCAGGCAATTTTAAGGCAATTGCTTGCCGAAAACTGGTAAGATTACTGAAACCCTGTCCCTCAAAGGGGAGGTATTTGTCCAAGCCCCACCTGAAATGGGTGTTCTGCCCTGTTTTGGGACAGGTCTGGGATTGGGACTTAAAGAGGACCTATCACCACCTTTACCAGTTCAAGTTCTTGGCATCTGTTAATGGTTGTCGCCCACCATTCCCGAGCAACAAGCACATTTAGTTTTGGTGCCTGATGTGCTATTTAAGCTCTGTAAAGGGCAGTGTCAGGCAGGGGGTGTGATTCAGAGCTCCAATCAGAGGCAGCCAGTGTCAGAGCTCAGAGTCACACTCCTTGTCTGCTCCTGACTGACACCGCCCTACTGACAGTATAGAGCCTAAATAGCATGCCGAATCAGGGACCAAAACTAACAGCATTGATTGCTCAGCAATGGTGGGGGCTAGACAAAAATTTCCAGGTGTCCAGAATGAGTGAAGCGCCATTGATTAAATTATGTAAAGATCTAAATTTGTTGGAGGAGGTGAAAGGTACTCCATAAGTTGCCTATATACCCATCAATAGCTGTCAGTTGATTGCTCCTGTGGCTAACAATTATTCTTCCCGACCCATCCATAAACAGGCACACTTAGCTTGTCCGAGCATGTATGTGTTTTCAATAAAGACAATCATATCAGACTTCTCTGGTATTGGCTTATCTACAGTGAGGAAAAAAATAAAGTTGGAATTCAAAGAGTATTCTCTGTTTATGGACACCCCATTTTAACGCCCCAGTACATATTAGGTAGTTGGCTGTTTGGCTACCGACAAACAAATTTTAATGGTGGTCTTTAGGGTGCCAAGGCCCCTTTACTAAAGTACCTAGCACAGTTATACTTGAATAGACACGGTAATGGTGGGTACTGCAGAGAAAGGACTACGAGATTTCAGGAAGATGGCTGCTGCCTTGTTCTTCTGATTGAGAAGGATACAGGGGTGGTTGATGATACAATAATTGCCTATCCTATGGCATGTCCTGGAAAGACTTTTGTTGTCCTTTTTGAATAGTCTTATGTTTAACACAATAAAAGCAATATACACCTTTAAGCCAGCAAATCTCACCTGATGGCAGGAATTGAAGTTGGAAGGGCCAAATACACATTCTGCTACATTATGTAATGGCCCCATAAGAAGAACAAGCTGGACTTGTCTACCAGAGTACAAGAGAGTCCTCAGATGGTCCTAAACTCTGACTCAATAATGTGTCCAACAGAAAACAACCCATTCGGCATTGACTTTGGAGTCAGTATCTTACCACTAGAATTTACTTCTTATGGGAAGATTCACAAAGAGCCTATTGGATCTTATTGTTGATGTCTTATGTGTATAATGGTACTAACCAAGCTGTAAAGCATTTATAAGTAGATATAGCCATGTTCTGAAAAGATGCAGTGTGGGCTGAAGGAACTCTAGAGTAACAAATGACATCCAGGTAATAGATTTCCATATTGACTGGACATTAAACCCAAGTACATTTGCGCAGACATACCATTAACCTTATACGCATTGTAGCAGTAATCTAAGAGTCAGAGGGCGTTCCATCTTAGTGTTTGGCCTTATTCCCAGAAGCCCAGCCAGGGCACACAGCAGGGAGAGGTCATCCTTCTCCTCCTCCTCCTCCTCCTCCTCCTCCGGTCCTCAGCTGCTGCTTATCACCCCCTGACTGCTGACTGTATACATCCTAGCCGTGCCGCTCACAGACATGACAACAAGCCCTTGAGAAATCAAGAACCATACAAAATGTCTCAACTAGTTGCTGAGGGAATATACATTCTAATACAGTTCAATTGATTTACAAAGTCAATGGCATACAGATTCATAACAGATATGATAGTTATAGGCAGCAAGACTTAAAAAAGTATCTACCATATGGTAATTCCACCTGTCAAACCTCATAGTACATGGATGACTTGTCTCTATACCAATTTGAAGCAAACTCAGGAGTGGCTGGGGTAGGTGTAAAAAAACGCCAAATTTACCTATCCCTGGCTTTCCATTGTCCAGTCCCGATCTCCTTTTCCTCCCCTGATGGAACCAGATCAATGGCCATGGCAGTTGCTGGAGAGGAAGCAGTGACATCACTCACTTATGTTCCATACTAGCGACTGCTGAGGCCACTGATTGGTCTCTGGTCATGTGAGTGCCATGGCTTCTGGCGTGGCGCGTCTTGGCATGAGAGGCAAAGGGATACGGAATTGGACAATGGAGCATTGGGGATAGGTATGTCATTTTTTGTGTTTTTCACCCATCCCTGGGTTTGCTCCAAATCCTAGGCAACCTTTTAATTTTTTTTTCCTTTTACTTAAGAACTTTACTTTTGACACATAACGCATTGAAATTCTGGGGGGCCAGTTCTATAGCTAAATGCAAATCTTACCTAACACCTATTTGCAAATTTCTAAAACAGCACCAACACACATTTTCCACCAGTAGCTTGCTAACCTTGCCTCTGTCCTGGGTCATATCAGTCGCCTACTGATGATCTCTTGCCTTGGACTAGGACCCTCCTATCTCTGTGAGCAAGCTTCAGGCAGCAGCAAGGCACAGTAAGATGATTGGTGATTGGGGCCCCTAAAGTGAGGTTGTGAAGGCAGAGCCCAGGGAGGAATCATACCAGATGGTAGGCCTCTGTGCCTAGATGTCATTTCAACTACATACTCATTGACTTTAGAAAAAAACTGATAGAAATGTCAGATTGGTATGTAGTTATGTCGCCGGCAGATATAAATGATTACAGGTGTGGTCTGCTATCTCCATTTCTCAGAGGCTACTTTTGGGTAGTGTACTTCTTGGTCAGCGATCATTGCTAGATTTGCCTCTGTGATAGATTCCTATGGATAGAGGATAAATATTTTTCATGGCATAACTCCTTTAAAAATAAAGCCGTGCAAGCACATTGCAGAAGGCAGTGGGGTAACAAAGTTTATCTACCCCTTAGATGCAGCAGTAGATGCTGGCATCTGATGGGTTAAACAGCCAAGATCAGTGTTTTCTCCAATCTCGCATTCTATCATTCACAGCCTCCTCCAGTTAATGTCACAGACACATCTTTTATCTTCATATCATCCTTTTCCATACATTTACAGCACTGATCCTTAAGAGTAGTCTTGCGCAACCAAAAACATATGGTGTATGGGCCATTTGGTTAAAAAGAGCTTATTCAACAGCTGCAGTGTGTATTATACAATACAGTGCGACAGCTGCTGCGGAACATCAGGATACAAACCTCAGTTGCTACACAACAACAAAATACAAAAACATACCTGAAGCTACACAAAAATAAACCTTGAAGTGGTAAAAAACTTGCAAAAATAGAAACACTTATATTTTCAGTGTGGGTGTAATTACAAGGATCTGCTCAATGACTCAGCAGCTTAACCATAAAAATACTACCGACACACTCCTCAAATGCTGAGCTAATGGTTTATCGGAAGAATAATGAAATCACAAGGGTATCATGAAATGTAAAAACATGGCAATAGCATCAGTATTAGATGTGATAACATCTGACCATACTTAGTCTTACCAACTTTACAGTCCAGGATATAGGGGAGCTTTAAAGAGGACCGTTTACATCATTTATTAGCTGCTGCGCATTGATTCTGGCTCAGTTGGAATTTTTTCTCTAGCCCCCACCAATCCTGAGCAATCAATGCTGTTAGTTTTGTTGCCTGATGTACTATTTAGGCTCTGTCAGGAAGCAGTGTCAGGCAGGCGCAGGAAAGGAGTATGATCCTGATCTCTGACACTGGCTGCCTCTGATTGGATCTCTGAATCACACCCCCTGCCTGACACCGCCCTTCTGACATTACAGAGCTTAAATAGCACATCAGGCACCAAAACTAATTGTGCTTGTTGCTTGGGAATGGTGGGGGCTAGAGAAAAAAAATTCCAACTGTCCCGGAATCAGTGGCGCAGATTAACAGATGCTAAGAACTTGAATTGGTGGAGGTGGTGAAAGTCCTCTTTAAGCTTACTCTCCTTACTCTTACTTAAGCTTAATGCCCTGACATGTTAGACTTTAAGACCATGAAGAATGGGCAGGTAAGGGGGTCTCACCGTTCTACAGAATGAATAACTTGTGGTAGTAAATATAGCACCCAAATCTGACACCTATGATCAGCAGCAGATTGTCTCTTCAGGAGAAAATTCTGTAGTGTTCCGAAAGATAAGTAGCACCACCAATGGTGTCTGTTACCTGCTTATCTCTGCTCCACTTGCCCCATGTGTTCTGTTTGCATCAGAGCTGTCCTGGATTCTGGGCAGAGTCCCTTCCTATAGCAGGTCATACACTACAGATATATTTTGTGACTGATTCCCTCCTACACAGCCCAGTGTTGCATAAAGTATTGAACGGGAAGTGGGAAGAAAGTTACTGTCAGAAGAGAATGAATGATAAGATCAGGAAGTTCAAATTTAACTATCAAATCCTTATCTTCTCCCACATCTAATACCGGGGGAGAGCCAGGAGGCCCCACAAACACATTAGATGCTCAGCCAAACTGCCGAAATCAGTGGCTTTGGGTGATACACATCTAATGTGTATGGGCTGCTTAAAGAGGACCCATCCCCAGGTCTGAAAAGCCAAATGACATTTATCATCTAATAGTCGCTGTCATCCTGAGTATTTGGGTGTTCGGTTTATCCAAATCCGTTCAGCTTTTCCAAAGATATAAGCCCTGTTAGTGTTGATGCAAAGTAGGGTATACTAACCACAGCGCAGACCTGGTGACAGGTCCCCAAAGGTCCATTGAGATGGAGAACGTTTTAATGATTTTGACTCTCTGTTTTAGAGAGGATTTCATTAGTGCATCAAGCAGCTACTGAGTAATACTGCCTCCTGTGGTCCACTGTACAGTCTACGGGATGGGGGAGGTATCTGGTTTGCATTTATAGTTAGGATGTACAGTGCCTTGCGAAAGTATTCAGCCCCCTTGAACTTTTCAACCTTTTGCCACACTTCAGGCTTCAAACATAAGGATATAAAATTTTAATTTTTTTGGTTAAGAATCAACAAGTGGGACACAATTGTGAAGTGGAACGAAATTTATTGGATATTTTAAACTTTTGTAAAAAATAAAAAACTGAAAAGTGGGGCGTGCCAAATTATTCGTCCCCCTTAAGTTAATACTTTGTAGCGCCACCTTTTGCTGAGATTACAGCTGCTAGTCGCTTGGGGTATGTCTCTATCAGTTTTGCACATCGAGAGACTGAAATTCTTGCCCATTATTCCTTGGAAAACAGCTGGAGCTCAGTGAGGTTGGATGGAGAGCGTTTGTGAACAGCAGTTTTCAGCTCTTTCCA
The DNA here is from genome assembly GCA_947044405.1 of Leptodactylus fallax. Classification (NCBI taxonomy): domain Eukaryota; kingdom Metazoa; phylum Chordata; class Amphibia; order Anura; family Leptodactylidae; genus Leptodactylus; species Leptodactylus fallax. The sequence continues at coordinate 558,511 of CAMRHE010000542.1, forward strand.
CAGATTCTCGATTGGATTCAGGTCTGGACTTTGACTTGGCCATTCTAACACCTGGATACGTTTTATTTGTGAACCATTCCATTGTAGATTTTGCTTTATGTTTGGGATCATTATCTTGTTGGAAGATAAATCTCCGTCCCAGTCTCAGGTCTTTTGCAGACTCCAACAGGTTTTCTTCCAGAATGGTCCTGTATTTGGCTCCATCCATCTTCCCATCAATTTTAACCATCTTCCCTGTCCCTGCTAAAGAAAAGCAGGCCCAAACCATGATGCTGCCACCACCATGTGTGACAGTGGGGATGGTGTGTTCAGGGTGATGAGCTGTGTTGCTTTTACGCCAAACATATCGTTTTGCATTGTGGCCAAAAAGTTGGATTTTGGTTTCATCTGACCAGAGCACCTTCTTCCACATGTTTGGTGTGTCTCCCAGGTGGCTTGTGGCAAACTTTAAACAAGACTTTTTATAGATATCTTTGAGAAATGTCTTTCTTCTTGCCACTCTTCCATAAAGGCCAGATTTGTGCAGTGTACGACTGATTGTTGTCCAATGGACAGACTCTCCCACCTCAGCTGTAGATCTCTGCAGTTCATCCAGAGTGATCATGGGCCTCTTGGCTGCATCTCTGATCAGTCTTCTCCTTGTTTGAGATGAAAGTTTAGAGGGACGGCCGGGTCTTGGTAGATTTGCAATGGTCTGATACTCCTTCCATTTCAATATGATCGCTTGCACAGTGCTCCTTGGGATGTTTAAAGTTTGGGAAATCTTTTTGTATCCAAATCCGGCTTTAAACTTCTCCACAACAGTATCACAGACCTGCCTGGTGTGTTCCTTGGTCTTCATGATGCTCTCTGCGCTTTAAACAGAACCCTGAGACTATCACAGAGCAGGTGCATTTATACGGAGACTTGATTACACACAGGTGGATTATATTTATCATCATCAGTCATTTAGGACAACATTGGATCATTCAGAGATCCTCACTGAACTTCTGGAGTGAGTTTGCTGCACTGAAAGTAAAGGGGCCGAATAATATTGCACGCCCCACTTTTCAGTTTTTTATTTTTTACAAAAGTTTAAAATATCCAATAAATTTCGTTCCACTTCACGATTGTGTCCCACTTGTTGTTGATTCTTCACCAAAAAATTTACATTTTATATCCTTATGGTTGAAGCCTGAAATATGGCAAAAGGTTGAAAAGTTCAAGGGGGCCGAATACTTTCGCAAGGCACTGTATATAGATACAAATGGTTATTGTGGCGTGTCTTGGCTGTCATTTGATTTGCACCCAGTAGCTGGAATTTGTCCTTACTAGGTGTACTGTAGTCATGGATATGAATAGGAGTAGTACAGCCCTTAATAGGTCCTTCTCTATATTATAATATGCAAACTGAAATCCGTGCTCTCCCCACCAATAATTGAATGGCTAATCATATGCCAACCAATCACAATGTAATAATCCAAACTATAGAATTATAAAAACAATAAAAAACATGTACAAACATGCCAAGCAGATATTGTCCTGGTCCAGATACAACTGTATCACCAGTGCTGACCATGTCATACAACTCTAACACTTTGTAAAATGAACATTGGGCCTAGTTTATGAAGACTGGTGTTATTAATGCCAGTCTTCATAACCCCATTGCTGGTTAAGGGTTCCTTCTGCCTGGAAGGAAATCTATACCAGCTCATTCCTGCATTATTTACTTCAGATTTTTGACATAAATACCAATAAATCTGGTGGGTCCTTGCCACACTCCGTCGCTACACCTCCTTTTCAGGAATAATAATAATAATAATAATAATAATAATAGTCCTTTAATAGTCCCACAATGGGGAAATTCAGTGTGTTACAGCAGCAAAGATAAGCAGATACAAATACAAATACAACATGTACAGGAATGTTCCAAGGTGAGAGGCATTACATTAATAGCAGACAGACAGATAGGACGTAGCAGGGGGGGGGGGGATTTAACAGGCAGAGAGATATTTCAGTTCTCTGTGTGTAATGATCTCCGCTTAGGTCGGTGTTGGTTGTACAGCCTAACCGCGGTGGGGAGGAAAGACTTCCGATAGCGCTCCTTCTCACACCTAGGGTGGAGCAGTCGGTCACTGACAGTACTGCTCAGCGCGATCACAGTCTCATGCATGGGATGGGACTTCTTCTTCTGCATGGAGCTCACCACGGACAGTATCCTTCTGTCACCCACCACCTGCACTGGGTCCAGTGGGCTCCCCAGGACAGAGCTGGCCCTTCTAATCAGCTTGTCAAGTTTATTTCTGTCCCTGGTTGATATACTGCTCCCCCAGCAGGCCACTCCAAAGAAGATGGCTGATGCCACTACCGAGTTGAAGAAAGTTCTAAGAAGTGCCCCCCGGATTCCAAAGGCTCTCAGTTTCCTAAGCAGGTAGAGCCTGCTGTGGCCCTTCCTGTACAGGGCCTCCATATGATCTGCCCAGTCCAGCTTATTATTAAGGAGCAAACCCAGGTACTTATAGGTGTTCACAATCTCGATGCCCGTCCCCAGGATGTCCACTGGATTTGGAGGGCATCTGCCTTTGCGGAAGTCCACCACCATCTCCTTGGTCTTCCCCGCGTTAATCTTCAGGTGGTTAAGGTGGCACCAGTCCACAAAATCCTGGTTGAGTTCTCTGTACTCCCTGTCATCATCATCTGTGATGAGACCCACTATTGCAGAGTCGTCAGAATACTTCTGTAGGTAGCAGCTGGATGAGTTGCACCTAAAATCTGCAGTGTACAGTGTGAAGAGGAAAGGGGCGAGAACCGTACCCTGAGGTGCCCCCGTATTACAGATCACGGTACCTGACACACAGTCTCGGGCTCTCACGTATTGAGGTCGATTTGTGAGGTAGTCTAGGATCCAGTTGGAGAGGTGTTGGTCCACTCCAGCAAGGCCCAGCTTGTCCCTCAATAACCTGGGCTGTATGGTGTTAAAAGCACTGGAGAAGTCAAAGAACATTATTCTCACTGTGTTCCCTGCTTTCTCCAGGTGAGACAGAGCCCTGTGCAGAAGATGGATGATGGCATCATCTACCCCAATGCCCGGCCGATAAGCAAACTGGAGGGGGTCCATAGCGGGGCTCACTAGAGGGCGGAGATGTGTGAGAACCAATCTCTCCAAGATCTTCATCAGGTGGGATGTCAGTGCTACAGGTCTGTAGTCGTTGAGGTCCATAGGGTGGGGTTTCTTTGGAACTGGTACCACACAAGAAGATTTCCATAATTCAGGGACTGTTTCCTGCCTCAGGCTCATATTATACATATATGTAATTATACCACACAGCTGGTCCCTGCAAGTCTTAATTAGCCTTGCACTGATGTCATCTGGCCCTGCGGCTTTCCTCGCCTTGATCTTTTTCATCTCCTTCCTCACCTGGGCCCGTGTGAAGGTCAGACTGTGGCCAGATAAAGATGGATTTCTGGATTTACTGGTCTGTTGGGAAGTGGCCGCATGGGGGAGAAGTCATTGTGGTGGGGGAAGCTGAAGGACATACTGGGGTGGGAGGAGCAGAATAGGAATGTGTCAAGGGTAAAGCAAAAAAACAAAAAGTCGTAAAAAAATCTGATTTGTGCAAAAAGTTTAAGACTATGCTGCAGAAAACTGGTATAGATCTGCACCAATAAACCTAAAATGAATGAAAAAAATTATCAAGGGAGGGGGAGGCTCCTGCTGCAGCCAGTTGTCTTACAGCTATATACAGATCAGTGAGAAGAAGGAGGGGTCATGACTGAGCTCCTGGGACACATTAAGACAATTTCTATATTTGTCAGTTTAAGACTAAGGCCCCAAGTAGCGGGCCTGTGAAAGATCCTCAGTGCGCCAACACCGCTGTGGCCCCACCTGAGTCTTCTTTCATATAAAAACCACACTCACCACCAGTGAATGTCGGGTTCACCAGATAAATACAAGACAAGCCTTCTAAATTTTATATATTTATTAACCCCTGAATGGGTCGGTATTAAAATCTAACATATACAGTTCAGAACAGATATGTAGATATATACAAGCATTAACAGTTACTAGTTACAAGGTACAGTACAAATAAAATAAAAGGGATTAAAGGTGAAATGATTACTTTACCACACATGTCCTTGATGTGGTTCTGTAGTCCAACACTCACACATGCTCTGGTATGTGTGAGATCACCAGTGGAGGCTTTTCAGCATGTGGCATCACAGTCTCTCAGCATTAGTCCAATAGTCTCATCACAAAAATCTCCTCATGGTGTTCGCTTGTAATCCCAACACCAATCTCTTGTAGTCTGTGATGGTCTGTCTCAACTCCATAGCATGATCTCCATAGTGTAATCTCCATAGCATAATCTCCATAGTGTAATCTCTTGCCACAGACCTCTTACCTCATCTTTTATACCCTTTATGCCACCTCCCAGAATGAGGTCACCGGCGGCAGCACGTCTGATGAGTTAATTCAATCACGTCCAGACCCTTTGTATGTAGATGAGACCAAATGGATTGATACACTGTTATCAGCCATATCTGATCAACAGCCCAGGCTTGAACAATGCACTATTGTTTGATCACTCAGGGCTGTATAGGAATACAATGGAGCCCTATTGTTCCAGCCTGGCCACTACTGCCAATATGCACCTAGGCTTATAGCTGCGCACAGTATGAATGAGTGCAAGCAAGAAGGGAGATCCTATACCCAGAGATCAAAATACATCTGAGTTATAGCCACACTTAAGTAGAATCATCACAGGGCCACAGCGAAAAAGCACTGCGGGAAAAACCGTGGTGGAAATGCATTGTGGTTTTTCCTGCAGTACTTTTCACAGAAAGTCCGCAGAGTTTTCCTCTATGCATGTTCTGCTTCAATTACACCTATAGGGAAACTGCCAGCGTTTCGGTAGGTATAATTGACATGCTGCGATTTCCAAAAACTCAACGGTTTAGGAAATCGCAGCATTTCCACTGCGTGTATTGTTCTGCAATGTGTGGATGGGATTCGCTAGAAGGTTTACTCCCCGTGGGGCCCCGGCCTAAAAGTAATATGAGAATAAATAGGATCAAAGGAAAAGAGGAGATGAAGGAAGGGGCTGCTGGGATATTTTTTTCTCTTTTTTTCGTGTTCCTTTAAAAGAATTTCCTTGTCACTATGGTGTGGACTGATATTTGAAGGGTGGGCTCAGAGCATGGCGTTGCTTCACCCAACATCTGCATACAAACATAGGAGTTTATCCTCAAGGAGCAGGACATTCCTTTCAGTTATCTTCTACAAATAAATCCCTTTATGGATATTTCTTGAAAAGTCCAATCATGTAATCCCATAAAAACCCCTATAAATAAGATAATACAGTCAGGCTTAGTTTCCAATATGTTTTTCATTACTCTGCAGAAACATTTCACATGACATGTCAGCAGCCTCCATGTCACGCTTTCTGATACTTCCATTGTGTAAATATACACTTTCTAAATCATTTATGTAGAAACGCCGCTGTTTATGGCAGTGACCGAGGAATCTCCAGTATGATCCAAGTTAAACATACTCGTGTGGTTATACAAGGGTCGGTCATCCTACCTGTTGTGATCCCACAATGTATAGAATGTATATAGTATGGCCACCCCGCTTGGGTGTATTATAATACGACTGTGCGTATGACATTCCTAATCTATATAGTGTAGTCTACCCTACTAACTGGTAATATATGTAATTATTTGGGATGTGTCAAGATGGCAGTGAACCCCACGTGACAGTGAGCCCCAATCATTGGCCTCGGCAGCCCCCTGGGGCATGTGACATCAGCCAGGAGGCTGGAAGAAGATGCTAAGGGATGGATGGACGCAACAAGGGAGGTGAAAGAAGGTGAGTATAAGTCTTTATTATTTTATTACACCTCCCCTGGGCCGTCATTTATTATATTCTGGGGTCTGTATAGTCCCCAGAATATAATAGCGATTTGTGAGTGACAAATCCCAAAAGTTTCTGGTTTGTGTCAAGCCCAAAACGTTTGAAAAATTTGGGTTGAATCCCGATTGACAAGGGGGATGATAAGACCCAGTAGTCAACGTATTCATTTATACTATTCTAAGAGTAATAGGAATGGAATGGCAGACTAGTGCAGACTTCTAAGAGTAGAAGATTTTAGCTCTTACTAAAACAGTCAGGAGAGCTAGCTAAGAGGTCCTCTGTAAAAAGCTAGCTAACAATCCATATGGGCCCCATTACAGTTCGCACATCACCAAGATTTTCCCGAAAGTAGATTGGTCATTTAGGTGTCTAAGAAAGTGATGACCAGTTGTGTTGTTGGGGGCTCATAGGAGAAAGATCCTACTGCTTCCAGGTGCTCTTAACCACTCCCGGAATATGTATATCCATACATGTGTCTATATGTGTACCCTCTGAATTGTAATATGTTATGGAACATGTATATCCATACATGTGTCTGTACATGTACCCTCTGAATTGTAATGTGTTGTGGAATATGTATATCCATACATGTGTCTGTACATGTACCCCCTGAAATGTAGTGTCACAGAATATGTATATGCACTGTATGAATAAAGAACACCGTGAATGAAGGGTGCTTAGTCATGGTGGATGACCGTGTCCCTTTGTCTTTATATTATGAATGTCTACAAAGCATCCTCCAAAAATGACTTCAGTGAGCCTCTTGTATGTGCCAGGACCCCATAGATCAAAAGTGGAATCCTTCAACTATTACTGATTTAGGATCTGTGTTAAGATGTTCTCTCGAATCATCTTAAGGAACTCTTCCAAAAGTTTATTGGCTTGAGATCACAATTCAAGCAGCGCAATAACTTAGATAACAAACTAAAGTCAGGAATGCAAAGTATGGTAAGACATGTCATAGAGATATATAGACTCACCTATCATGAGTGGGTGACAGACACGACTTACAGGCTTAACTATCAGTGGCCATACACATTCAATAGTTGTCGGCTGGCAGCTAATCCCCCACACTATCCCCCCTGACATCCCTCCCCATCCTGAATGGCGAGAAGAGAGCATACAGTTGTGGCCAAAAGTTTTGAGATTGACACAAATTTTGGTTTTGCTGCTTCAGTGTTTTATGATCTTTTAGTCAGATGTTTCTATGGCTACTGAACTACAATTATAAGCTTTTTTATAAGTTTTAACATTTATATTGACAAATACATCAAGTTTATGCAATGACTCAATATTTCCAATGTTGATCCTTATTTTTCAAGATTTCTACAATTCGCCCTGGCATGCTCGATGTCAGCTTTTGGGCCAGATCCTGACTGATGGTAACCTATTCTTGTCTAACCAGGGCTTGGAATATACCACAATTTCTGCGTTTTTGTTTGTCCACCTGCTTTTTGAGGATCTTTAGGATAGGTCATAAAAATATCTCAAGGGACAGGGCTGATCCAATGCTCGTAGTATACAGTGCATGGAGCTGGAAGCAAATAGCGGACACCATTTACTGCAGCTCAGCTCCCATTGATGTCAATGTCGCAGCCCACTCCACCCTGCTAAGTTCTTTATTAATCCCAGACAACCCCTTTAAGAACACATAGATGATTGTCTGACATGTCTGTGCATGTATATGCAGGTGTTGGGAGTAATAGCGGTGTTGACATCTACAGCTACCTTTGCCCTTTCTTGCCCATTTTGGTCCTAGAAGTCCAGTGAAGTGCAAAGTGTATACACCTATTAGAATGCAATACCAAATGAAAACACAGGAGGCAGCAGTGAGTGAAAGGTCTTTATTTTTGTAGCACATGGTCATTATCTGCACCGCAAAATAATATATCACAGAACCAAATATCAAATGCAGAACCTTATTATGTTATTTACCTGTACAGTGGAAAGAAACAAAGCGCTTACATTGTATCCATAGGGAGATACGGACCTACTGCAGTAATGTGGACTCTGGACTGTAAAATGCCATTAGTGCTATATACGGTATAGTATACTGTATAGTGGGGTGTCATTGAGCCCATGCTCACAGAACAAGACTACAAAACAGACTGCGTACATTCAATGAGAGTAGAAAATAAAATGTATCCAGAAATATACATTTCCTTTATGTGAATGGTACCATCTCTTCGTCCAAGGCCAAAGTAACAATTCAGACGCTGATTTTCTTTACATGCTTGGGGGTGGGTGATACAGCATGAAATCTGCACGCAGGACCAGCATTGCATTGCAAAAGGAAGTAGCTTCAGTCTTTCATCTTGTACATGCCGGGGGTTGCAAATGTTCTTTGTACGATCGGCTATACACAGTGACTTCAGTGAGCCTGGCCAATGGGTGGAGATGGCTTGGACTACTAAACCATGGCAGACTTACAGCAATATATGCCTAACTATGAGCTTAAAGAATTTTTTTCACTACATAGATCCAATTTTTTTTTTTTACCTCCAGCTAATTAAGGCCCGGTTCACATCTGTGTTCGGTTTATGTTCGGGGAGGCTGCTTGGGGACCCCCCGAATGGAAACCTATGCGCATAGAAAAGCGGTTTACCTAAGGAAACCTGCGGACCCCATAGGCTATAATGGGGTCCGTGTGGTTTCCGCTCGGCTTCCACACGAAATCTGCGGAGAGAAAAGTGCTGCAAGCAGCACTTTCCTCTTCTTATGTTTCCACAGGTTTCGTGTGGAAACCAAGCGGAAACCACACGGACCCCATTATAGCCTATGGGGTCCGCAGGTTTCCTTAGGTAAACCACTTTTCTATGCATATAGGTTTCCGTTCGGGGGGTCCCCAAGTGGACTCCCCAAACGGAAACCGAACGCAGATGTGAACCGGCCCTAATGTGTGTGGTCAGCTCTAGGCTATATTCACACAAAGGTCAAAAATGGCCCTGTGACGGCTGTTTTTGTCACATATCCATTTTTGGAACACTTTGATTTCAGTGTCTTTATTCACATGTCTGTTTTTATGATAGTCCATTCTAAAATGTCCTATCTTTCACGGATCCCTCAATAGAAGTCTTTGAAGGATTCATGAAAACGATGCCAGATGGAGGCATCAAGTCTATGGAAAAAACTGATTGTTTTGTCCATTTTTCATGGCCACTGCTTTCCAGAATTGTGTGAACATAGCCTTAGTAATCATCAAATTCTTAGATTTGTTTTATTCTTTGGGGAAACACCATTTTGGATTACGAGGATGTCTACATGAAACAAGATGGATGAATGCAAATACAGAAATCATAAAAACCTGATTTACAAGGTTGAAGACCCAAAAATGGAGACAAGACATCCTGGAGAAATGTCACCTTGATGGCACTAGTAGTAATATACTGTAGACGTCTGGAAAGCAAAGACATACCTGCTTTCACTGTGAAGAGTGGGGGAAGGGAAGTGACAACTATTCTCAGCAAATTTCTGGCTCAGAAAAGTTGTCACTTTTCAAGGCCATTTAGTTAAACTGTATCTAATATCTTGACCAACTAAATACGGCCCCAAAGACAAGAACATTGAACTGAATTAGGAGACTATTTGATGATTTCAACAGCGATTGTACCAAAGGTGATGCGTACACTGATGATGCCCGTCCACAGTCGGAATCACCATCGACTGCCACTGACTCAATATGTACCCACGGCCAACACACAGTGAAGTCAGAGATTTTGTTGAACAAAACAATATTACTCATAATTCAGTTATTTAAGATATTAGAAAGAAATATTAGCTATTTTTGGCTATTGCTGTTATATCACTGGTTTTGTCAATATGGAAATGAGCTCTTTGGAGCAATGTGGAGCAATGAGGGTGTTACTATTGCTCCAAATAGCTAATGTACATATTGAAAAAAACAGCAATATTTTGGCAACGGAGGTAGCAATTTACAAGGGGAAAACACCATTTGATTCAGGTGACCCTAACCGATCTATGTGTGGGGGTTGGGTTGATGTTCTGGGTTCTGATGATAGACTCCTTTTACAGGGGTATTCAGGGATTTCAACTTTCCCCCTACCAAATGGTGGGATCCCCATTGAACATAAGAATGAGGTCCCTTGTAACCCCAAATGAATGGAGTGGCTGGTCGCACATGCATCTCAGTTCCATTCACTTCCATGCAAAGGCAAAAATAGCTGAGTTTCATACTATCTTTGGTAGTCCCATAGAGAATGAATGGAGTGGCAAGTGTGCACGACTAACCCCTGTGCGCATGACTAACCCCTGTGTGCGTGACTAACCCTTGTGTGCGTGACTAACCCCTGTGTGCATGACTAAACCCTGTGTGCAGGGGCCTCCTGTTCACATGACTGGTGGGGATCCCGGTGTTCATAATCCCACCAAACACCAAGCTATCCCGTATTCTGTGGATGGTGGGTTACTTGAACTAACCAGAATACCCCTGTAGTGGTATACAACCTGTGGCTCTCCAGCTTTTCCAAAACTACAACTCCCACCATTCCTAGACAGCCGCACTGCTCTAAATTGTATATATGGAGCAATATCATGTAAGCAATGACTGGCAAAACAAATGAATTTGTTTCTATAGTTGATCTGGAATTTGGAGATGACATGCCATTACTCTTCTTGGCTAACTACTATGTGAATGGATTTAGAGATCCACTTCCACATGGTAAATCTCACAATTGCCAAGTTGTATTTGAGCAAATCGTAAAAGATCATATAGCAGCAGGTGATAGTCAGTGAAATGATATTAGAATGAAATATTGGAGGATGAATCAGGAATATTCTTGGCTTGGTTTTTATGAAGGATATATTTTATGTACAGAAATATAATACTATTGAGTATAAGATTTTGTGGTAGTCATAATAGTATGGAGCAAAAATCCAGATTGGACTTTGTAACTGATGGTTACAGACCTTATACATAACCATACAGCTGTTTTTGAAGACCTTGGAAAGAGGGAACTCACCGCTGGTTGGTCCTATCTTCCTTGATACTAGGTGGCGAGAACCTGTTCAAAAGGTGCACTGGCAGCATACAATAAGAAAGCATCAGGTCCTTCCATTTTGGATGCTAAAACCTGTTAACAAGGAAGGGTTCATTTTGATTTTGAAAACTGTGCCCATTCCCTTATGCTATGAGCCCAACCTCCTGGTTTAGGCCTTCAGCCATCTTTTTATAGTCCACTTAACATTACGATACTGCTTTATACCTACAAAAATCCATGGCAGGTTGGTTAGATGTCCAGATTCACAGAACCCAAAAAGACCAGGTTTCTAAGATATAAAGGTCCTTTACTAGCTTTGGCCAAATTATAAGCCAGTGCCACTATCATCTGATTTCTATCTCGGTTAGCTTTTTCAGATCGGGGATGCCATACCTGGACACAAATTTCCCCTACATCTGCTGCAATTGAATGGCTTTCTAATGTAAGGACAGCCCTGGCCCACTGTTCGCTGATGGGGGTTTCCTGTAAAATAGTCTCTGGTAGTTTCTTTTATGTAAAAGATTAAAAAAATATGACTGCTTTCTTCCAAAAATAGTGCTCAGATGTATCTGGTATTACATCTCATCTTACTAAAGAAATTAGAACAGGGTTGCAATACCATTCACAGACTGTGGACAGATGTGGCGCTGTTTTTGGAAGAAAGCAGTCATGTAAAACCCCTTTAGTTCATAGCTTCTATACACAGACTAATGTCATACTTGAATAGTCCTCTACACAGATCTGGAATAAGGAACGTATTCACACATGCTTATGGCTAAGGTAAACTCAGGACACACAGGCAGGAATCGTCAATAAAATATTATGGAACGTATTCCAGATTCACGTGAAATTTAATGAGATAGTATAATCTGAGGAAGATATATATACGTGGTTTTTGGAAACAAACTAGGTTTATTTGGCTGTGTCTTCACGTTCTTATTTACTGATCCCTTCGAGGCAGGTAATAAGATTCTGCTGAAACATTCATAAGACTTGTCTATGTTATCAATAATAGAAAAATCTTTTAAGGTTATTACTTCCCATTACACATATGGTCAATGGCCAGCAATCCAATCCAAATTTTTCAATAGCAATTCCTTACATAGGGCCACATAGAGCATGGACAAGGCCATTGCCCATAATGGTGTTTCCCCTTGTCTGGGAGAATAGTGTACGGGCTAGGCCATTCCCCATAATGGTGCTTCCCCATCTCTGGAAAAATAGTGCACGGGCAAAGCCATTCCCCATAATGGTGTTTCCCCATGTTTGAGAAAACAGTATACAGGCAAAGCCATTCCCCATACTGGTGTTTCCACATGACTAGGAGAATACTGTACGGGCAAGGCCCACATCATATATTAAATGACAGAAACCCCTGTGGATGCAGGAGCATTCTGACAGGCCTGGGGAATTTGGGAGTTTGGAGGTCACCCCCATTATTGGGAGTCTACCGGACATTCTAAGAGAGTTGGCTAAACCAAAGACCAGCCTAATTTCCCAAGACTGGCTGCTCCAAGAGACGACTGACAGCGGCTTCCTCCCCTCTCCCTATTCAGAACACATTCATGCTCGACAAAACAGAGTGCACATGTATATGGGGGGTCAGAGGGCTGTAGGCTAAACAAGTGTTGGTCCGACATCTCTTGAACATGTATCGGTTTCTGAGAGATCCTCAACTTAAGCCCAACCCTGAAACTTTTACATTAATATTAGTAACATTCACTACAATTTATTATTTATTCCACTGCTTATATAGCGTCAACATATTCTGTTGCACTGTACAGAGTTTGTCATCAGATCCCCTATTCCCAAATACCCACTTAGGCCAAATTCATATCAAGACAATGTAACCCATAAGTATGTTTTTGGAGTGAGGAAACTCACCCAAATACGGGGAACCTTTTACAATCTTTCTGGTACCAGTTTAGCTCCCCTTTAAGAGTGCACTGGGACAGGCTTCTACAAGGGCAGTGGTGAGAGTCACAAGGACCCTCACCAGTCATAATAAATTTCCACATGAGGGTCATTATTAATTGTTGTCGTACTAGAACCCCCTTTAAGAGTTAACCAAGGCGGGGATAAAAGCCATGACACCATTGGCAAATTAACGCCATTAAGGGAGTTAAATCCATATCTGATGGTCTTGTGCTTTTTGGGCAACACTCAGTAACATGCTTATTCCTTCCTCTCAGCACTTTCTTAGAAAACAGATTAAGCGTCTCCAGATGTGGTTCATCCCGCAGCTCCAGTCCCCCAGGTTATCTCATTAATATCCTTGTAACTTTATGCCGCTAGTTTCTTAAAGGGAATCTATCATATTACTTTACATGTTTGATAATTCTTATTATTTGTACTCATTTATATATAGTTCTCTATGTGGAAAGGGCAGAGATTTTCTGTACCCCTAATGCTTGAACTATGTAGACAAAGTAGGGTTAAGGTGGCTCCTATTTTTACTATATTCAGTACCACGTGTACTAACTGAAACCAGGATATAACTTTAAAGGGGTTCTCTGCTTTGGACAACCCCTAATTATTAGAAGGACTCCTTGACAATAAGTTTTTACAAAGCGCTGGGTCCCCCAGTAAGAAACTAATCTGTGGGGAAAACTGGCAACAGGTCTTCATTTTCCCTACAGTGCCCCCGCAGGGGAAATTAAGTATTACACAGTATCCTTTTAAATGAATGGGTTGTATAAAGCAGGACAGGTCAGGTAATTCAAAGTGAGAAACGCTCTTTGTAAATTTGGGACTTACCTAATAGGGTGCAATTTATAGGGGGCAGATACTGTATCTGCATCTTATAGGAATCACGACTGAATGGTATAGAGCTTGAATGAGATTTATACACATTTCATAGGGGACGCCTTCATCTTACAGGACTCACATGAATGCAATTTATATCATATACATCTGACAGTATGTGTGTATTTGGGATGTATGACAAACTATAACTGCCCTGCAAAAATTCTAAACCTGGTGCAAATATTTGACAGCTGGCGTCTTCTATATATAAAATGAATATTAACCATTTCCTTCACATTAAAGTGTAAATTGGAGGTGAATGAATAGAATCACAATATTCATTCTCTTACAGCATATAAATAGTTAATATTTGATAAGAAGAATTTTTTTTTTAACTATTTTATTTATATTTTATACATTATTTTTCTCTAAAACATGAATTCTATAATAATAAATAAAATCATCATTGCGTGTCACACAATATTCTGTATATATATTAACTGTGTATGACACTATATACTATATATATATTAATTATATAGGACACTATACACTTCATATGTATATATAATTTATATATTTAGCTTTATTGGTTTAGTTTTATAGAATATTTTATTATTATAAATATAATAATATATATTATTATAGATATATGATATAATATATATTTTAGGCTGGGTATACATGACACCTGTGCTCTGGTTGTAGCTACTCTGTTGGCGCATGTAATACTATATACTAATACTGTATTATGATCAGGACAATTTCCATATTAATGTGGATTGCAAAGTTGAGGTCATGAATATGATCTCAACTTCCAGTGTCGTACTCGCCCACCAGAGTCCCAGAGGATCCTCTGTTGGACCCACCCTCTAATACAACAATTGTCCAGCAGAAGATACCAAATCCAAGGGGTACTATGGTCTATTTCCTAGGATTTATTGGAGGGTGGGTCCCCAGAATCATTTGATCTAGTGGGCCCATGGAACCCCAGTCTGACACTACCAAGTTCTACAGACCATAAGGTCTAAATCTATCCTTCACTAAGAAAATTCGGGATGCTTAAAACCCCACCGATTATACTGGCGACTGTGCTATAAACCAAATATTTTTAGCCATTGCTATTAACTGTGCCATCCATCTAGTATGAGGCTACGCCACCATGGCACCATTGGGCGCTCATGATGGCATTATTACGATTGACAAACTATATTTTCCCCTATGATTCCAGATATTAAAAGGAGGGTTTTCCATGACCCTCTCCAAAATGTTAAGTTCTATTCACACGAACATCAATGGAGGCCGTTGCTTTCAATGGAACTATTCACATGTCCAATTACTGACGATCCATTTTAACGGACATGTCCTATTTCAGGCTGTTTTTATGAAACCCTCATAGACTCAAACCATTTCATCCGTTTTTCAAGGCCGCTTTTTTTTTTTTTTTTTAACCTAAAAATAATTATCATATCATCCATCAAATCTTTTCATGTTATGTTTCCTAGTACTAGTGTGTTCTAATACATTCACATGTAGATAAACAAAACCTTTCAATGCCATATAAGAGTGCATTACAGCAGGGACACTAGAGAAAGCTACTCATATAACATCCTTTGGCACACTGGGAGTTGTAGTTTGACAACAGCTGGAAGCCTGACCCCATCATTATAATAGAGATCGTAGATAAAATAACCCCAAAAAAGTTAGAATGGGGGGTAAGATACAGTAGATATAATATAAGCGCTGTGGAATATGATGGCGCTATGCAAGTAAGCATGAAAAATAAATAAATAATAAATAAATAGGTAAGATATTATTTTTTTTCTTAACCATGTTGGAAATTGTAGCACAAAAAGCTGTTGAATTTGTGTAAGAATCATACTTCCCCCTAGAGGATTTATAGCTGAATTGCACCAGTATTTGTGACTTCTACAATGAAGCACGCATCAACCTTTCCTTGTTGTGCGTATTCCACAATCACATATGGAGAAAAGGCTGAAGCTGGTCCAAAACTGACCCAAATAGGAGTAATTTGACAATCTTAAAGACTAAGGGTGAGTGGAGGAAATAAGGACGGTGCCGATCTCTCAGGTACTGCTGGAAGATCTAGGTCAGGTTTTCTCACCTTCAGTTCTCAAATACTCACAATTTAAGGATAGGTTTTAGCATGTACAGATGTAGCAAAGTTTAACATGACTCATAACGTGTTAACAACACTGTGGCACAGAGTGTTAACTTGACTCTTTCAATGGGTTTTCAATGACTTCAGTCACACCGCAAAAAGTTATCATGCTGAAGAAAGTCAAGTTGAACAATGCTGTATTTGCCAACTCTTCCGAAACATCTGTGAGGCTCCCACAAAAAATGATGACCTCTCTTGAGTCCCGGCAGAGTGGGCAACTCTCCTGTGCCCGGTGGAAGGCTCCCCCCGATATTGGACAAAATCTCCACTGTGTGTAGGCCATGAGTACACCTATTCTTTACGATGACTGATGCCATCCTTCAACTGCCTACCTTCTTCCCTGTTTATAAACACTACATAACTCCGCCTCTTCCCTCCCACGCACAGTCATATACCTACTAAGCCCCACCCACCGCGGGTCCCATGATGCATAATATCAGACCTAACAACAAAACTGAAAAGGCGTTAGTACATTTCAGTTCTGTGATTTTTAACCCTATCCTATAACGTTCCTATAACAATGTATGGTTACGTGGTGACTGGAGTGACTATTAAATTAGATTGAGTTGCTTTACGGTCACCGGACATGTCTGTAAGCATATAAGAAGCCAAAATGATGTAACCGAGCAGATTTCCAAGCCACATAGACTATAAAATAAATAATGATGGCCGCTAAGATGCCTGAGATAGCTTCTATAAAAAGGTTGGTTACGGATAATAATGTAATATGTCGGTCTTAGTGTTAGTGGATACATGGGTGTAGCAAGCACAGGCTTATTTTGGTACATACTGTATGAATAGTTTTGTTATCAGGTTAGTCAAGCGTTCATCTCCATAATAAACCACATAGAAATGAATGCAAACATGGCTTACATGCGAGTCTTTGGCCTCCGTGTCACTTGATTTTGATGAGAATGATGGATACATGGGCTATACATACTGTTGTACCCCTGACATACAGCGGTCGGTGTTACTGTGTTCCAGGGCAGCTAGAAATACTGTAAATAAAGCAATACAGGCAGACATTGGCATGGTAGAAGATGATGAGAGTACTGGCTGGCCCCATGGAACAGTCTTGCCTCGCTCTTCCAGGAGAAGAGTGTGAAGAAGTTGATAACACTACAGATGGCAGTTCTGTTAAGCAGGTGGCATAGACTAGAAAAGCAGTGCCTTCTTCTTCATATCATTCCTCTTCCATAATGCCAAGCGATCAAATTCTTCGATGGTCATCCCAAAGACTTGGTGGAACTCCTCTGTTGACAGGTGTCTCTTCATTGTGGTCATGAAAGGAAGAAACAATGAAAAAAGTCTTGTTAGGCATCACCTAAATCTAGAGAAATATTATATTCCTTCAAGGGAATCTTTTAACTCGATTTAACCCCTCCAAACCTGCATTGGTACCTCACAGGGCTTCCCATGTATTGTCCAACAATGTCTTTATAACCCCAAGCACTGCCTCCACCCTCCAAAAATTTATTTTATTCCTTATGAATGAGGTCTTTCAAGTCATGGAGGCAAAGAACTAACAGAAGTCAAGTTTTTATGCATTAACCCGGCCCCTCAGATGTGATTGATGTCCCCCTGCCCTAGTCCAGCAGATGAGCTGAAGTTATCAATGCCAAGGAACTTCAATAACCACCGAGGAACCATGATGGGACATAAAAAGCTTGACTTCTTTCTTTGTTCACTACCCCCCTGACTTGAAAGATCTCATTCATAAAGAATAAAAGTAATTTTTTGAAGGATGGCAGCAGCATTTGGGTATTTTAAGGCTGAGGCCCCACGTTGCAGAAACGCAGCTTTTTTTGTTGCAGATTTTGCTGCGGTTTTTTGAGCCAAAGCCAGGAGTGAATTTAGCAGCAGGTAGAAGTATAAGAACTTCCTATATATTTCCCATTCCTTTTGTAGCCATTCTTGACTTTGGCTCAAAAAACTGCAGCAAAATCTGCAACAAAAAAGCTGTGTTTCCGCAACGTGGGGCCTCAGCCTAAAGGGGTTTTCTGACCCCAGGGTGATATTTTATACTGATGACCTATCCACAGGATCAATCATCAGTATTTGATTGATGGGGGTCTGACAGCTAGACCTCACCCCAATCAGCTGACCTGGCAGCTCTGCTTCTATTCAAGTAATAGGTGACTAACTGCAGCACCATCCACAGTATAGTGGTGGTGCTAGGGTACTGTAGTTATAATCCTATTACCTAAAAAGGAACAGGCTTCTGGCCCCATCCAGTGCAGTAGCATCTGGCATCAGGAGGCAGCCAGACCTGCTGATCAGTGCAGGGTCCATGTTGTAGACCCCAACTGATCGTATAAATTGCCACCCTGGAGCCAAAACACTTTTACAGACACCACTGGACAACACAAATTGCCTTGTGAGGTTCTGCTGCTGGTTCCCATTAAGGTATCCGATTTATAAACCATATTTTCATTTTCTCATATTTAGAATTCTAAGTTGATGGAAGAGGCGAGGGGGAGGTCTCCTGTTTCAGACCCTCCTATATTAGCCAGAGAAGAAAGCAGCTACAAAGAGCGTCTCTCACGGTCGGTGCCGCACAATTTCCAAACATTACAAGGGCAGCCCATTGATTTAAATAGGAAAGGTGAAATACTTTATTTCTCCTGTGGGGGCACTGCAGGGAATCTGCTGTGGAATATGTTGGTGCTATATAAATAAAAATGTATTATTAATATTATTATTAATTGGAGTTGCTAGATTGTCTCAGTTATTAAAATTAATTCCTGGGAATCTTGGCACAAGGATAAGTTATGTTAATTTTATTGTCAGGGATTATCCATAATGGAGAAAATCCTTTAAAGACCTTTCATGAATCAGTGCTGCAGTGAGATCACTGCAGAAGTAACCACATCGTACGGTCTTTATTTCCTTTAAAACAAAACTTTGGCAAATATTCTCTGTATCCTGTAAAATGAGGAGAGCTTAGGTCAACTCTGAGGAATGGGATTTGGTTATGACCCATTGCTTGTGTGGTCACTTTACTTAAATGGTAAACATGGTCCAAGGAAGGACAAGGGGTATGCAGGAGAGGCAGCCATCTAGGGTGCAGGTGCCTTAACCTGATTGTCAATGATGCTCACATTGAGTGAACACTCATTATCCAGAAAGATATGGCTGTTATTCTGCAACCTTCTCATTTCGGTCCAGGTCCTGGCACTTGACAGCAGCCATTACTTCTGTTATCCACTGATCAAGGAGATCAGTGCAAGAGTGATTAGTTACATGTGAGCGCCCTCTGGTGGCTCCTGGCATGTAACTTCCTGTATTTCCACGACAGATCATCACAGGAGCTGTTATTTATACTGTTGCATGCCTTTAAGAAGGGAACGTGACTGGTGCTGTAAGGAGTACACCTACAGATGGTTTGGAGCCCATTTCTGTATTATATTAAGGAATGAGCTTTTCCCTAATATAGGGTTATTATCAGAATCACAGTCTGGAGCAAATTCCATTGACTGGGCAGGGCAGAACTCACTACACCTCCGCAGAATCTTCTTAGACTATATAGACTAAACAGATGACATACAGAATAGGTGGCTGATCATCACTCAGGGCACACAACAATAATAATAGAGGCTGAGTTGTGGATATTGTGTCCTGAAAATGCGAGGGTGGATTTGGATGCTCATTACTGGCAATCTAACCCAGAACAAGTACTGTATGGAAAACTCACTCAACATGTAAAACGTATTAATATGTGGGGAATGCTGCTGCGGTGAGATCATACTTGCAAAAGTAACCACATCGTATGGTCTTTATTTCCTTTAAAACAAAACTTTGGCAAATATTCTCTGTATCCTGTGAAATGAGGAGAGCTTAGGTCAATTCCGAGGAATGGGATTTAATCAGTAAAGTAATTAGGAATGAGGTAAATAGTGAGGTAAATGTAACATCGCTCTCTCCGGGGTATCATAAGAATTGCAAGGCTCATAGTTGAAGAGTGGTGATTAGAAGTGATAGAACCCCGGGGAGCATCCTGGCTATCCTCTTCAGTAAACACACATTTCCACGCGTTTCAGAGCCCCTTGCATTTTGCATTATGCAGCATCTTTTAAACTGCAATAATCTTCAGAATGTCAGGAAACAAAAATTATGCTGAGGTGGAGTGTGTGACAAGTTATAGTGCCAGGAGGGGTATATAATGGTAGATGGCTAGATGATGATTTACTGTAGGAAAAGTAGCATTTATAAAGGTACAAGGTTACATGATGGAGAGGAAAGGTATTTAGGGTAATATGAGTTACATGAAGAAATTACATGGGTCGGTGTTCATGTTGGTGTGAACTAAGAAAGTTTTATTGGAGGTAATTCTGCTTTGGGTTCCTCCCACTTCAGAGTAAAGTATTTTCTTCACCCTGAGGTTGGTTCTATGACTCAACTACTTCTTCTTTGACCTTATCCCAAAACTCCTATATTTACATACCTATCCAGCAGTGGCATACACAGTAGATAAGGGGCACCATAGTGATTACCACACCAGGTTTGTCACGGAAGGGCCTGACACATCTTTCCCTCTTTCTATAAGATAAGGGACATCATAGTGATTATCAAACTAGGCCCCACATTATGTAGCCAGGTTTGTCACGGAAAGGTCTTCTGTTTCTTTCCCCCTTTCTATAATTCCTGGACCAATTTCCCGGACCATTAGTTAACGATAAAGTTGCTCTGCAGAGCAGGTTCTTGGCACCTAAAAGCAATACAGTTGGACCTTCTCCCTCGAGGCAGTGCAGGTTTTATAGAAAATGGGGTGCTGGCCAACAAGCAAAATAGATACTTTTACTTGCCATTTTTAGACAGTTTTTCTGGTCATTTCAAAATCATTGGTGGTCAAGGTAAGTTAAAGGTTTAGTTACAAATTCCCTGGTGGATGAGTGTAGTTAAAGGGTCAATGGAAAATTCTGGTTGTCTCTTAGGGTTCCACCCTCTGTGGTCACCCAAGGAAACAGGGGACATGGGCAACTGCGCAACATTTTTAGACATTTTATCTCTTATGCTCTAGGGAAGTGAAGAGCTTTATTTTAAAAGGGTAAAATGATTGACT
Source organism: Leptodactylus fallax (assembly GCA_947044405.1). Taxonomy (NCBI): domain Eukaryota; kingdom Metazoa; phylum Chordata; class Amphibia; order Anura; family Leptodactylidae; genus Leptodactylus; species Leptodactylus fallax. The sequence continues at coordinate 579,390 of CAMRHE010000542.1, forward strand.
CTGCCTCCCCCTTTCCCCGATACACAGCTCCGTTCTCTGGTGGTTTAGGGCACTAAAAGGGTCAATGGTAAATTCAGATAGTTCCTACTCAGGTTGTTCCTATATTGCAATGTTCCATCCTCTGGAGTCAACCTTGGGCAAGTGCACAGTTTACCACCTCCTAAAATCAGCCTTGCTCCAAGGGCCCCGAGTAGTCTCATGTTCTCGATGGTATATACACCTTTACCATTCAGAGATATTTGACAGATAGTCTAAAACTTCTTCAGGTGTATTATATTGCAAGCAGCAGCTCAGCATGAAGGTCTCAGCTTTCCGAGGCCAATTTGCTGATCCCTTTATAGTCCATCTTTGGGCAGTATATTGATTCAGGTGTTCAGCATTATGATGTGCCTCGCACAAATACCCCGCATTAATGTTCCCGTCACACACGGCTGTCGTATTATTTATTATTTATCCCCCCTGAACTCCAGGACATCCTTAAGACTTTGATCTTTTCTCAACAGCATAAGCCAAGGCCACACCTGCTCTAAGACAAGTAGATCAAAACCCGCACTGAATAAACATCAACGCGGCTAAGGATTCTTAAGTAGCTACACATCTTATTAAGAAGAGGAGCCAAGGGGTCTCGTATCTGTCCAAAACAAACCAAATGTCCCCAAACATAAGTTCTGATTAAAGGGACGCTTTTAACCAAAGTGGACGGCCGCTGTCAACAACCTCCCCACCCCCCGTTATCGTATAATGAGATATCTCCATTCATGACTTCCAGATGTACAAGATTTTCTCACATTCCCTGTACTTGTGAGATGTCTTTTTTTTAATAATCCTGGCTTAAAAAAGAAATGAGGCTGCGAAAGCAAAATCGCTTGCTGAGTAATCAGGAGAGGAACACATTGAAGTGTTTAAGGAAAAAGTACCAATCTGAATAAACAAGGTTCTTTGTGAGTGATGTCCAAAATCCTCAGAGGCTGCTCGACATGCTGGGGATATTATGGAGAGGACAAAGGAGAAAATAGGATTTTCTGGTTTTATGGCCATCAATATAGGTTTCTGAATTCAGGCTATATACAATGAATCGAGGGAGAATGTGTGATTAAATTTTAAAATATTCAAAATAAAATACAAAGAATTTTAAAAAAATAAACTAAAAAAGATCAGATTTTTCTGCTAACCCTTTAAGGTATATATTGAAGAGGACTTTTTGTCACCTCCACGAAATTCAGTTCTTGGCATCTGTTGGTGCCACTCCACAGATTTTGGCACAATTAGAATTTTTTTCTCTAGCCCCCACCATTCCTGAGCAATCAGTGCTGTTAGTTTTGGTGCTCCTTACTGTTCCCTATTTTGGCTCCCTATGGTCAACTGGGTGATGTCGGGCAGGAGCAGGCAAGGAAGCATAATTCAGAGCTCCAATCTCCAATCTCAGGTGGACAGAACAGAACCTAAATAACATATGAGGCACCAAAACTAACGGCACTTATTGCTTGGGAAAGGTGGGGGGCTAGAGAAAAAGTTCCAACAGTGCTGAAATCAGTGGAGAGGGACCTATTAAATGATGCAAAGAGTATGGCTTGGTGAAGGGTCCCCTTTAAAGGGTTTCTAATACCATGAACATGAGCACACCGAGCTGCTTTACCTCCAGTCTGGTCCGGTCTATATCTTTGGGAAGCTTCACCCGCACTTGGTTTGTTACAATCAGCATTTCATAGGGATAGATCTAGGATAGAGAAACAGAGGCGAGAACTCAGACATGTGTCACCCGTGCCTAATGACAAGAACCGTAGACTTTACATACTTGAACTCTTGATGTCATATACAATGGGAAGGACATAAGAAAGGCAAAGACAGTTTAACCTTGTGCGGGAGAGGTGAATAGGTGGTGTCTATTTGCCCCGGCATCATGGCTCTTACCTTGTATTCTGTGGGAAAATAAACACAAGAGATTTAATGGCGTTATAAACTCACTTCTATCATTTTATTCATACAAAGAATGACAATTATGGGCACCCTTACTGGGCCGGCAATGCAAATAATAATAGTTGAGATTTCCAAGCATCATGGCCCCTTCTTTGCCTGTTCTTGAACAGGACCCGTCACCAGATCTAAAAAGTAATGTGACATACATTATCTGATAGGCGCTGTCACTCTGAGCATTTTGTTTTGCTCTTTCTTCAAAACCATTCAGCCATTCCAAAGATATCAGCCCTTTTAGTTTTGAGGCAAATTAGGTTATATTAGCCAAGTGGTAACACTGTGGTTTCACTGTGGCGGGGTCTCTGTGTGCTGTATGACATACAGTGTTACTGCCCACTGGACTAGTAAATTGCATCAATCCTAAGAAAGCTTATATCTTTGGAATGGCTGAACAGATTTGGATAAACAAAATACCAAAATGCTCAGAATGACAGCAGCTATCAGATGTTGGACTTTTCAGGTCTAGTGACAGGCCCCCTTTAAAACAAGACATGAATAACCTGATACAGGTTGCCTAGTAACTCCATTCAAAAAGACTGTACAGTAGTGGTTAGGCCATATATCCATTGCAACCATGCTCAGCTCAATACTGTGCTGACTTGTCAGTAAAGAAGGCATGAGATTTTAGATTTTTAGAATTTTTGGAAACAAATATGACCACTGCTACAGCTATGCAAGACTGCAAAAATCTGTATAGTATAGACTAAAATATAGCTAAATGGAATAAAAACTATTTTATATTATATTACTTTACTTTTTTATAGTTATCTATTTTTGTATTTTTGGGCACATTTTCTAGAATTCTCCCATGTGTCATGATGTCAATGCACATACTGGACTATCTCGTCTATGGAAAGTTTTCATTACGTTATTATTTACATTTGTATTTGAGCTCACCGTATAACATAAACTCATATAACATAAACCCCACATGAGCGTGATGGACCTGTGCACTATATTTGTTGCTGAACCGTACTAGTTTATGTACCTTGTAGATGATATTTATGTTACTTAATGAGAAGACATCCATTTACAATGTAATGATCACAATCTGATCTGTATGTATACAAAACAGGACAATGTTTTTGACAAAGACAACAGTAAACTACTATTCACATTGACATGTCAGATCAGTGGGGGTCTGGGTGCTGAAATCCCTACCAATCACTTAGGGGACAAAATGGTTTGCCTGTTGGACAGACAATTGTGTAGTGTATGGCATTATATCATTTCAATAGGGCGCCGTAGAAAAATAAAGAGATAGATAGTGGATAAACAATGGAAAACCAGATCATGATTCCTAATCCACCAATATTCACATTAGACAGTCAGATCAGTTAACTACACCATAAAAAATAATTCTAATACTACACAGTCCTATAACAGCGGCTTTACATCAGTCCAGCTGATGCTTGGCATTGTGCGTACTCATCTCAGCCTCACATGTGACCTTTGGCCAATGTAAACCCAATCCACGAAGATTCCAATAACCAGATTTTCTCCTGGATTTACTTCTTCATAGTAACAGGAAAGGGCAAAAACCTGCTAAACTGACTTTTTAGGGAGTTGTGCCTTACGACATCACCAAGTTTCAAGTCACCAGGCTCTTTGGTACAACCCTTTCCACTGCTATTGGTCCAAGGACATTGGGAGGAATTTCTCAAGACCGGCGTTTGCCTGACCAGACCTATAATTTATGCCAGGTTCTGGTGTAAATTATAACAAAAATACTCGGCTGGAGGATGGCCATGCCCCCTTCACTAAGCCATGACAAGCCCACTTTATGGAGAAAAAAAACGTTTACATGCTGGTTATGTCCTGGTGCCAGAGATATCGGTGCTGTTAGTTTTGGCACCGATATCCCTTCACTGTCAGAAGGGCAGGCCTGACACCTGGGCGCATACTGGCAAAGATGAATTCATCGCACTGTCATCTTTCTAGCAGTATATGATAAGTCTATTTGTATACATGTGGCAGAAATGGCTAAATTTACAGCTAAAAGGGATCTCTATACAAATATGGTACATGCATATGTTGAAATAACATAAATTGGGTGAACCTGTACCTTTCATGCCCCAGCTAGAATCATCATCCAAATGGTACTGACCAAAGTTGGCAGCCTGAAGAAATATACAGAATATTAGTAAAGCTGAAAAATCATTTTAATTTTATTTATTTATGATGGACCGTCCATGGTCATGTGATGGACAGTCCATAGTCATGTGATATACAGTCCGTGGTAATGTGATATACAGTCCATGGTCATGTGATGAACACACAAGTGCACAGCTCGTTACAACACAGATGTCTGATCACTGTGCTGTGATGGTAAAGAGCTGTGCACCTGTGTGTTCATCACATGACCATGGACTGTATATCACATGATCACAGACTGTATATCACATGACCATGGACTGTACATCACATGACCATGGACTGTACATCACATGGCCATGGACTGTACATCACATGCCCATGGACTATACATCACATGACCATGGAATGTATATCACATGGCCATGGACTGTATATCACATGACCATGGACGATATATCACATGGCCACAGACTGTATATCACATGACCATAGACTGTATATCACATGACCATGGAATGTATATCACATGACCATGGACTGTATATCACATGACCATAGACTGTATATCACATGACCATGGACAATACATCACACGGCCACGGACTGTATATCACATGACTATGGACTGTATATCACATGACCATGGACTGTATATCACATGACTATGGACTGATTTTTATCCACTGGAAGTAAACAATAAATGACAGCAAGCAGAGATCTAGAAACAATAGGAATTGATACAGAAAGTATATTCGAAAATTATATAACTTTTCATTATACAAAAAAAATAACAAATGTCTTTCAATATCTGTCTGAAATTGGACAACCCCTTTAAAAAGACTAGCATTGACTACACTGTTTGTGATTTTCCTTATGCTACCAGAGGATGCTCTTTAATGTGACCAGATGCATGGCTCATCATAAATTAAGCACATCCTCAGGCATTGGTGTAGCTGGTGTAGATTTTAGTCATCACATACGCCAGAAATGGTGTACATGTTGATAAATCTGCCGGAAGTTAATGGCCCTGCCCATACTACACTCCCTTTTCAAAAAACAGAAGAGTGGTGTACGAAAACCATTTGTGAAAAATATGTTTGGTTTGTGACTTTTTTATATCAGTTTTCTTGCCTAAGGGTTGATAAAGAATTCAGAATTTTGACTTACTCGATTTAGTCCATTTTTACCATATCCAGGTAGGGATGCAGACTTGGAGTAAGGTAATCCTATGTATAAAAACAAAAGGAATCAGGTTATCTACTTATGTAAAAATAATACATAACAATCGTCATTTTATATACCGTACTTAGCTGTATTTGGCTATATATTCCTGCTGCTAGGTGCAACTTTAGAGTACTGTGCTACCTACTTGAATTAGAGTGCTTTATGTTTTTATGTGGTTATAACTTCATCTTAACAGCGCACCCTGTGGTCAAACATGGTACTGCAAGCAAAAATATTCATAGTTTTGTTTTTATGTGAATAAATAACATTAATATGGTGCAGAAATCCTCTGTAAGTCCATTTTTCACCATTATCTAAATTCCATCCACTGAAACAACTATACTTGTATATACACTATCATTTATGTCTTTTTTTGTGCAGGGTAATAAGATTCTTAGCACCAGGAACTGAAGTACCATAAATTATTCAGGATCTAAAATACTAAGCTCTATTTATAAGTATATACTGTAATACAAAGAGATGATTTAGATATAATAGTAGAACATAAAGCAACTTACGAGAGTAAGACTCTCCTGGATTCCTCTGAGAAGAATCTCGGTAGGTTCCAGAACTTAGGCAAAGCGATCGTGTGTCTGATTCTGGTGAGTTACTTTGGCCATCCATGTCTCCCTTGAGATTCAGCCAGCTAGATTTGATCTAAGGGGACAAGACAAGTCAATTAGAATTTGATATAAATGAAATCAACTAGAAATAGCTGTAGAGCTGGCCATACACTCTTGATATCTAGTTCCTTCCCAATCCCAACATACAGTGGATTGCGAAAGTATTCGGCCCCCTTGAACTTTTCAACCTTTTGCCACATTTCAGGCTTCAAACATAAGGATATAAAATTTTAATTTTTTGGTGAAGAATCAACAACAAGTGGGACACAATTGTGAAGTGGAACGAAATTTATTGGATATTTTAAACTTTTGTAAAAAATAAAAAACTGAAAAATGGGGCGTGCCAAATTATTCGGCTCCCTTAAGTTAATACTTTGTAGCGCCACCTTTTGCTGCGATTACAGCTGCAAGTCACTTGGGGTATGTCTCTATCAGTTTTGCACATCGAGAGACTGAAATTCTTGCCCATTCTTCCTTGGAAAACAGCTGGAGCTCAGTGAGGTTGGATGGAGAGCGTTTGTGAACAGCAGTTTTCAGCTCTTTCCACAGATTCTCCATTGGATTCAGGTCTGGACTTTGACTTGGCCATTCTAACACCTGGATACGTTTATTTGTGAACCATTCCATTGTAGATTTTGCTTTATGTTTGGGATCATTGTCTTGTTGGAAGATAAATCTTTGTCCCAGTCTCAGGTCTTTTGCAGACTCCAACAGATTTTCTTCCAGAATGGTCCTGTATTTGGCTCCATCCATCTTCCCATCAATTTTAACCATCTTCCCTGTCCCTGCTGAAGAAAAGCAGGCCCAAACCATGATGCTGCCACCACCATGTTTGACAGTGGAGATGGTGTGTTCAGGGTGATGAGCTGTGTTGCTTTTACGCCAAACATATTGTTTTGCATTGTGGCCAAAAAGTTGGATTTTGGTTTCATCTGACCAGAGCACCTTCTTCCACATGTTTGGTGTGTCTCCCAGGTGGCTTGTGGCAAACTTTAAACGAGACTTTTTATGGATATCTTTGAGAAATGGCTTTCTTCTTGCCACTCTTCCATAAAGGCCAGATTTGTGCAGTGTACGACTGATTGTTGTCCTATGGACAGACTCTCCCACCTCAGCTGTAGTTCTCTGCAGTTCATCCAGAGTGATCATGGGCCTCTTGGCTGCATCTCTGATCAGTCTTCTCCTTGTTTGAGATGAAAGTTTAGAGGGACGGCCGGGTCTTGGTAGATTTGTAGTGGTCTGATACTCCTTCCATTTCAATATGATCGCTTGCACAGTGCTCCTTGGGATGTTTAAAGTTTGGGAAATCTTTTTGTATCCAAATCCAGCTTTAAACTTCTCCACAACAGTATCACGGACCTGCCTGGTGTGTTCCTTGGTCTTCATGATGCTCTCTGCGCTTTAAACAGAACCCTGAGACTATTACAGAGCAGGTGCATTTATACGGAGACTTGATTACACACAGGTGGATTATATTTATCATCATCAGTCATTTAGGACAACATTGGCTCATTCAGGGATCCTCACTGAACTTCTGGAGTGAATTTGCTGCACTGAAAGTAAAGGGGCCGAATAATATTGCACGCCCCACTTTTCAGTTTTTTATTTTTTGCAAAAGTTTAAAATAATCAATAAATTTCATTCCACTTCACAATTGTGTCCCACTTGTTGATTCTTCACCAAAAAATTTAAATGGGTGCAGCTACAGATCACTATGGATATTGAAAAGGTGCAGTGGTAGACCAAATATAGAGTGAAGACCAAAGTACAGTAGTCATAACCACTTCATGTCTAAAAGTTGCTGTTGTAGGTTTTCGGGGTGGAGTTAGGCCCATTCCAACGCTTGGGCCCCCTGATCACTTCCTACACTGGTTAAGGTGAATATCTCAACACACTAGGTAGTCGCAGGTCTGGCTCAGGGCTTCTTCATGTTTCTCCAAGGTTCTTAACACCAAGGTCTTTGTATGCCAAAAAAATCTTTTTTTGAAAAGTTCCAAAAAATTTAACAGACAGATACAATACGACACTTAGATGAAACATGAGGGTCAACATTTACAAGGGGTAACAAATCGTCACATAGATTCTACTGCTTGCTTTCGTAGAAACGTATGCCTCTTAGTTAAGCTAGTAGCGTCAGGACAACACTACTAAACCTAATAATACCTGAGTACTGGTACAATTTTACCTTTCTGCTGTCTGGGTCTAAGTTGAGCTCCTCTCCCACAGATCTCCTTGACCCTGGAATAAAAAGATAACGACAATAAATGATAAATCTCTAGTGCTATACTGAGACGGACTGCAGTTTTAGGTCCCCTTTGACACTTGCTTAATGATGTCACAATCCGTACCAGGAGTGTGCGTTATTACAATTTCGCTGTTCGCTTCAACCACTACAGATTGACGGCCCCTTCGAACGCCTGATCGGTGGGAGTGCCATGAGTCAGACCTCCACCGATCTAATAATGATGGCCTATCCTGACTATGAAAAGCCTCTTTAAGATGGTCGTAGATGACAAACACTGTCTATATGCCCTGGGAATATGGATGTCGTAGAGGACGATCCCTCTATGTGCCAGGACAGATGGCTTTGCTCTGATGAACCTATTGCATCCAAGCATTACAAAGACGGACGGTCATTCGCATGGCTACCATGTAATGCTTAGACACATATTACTGCTATATAATCTACGCAGTACATTTTCTCTGCTTAAAGCAAGATTGTTCTCTTCTATGTTCTTATGAAACTTTGCCTTTTGCAATGAGTAACCACAACAGATGGAATGTGGGTGAAATATTAGTGATGTATGGAAAGTCACATCATATGTATTATATAGAAAACAGAAAACATGGCGAGTGCTGCTGAAGTGCTAGATTTTATTTCATGTTTTAGTAGATGGTTTAGTAACAGACATATTGGGAGATTTAGCAAAACGAGTAAAAATGTGGAGCAATTGCCCATAGCAACCAGTCAGCTTCCAGCTATCATTTCTCATAAGCCCTTTTGAAAATGTAAGCTGCAATGTGATTGGTTGCTCTGGGCAGCTGCTCCATATTTCCATTTTGATGGATCTCCATAGTGTAATGATGTAAAATGGTTTTATGTCTCTATATATAGACTGTATAACAGTAAAGTAATGGTAGCAGAGAACAGCCTGTCTCGGGCATTTCTTTGCCTCAAGAGCTGTGCTAATTTTGACTAGAACTGAAAACCTTGAAAATGGTTGCTAGGGACATGCTGAATGACTGAAAGTCTACCGTTGTTAGGCAGTGTATCCATAGTAACTAGAACTGTCAACTATATTTTTTGATAGGCAGTATATGTATGGCATTACGATTCGGGGCACCATATTACAATACTATTTTTTGCTGCCCTATTTATCATGGCATTTTTTCAGAGCACATTGGGGCACATTATTATTAGGTCTACACCAGATTTCTACAAGAAGAAGCTACAAGTTGGCATAGATTACAGCACAGACGCACGGTCTGGCACCACATTTATCAAGTAACATGCCGCTCCTCATAAATGAGGTGGCTATTCCACAATTGCAGGATATATAAAGACTGAAGCTAAACACGGCCGTCTTCATAAATATCCTTCTGTATTTACAACATTTTTGTGGGCATCATATATAGGGGGCTATTTTTAAGAATACAATAGGTATGAAAACATTTTTTATGTCACTTTTTGTTAGTTGGTACTAAGTATGTGGCTTATTTTGGGGGCCACTATATGTACAACACTATTTCCAGGTCTACTTTGCATATGTATTGGACAAATATTTTTTTTTAGGGGCCCTACATGTATGGTATTATTTTCAGGGGCACTAAATTTATGGTACTATTTCAAGGTGCACCACACGTATGACACAAATATCTAATCTCTCTGGCACCACTATTTTTGGGGAAACTATCTGTAAGTTACTATTCTAGAGGCATTGTGTATATGCACTTTTATTTTTGGGGGTACTATATGTAGCACTATTATTTTTGGAGATGCTTTGGCAGAGTATTACTGTGACATACACTTTTTTTTAAATTTCCACGAATGTATGGTATTATTATACTTGTTGTTTTTTGTATAGACAGAATTTACCACTGAAAGTATACCTTATTGTCTGGGTACTGTACCTGCGGTATAAACTTATTATTGTCATTCCTTGTCCAGCTCATGCCTGGCACTGTGCTGAGAGCAGAGAAGGGCAAAGTGGCATGACACCACAACATTCATCACCTTAAACCTATAGTCACACAAACGTCATAATTGTCCGTCACATGGCTGCATTAAAATGTATTCTTATGAATTGGGGCTATTCACATACGTTGCAATGTAATATGTCAAAATCTAGGCCATGTTCTAATTTTGTCCGTTTTCACGGCTCCCTTCATATACTCAGATGAAAACAGGTGCCCCTTAGGTGCAAGACGGCATGAAAGATGTACGTTGTTTACGGCCGTTTTGCACAACGTTCATGGGAATGTAGCCTTATACTGAGAATTAGATGAGAAGCTCTTTAAAATTAAAAAAAAAAATACACTTTAATGGAGATTTTATGCATCCCAACCTCAAAGAAATGGAAATTCCTGCTCAAACATACAAGAAATTCCACTGAAATATCATGTCATCAAAATGTCTCATTTCTCAGCAGTGATTTGTCTGGACTAAAGATTATTTTAACAAGCAATTCCAGTTACAGTTAATACTATCATCTATTTGTACAGCAAACATTGCATCTCTTGTGCTCATTGTCGCCCCCTGTTGAGCTATTCCCTGCTCTAACATGGAAAATGTAGGTCACCTGCTCTGGATGCATTTATTAGTATATTATTAACTATTTATAAAAAGTGGCTGAAGCTAAATATCTTAAAGGGGTTCTCTGGAACTTAAAGGGGTTTTACCTTTTTTCTTTTGTAGCTTAGTCCCATTCCAGAAAATGGGCTTCACTATACAAGGTACGGCGCTGGTATACAATGAAGATGCCGCATTGCTTGCTTGAGTTCCACGGCCCTGGTGCTGGGAGTGAGACTCCTACCTAATCCCCAGGACCCTTGCCGCTCAGAACAATAAAGGGACATGAGAACAGGGCTGAGTTCAAGTGCAGTACCAGGCACAACCACCTGCATGGTTGAAATTCTGTGCCTGTGTAAACAAAGGACTTGTGAACCTTTGTAAGGGTATGTTCACATGGTGGACTTTGGCACTCCAAATTCCACATATTCCACTGATTTCAATGGGAGTCAGACGCTGAATTTTTTTCCTCCAGTAAATTTTTTAAACCAGCAGAAAACATAAGCGTTATGCTTGATCTTCAGGCGGTTTCCGCCTGATAACTCCCAGTGAAGAGAATTGGAGGCAGAACAATTTCACCCGGCTGCTGAGGAAATTGTAAATTCTGCAGTAAACAAACACAAAAATTCAGCTTCAGATTCCTAAAGCTGAATCTTTCAGCTAGGAAAAATTCCGCTGTGTGAACATACCCCAAGTCTCTCAGCACTAACAACTAGAGCGGGACACTTGTCGACCAGATTACGAGTCTGAAATAGTCCAAAAAAATGTCATTCACAATTTTTAAGAACTGCTACTTAAAGAAGACTGCCACCTATAGTCGTGAGTACATACCTGCATATTGGAGCTAATTCTGTCCCTATAATTGTGCACAATAGGATCCTGATTATGGAGGATACCAACAACCAACAGGGGAATCAAATTTCCTTCCGCTGCAGAGTACAGGCAATGCTTGATGACAGTCTGTATTCAGCAAGACACTGGCAACCATAAAATGGCCACTGTCTGCTGTAGTTCTCCTGTTCTATTATCACTCATACATAATAGTTGTGAATTATTGTAAGTTCACATGGTGTATTTTGCACATTCTTTACATTCATACTCTTATTTACTTCAATGGGACCTTCAGGCCGGTTCTGCCCAATGATTGAGTTGATTTTTTTTCAGCCAATCAAAAATGAAGGGTTTGCCTCCCATTGAAATGAATGGGGAGCAGAATTTTTGTGGCAGATTCCACTGTGTGATCGTAGCCTTAGGGAGTTTCTATACAGTAGATGGAGGTCCAGTCGCCTACCTTTGGCCATAAAGTACTGATAAATAAATCAGAGCCAATGTCAATCCACAGCAGGTTATATAAATGCACCATCTCTGTAATATTACAAAGGTGGTACACAGATGATGAGTCAGACCTTCATCATCCTCTCATTGTTTTCCACTGGGTGGCCGATGATTCAGTATGTATCTGCTTGTTTTACACGTACGGATAACTAGAAGCAGCTTTTACTGGCAAACTCCCACACTGTCAGCATCCGAGTCTTCTGGAAAGCAGAGGATTTCATATTCTCCATAAACATCTTACAATTTCCCTGCAGAGCTCAATACACAGATCAGCGGTGTAAAGGACAGAACAACAGACATTAAATGATCGATGCAGATGGAGCCTTCTCTGTTGGGTGTCCATCTGCATTCACCCCAATGCAGAAAAAGGTCTGTCATGTTGTTTACATTAGAGTCAAGTGGAATGGATATAGTCGGAGGGGGCTCCATGTGTGTCTGTTACTCTGCTACTGCGGATGACAGCAACGGACATTAATAACGATAGAGTTAACGTAGCCTAACTGCGATCTAACAACTAGGATATAGACTCAAACAAGGACAGCATCCTAACTATAGGTGGCAGTAGAGACAGACATTGCCTGTGCTGGTACAAATATTAGATGTCCCACAGTGTGACATTCTCTATTTAGATTCCAAGAATCTGTCAACAGATTTTTGCTAATTTACTACAGAAAATCAATTTCTACAAATACAATAAGCTAAAAAACTAGGCTCAAAATGAAAATGCTAAACATATTTAGAGAAGACTAAAAGGGCTAGTTATTTGGGGTCTTCTAAGGAGTCAACTTCTTAGGCCCAAGAGCTCACAGGGCTCAGCTTCTCTCCTCTATCATATAACCCTATATATCACAGAGCTCAGCTTCTCTTCTCTATCATATAACCCTATATATCACAGAGCTCAGCTTCTCTCCTCTATCATATAACTCTATATATCACAGAGCTCAGCTTCTCTCCTCTATCATATAATCCTATATATCACAGAGCTCAGCTTCTCTCCTCTATCATATAACCCTATATATCACAGAGCTCAGCTTCTCGCCCTCTATCATATAAACTTATATATCACAGAGCTCAGCTTCTCTCCTCTATCATATAACCCTATATATCACAGAACTCAGCTTCTCGCCCTCTATCATATAAACCTATATATCACAGAGCTCAGCTTCTCTCCTCTATCATATAACCCTATATATCACAGAGCTCAGCTTCTGTCCTCTATCATATAACCTATATATCACAGAGCTCAGCTTCTCTCCTCTGTCATATAATCCTATATATCACAGAGCTCAGCTTCTCTCCTCTATCATATAACCTATATATCACAGAGCTCAGCTTCTCTCCTCTATCATATAACTCTATATATCACAGAGCTCAGCTTCTCGCCCTCTATCATATAACCCTATATATCACAGAGCTCAGCTTCTCTCCCTCTATCATATAACCCTATATATCACAGAGCTCAGCTTCTCTCCCTCTATCATATAAACCTATATATCACAGAGCTCAGCTTCTCTCCTCTATCATATAAACCTATATATCACAGAGCTCAGCTTCTCTCCTCTATCATATAAACCTATATATCACAGAGCTCAGCTTCTCTCTTCTATCATATAAACCTATATATCACAGACCTCAGCTTCTCTCCCTCTAACATATAAACCTATATATCACAGAGCTCAGCTTCTCTCCTCTATCATATAAACCTATATATCACAGAGCTCAGCTTCTCTCCTCTATCATATAACCCTATATATCACAGAGCTCAGCTTCTCTCCCTCTATCATATAACCCTATATATTACAGAGCTCAGCTTCTCTCCTCTATCATATAAACCTATATATCACAGAGCTCAGCTTCTCTCCTCTATCATATAACCCTATATATCACAGAGCTCAGCTTCTCTCCTCTATCATATAACCCTATATATCACAGAGCTCAGCTTCTCTCCTTCTATCATATAACCCTATATATCACAGAGCTCAGCTTCTCTCCTCTATCATATAATTCTATATATCACAGAGCTCAGCTTCTCTCCCCTATCATATAACCCTATATATCACAGAGCTCAGCTTCTCTCCCTCTATCATATAACCCTATATATCACAGAGCTCAGCTTCTCTCCTCTATCATATAACCCTATATATCACAGAGCTCAGCTTCTCTCCTCTATCATATAACCTATATATCACAGAGCTCAGCTTCTCTCCTCTATCATATAACCCTATATATCACAGAGCTCAGCTTCTCTCCTCTATCATATAACCCTATATATCACAGAGCTCAGCTGCTCTCCCTCTATCATATAACCCTATATAACACAGAGCTCAGTTTCTCTCCTCTATCATATAACCCTATATATTACAGAGCTCAGCTTCTCTCCTCTATCATATAACCCTATATATCACAGAGCTCAGCTTCTCTCCTCTATCATATAAACCTATATATCACAGAGATCAGCTTCTCTCCTCTATCATATAAACCTATATACTGTATCACAGAGCTCAGCTTTTCTCCTCTATCATATAAACCTATATATCACAGAGCTCAGCTTCTCTCCTCTATCATATAACCCTATATGATGTTAACTGGCTTAATGAACTAAACCTATTCTTCAACAGATTTGATCACACACCAGCTCCTCCCACCCCAGTATGTCCTTCAGCTCCCCCCACCACAATGACTTCTCCCCATGCGGCCACTTCCCAACAGACCAGTAAATCCAGAAATCCATCTTTATCTGGCCACAGTCTGACCTTCACACGGGCCCAGGTGAGGAAGGAGATGAAAAAGATCAAAGCGAGGAAAGCCGGAGGGCCAGATGACATCAGTGCAAGGCTAATTAAGACTTGTGGGGACCAGCTGTGTGGTATAATTACATATATGTATAACATGAGCCTGAGGCAGGAAATAGTCCCTGAATTATGGAAATCTTCTTGTGTGGTACCAGTTCCAAAGAAACCCCACCCTATGGACCTCAACGACTACAGACCTGTAGCACTGACATCCCACCTGATGAAGATCTTGGAGAGATTGGTTCTCACACATCTCCGCCCTCTAGTGAGCCCCGCTATGGACCCACTCCAGTTTGCTTATCGGCCGGGCATTGGGGTAGATGATGCCATCATCCATCTTCTGCACAGGGCTCTGTCTCACCTGGAGAAACCAGGGAACACAGTGAGAATAATGTTCTTTGACTTCTCCAGTGCTTTTAACACCATACAGCCCAGGTTATTGAGGGACAAGCTGGGCCTTGCTGGAGTGGACCACCACCTATCCAACTGGATCCTAGACTACCTCACAAATCGACCTCAATACGTTAGAGCCCGAGACTGTGTGTCAGGTACAGTGATCTGTAATACGGGGGCACCTCAGGGTACGGTTCTCGCCCCTTTCCTCTTCACACTGTACACTGCAGATTTTAGGTGCAACTCATCCAGCTGCTACCTACAGAAGTATTCTGACGACTCTGCAATAGTGGGTCTCATCACAGATGATGATGACAGGGAGTACAGAGAACTGAACCGGGATTTTGTGGACTGGTGCCACCGGAACCACCTGAAGATTAACGCGGGGAAGACCAAGGAGATGGTGGTGGACTTCCGCAAAGGCAGAAGCCCTCCTAAACCAGTGGACATCCTGGGGACGGGCATCGAGATTGTGAACACCTATAAGTACCTGGGTTTGCTCCTTAATAATAAGCTGGACTGGGCAGATCATATGGAGGCCCTGTACAGGAAGGGCCACAGCAGGCTCTACCTGCTTAGGAAGCTGAGAGCCTTTGGAATCCGGGGGGCACTTCTTAGAACTTTCTTCAACTCGGTAGTGGCATCAGCCATCTTCTTTGGAGTGGCCTGCTGGGGGAGCAGTATATCAACCAGGGACAGAAATAAACTTGACAAGCTGATTAGAAGGGCCAGCTCTGTCCTGGGGAGCCCACTGGACCCAGTGCAGGTGGTGGGTGACAGAAGGATACTGTCCGTGGTGAGCTCCATGCAGAAGAAGAAGTCCCATCCCATGCATGAGACTGTGATCGCGCTGAGCAGTACTGTCAGTGACCGACTGCTCCACCCTAGGTGTGAGAAGGAGCGCTATCGGAAGTCTTTCCTCCCCACCGCGGTTAGGCTGTACAACCAACACCGACCTAAGCGGAGATCATTACACACAGAGAACTGAAAATATCTCTCTGCCTGTTAAATCCCCCCCCCCCCCCCTGCTACGCCCTATCTGTCTGTCTGCTATCAATGTAATGCCTCTCACCTTGGAATATTCCTGTACATGTTGTATTTGTATTTGTATCTGCTTATCTTTGCTGCTGTAACACACTGAATTTCCCCATTGTGGGACTATTAAAGGACTATTATTATTATTATTATATCACAGAGCTCAGATTCTCTCCTCTATCATATAAACCTATATATCACAGAGCTTGGCTTCTCTCCTCTATCATATAACCCTATATATCACAGAGCTCAGCTTCTCTCCTCTATCATATAACCCTATATATCACAGAGCTCAGCTTCTCTCCTCTATCATATAACCCTATATATCACAGAGCTCAGCTGCTCTCCCTCTATCATATAACCCTATATAACACAGAGCTCAGTTTCTCTCCTCTATCATATAACCCTATATATTACAGAGCTCAGCTTCTCTCCTCTATCATATAACCCTATATATCACAGAGCTCAGCTTCTCTCCTCTATCATATAAACCTATATATCACAGAGATCAGCTTCTCTCCTCTATCATATAAACCTATATACTGTATCACAGAGCTCAGCTTTTCTCCTCTATCATATAAACCTATATATCACAGAGCTCAGCTTCTCTCCTCTATCATATAACCCTATATATCACAGAGCTCAGATTCTCTCCTCTATCATATAAACCTATATATCACAGAGCTTGGCTTCTCTCCTCTATCACATCCTGTTCTCAGCAGAAATCACCTGATAGGTATAATGCCACCTTAGTGTCCCCCACACAATATAATGCCCCTTAGTGACTGCTCACAGTATTATGCCCTATCAGAGGACCCTTACTGAGTCCTTTAAAGGCTCCCACAGAGTATAATAACCCCTTAGTGGCTCTCACACAGTAGCCCCCAGTCACCAGGTTTTCTCCGGTCTGTGTTGTCTCTGGTTTAGGAGGGACAATGGCATCGTATTTTGCGTGTCTGTGCCAAGCTGTAGACAATGGGAATAGCAAGGTGGATGGTAGAGCAGAAAGTTGATGGCTCTCTGTTCCACCATTTTATTGAACCCTATACAGTACTGTATGTGTAGTGAAGACATATATATATAGTCTAAATCACCCAGGAGATCTACCAATTTTAGTGGGAGTCAAGGAGGCCTCCTCATTTTTGGGAGCCTGCTAGAAAATTTAGGAGAGTTTTCAGGTATGGGTATATATAATTACTGACACTATGTCCTGGGTGTAAAGTGATAACAACCAGATTATGATACAATTTTAAGCAGATGTGGCCATGTTTTATAAGGGCGAATCCTCAGAATCATTTTTATGGTCGGATTAATCTAACACTGCTGTTCTTGAGGATCAGCACGGGGAACAAGTCAAGGTGTCATGTGTGAACAGTCACTGTTGCTTGCAGACTTCAGTGTTTGGTTTGCATGCATGTCTATGATATATCCCACATATTGGGTCTACTGTATAGTTTGACTTCAAGGGGATATCCTCAGAGGTACAGTATATAATAACCTCTCTGGCAGACATATCATGAAACCTGAAAAAAGAAATATGATATAAAAAAGTAAAGTAAAGAATATAGATACATCCATAGGTATACTGTAAGATGATGCTAAATATGTTTTAATCTGTACTGAACAAGAAAAGATAAATTCAGCACAGGTAATAATCTTCACCATGGAACCAGTGGGGATAAAAAGTGGAACGATAAGACAAGTATGGAAAGTGTTGAAATCAGAAAAAAAGACAAAAATAAAAAAGAAATTCCTAATGTAAGTACCGTAGTGGATCTGCAGAGAACATTCCTATAACTTCTACACTATACTACATAAATGTGTAAAATTAAATTTAATCCTGCCAGCAGATGGCAGCAATATGTTCTAGTTTCTAAACACTGATAGATAGATAGATATGAATTCTACCTACCTACTTGAAAACGGCCCTAAAAATTACTCTATCTGAAGATGTTAACTTACTTTCTTTCTTTCTTTCTTTCTTTTCCGTTTATATCATATCTATCTATCTAGAAAGATTAGCTGTGCTATCATATAGAAAAGGGTGCACATACAGTGGGGAAAAAAAGTATTTAGTCAGCCACCAATTGTGCAAGTTCCCACTTAAAAAGATGAGGCCGACCTGTAATTGTCATCATAGGTAGACCTCAACTATGAGAGACAAAATGAGAAAACAAATCCAGAAAATCACATTGTCTGATTTTTTAAGAATTTATTTGCAAATTATGGTGGAAAATAAGTATTTGGTCACCTACAAACAAGCAAGATTTCTGGCTCTCACAGACCTGTAACTTCTTCTGTAAGAGGCTCCTCTGTCCTCCACTCATTACCTGTAGTAATGGCTCCTGTCTGACATTGTTATCAGTATAAAAGACACCTGTCCACAACCTCAAACAGTCACACTCCAAACTCCACTATGGTGAAGACCAAAGAGCTGTGGAAGGACACCAGAAACAAAATTGTAGACCTGCACCAGGCTGGGAAGACTGAATCTGCAATAGGCAAGCAGCTTGGTGTGAAGAAATCAACTGTGGGAGCAATAATTAGAAAATGGAAGACATACAAGACCACTGATAATCTCCCTCCATCAGGAGCTCCACGCAAGATCTCACCCCGTGGGGTCAAAATGATCACAAGAACGGTGAGCAAAAATCCAAGAACCACACAGGGGGACCTAGTGACTGACCTGCAGAAAGCTGGGACTAATGTAACAAAGGCTACCGTCAGTAACACACTACGCCGCCAGGGACTCAGATCCTGCAGTGCCAGACGTGTCCCCCTGCTTAAGCCAGTACATATCCGGGCCTGTCTGAAGTTTGCTAGAGAGCATTTGGATGTTCCAGAAGAGTATTGGGAGAATGTCATATGGTCAGATGAAACCAAAGTAGAACTGTTTGGTAGAAACACAACTCGTCGTGTTTGAATGAATGGGGCCATGTATTGTGAGATTTTGAGTACAAACCTCCTTCCATCAGCAAGGACATTGAAGATGAAATGTGGCTGGGTCTTTCAGCATGACAATGATCCCAAGCACACCGCCAGGGCAACGAAGGAGTGGCTTCATAAGAAGCATTTCAAGGTCCTGGAGTGGCCTAGCCAGTCTCCAGATCTCAACCCCATAGAAAACCTTTGGAGGGAGTTGAAAGTCCGTGTTGCCCACTGACAGCCCCAAAACATCCCTGCTCTAGAGGAGATCTGCATGGAGGAATGGGCCAACATACCAGCAACAGTGTGTGCCAACCGTGTGAAGACTTACAGAAAACGTTTGACCTCTGTCATTGCCAACAAAGGATATATAACAAAGTATTGAGATGAACTTTTGTTATTGACCAAATACTTATTTTCCACCATAATTTGCAAATAAATTCTTTAAAAATCAGACAATGTGATTTTCTGGATTTGTTTTCTCATTTTGTCTCTCATAGTTGAGGTCTACCTATGATGACATTTACAGGCCGGCCTCATCTTTATAAGTGGGAGAACTTGCACAATTGGTGGCTGACTAAATACTTTTTTTCCCCACAGTACAAAGATCCAAGTCAAGGACCTATCCACAGTAAAATCCCCAAAAATGGCAGCACTCCACAGGTTGAAAGAAAGGAAACTTTATTCGTGCATCTGTACAACATTTCATCTCTCCCATAGAGCCTTCAAGCCAATGGCAGTTTCTGTACTTTTGTAACTCCAGTAGTAGTGAATGAGATCTCTGGATACAGTGTGGCTCAGTTGTGCTATACTGTTTCAGTAGTTCCCATTCACCTCTATTTAACCAGATGTTGACCGGGCACTGACTATACTGTATATACGTATGGACATTTCTGTACAGTCATGTAAAGTTTTGAGAATGATACAAATATTAATTTTTACAAAGTCTACTGCTTCAGTTTTTCTAATGGCAATTTGCATATACTCCAGAATGTTATAAAGAGTGATCAGCTTAACAGCAATTACTTGCAAAGTCAATATTTGCCTAGAAAATGAACTTTATCCCCCAAAACACATTTCAACATCATTGCAGCCCTGCCTTAAAAGGACCACCTAACATCGTTTCAGTGATTGCTCCATTAACACAGGTGTGGGTGTTGATGAGGACAGGGCTGGAGATCAATCTGTCATGATTAAGTAAGAATGACACCGCTGGACGCTTTAAAAGGAGGCTGGTGCTTGCCATAATTGTTTCTCTTCTGTTAACCATGGTTATCTCTAAAGAAACACGTGCAGTCATCATTGCACTGCACAAAAATGGCCTAACTGGGAAGAGTATTGCAGCTAGAAAGATTGCACCTCAGTCAACAATCTATCGCATCATCAAGAACTTCAAGGAGAGAGGTTCCATTGGTGCCACAAAG